>CM035840.1:367675056-368888802 GCA_020510985.1 Pholidichthys leucotaenia
GCAGCTTGTCCTTCAGGATCATCGGTTGGATGGTGTTGAAAGCACTGGAGAAGTCAAAGAACATGATCCTCACCATATTCCCGGGCTTCTCCAGGTGGGACAGAGAACGGTGAAGGAGGAAGATCACCGCATCCTCCACCCCAATGCCATGCTGGTAGGTGAACTGGAGTGGATCCATCGCTGGTTCCACCAGGGGGCGGAGGTGAGCAAGGAGCAGTCTCTCCAGGGTCTTCATCAAGTGGGACGTCAAGGCTACCGGTCTGTAGCTGTTCAGGTCTTTGGGGTGGGAAGTTTTTGGTACAGGTACGACACAAGATGTTTTCCACAGCTGTGGTACCCTCCCCAGCTTCAGGCTCAGGTTGAAGATGTACGTCACAATCCCACACAGCTGGTCTGCACAGGACTTGAGGAGCTTTGGAGTTACTCATACTTTGGAGTATGAGAGTTATGACTTTCATACATAAATCAATCCCATTTCAAGTGAAAAATGTAATTGGAGACAAATTTGGAAGATATCTAATCATTCAAGGATCTTTGTTATTAGAAAATATAAATCTGGTGAACTTATACGGTCCCAATATAGATGATCAAAATTTCTTTGCTAATTTATTTCTTATTTTATCATCACTTACAGGGCAACATATAATAGCAGGGGATTTTAATTGTACATTGAATCCCGGTATAGATAGATCAACAGGACTGGACTGTATGCACAATGGATGCAGAATGATCATTAATCATTTTATGAAAGAATTGAGATTGCTAGATATATGGAGAGAAATGAAACCACAAGTTAAAGCCTACTCTTGTTATTCTAATACCTACAAGACATTCTCACGTATTGACTATTTTTTAATCTCCACAGAATTAAGGTCCAAGATTCAAAACTGCTTCTATGATAATATTGTGATCTCTGATCATGCACCCTGCTGTCTAATATATGTAGATAAGAAATTGACAAAGGAACCAGGTAGGTGGCAATTTCAGCATAAATTGCTTCAGGATGAGGAATTTGTTAAGTACATAGAAAAACAGATAGATGAGTTCTTTGATATCAATACTACACAAACATCAGCATGTATAAAGTGGGAGGCTTTCAAAGCTTTTATTAGGGGGCATATTATTAGTTATACAGGTTCAAAATCTAAGAAGAGGAGAGAGTCCTGTTGGAACATAAACTAAAAATTCTTCAAGAAAAAGTGTATGCAGGAAGTGACCCAAAGTTAGAGAACGAATTACTGATTCTGAGAGCTGAATATGACAAAAAATCAGCGAATAGAGCTGCCTCGAGTCTTCTAAGATTGAAGCAATCTTTTTATGAACAAGGTAAAAAATCGGGAAAATTATTGGCATGGCAGATTAAACAATTAGAATTTAAAACACCAATTACAAGTTTTATAAGTAACGGTCAGGCAGTTGTAGATCCTTTAGAAATTAATAGTGCCTTTAGAGATTACTATGAAAAATTATATGATACAAAAAAATGAAACTGACTTAACAAAACTAAATGGGTTTTTGGACGGATTATCTATACCGTGTATTCCTAATGAAAACAGGGAGATACTGGAGTCTAAAATTAGTCAAGAAGAAGTTGGGCTAGCCATTGATAATATGAAATCAGGAAAAAGTGCCGGACCAGATGGTCTTCCAGTTGACCTCTATAAAAAATTTAAGAATAAATTAATAAAACCATTTTTGGAAATGGTTTTAGAAGCATTTCAAAATAGTAATTTACCAGAGTTGTGGATATTTGTAGTGACCATATGACGTACTCCAGGGTTCTCTTCCATGTCTCCACGTTTATGGGGCCATAAAAGTCAAAACAGGAAATGCATTAGGGTGAATTTCTTAGACTGGTTTTAACAAAGGAATGTGAGTTGAGCCGTGGCCTGGGGGAATGACAGAGTAGTTCTTGACTGTCCTTTTCCTGGGTGAAACAATGTCTCTAAGCAGAAGAATAATCCTATTGGTGATCCAAAGTGAGATGATGCTACATGTGGAATTCACATTTCTCCGCTTTTACATAAAGCTGGTTCTCAAGGAGGTGCTGGAGGACCAGTCGCACATGAACCTTGTGTTCTGCTAGGGGAGACTATTAGGATGTTGTCTAAACAGATGAACACGAAGGAGTCAAGAAAATACCATAAACACATCATTGATCATGCGTTGAAATAGTGTGTCCACTAAAAAGTGTCCACTAGGGGTGTGAAAATCTGTCTTCCATTTATCACCATCATGTATACGAATAATGTGATAGGTATTGCGGAGATCCAGCTTGGTATAAATCACGGAGCCCTGGAACTGATCAAAGGCGGCGTTTATTAGGGGCAAAGCATACTTATCCTTAAAGGTGATATTATTAAGCTTGCGATAGTCAATACAATGGCACAGCGAGCCGCCCTTCTTACCCATGAAGAAGAAACCCACACCAACAGCAGAAGACGAGGAGTGAATGATGTCAGCGTTCACTGATACCTTGATACATTTATCCATAGCTTCTCTCTCGAGGGCAGACAGGCTATAGAGGTGGCTGGAGGGTAATCAAGCCCCCGGTTGAAGCTCGATGATGCAGTCGTAAGGGCAATGATCGGGCAGAGACAGGGCTTTAGCCTTGCTAAAAACAAGGACCAGGTCATGGTAATCGGGGGAATCAGGGATAGATCAGGCGCTTCAGGAATGGTGGGCTGGATGTCAATGGATGGGGAGCGGGCAGCGGACCTGAGGCAGGCGGACATACAGAATGAGCTCCATTAGCTTATGCTTCCTATCTTCCAGTCAATGACTGGGTTATGAAGAGTCAAGCAGGGGAATCCAAGGATGACAGGGGAAGTGGACATGGAGAGAACTAGAAAGGCCAGGCGTTCATGATGGTTACCCAAAGTGAGCAGGGTGAGAGGGGCTGTCTGCTTAATATCTTGGCAAAGGGGCTGGCTGGGGAGGCCCACTATTTGTATGGGTTGGGGTAGATCAATACAGGGAATGTTAAATTGGGTTGCCAGATGCTCAAAGATGAAACTTTGCTTTGCTCCGGAGTCACCTAAAGCGGAACCAACATACTCAGCGGACTCGAGCAGCAAACGAATGGGTAAAGATAAGAGTTTGAGTGAAGGATTAGCTGTACAGCCCGTCAGGCACCCTACAGCGACTGACAGGCTTAGGCTTTTAACTTTGCTGGACTCTGGGTGGTGGTGTGACCAGTTTGGGCACAGTACAGGCATAGCCCCCCCTCACAGCACTGCTGCCATTCGGCGTGGTTGAGTTTGGACCGCCCCACCGCCATTGGGGTGCCTGCTAGCACCGCCTCCGACAGCGTCGGAGGAGGTGCTAGCAGGCAGAAGAGCAAGGAGTGGTGACGGTGTGGATGAGAGATGGGGGTGCAGCGAGAACCGTGCTGTCACTCTCTGGAATGTTGTTGCAGCTGGTTATCGAGTTTAATAACCAGAGAGATTAATTTGTCTAGGAAATCGGGCTCATCCTGAAGGAGAGTGAGCTTGTCACGGAGCGTGGCATTTAAGCTGTGTGTGAATGCTGCATGCAGTGCGATGTTGTCCCACCCCGCCTCGGCTGCAAGCACGTGGAATTCAATGGTGTGCTCTACCGCAGTTCTCGTCCCCTGGCAGATGTTCATTAGCCTAGCGGATGCACTCCCCTCCTGGTTAGTATGATCAAAAATTCGAGAGAATTCGCCAATGAATTGTTCATAGGAATATGCTTGATACTGTGGTCCTTGAATAATAGCTTGCACCCACGAGAGGGTGTGGCTGTCGAGCAGACGTGCTAATTAGCTTATCCTACTACGGTCAAAGCGAAAATTGCCCAGTAAGCTATCAAAAACAAGTTGGCAGTGGAACAACACCCCCACCCCTCCCCAACTGACCCCCATAACGGGATGTCATGGTGGATGGCAGGGGGTGACTCTGGCAACCTGCCGGGGGGAGCTGACCCCAGGGGTGCAGAGGCGGAAGCGGCGGCGGTAAGAAACTGAACTATCTCCTCTAACTTAGTTAAAAACTCTGACGTCTTTAACATTTCATTTAACATGACTTGGTTCTGGTGGGAAATTTGGTCATAACGTTGCTCGAGGGCACTGAGCTGACTCTAAAGTGGCCCTAGGTAAAGACATGCATGTTAGGTTAATTGGCTGTTCTAAATTGTCCCTAGATATCTGTTTCCTATAGGCCCTTAGAATAGAGGGTTAGTATTAATGAAAGCGCTTTGAGTGGTCTTTGTGACTAGAAAAGCGCTATATAAGTGCAGGTTAGTTAGTTAGTTAGTTAGTAATATTGCCTCCATCCTAGTCGCTGGGTCTATTTGCTGGTTGCGTACTGTTATGGTTTACATGCTTAGACCCAAGAGCAACATGGAATGAGGAAAAGAGTAAAATGACAATAATCTTTTATTTACAGAGTTGTGCAGTAATGATGCAATAATGATTTGCTGCGAGGATCTGGCAAATCTGGGAAGAGAGAGCAGAACAGGGGTGAGTATAATGGATTAGATAGGGAATATAATATTGTATGTTTTATGCTTACAGGTCCGCTGGGGAAACGCTGCTGAACAAGGAGGCTGATCCACTTGGCTGGAAAGTTGGTGATGGTGAAGGGGCACATCCATGTAGGGAAGCGGTGAAGGTGTTCCAGGGGAAAGCTGCAGCCAGGCTGGCCAGGTCTGGAAGGAGGGAAGGGGGTGAAGAAGACAATGCAGGCACACGGTGGTAAGTTGACTTACTTTGGGGAATGTGGTGGGGAAAAGTGCACAGTCTGGGTAATACAAATCCAAAATCCGTAGGCAAGTCCAAATCCTAGGCAGGCAGAGGTCCAGGGCGTCTGGCAGGCAACAGGGTCTAAAGCAAGCAAAGGTCAAGAACACGGCAGGCAAGACAAGAGTTCATACAGGGCAGGCTAGGCAAGGCTATGGTTGGGTTGAGAGTCTACGTGACCAGGCAGAGCAATGGTAGTGGCTCCCTTATAAAGTGTGACCCAAATTGGCAACAGGTGTAATCAGGACTGCAGGGAGCGCTAATCAGGGTGGACAGAGAGAGAGAGACAAGCATACAGAGCAGGCAGGATCCCTTACAGGTATCATACCATTTTTTTGCCCTTATCAACTACAAATTCAAATAGTATCCATGTTATCTACTGCAACAAACTTGTAAGAAATATGACTATGACAGAGGCACAAACGCTCACCTGGCATGCCGACAGATATGGACATGTTCTTTCTTTCAAGCGTTTGCTTTCAAATTTTGATCATGATATCCTTTTAGTGTCAGATCAAAGAGGACCCGGTTGTTTGATGCAGCAAAGTTCAGCCTCTCCACTGTCCGTCACCTACCGTTCTCGTCTTCCTGTACCAGTGTACTATGTCCCGCCCTTCCTTAATTCTGATTGGCTGCTTAGAAAGGACTGACATTGACAAGCGCAGCTGTACAGTAGTCTGAAAAGTTGGACGTTTTTCAGTCCTGAGCACCGCAACAAAAAGCGGCCACCACTCAAAGCATTTCAGCGCTGAGGGCACTCAATGCTTTAAACACTGGACTACATAGAGAGTGAACAGAAAATAGTTGCCCACAGCAGAAAAAATGAGTTTGGTGGGCACGCCCCCTAATACTTTTTCTGCAGCGTTCGGCTTCCAGGTTGCCGAGGCGTGTGGCCCTATGGCGTAGCCACAAACCTAACTCAGTGGACACGTCTTAAAGGGGCAATACAAGAAAAGCGCCAGATTAATATATAAAATAATATTCAAAAAATTCCTGCATCCACATCATGATGCAAATCACCACCAAAATCTAATCATCTGTTCCCTGTGCCTTTCCTGAAAATTTCATCAAAATCCGTTCATAACTTTTTGAGTTATGTTGCTAACAGACAAACCAACCAACACCACTAAAAACATTACCTCCGTCCTCCCATGGTGGAGGTAAAAAGACACAACAAACACAAATCACTCTACTCATTGGCTGAAACCTGTTTTAGCAATGGAACAACGCATTTCATTGAAAATTGGCGATCACTGCGTCTGCGACGGATGTCGGTAATGGCGTTGACGTGATATGAGTGTATAAATCCTGCTTTAGTGTGTTTACATACCGTGTGGGTGACGTGGCTGGCAATGACATCCTCAGCTTGTCTGCCGGTTACGTTTGGAGGCACTCCAAACCCCGTCTTAAACTGCACACTTTGCTTGCTTATTCTTGGTGTCTTCAGATGAAATAATGTCAATCATCACATACTATGTGGAGGGAGACCACAGCCAGTTCGTGTGAAAATTGCATCAAAGCCTATCCAGTGGTTTTGGAGGATTCTTGCTAACACACTATGAGAAGATAAGCGCCTTGGTGAAGGTATGCATGCTCGAATCATCACCAATATGTAATGGGTTTCTCTCTAGCCCAAGGGCCACCTCTGGTGAAAATTTCATCCAAATCCATGCAGTAGTTTTTGTTTAATCCTGCTGCACAAATACAAACAAGGTCCTTGGTGGAGGTATGCACTCTCAGATTATCACTAAAATTTAATGGGTTCATCCTTGGCCCAAGGGCTACCTCTGGCGAAAATTTCATCCAAATCTGCCCAGTACTTTTTGCATAATCCTGCTAAAAGTCAGACAGACAGACAGACCGCGCCGATTACATAACCTTGTTGGTGGAGGTAAAAAGTCACCACACAAATACAAAATCCACAACACAAATGCATAACACAAATAGAAAAAGCATAATGCTAACGTTAGCACTCACATTAGTGTTATATAACATATGTATAATAACATTATTATGCAGCTGTTTCATAAGTTAGCATGCTAACACTCTAATCTTAGCGCTGACCTTAACATTGACACTTAGGTTAGAATGGTTTTGTATTTGTGTTGTGAATTTTTTGTATTTGTGTTGCAGCTTTTGCATTTTGTTGAGCTCTCTGGGCCACCATGTAAATTAGGCCCTGATTTCTTTCTTTTTTTTTGTTGTCCTAACCCTTTCCTTAACCTTAGCCCATAACCCATAACCCTAACACTAGCAATACCAGAAGTGAGCGAATGAGGAAGTGAAAGTTTTACAGACAGCAGTGACAAAAAGTCAAAACAGGCTTGTGAACTTGGGACTCCAGTGTTGGAATGCTGTTTTTAGTCCCATCCCCTGCAGTTATCCTTACACGGACTTAAGCAATTCTGAAAACAGAAATTGCCGTTAAATACTGTGATACCAGCACACATTTGGTCATATCTGAAGGCTGGGAAAACAAAGCATTGATTTGCATATTAGTTGAAGGCCTTGTTGAGTTCATGACCCAGCTGTGACTAGCCTGTAATGGAAAAAGTGCACCTAGTAGCGGGCTAACCTGTGTGTGTCAGACAGTGCCGCACTCCTGCTGCAGCTGGGAAATAAATCCTGGATGTGTTAATTACCTCGTCTGACCTGATTCCCTCCGTGCGAGTGTCGAGTGTGTGACAGACGGTGACGGAGACAGTGATCCGTCACGTGGGACTGCGGTGCTGTGTATATTTGTGGCCATGCCCTGCATGTGTGTGTGTCGTAGTAGTGACAGCTCTGTCAGTTATCTTTCAGTGCTGACAGACGACGCACATGTCAACCAGTGGTCCCAGCACACACAATGATCACATCTACGTACGTTTCTGTAACACCCCCCCTCCCCAAACAGACACACCTAACCTGCCAATCACTTTGTCTTTAAATCCCACTGGTCTCCCTTTTTCTCTCCTCCTTTCTTCCTAATCTACCTTCCTCTCCCGATCCCTCCACTCTGTCTTTCATCATTCTGTTATTTTTCGTTCCTTTTAAAGAAACTGTCTGTTGCCCTGAATCTAGGTCTTTTTCCTTCCCGTGGGGCTCTGATTATTTTTCCCCCTCTTATTGCCTCTCAACCCTTTCTCCCTCCCACTCACATCTTGCTGATAGATGAAATGCTGAAGCAAAGTTCTCGTAGGGAGCAAGAAAATCTCTTTTAATTGTGCTGATCGCTAATTAGCTGGCCTGCCTCATCTCTCCACAGTGGATCTAGTAAAACAGCGTGACCTTTCGTGGGTCAGCAGGCCACAGCCTCATGCATAACATGTATTCACACACTCACACATCACTCAGTGCTTCTGGGATTCGAGTTTGGCAGCCAGTGCTTAGAATTTGTTTTTTAGTGGAAGCTGGTGACTCAAAAAATGTTTAGAAGGGCAGGGTGAATCTCTAGCTTTAGGGCAAAAGGCTTTTTATGTGGTTATGTAAGAAAAATATTCACCACTCACTTTGTTCCTCTTAGACAAGTGCTTATTTTTTAGCCAAACCTATTAGTCTTTACTTTGACCATCATATTTTTCACGTTTGAAAACTGAACCATTCTTCCTCTCAGGTCTGCAAACTATAATATTGAAATGTTTAGTAATAGCTATTTTTTTTGGGGGGGGAGGAGAGCATTCAGGCAACCACATAACCTGGTAATGGAAAATGTTCTTACATATTAGCCTGATCAGACACAAAGAAGTGGAAAAAACTCAGCAAATATTATTTTATTTATACATTTAATTATTGATATGTATTTATCCCATCTTATAAATCCTTTTAAGTAATACAGGAACAGCTGAATGCTGTTTTAGATACAATTTCATTATACTGGAGCAAATTAGACTAGCTTAAGCCATTAAGTCCAATTAATAGGTAAAAAGGATTTTCACTCAAGAATATGCTTATGTGTACCGTCTTCATTATGTCTCCTCATTTCAGAACCTCTTACCCCCAATTTTCACTGACTCCAGTTGTGGTCCGTTACCAAATCAAATCAAATCAAATCAAATCAACCTTTACTATCATGTTGGCTGTACATACAACTGTAGTGCAGGCAAGATGAAATTGTGTTTCTCTCGGCATCCATATAAGTAAAAAGAACATAATTTAAGACACACTCACACACACCCTCACCCCCCACCCCAACACAGCCATTCACACATCCCTGAGACATACTTGAAAACTAACTAGAACTATAATATACGAATAATATACATAATGTCCATAAGGTGCAGTAGTATGTATGAAAGATTACGGATCAACAGTTCAACATCCTAATGGCTTGTGGAAGGAAGCTGTTAATCAATCTGGTAGTTCTGCCTCTGATGCTTCGGAATCATTTGCCAGATGGCAGTAGTTCAAAGTGTTTATGCAGAGGGTGAGAATGGTCCTTGACAATGTTCAGTGCCCTGCTCCTACAACGGTTCTGAAAAAGTTATTGGACAGAGGGGAGGAAAACTCCAATTACCCTCTCAGCTCCCTTAACTATTCTCTGCAGGGCTTTTTTGTCTGATATACTGCAGCTGGAGTACCATGTTGCGATGCAGTACGTCAGAACACTCTCCACCACACCTCTGTAGAAGGTCCTGAGGATGCAGATGGGGAGAGAGGCCTGTTTGAGTTTTCTCAAGAAACTGCTATGATGCAGTTACTGCAGCCAATAGTTCCCATTCTAGTCAATATTCTGCTCTCCACCAGACACGGTATGTTGCAGAACAGATCCAGCTCACCAAACGGATTGCTAAAAATATGCAACAGGTCTTTTTTTGACAGATGCCGCATCCAGCATGCAAGACAATGCTGTGGTATCTACTGTATTTAGCTAGAATTGCACTCAACCAAGATGCAGACCCACACCTTATATCCCTAATGGAATGTCAGATAGTAGGGAAAATCTGGTTGACTTTCTAGTTCAGTTTTGATGGGACGCCTCAAGTAGATGGCAGTGTCCACACTACAGCAGTGTGCAAAATATGACAGTCTACCCCAATACTTCTGCGAGGGGAGGCTGGAAAGTTCATAGTGGTCAACTTTGACCAAATGTGGTTTATATTTTCAACCGCAGGGATCCGAGCGCTGCAACACCGATGGAAGAAGTGTGTGGACCAAAGGGGAGACTATGTTGAAAAATAAACCACATTTGGTCAAACTTGACCACTATGAACTTCTCAGCCTATGAACTTTTCAGCCCCCCTTGTGCAAACCCCAATTCCAGTGAAGTTGTGACATTGTGTAAAACATAAGTAAAAACAGAACACAACGATTTGCAAATCTTTTTAAACCTATTTTCAATTGAATACACTACAAAGACAAGATATTTAATATTTGGAAAAAAAAGCAACAACAAAACAAATTTATAAGTTTGAACATTAAACATCTTGTCTTTGTAGTGTATTCAGTTGAGTATAGGTTGAAAAGGACTTGCAAATCA
Source organism: Pholidichthys leucotaenia (assembly GCA_020510985.1). Classification (NCBI taxonomy): domain Eukaryota; kingdom Metazoa; phylum Chordata; class Actinopteri; order Cichliformes; family Pholidichthyidae; genus Pholidichthys; species Pholidichthys leucotaenia. The sequence continues at coordinate 367,685,274 of CM035840.1, forward strand.
TTGTATTCTGTTTTTAATTTACGTTTTACACAACAATAAGGTAGTTACACCCTTTGACTCTACTTACAATCACTTTTTGTCATTTAAAACTAAATCAAAAATATCTGCTTTTGTTGACCCTGTACAGCACCAGGCTAAGCAGTTTCCATAAGCTTCCAGTCTCTGTGTTAAGCTAATCAAACTCCCATTAGGATAAAGGACTCTCAGTGACACATCAGAAATTTTTACAACAAACAGAAAAAGCAACTTATAATGAAAAAAAATACTGTACCTCACCTCAAGACACAAGAAACATATTGATCATGGCTGCTCAGAAAACGTGCCGTTACAGCAAAGTTGATTCAGAGGGATTTCAGAAAGTTCTGAAATATTGTGGGATAAACTTTGTTTTAATGGGGATTAAGATCAAGCAGGTTTTGCAAATCAAACTGAAGCCTTTTGGAATTCATTCAGTAGTTGAAAGTGAAAATAAATATTGAAGCTTGGTGAACTGATTCAGGGGGACAGAAAATGTTCCTTGTCTTTGAAACGTTCTGTACAAACACTTACGGCAGTTTGTGCATATTTACTGCAGTTTCAATTCTAGTTTTGACAGAAGACAGGAGCTCTCTGCTGGAAGTGAAGTAAATAGAAAACTACATCATATTCAAAGACATGCCAGGAAGTTGGTTTGATAAGTTTTTAATATCAAAATTTAAGTAGTAATCTCAAATTTTTATTTATCCAAGGGGATTTTGACATTCATGACAATTTTTTTTTAATTTTTGTTTTCTTCCCTTCATGTTTCATTTACAGGGACAGTCATTAATATATAATATTTATATATTTATTTTTGTCTGGAAGCCCTCCTGCTCTGATCAAGCAAAGTCATTTCAGCCGGTTCTCACTACAGTTCCACATAATGACTCATTGGCACATATTTATTAGAAACCCGTCCTTGGTTTCATCGAAAGCCGGTTGTTTGTGGAATCAGAGGGGGGATGCTAACAAGCTTTTCTCTCTGTGCCCATGCAGTCATCTGGAGTCAGAGCGCAGCGCCCTGAAGAGGAGAGAATGGGAGAGAAGGAATCAGGAGGTCCAACAGGATGAAGACCTGTTCTCCACTGGATTCAACCTGTTTGGGGAACCCTATAAAGTAAGAGCAACTGACTGGTAACAGAAAAATTAGCCACTGAGAATTTAATATCAAACTTAGTCTATAAAATGTAAATTTTCTCATCGTGGTTTTACTGTTTTATGATAGCAATTAAAAATGAATGGTACCTATTTTGCCATTCACTTGAGCCAGGTATTAAAAGTAATCAAATATGAATTTTAATCCTCAAATGAAAGATGGGGAATAAAAAATAAACCACAGGGCTAAATTCTCAACTTTTATATATGATGTTCTTAACCTTATCAGTGGTGTCAGCTAATTCACTTTCATTCATTTCAGCCTGTACATCATCGTTGTGTCTGTGTACATTTTACAGTTGTGGGGCATATTCCTTTTGAACACGCACAACTATGGGTAGATTTTTACAAGATGTTTTGAATACCTGAAGACCTGGTCCTATTCCTGTGCTATTGATCTATTGTACATCAGTGACATTAGAAATGAATGTCTTTTTTTTCTTACAAAATACAGCAGGATCATCATCAGAAATCAATCAGATTTGTGTTTTGTCAATTGACAGTGGCTCCCTGTGGCTTTGACAGAAACTAAAAAAGAGCACAGCTCATTAATTTATGATAATTTATGATTCGTTGTTCTTGAAGTCACATGTCATAAAGTTCATCGATTTAGTTAAATTTAAGACAGCACAAGTAATGTACAGGGCAATTAACAATCAACTCCCAACTAATATACAAAAAATATTTAAAAAAAGAGACAATGATCATAATTTGAGAGGAGACTTAAACTTCACAAAACCCAAGATACGTACAACCAAGAAAAGTATGTGCATATCTGTCTGTGGGGTGGATTTGTGGAACAGTCTGGAGCCGGAACTGAAACTATGTACAAACAGAAATCAATTTAAAAAGAGGTATAAGCACCATTTGTTGAAAGGATATATGTTAGAAGGGTAGAATTTATATGTACGATTCATTATGTTCACTCTGTGACATTATGGGACACTATGGAATGGTGGGTGGGACAGCACTGTGTGTATCTGTGTCGTTTGAGACTGGTTTTGAAATATAGACTTCATTGTATGTTAGAATGGACAGGTGTTAATGTTGATCTGTAAAAAATACAGTAAATTGTTTACTTGGGGTATTAAAGGTAGTAATTTGTATAAAATTCACATGGGTGTATCGATGGAAAAGAGGAGTTGGAATTAATAAGTGTTCACTTCTTCCTTCTCCCTTTCGAACAGTGTATACTGTAACTTTATTGCATTTGCTATTTGCTTGTTTTTTGTTATATTTTTTGTGTTCGAAATAAACTATCTAAACTATCTAAACTAAACTATAAAATGTCGTAAATGTTCCAACTTTAGAAGAGAAGAATCGCTAAGTTATAAGAAGAGCATCTCAAATTTATGAAAAATTCACAAATTTTTGTTTAAAAAGTCATGAATTTATGAGAAAACCATTACAAGAATACAGTTAAAGGCTGCAAGTTTAAGAGAAAAAAATTACAAAAAAATATAGACACATTTATAAGAAAAAATTCTAATTTAAATTTTAAAAAATGACAAATTTGGGGAAAAAAGTCACTAATTGACAAAAAATAAAAAATTTAAGACATTCAAGTGACAAATAAATGAGAAAGAAGTGACAAATTTATAAGAAACTAGAAAAGCACTAGAAGAGCGCAGACCTCCGCCAAGCGCCACAGTTCCCCCCATACAGTGTTTGTGTGTACGTTTTCAGATTCCTTGACCATGAAAACATATGACAAGCAATTGGATTGACAATGATAGGATTAGTGGTTCAGTAGTTATTCACGAAAATGGCATTTTGCGTAATGGCGGTTTTCTTGTGGCCGGTGATCCGGATGACCACCAAAATCTAATCATCTGTAGGATACCCCATTTCTGACAATCTGTGAAAATTTCATGAAAATCCGTCCATAACTTTTTGAGTTATCTTGCTAACAATCAAACAGACAGACAGACAAACAAAACAGACAGACAAACCAACGCCGATGAAAACATAACCTCCTTGGCGGAGGTAAAAATGTTGGTAAGCTAGACATGCAGTGATTTCAGAAAGCTATAGTAACCTTAACCTCTTGCACTCCGGGATACCGCAGGCGGTCACGTCTCTGCGTCCTAGGCGCACTGAAAAAAAAAAAGCTGCAGACACAGCCGCGAACAGAAAGCCAAAGGAGTGCTTTGATTGGTTTAGATTTGATTGACCTCTCATTCGACTAATAAGAGCCTTGAATTGGGTTTCTGAAACCTTGAAGAACCAATGACTGAAAACCTAGCAAGAAGGACCCGCCTACCAACGGCTGCGAATACAGCCAGCCAATTGAAGCAGAGAACTTCGACAATTGAAAGCGTACGTCCCGTGCTTAAAATCTGTTTTGTGTAAGCCGCTGGGTGACACACACATGTTCAACAGTCTTTTTTTCTTACTACTGTTCTTATTTGTTTTGAAAAATCGTTCGCCAAAACCGCAATCATGGAAGTGCAAAACCGCAATAATGGAATTATGGTTTGACCGGGTCGCGTGACCAGAACCACGAGTCCGTAACAAGCGGACCAGCGTCATGTTCGTCTGACAAGAAGGAAGAGAAGTTCGCCAGCGATACTGCTGTTGTGGTCAGGTAAGTGTTATAAGCTAAATTATTCTTTATCCCTGAAAATTGTAATCAAAATGACTTTTGACCGATCGGTAAATTACAACTGTGCATCATTGCAACATGACGGACCTGGACCGCTCCGGTCCGGTCCGGACGGCGCACGGACCGTATCCAGTCCGTGCACCGCGTCCGGACCGTGAACGCGCTCCCCCCTCGCTACTCTTCTGTAGCGGATTGCAGATATTATTGCAGATATTTTAGTACAACTGTGCGTAGTAGACCGCGGCGCACCGTCCCCGCGGTCCGTCATGTAGCGATGGGCGATGTCCGTCCTCTGTAGCGGGGGGGGGGAGTTGTTATCTTCTACATTACAGATATTTTAGTATAATTTTTAGTGCACTGTAGGTTATTTTTTTCTTGTAAAAAAAAAAGCCACACATTTTTTACGTGGCATGCTTCTTTGTGTGTGGGGGCTTGTTTGTTCATTCATTCATTCATGAATGAATAAACAACCCCCCCCCCCAACACACACACAGCCCTTCACCTTTCATTAGAGCCCAAGATCAAGCTTCTATATTGAATCATTCAAAAGTTACAGGCGTTTTTCCAAACTGTGCCATTTGGCACAATTTGGCACAGTTCAAAAATGCCTGGGAACAACCTGAGTAAAAAGCTGTGTAATATATTCATTTTTTGTGGTATTGTTACAAAATTTTGACCTCAGCTGGATAACACTTGGTTCTACATTTCTGTTGCATTTTCCAGCCCGGATCTGACAGCTGTGTGTTATTTGCAAGCATTTGTATCCAAAAAAAACACCCAGGCAAAATTTATTTTCTTCAAGTTCAGTATGTTTAGATGACTGTTACTCAGTGGCAGGAGCACTTAGAGAGATTATGACTGTTTTGCCAAAAAAATCAAAGTGGTTTCTTTTAAATGAGACCAACCCCATGAAGATGCTGCAAAGGGTTGAAGAACAGCTTTTGATTTACTTTGGGTACGTTATTTTTAGGCGTTTTTAGGGAAATTGACCAGAGTGCAAGGGGTTAAAGCAACATTGTGTAAGCTTTTCACATTAAAATAATGTTTCCAAAATTATTTTGATAGTACATCAACCTTTGGCCAGATGAATGTCACTTCCGCAATAGCCTGAGTGGGCCCACATTGCCTGCAACAGCTCTGTTCTAGGAACACCGAAAGAGTGACAACTATGGTGACTTTGGCCTCAGTTCCAACAGCCAGTCACAGGGCACAACTGTAGCTGCCCATAACTAAGCACTCTGTGATTGGCTGTTGGGACTGAGGTCATAGTCACCATTGTTGTAGTCTTTTCAGTGTTAGTACCCTGAACACGAAAGTTGCACAGTGTTGCTTTAACTGTTTTTGTAGGAAGTTTTATTTGTGGTCCAGCCATGTAAGAAACAATATAACCTAATTAAAGTACGCTATAAAAGGCAGATATGTGTATACTTAAAATAAAATGAAACAGAATAAATCTGTAAGTGAAAAAAAATCCTAATTTTTAGTGACAGATGGCCAACAAATTCTCTCTGGTTTGGGGGAACATTTGCCTGTTGGATAAATAAAAAGAGAGAATGGGCTCAAAGAAAATTGTTTTACAAATTAGCTCAACACTTTAACGAAGGTGAACTTGGATTCTTTACAGCCAGAGCTGCTTTCTTTACTGAGCTGGTAGAGAAGACTTGCTCTGTACTGGTGAGAGGGCATTTTTTATATTTTTCTTTTTTGACTAATGATAAATCTCTGAAGCTGGAGAAGTGAAGAAACCTGACACCAGAAACACACCCAGGAATCAAAGTGAGTTAAGATGTTTTGTAAAATCAGTGAGAGGGAGTCGTTATCTCCTTTGAAACAGCCCCACTTTCTGATTTAGGGCCTAGGCTCATATAAAACAATCTTACATTAAGCAAGCATTAATAGAAAACGGTTGTTATGGCTGAACAACAATTGTTCTAACATGTTTGAGCCTTTAGATATTAATGCAATGTGATGAAACAATTCCTGGTTTCCCCTTTCTTGCGTCCAAAGATAAATATTTATAAGGTTGTGTTCTGTTCTATTCTGATGTTTCATGATTTGGATTCTTCTCTAGCTTCAAGAGAACTGACCATGCATGAAGTCCACGGCCACTCTCCTGCCCCCATATATAAAATTGATTTTGGTTTGTTAACTCTCATTTGCTACCAACGGGCACTTGAACACTTGGTTATGCTGCCAAGTGTATCGACCTTGGGATGCAGCGGCTTGAATCTCGACAGAATGCGTTTAACTGCTGCTGTGGAGGATGCCAGGGCCTGTACTGCTTGTGGTTTCAGGAGCAGTGGAAAGCAAATGAGAGACTGTTCTCATAATGAATTCAGTCCTCAGTGCCTTCACACTCCAACTAATTGTTTCCAACTAATTAATAGCGCTGAGGTGAGATCAAGATGTGCATGTGTGAGGAAAGAGCGAGGGTCACGGTGGGCTGCCCTGTGTGGACGGAGAAATTCTAGACACTACTGCAATGAGAAGTGTAGCAACATTTAATTATAAGGTGCAAAGATTATTTAATTTATACCTAGAGGTGTATGTGGAAATGGAGGTTTACTTCGAGTCCATGCACACACCGGAAAACTCGTTTTTGAGGCACCAGTCCACAAGCTTAGACAATTTATTAATAACTAATCTTTATACCTTCAATCAATCAGTCTCAAATATTTGTGAATTCTGCTGGGTGACTTTAGAAACAAACACAGGAAAAGAAATCAACAGAAACTTCCATATACAGTTTACAGTTTTAATGATCAGACTCAGATTAAATGACATTACATTCAAAGAATTTGTTGGTAAAGTGAAATGATCACGTATCAAGAATCACATTCAACTTGTAACTGATTATTGAGCAACAGAGTGTTATCACATTTGTGGAATCAAGGACACCTTAGTATGAATTTGTAACTGTGATGAAAATATAGACTGAAATAACTAACAAAAATATGAAGAAAATTGGACGCAAATTTTATGAAGAAAATTATAATATGGAAAAGAAATTCTGAGTTACTCTAAGAAAGTAAAAACGAAATTTAATGAAAAGAGGAATATTATTTCTCTTTAATTCTATAGCTCCGATCAGAGTTATCAACTAGTTTTAAACCTCAGACAAATTATGGCATACGTTTTAAGGTGATGGACATTGCATTACTCAGCAGATCAAACAAAGGAATCTTGCTCACGTGATCTTGATGTGTTGGCTTCTAGCTGAATCCAGGAGCTGAAGCTTTATTTGAAGATTTTACCAGAGAATATCTGTCAGCAGATATTTCTTCCCAGGGCAGTAGTCAGGAGCTGAGGTCCGGTGTCGCTGATAAGGCTGTTGGCCATGGAGCATGCCATGTGGAACAACACGAGAATCTTTCAGCGGTGTTCTCGGGTCCAAATAAATTGGATATAGTTCACCGTCTGCTCAAAGTCACAGGATTGGAGAGACAAGATTAATTTAAAAAAACTCAAGCCACCAAATCCAAGTTCTGCAGGTGTTGTGGTGGTTGGTGAGAACAGCTTCCAGTGTGAGAAAAACGATTGGTCCACTTTAAAACACGGGGAGTTAATAGGAAAAGTTTAACAGAATTAAACAGAAAACGTCAGTGAACACGGAGTTTCACTCCATATAAAAGAGAAGTTTGAGTTCAAAAAGAAGAAAAAGGAATTTTCTCAGACGTTTAAAGGAAAAGGAATTTAAGCAGGACACAGACAAAACTTTCACACAGAACAACTCTCTCTCTCTCTCTCGAACTAGGGTGTTCCTCGCTTAAAACTGAGTAAGTTTCCATGGGAACAACTTGACTGACATGAAAGGGAACCAATTGTCTTCCATTGTGGGAGGTTTGAATGAACTCTGGTCCAATAAGAAAACAGTCCTTTGTCTGTAACCGACCAATAGAATGAAAGGAGGTATTGTCCAACAAAGTCTGGCTGGTGATTGGCTGAGCCAGTCAGATGACTTGAGTATGCTTTTCCAACAGGATGAAACATATTGATTAATATAAAACTTCACTTTATGCTTATATATAAAATCTAAGCTAACTTAAGTGATTCATGACTAACTTTCAGTGAGCATGCACTTTTATAAACTTGTCCTTCTATAATTAACATGCATTAGAATAAGGTTCATTTAAGAATTTTCAAACATGCAACACATTTAAAATCAGTGATTAATGAAACATTTCAAACCAGAATGGTATGTCAGAGTCCCGCTTGATTTTCCAGGGTGTCCTGAAAAAGAAAATTATCTGAGAATTGAGAGTTTTTGTAAAAAGGAAGTCATTTCATCCATTAATCTCAGTTAAGCTTGTAGAGGCAAAAACGAACATATTCCAGAGTCGTCCACCAGGGGGTAATGTTGAGCTGTGGATAATTTCTAGTGACCGTGGAATGCACTCAAGGATATCTGGAATGTCTGGAATGTCTCAAACGGTTGTTAATGCATAAAACTGTCTGGTTGTGAAGAAGTTCCAGTTATTTATGATGGCAAACTAATCCGTTCCTTGCACGAAATGGGATCCTTATTGTACCTTTTACCATGGAATGTGTTTCCCAACTGTGGTTCTTAGATGAAGGAAACAATTCTTGACCAGACTTTATGTGGGAAACAATTTCTTTAAGGTGAAGAGTGATGTTATAGATTAGAGCCAAAGGGAGTCGATGCTACAGAAGTAAGAAATGTGTTTGTGTCTTTGTATTGGATTTTTGTACATAGATTAGAGTAACATTTTAAATAGGAATTCCTATGATTTGATTCAGTGCATTTTTGCCCATATTCACTGGCTCTGTGTGGCTTCACTTAAAAAAGTAAATGAACGTATTAGGACTGGGAATATTAATGCATTAGCAGCTGGATAATTTTAAAACAAGGGTAGGTCTTATGAAACTCATGAAAACTCAGTCAAGTCAACTTGGAAATATTTTTTATTTCTGAAACGTTTCACCAATCATCGAAATGGCTTCTTTCGTCAAAACAAATGCACAGGAAGACGTTAACAGACTCATAGCAGCAACTGTCATAACTATGGTGACACCAAGTAGTAAAATTATGAGTATAATTATTATTAAGAGTAGGTTTTATGTTTTTCAGCATTAAAATTTACACAACATGAAACTTATCCTTCGGTACTCAGGGTGACCTCACTCTGCATGCCCAGACCCCACATAAACCCCGCTTAAAGCATGGACACATATGCACACATGTACCTGATGTATAGTGTATCCGGATGGTATTCACAGTGGTTCACTTTTTACACATTTTGTTATGTTACAGCCTTATTCCAAAATGAATTAAATTCATTTTTTTCCTCAAAATTCTACACACAACACCCCATAATGACAACGTGAAAAAGTGTTTTTTTTTTTAGATTTTTGCAAATTTATTGAAAATAAAAAACTAAGAAATCACCTGTACATAAGTATTCACAGCCTTTGCTCAATACTTTGTTGTTGCACCTTTGGCAGCAAGTACAGCCTCAAGTCTTTTTGAATATGATGCCACAAGCTTGGCACACCTATCTTTGGGCATTTTCGCCCATTCCTGTTTGCAGTACCTCTCGAGCTCCATCAGGTTGGATGGGAAGCGTCAGTGCACAGCCATTTTCAGATCTCTCCAGAGATGTTCAATTGGATTCAAGTCTGGGCTCTGGTTGGGCCACTTCAGGACATTCACAGAGTTATCCTGAAGCCACTCCTTTGATATCTTGGCTGTGTGCTTAGGGTTGTTGTCCTGCTGAAAAATGAACCGTCGCCTCAGTCTGAGGTCAAGAGCGCTCTGGAGCAGGTTTTCATCCAGGATGTCTTTGTACATTGCTGCATTCATCTTTCCCTCTATCCCGACTAGTTTCCCAGTTCCTGCCACTGAAAAACATCCCCATAGCATGATGCTGACATCACCATGCTTCACTGTAGGGATGGTACTGGCCTGGTGATGAGCGGTGCCTGGTTTCTTCCAAACATGACACCTGGCATTCATGCCAAAGAGTTCAATCTTTGTTGCATCAAACCAGCAAATTTTGTTTCTCATGGTCTGAGAGTCCTTCAGGTGCCTTTTGGCAAACTCCAGGTGGGCTGCCATGTGCCTTTTACTAAGGAGTGGCTTCCATACGGCCACTCTACCATACAGACCTGATTGGTGGATTACTGCAGAGATGGTTGTCCTTCTGGAAGGTTCTCCTTTCTCCACAGAGGAATGCTGGAGTTCTGACAGAGTGACCATGGGGTTTTTGGTCACCACCCTGACTAAGGCCCTTTTCCCTCCGATTGCTCAGTTTAGATGGCTGGCCAGCTCTAGGAAGAGTCCTGGTGGTTCCGAACTTCTTACATTTATGGATGATGGAGGCCACTGTGCTCATTAGGACCTTCAAAGCAGCAGAAATTTTTCTATACCCTTCCCCAGATTTGTGCCTTGAGACAATCCTGTCTTGGAGGTCTGCAGACAATTCCTTTGACTTCATGCTTGGTTTGTGCTCTGACATGCACTGTCAATGGTGGGACCTTATACTGTATAGACAGGTGTGTGCCTTTCCAAATCATGTCCAATCAACTGAATTTACCACAGGTGGACTCCAGTTAAGCTGTAGAAACATCTCAAGGATGATCAGTGGAAACAGGATGCACTTGCCTTCATGACAAAGGCTGTGAATACTTATGTACATGTGATTTCTTATTTTTTTTATTTTTAATAAATTTGCAAAAATCTAAAAAAACCACTTTTTTCACATTGTCATTATGGGGTATTGTGTGTAGAATTTTGAAGAAAAAAATGAATTTAATCCATTTTGGAGTAAGGCTGTAACATACCAAAATGTGGAAAAAGTGAAGCGCTGTGAATACTTTCCGGATGCACTGTAGTGTTACTGATTTGGGCTGCTTACTCAAAAGTATGGAAAGAAGGACAGTTTCTGTCACAGTGAGTGGAGAAAAACACACACTCCAAGTAAATAAAAGCTTCTAACTCGACATTAAGATAAGGTGCTCTGGAAATTATCTTAATTGATACACATAGGGGCAGATTTACTAAGGCAGCACAAATTAGCGAGCGCACGATTTAGACAAAACGCCTATGGGAGTGGCCAATTTTTGCCAGTGATCTACTAACAACACGCAAAATTATGAACACAGACATAGTCACTTCATTTCAATAATGACCACCCATCCACCAAGAGTAGCACAAAATTGTGCACAGGCACACCTGAGGAAGCGGGTCACCAGCACAGGCACAGCCAATTTGGATGAGCATAATATAGGAGTTTTTTTAAAAAGCTTTTGATCAAGTGCAAAACCCAGTAAAATAGTTTATTTTTGTTCATCATATTGCAGAGTTTTGATTTTTCATTTCACATGGCAGACTTCTTTGTTTAATATTTTTATTTTATTTTATAATCCTTTATTAGTCCCACAGTGGGGAAATTACAGGGCGTCCACCTGGATGGATGAGACAGCCACGGTGCGGCGCCAGTCCCTTCACCATTCACACACACACATTCACACCTAGAGCCACTTTAGAGTCTCCAATTAACCTAACGTGCATGTTTTTGGCCTGTGGGAGGAAACCAGAGTGCCCGGAGTAAACCCACGCAGACATGGGGGGAACATGCAAACTCCACACAGAGGGGTCACTGATGGTCAGGGGGTGAGATCGATCCCGTGACCTTCTTATTGTGCTGCCAAAGTGCTAACCACTGTTTCACTGAGCTGCCCTGTATGTCCTGTAAGATGTATAAATTAAGTATTTATATATAATTTAAGTGGGCAGCGCAGTGGAGGAGTGGTTAGCACTGCGGCATCACAGCAACTCACCCTTGGCTGGGGGATCCTGGGTTTGATCCCAGCCCCTGACCAACAGTGATCTGTGTGGAGTTTGCATGTTCTCCCTATGTCTGCGTGGGTTTACTCCGGGATTTCTCCGGTTTCCTCCCACATGCCAACAAACATGCAAGTTAAGGTAATTGGCATCAACTGGGGATTCTAAATTGTCCTTAGGTATGACTGTGAGAGTGAATGGTTGTCTGTCTTCCTGTGTTGGCCCTGCGATGGACTGGCGACCTGTCCAGGGTGTACCCTGCCTCTCGCCCAAAAGATGCTGGGATAGGCTCCAGCCTCCCCCCCCCCCCCGCGACCCGAAAAGGATAATACACTGTTTATATAATTTTAAAAAGGACTAATCGTAAATAAATTGATTATTTGACCAACGTGTTTATTTTATTAACACTAGAACCGTCAAGATGGTCTGATGAGACTCTGGGGTTTCATTATGTGAATAACTTTGTTTTAACAAAATCTGCAGACCTCCCAGTTCACGACTTTTTATAAATATGTGTGTAAATATAGAAATATGGATAGAGGAAAAAAACAAAGAAAATTGACAATGTGGAAGAGCTTTTCTTTCAAGAGGGAGGGGGAGTCTGATAGATGGAAAGGAATGTGAACCTCCACAGAAAAGAAAAAAAAAAAGTCACTGTCCGACGCATCTGTATGTCCACTCCAGGTAGGAAGGACTATCCGATTGTATCCCATTTTATGGATACAAATTCATTTAGTAGGTTATATACTGTATAAACAAATGAAATTAAAAAATCCTCTGCCGGATGATGTCCAGTTCAGCACAACACTGATCTCTGTGAGATCGTTTCTGTTCATATTAATCTGTTCTTCTGTCATGCCAGATAAAGTCACGTGCAGAGAGAAGATTCTCTCTCTTCGGCCACATGCTGTCGGTTTTCGCCGGTGTTTGCTCCTGGTACTAACGATCACTGTCATGTCAGGCGCATATGAATTAAGACATGCTTTTTTGGGTGTTAAATCCTGGCACAATTAGCAGGAGACTGACAACTGCAAATCTTAGTAAATCACCTTGCACCAGTCATTTAAATACTCTCCTCCCTCAAATTTGCACTTTGACATGACAACTCCTACGAATACATATATGCAAGGAGGCCAGGCACAAAATTAACATTGTCCACACCTTTCCAAAGCTAACTTTGCCCTGCGCCCTTTAGTAAATCTCAACAGTAGTTTTTTAATGCCAAAACAGGGGTTTGCGATGGCACAACACGCTGAATTTTTATTGTTTAAGAAAAGTCACAAATTTAAGACAAAAAAGCCCCCTCATTTTACCTGAAACTTGCATATTTACAAGAAAAATTCTCATATTTATGAGATTAAACTTGCCAATTTATCTGGGAAGTCTCAAGCTTCATATTAAATGTGCAAATTTACAAGAAAGATATGTGCATTTAACAGAGGGAATGTATTTTTCATTTAAAAATGATAAATGTGCATGGAAAGGGTGTATGCGCAAATTTTATCTTTTAATTTTTTTCCTCTGCTTTTTTAAAACTTGAATATTAATTTATGAGCTTAATCTCATGATACTGATTTTCTTCTTTTAAATTTGTCAGTTTTTAAAACCTTTTAATAACTATTTTTAAATGTATCCAGTGATCCTATATTGTGTCACATTTTCTGACTTCATGGAGATTTTTTTGGCAAAGTTAAAAAAAAAAAATCTCTCCATTGAGTGTTAGAGTAGTCAGTCCCTGAAGTAGAAATATGGGCATTTTTCAGTTATCATGAGAATGCTGTCAAAATGTAAATTATCCATTATAACTTCAGTTCCTTAAATGGGTGAAGAAGACTGGGTTTTACAACACTGGTCAGCTTGATATTTTAGAAAGACAGAATGAAGAGAAGGAACTTCAGTGAAGAAGAGATGATGAAGTAGCAGCTGAGTGACCAGGGTGAACAGTTTGCTCTGCCACAATCATTGTGACCCATGGTTAGGTGGAATAATCAGTTTTTGATGGTATTGACAAAAGAAGAAAAATGATTTTCATTGTAGCTCAGGATTTCAGCATTTATTATACTTCTGTTACCAGTATTCTGTAAAACCTTTTTTTTTATTTTCATGCATGCAGTTTATAACAAAAAATTTGCTAAGATATTAGAAAAAGCATAAAATTACCAAAAAAAAAGACCGAAATGTAGAGGGGGAACAGTTGTTAACTGAAGACTCATAAAAAAAAGTTGCTAATTTACAAGAAAAAAATAATAAAATTTAGGAGAAAAAGTTATGATTCATGAAGAAAATTTGCCTAAACAATTTAAAACATCACAAATTTATGGAAAAAAAATGTACATTTATGAGAACATTACACAAGAACAATTCTCAAGAAAAGTCACAAATAATAATTTTTACCTTGAGAGGCCAGTTTATGCTGTATTTTAAGGATCAGATTTGCTTTGGCCAATATTTGGTCAACATTGTTTTTTCCATAGCAGCATTTGGCAACTCCTGTTGTAGACTGAATGCCTTGCTGATGTTATCTCCTCAACATTTTCAGAAAAAATATTTACTTTTTCAACCATGATACTTTGCTTGATCAATACACATACTGTAGGCAATTCCTTGGCTGCTTGAGAGGTTTTCTGTGTCCCTGATTAATTGTAGTCATTAGGTTAGGATGGGAAACAAAACAAAAATAAATCAGATAAAAGGGGTTGGGCCCCTGCATCACTCATAAGTGTTTTCGTATGTCATATTCCAGCTCGTTTCGACTAATCTTCTTCCTCCACGCACTAACCCTGGTTTATCTCTCGCTGCTGCTAAACTTGAGAAACGACTTTGGGACATGTTGCTGCTTTCTTCTGCTGATTTATTTACCACACAAACAGTTTGCTTTCTTTCTTTTTTTAATGCTTGCTTTGTTTCATTCAATTCAGTGGCGTCACTAGTGCCAATATAACTTCTGTGGGTCGCTCCATTAGAGATCTACAGCTACTGGTTTTATACGTTTGCCTCTGAAGATGGGACATATTATAGTATGATAATGTGGGTCCGTCCAAGTTTGTTCCACTAACTCCTCCCACAGTTTTCAAGCTGGGACTTTTTTATTTCACAGTGTTTATGCATACATTGAAGATGTGCATATTGTAGGGGGTTGAATGATTTTCTGATAATTACTCTAAATTTATTCCACTTTGAATTGTAGATTGTTTTCTTTGCTTAAACTCCTTGCAGTTACAAGGCAATTAGTTTTATTACAGATCTGGAGTATAATGAATCTTGAAGTTGTAATATTTTTTCCATTGAAGGTGTACTAGCTACGCACTATCAATAATGGCTGTGGATGGGTGTATACTGTACCATGTGCAGTGCTCTTGTTAATTATTACATTTACTGCAGATTCTAACTAGTTACTTTTATGCACAAGTGACTTTTTCACAAAATGGTATTTTACTCAGTAGTTTTATTGCAGGATGTTTTATACTTTGATTTGAGTATATTTATAAAGAGAAACTGCAGTTTTACTTAAGTACATTTGGTTTTGTTCTTTGATGAGTTACTGTACTTTTGACTTTACTGATTTGAAAACTGGTCAGAAATGTGTCTTTAGAAATTCTGTAATAGCTTCTTCTTACCAGAAATGATTGCAACTTTTATAATTTATGGATTGATTTTATTTAATTGAAATTAGAGATGAAATCATCACTCTTCTATTCTGGCTTTATTATGTTTCTGTTTACTGTTTCTTTATATGATGTACTTTAGGGTATAGTAGAGGAGGGTATATGCAGATAATTTATATTTTATTTTCCTCTGTTACCTCTTAGCATTCCAGCCAATTTCCCTAAAAATGCTTAAAGATAGTATACGCAAAGTAATTCAAATTCTTTCCTCACTGAGTGGCAGTAAAAAATTTGGGGCGTCCTGAACACAAGAATTCTAAGAGGTTAAGAGAAAAGCTTCAATGTGTAAGAATGAAGTTAAAAATTTACAAATTGCAAAAAAACAGCTTCAACTTTATTACAAAAAATTATATATAAAAACCACATTTATTATAAAAGTCACAAAATACATATGAAAAGTAGTCATTTTTAAGATAAAAGGGAAAAAAAATTCAAGGTAAAAAAAGATAAATTTTTGAAAAAGGCTGCAAATTTATAGGAAAAACATATCAAATTTAGAAATGTCTCTCAAATGAATGAGAATAAATTTTCAAAAGGACAAGAAAAAACAAATTTATTTGAGAAAAAATACACTTGTGAGGGAAAAAGTAAGAAGAAAGAAAGCAGGGTTTATTGTCATTCAATCCATACAGCAGAACAAAATTACGTTTCTCTTATCAGAAGGGCCGATGCCATGCAACTTTTCATTTCTTTTATGCTGAGCACCAAGCTAGAAGGCAGCAAGTACCATTTTATGGTCTTTGGTACGATACAACTGGGGCTTGAGCCCACATGTCATGCGCTCAGTTTCCTTCTGGTTGTTTTTTTGTGTATTATTTCTCTGTGTGTTGGCTTTGGATATATTTTGGTTTCTGCTAGACATGAGCTCTCCACCTCTTCCTCCAGACACTCCCACCTTGGTATCATTTTGTATTTGTAGCTCAGTTCATTTTCTGTTCTGTAATTAGGTCACCTGCTCGCTCCTGTTATCCACACCTGTTGTCATTTGTGATAATTGATTTCATGCCTTATTTAAAGTCTGCCCTGTCATTCACTCCTTGTCGGAGTCTCATCAAGTCTTCATGGAATCCTACTGCTGCTCTCTACTCGGTTTTGCTGTTATCATCAGTTTTGTGTTGTACACTGTTTGAACTTGTATTTCCTTATTAAATATCACGAGCTGCAGTTCAGCACATTGGTCTCTCATTCTGTCCCTGTGGGCCTATCCTTGACACAACAACTGCCTGGCTGTGAGGCGGATGCTCTACCGCTAGGCCACCACTCTGGTGCATGGTGCAAATTTAAGTGAAAAAAATGTCAAATTTAGAAACAAAGAGTGGTAAATTCAAAAGAAAAAAATGCACAAATTTATGAGAAAGATCTAAAAAACTTATTAGTGAAGTCATCACTCTCTACACAAGTAACTTTTATTAAGTAGAAACTTTCTTACTGGGCAGATTGGTGGTACAGTGGTTAGCCTCACAGCAAAACAGATCCTGGGTTTGAACCCAAGAGCTGGCTAGCTGGGAGCTACTCTGGTTTCCAAAGAAATGCAGATTAGGTTAATTGGCGTTACCTGGGGCTTCCAAATTGTCCTTAGGTATGAATGTGAGAGTGAATGGTTGTCTGTCTGTGTGTGTGTGTTTGCCCTGCGATGGACTGGCGATCTGTCCAGGGTGTACTGTGCCTCTTGCCCAAAGATGCTGGGATAGGGTCCACCCCTGACCTTAAAAGGGATGTGGTTAGGAAGATGAATGAATGAACGTTCATACTCTTTCATACTTATTATTTTTACTCTTACTTATACTTAATATAATGAGGCAAGAATTTTACTTTTGCACATTTTCTGGCTTCTCTACCCGCCTCTGGTAGGGTTTTAGGATCTGTAATCTGTCCTTGTGTCTCTTTTCTTTATGTTTTCATTTTCATCCATCATCAGTCTTCCTCGTCTCACTACCTGTCTGTCTTTCTCTCATGTGTCCGTCATTCTCTGCCTCTGTCTTCCCCCCACACCCCCTTCTCTCCAGCATTCATTCTCTCTGTCAGCTATTAGCTAATCCCTCTTCTAATCCTGTTAAAGAGTGTTATGCCGTTAGCAGCTATTTGGGATGATCTATTCACACACACACACACACACACACACACACTCTGACACGCACGCACACATTCACACACCATGGCATAGGTATTCATCCTCTCCTTCTCCTCTGTTTTCCATTTTGCCTCTCTGTAAATGTGTTTTCTGTTCCTCTTCAGCCACCAGATCTTTTATTCATGAGCCCGAGATGGAGAAGAGATGGGCTAATTTATTCACAGCTAACTTCACGGTGTGTAGTGTTTGTGTGAGTGTGTGTGTGTGTGTGTGTGTGTGTGCGCGCACGTGCACGCGCGCTTGCACAGAAATTACATCTGTTAAGATTATTTGAATGCAATCCTGTCCCTTCTTGTATGAATCTTTTTGTAAATAAGGCTTGATTCTATGCCCTGTCTAATTTTTTAGGTATTTTCATGCTTTTCCTGCTTTGTTAGAGGGTAAAGCAGATGAAGAATATGGTGACATGAACAGAAATGGACGCTGCTGCCATTCATATAGGTTTGAGTTGAGGGTTTTATAATATATAACCATATAAGGGTTACTTAGAATGAACTGAGATTGGGGCTTTTCGGTCTCCTGTTGTTCCTCTTCAGAGGTAGATGTAGTATAATAGAAATGTCATGATCTGAGCACGGGGGGATTCCACTGGGCTCAGTCTTTTTGCCTTTTTTCATATTTGTACTGTGTTGTCATTTTGAGTTGCATTCCTGTCATTTTATTCATGGTTGCTTTGTCACATATCCTGTATTGTATCTCAGTATGATTTATTTTCCCATTTACGTTCATCATAGTTAGTTAATTACATTTTTGAGGTTACTTGTCTTTATTTTCTGTCATCTCATTATATTTGTATTCTGTTGTGTTCTCTCTCTCGGGGTTGACAGCTGTCAGTGGCTTTCTGGGGTTTTGCTCTGTGTGGGCGTGGCCCTGTCAGCTGTCAGCTCCGATTGCTCCCTCCTCTCTCATTATTCCCAGCTGGTCTAAATTGTATCTTTGTTTTCTCCTTCCCGCTCAGGTGACCCACACCTGCGATCACTTGTTTCATTTGTGTCTAGCCTTATTTAAGGACTGTCATTTTCATTTCCTGATTGCCGCAGTCTTGTTAAGTTTCTCCTTGTCTCCACCAGAGCCCTGCCTCGCTCTGGTGCGCTTTTCAGTAAATTTATTTGTTGTTTCTATTTTGTGTTAGAGCACTGTGTAGACTTTATGTTATTTTTAATAAATTTCACAAACTCACAATTCAGCGCATGGGTCTCGCCTCTCTGCCCTGAAGGGCAATTCTTGACAAGAAATGGAAATTATTACCTCTAAAAGCATTTTAAACCAAAATTTAGTTGACTTGTTCAGTTTGGTTCCAGTTTAAAAAAGGAAACAAAGTATGCAGACCTAGTAAAGTAATTTAATGACATCCTCAGGCCTGTTTCACAAGTCCAGTCCAACTAGGTAGGACTTCTTCTGACTCAGAAGTTAGATTGAATTGGACAGTTTATGGCAACTCTGAAAGTTTTTGTTTTTTTTTTGTCAGTTTGGGTAATGTTGGTTTCAAGAACATTTTGTTCTGGCCAGTAACTTGTAAAGAGGTGGAAGTAAGTCACAAGCAAGTCTTAAGCAAGTCCCACATTACTATAATAAGAATTGAGCAAGCTGAATTTAATGTGCTGACTTTTAATTTTCAAAATTAACTGAAATTCAGAAGTCTTATTGAAATTTGTTTTGCAAACTAATAGCAAATAGACTAAACCAGACCAAATATTGATAGATGCAAGAACCAGGATAAGTTACAGAATTTTTAAAGACAGACTCATGTTTTCTTTCTCCTGCATATTCGTGACTTTGTCAGTTTTGTAGAGTTTGTGAAAGTTTCAGGATTTAATTGATGATGCATTCCTTTCATACTGAATAGTCCTCTTGCAGCCACATGACCAAAAATATATCATATGCCATCATGCTGGTCAGGATGCTTTTGCTTTTGAGACTTTTGTGCCAACTTTAAAATCTACTTCAACATCACAGCTTGACAAAAGGTTGTCTGTTCACCCTGCAGCCTCTGGGCTGGGAGGTTTCTCCACTTTAACTCTGCTCCAGTCAAGTTCACAACATGGAGTCTTTTCCTAGTCCTGACGGTTCAATCAGGGTGCTCGTTGGAGGTAGGTGAGGTTGTCCCTTCCAGTCCCTAACCTGCTCCTCATCAGCCACTCACAAGAACACAAGTGCAGTATCAGCAGCCTTTCTGCTGCACGACTCTAGATTTCTGGGTTTAGTATCATTGATGACCTCAGCAGGGCCTTTGCTTGTGTTGAGGTTTTTGTGAGTGGGCTAGGGGGAGCCATTTAGGGACCGGACAAGATTCTGTCATCTGCATCCAAGGAGCTGCCCGATGTTGATCCCTCAGCCCTTGGAAGCAATGAACTTGATTTGGCATAGAGGAAAGTTGCATGATTTGAACTCCCAGCCTGGAGGCTGTGGGGTCGGAGAGTGTGGACAGCAGAGTCTGTGAACTAGACCAGAAACAGCCCCCAGCCAAGACATTGGAATATCCACCCTGAGGTGGAGGTATACACTGGAGAGAAAAGGAATGAAAGTCAGTAGAAGGAAGACAGAATACATGCGTGTAAATGAGATGGAGGCAGGTTTAATAGTAAAGATACAAAGAGTAGAGCTAGTGAAGGTTGATGAGTTTAAATACCTGGGGTCAACCATCCAAAGCAATGTACAATGTACAAGGGAGGTGAAGAAGAGAATGTAGGCAGGGTGGAGTGGGTGGAGATGAGTGTCAGGGGTTACCTTTGATAGAAAGATAGTGGCTAGAGTGAAAGGGAAGATTTACAAGACAGTAGTGAGATCTGCTATGATGTATGGTTTGGAGACAGTGGCACTGACAAAAAGACAGGAGGTAGAGCTGGAGGTGGCAGAGTTGAAGATCCTACGATTCTCATTGGGAGTGACTAGGAGGGACAGGATTAGAAATGACTATACCAGAGGAGCAGCTCAGGTTGAGCGGTTTGGAGACAAAAAAGAGAGGCAAGACTGAAATGGTTTGGACATGTGCAGAGGAGGGATAGTTGATATATTGGACAAAGGATGTTGAAGGTGGAGCTGCCAAGCAAGAGGAAAAGAGGAAAACCACAGAGAAGATTCATGGATGTAGTGAAGGAGTACATGGAGAGGGTTGGTGTTACACAGGAAGATGCAAGGGATAGGAGGAGATGGAGGCAGATGATCTGCTGTAGTGACCCCTAAAGGGAGCAGGCGATAGAAAAACGAGGAGAAGTTAAAATCTATTTGGGAAAATAATATAACCCAAGATTTTATTTTGTTTTCTAATTTTTTTTAAAAAAAATTGGATTCTTGGCCAAGCAAAAAAGTTCCAAGCTAACATCAAGGGCATTGAAATGTTAATACTTTGGTCCATTTGATACCCTTTGTGCTAACAGGAGCAATTCCACTGACCTCAGCTGTGCTTTGTGTTTGGTGCTAATGAACAAATGTTAGAGGTGCTGGAATGACTTAACAGTCTATTTCACATTTTCTTTCTGTGATAATTGTTGAGTTTATTGAGAAATCCAAGTTAGACTATATTCAACATGAGTAATTATTAGCAGTGGCTTAATGTTCCTGATGGATGTGTGTGTTATGCCAAAAATCAAAATATCCATCTTGTTCCCTTCTGGCTTATAAACTACTGTCAAACCAATGTGATTATGAGAAAAGGGCACCGCCATTTCTAGCAATTATTATCAAATGGTGCTTTCACGGCCCGAGTACCTATGGTGATAGTGTTGTGCTAATTTGTAACGCTGTAAAGTACCTATCACACAGACACAAGCACACACACACTTAGAATTCCCACTTCAGCAATAAGACCTTGCCATGGATCATTGCATGTTATTACAGTATTATTTGGTTATTGACTGGAGCTGTTTGCGTTGGAAAAACAAAACCACAGACGGAGACACAAACACACAGCAATTGCTACATCTTGGGGGGAAAAAAGGACACATACTCATAAGTTTATCCATTACATGCACATTTTAAAATTATTTATGTATTCATCAAGCTCTCCAAATATGGGCACACACATAATTTTAATTACTTTTTTTGACATTTCAAACTTCTACATGTTCTGTATTTGTTACATTTTAGCACAGAGGTGATCACCGAGTGCAAGTTATGAACTTTCATTTTCTTTTGCGGAAGAGGAAAAAGTGACCAAACGGCGAAAGTGACATGCAAGAGAACTGCTACACCACATTTCACACTGATGTTATTCAGTGTTTCCATTCTTCATCATTTGTCTGCAAATCAGGATGAAATGTCACACGAAAATTATAGGCTGCAGATCTTGCATATTTTAGACTTGATTAATATTTGCTTCACCATTTGTTACTTGGTTAGAAAATAAATGTCAGTGGATAGGATAAGAATCTACTGGCCTTTATTTTTTTCTCTTCTATTGTAGATATTTACAAGAATTTGGGCTCAAATATAGTAAGGCAGAAACCGCTGCTGATTAGCCTCATCTTTTCCAAATGCCAAATGATTAAATCATGTCACTTCATCATTAATGAATCTGTCAATGACTGACACCGATGGTTCTGTCGAGCTATTCTGAGAAACGTCTCTGCCCCTAGCGGGGCTGTACTGTCGTATGTCAGCACAACCTGCACTGTCTTCCAAGGCATGATTGCTTCAGAATCTGGGGTCAGGCTAATAATGATTCCTGCCCCATTAATTTTACAACTCCATCCCGGACAGGACCCTCTTAAGAGTGGCATGTGTTTAATTAATCATCTGGTCCTGATGTCTGGTCAGTGGTCACCCTATCTATCTCTCACTATTCCTTTTCAGTTGAATAAAAAGGGCTTTTCATCAAACCTGTAGAAAGAGGAAAATGAAGGCCTTAATTAATTCTCTTCTTTTTTTGTCCCTTCCCCTTGTCTTTTCCTTCTTGCTCTTCTTCTCTCAGACTAATAAAGGTGATGCATTGGCCAGTCGTGTCCAGAACACATTGGGCTCCTATGAAGAAATGAAAGATCTGTTAACCAGCCATTCCAACCAGAGCCACTTGGTGGGGATTCCCAAAGGCAGCGCCGCCAACGGCAACCCGCAGCAAACCCCAACCACTTCAACCACTGAGAGACCTGCCGTGGAATCCCAGCTTTTCAACGAAGCACTGAGAGGAGGGATGGGTGGAGGCGGACCTGCAGAGGGAAGTGGAGATAAGAGGACTGGGAGTGCTCCTTCTTCCTCTTCAGGCTCCATGCAGCTGCCGGCTTCTGCAACATCATCATCTTCATGCACGGCAACGGTCCAGCATCAGAATTCCAAAAAGTCACGGAGCTCCATGGACTGGTCAAGGGGAGGCCACGGGCAGAATTCTCAAGGGACGGGCCTCGTCCTGGGGTTAGGTCAGCAGAACGGGTCAGGGCAGGTGGCAGCAGCAGCTACAGGCAGCAGAGGGAAAATGTCTTTGTTAGAGGAACAGCAAAGGCATGAGGAGCTCTTTAGCTCACTTAAAGATGAACTTGGTCTGAAAGAAGATTCAAGCCCCTCGTCCGCCTCTTCATCCTCCTCTTCCTCTTCTTCATCTTCTAGAAGGCACTCCTCCCATGCAGCCAAAACCCATCCCCTTCCAGGTACGTCCTTCACAAAAATGTCTTAAAATATGTGTGCAACATTAAGCTTAGCGGTCTGTGACTTGAGGCCCCAGAAGTCACATGTCCACAACCTGAGGACTTGAGGACAAAAAAACTTACAAAGACATAAAAGCTGTAAATGTACATGAAAAAATTGGGTGAAATGTGTATTGTGTCCATAATGTAGGAATGACGAGTGAGTCTCACTGCGGTTAACAGGGGTTTATTCAGGATAAAGTGTAACTATGTACAAAGGCTTACAGCACCCTCCTGCTGGCCAGGTGGCTTCACGACAAAAGAGGCAGAGCCTCTTCCGCCCACTCTTTTATACCCTGGGCGGCGTCACCACTGGAAACCGGTAGTAGCCACCCCGGTCTATCCCACGACCAACCCGGCCGCCATCTTTGTCATATCAGCCTATTTACAGACATAACATCCTCCCCCCCGAAAAAAAAATGCCAAGCACACAAATAACCCACCCAAATTTATCACCCGAAACACGCACTAATCAAAATATCCATCCATCCATCCATCTTCTACCGCTTTTCCGGAGGTCCGGGTCGCGGAGGCAGCAGTTCAAGCAGAGAAGCCCAGACTTCCCTCTCCCCAGCCACCTGCTCCAGCTCTTCAGAGGGGATACCAAGGCGTTCCCAGACCAGCTGAGAGACATAGTCTCTCCACCGAGTCCTGGGTCTGCCCCGGGGTCTCCTCCCAGTGGGACGTACCTGAAACACCTCAAGTGGGAGGCGTCCAGGAGGCATCCTAATCAGATGCCCATACCACCTCAACTGACTCCTTTCAATGTGGAGGAGCAGCGGTTCTACTCTGAGCCTCTCCCGGATGACTGAGCTCCTCACCTTATCTCTGAGGGTGAGTCCAGCAATCCTACGGAGAAAGCTCATTTCAGCCGCTTGTATCCGCGATCTCGTTCTTTCGGTCATTACCCAAAGCTCGTGACCATAGGTGAGAGTAGGAACGTAGATTGACTGGTAAATCGACAGCTTTGCCTTAGAACTAAGCTCCCTCTTCACCACAACAGACCGGTACAACGTCCGCATCACTGCAGATGCTGCTCCAATCCGTCTGTCGATCTCTCGCTCCATTTTCCCCTCACTCGTGAACAAGACCCCAAGATACTTAAACTCCTCCACTTGGGGCAGGAGCCTGTCCCCAACCTGGAGAGGACAATCCACCTTTTTCCGGCTGAGGACCATGGACTCGGACTTGGAGGTGCTGATTCTCATCCCAGCCGCTTCACACTCAGCGGCAAACCGTCCCAGCAAGAGCTGTAGGTCATTGCTGGATGAAGCCAACAGGACAACATCATCTGCAAACAACAGAGATGAGATCCTGTGGTCACCAAGCATGACACCCTCCATTCCCTGGCTGCACCTAGAAATCCTGTCCATAAAAATTATGAACAGGATTGGTGACAAAGGGCAGCCCTGGCGGAGTCCAACTCTCACTGGGAATGACTCCGACCGAGTGTTGGCAATACGAACCAAACTCTCACAACGGTCATACAGAGACCAAATAGCTCGTAACAACAAGCCCGATACCCCATACTCCCGAAGCACCCCCCACAAAAATCCACGAGGGATGCAGTCAAATGCCTTCTCCAAGTCCACAAAACACATGTAAACTGGTTGGGCAAACTCCCACGAACCCTCAAGAATTCTCGAGAGGGTAAAGAGCTGGTCCGATGTGCCACGGCCAGGACGAAAACCACATTGCTCCTCCTGAATCCGAGGTTCGACCAACGGCCGGACTCTCCTCTCCAGTACCTTGGCATAGACCTTCCCAGGGAGGCTGAGGAGTGTGATCCCTCTAAAGTTGGAGCACACCCTCCGGTCCCCTTTTTTGAAGAGAGGAACCACCACCCCGGTTTGCCATGCCAAAGGCACTGCCCCCGACCTCCACGCAATGTTGCAGAGGCGTGTCAACCATGACAACCCAACAACATCCAGGGCCTTGAGGTACTCAGGGCGAATCTCGTCCACCCCCGGGGCCCGGCCACCAAGGAGATTTTTAACCACCTTGGCGACCTCAGCCCCTGTGATAGGCGAGTCATCCCCCTCGTCAATAATCAAAATAATCAAAATATGTACAAAAGTAAACAAAACACGTATCCAATCACACAACTAAGGCTGAGGGGCCGGGTAGACCATCAGCACCCCCACACGGCTGAGCGGGTTATTCTGCCGCTGGAAAAAGGGAACATACAAACAAAACAATAAAGCCGTGTTTCTAACTAAAAATAATCCCTTAACAACATCAAAGAATATACACAGAATAAAACACAAGACACATGCTATTGGCGGCCCCCCACCCCAACTCCCACCCGACCGTGGGCACACAGAGAATAATAAACAAAGGGGTACTCAAATAAAATAATCCGATTAAATCAGGCAGGCTCAAACTAATTTACCAAATCAAACTACACAGAGCAGCCACTAATTTAGCCACAAAATTTAGCACATACATTTCAAATATTCACAATCTATCCCAAACACAGGGGAAAAACAGGCGTCACAACACCCAGGTTACCAAATTAAACATGCAAACACAAACACAGGTTCGCAACTACACAACACACTGTGCCTACCAATTCACACCTTTTCCCTTTTTTTTTTTTTAAACACAATTTATCGGGGCACCAAATAGAAACTAATATCAAAACAGGACTGAAGAAGACAGCACATGCATGCAAAATAAAAACCCTCAGTTCCCGGATGGATCCCTCTCAAGGGGTCTCCGTCTCTTCACTTCAGGGCTCCTGCTGCGCCGTCTCCTCTCCACCTCCGGCAGCCGCAGATCCCTCGGGTGTCTCCAGACATGAATAGACCTCCGCCCAACTGCCTCCATCCGACCGGGCTCCACCTGGAACCGCCTCTGGTCGTCCCGCTGCTCGTGTGGACTGTGATCTAGACGTACTTGAGCCTCAACCTTGGTCTTCGAGGGAGCCCACTTCCTTTTACTGAGATCACCAATTCTGAGACAGGGACCCAACTCCAGTCGCTCCGTCTCACGGGCCCTCCTGGGTCTCCTCTTGGCAGGTCGTCGCTGGGAGCGCTTTACGATAACCACACTCCGCGGTCTAGCCCCATTTTCTCCCTGCATTGGCACCTCGTCCTGATGAGCCGTCCGGCACCCTCGTCCAGGGTAGCCTGTGTGACAGCATCGGATCCATCCTGAGACAGCTCTGTGTGGCGCGGTGTGTGCACTCCCAAAGTCACATTGTCCATCCAGTCTGAATCCCACACCTCAGCACCCTCCACGGCAGGAACAGGCCGGCCCCACAGTCCACATCCAGACCGTTCTTCACCCGAAACGTTCATAATGGAGAACCCAAGGCTGTAAAATAGGTTGCAACCCATAATGTTAACACCGGATGCAGAAACATTAATACAAACACTGGGCACTACACTGTTCTTATACCGGGCCTCCATCTCAACGTAGCCCAAAATAGCCAACCTGTTCCGCCCATAACCATAAAACTCTACCTGTTGCCTTCTTATCTGTCGGTGGGGAAACAGTCTGTCCATGATTTCCAGATTTAGCATGGAAATCACCACTCCCGTGTCCACTAGGAGTGGAATCTCGACGCCATCCAGCGTGGAGGTGCAGCCAATCCTCCCTGTTGTCTCTGGGGAGACGGTATGCATAACCGTTGGAGTCCTCTGCGCAGCACCTGGTTCTCTCCCACGGCTCCTGCGTATGAAGTTTTCGCACACCCTGGCAAAATGATTCAAAATCCCACATTTGCCACAATGCTTTCCTTTCGCTGGTCACACACTGGACTTATAGCGATGTACAGTGGACCCACATCCATAACATTTTGGCATACCAGGGGCAGACCTTATCCTGACCACGGAGGCAAAATCATCCTCTCCACATTCGTCATCACAAGGGTCCAGGCTCAGTGCCTTAGCGCAAGACTCATTCTTCTCCAGAGAGGCCCCTTCAGTAAGGCCCCTTGCGATGGTTTCTGCTGCCTTGAACTGTTGGGTAAGCTCGACAGCCTCAGCTAATGTCATCTCCCTTGGGTGCATCAGCAACCTGGACCGGGCCGCTGTGCAACAGACATGCTCTGCCAGCTGGTCCAGAATCATCTCGTCCTCCAGGGTCCCGAATCTGTATTCCCTCGCCAGCTCGTGGAGGTCCACCACAAATCTTCGCACAGGTTCTCCCGACCGCTGGCGGCGCTGTCGAAACCGAATGCGTCTCACAATGACGTTCCCCGGCGCCTTAAAGTACCGCGCCATTAGCTGCACCACCTCATCGAAACTGTCTGCACCTCCAAGGTTCTCTAGAATCCTCTGCCCTTCCATTCCTAAATTATGTACCAACACAACTCACACATGGAGCTTCTCCATCTCTCCCAGGTTCAGGACAACAAGATAGTTGGTGAAGGCAGTTAACCAATGAGGTCACGGCACAAGGGGCTCGCCCGGGGCCTCGAGAAACGGCCGAAAGCTAGCAACAGAGTGTTCCATTACCGCTTTTACCTCATTGCCAAATGTTGTGTCCATAATGTAGGAATGACGAGTGAGTCTCACCTCGGTTAACAGGGGGTTTATTCAGGATAAACTGTAACTATGTACAAAGGCTTACGGCACCCTCCTGCTGGCCAGGTGGCTTCACAACAAAAGAGGCAGAGCCTCTTCCGCCCACTCTTTTATACCCTGGGCGGCGTCACCACCGGAAACCGGTAGTAGCCACCCCGGTCTATCCCACGACCAACCCGGCCGCCATCTTTGTCATACCAGCCTATTTACAGACCTTGAATGTGCCTTGAAGATAAAATCCTGACTAGTATTAATGTGGACAAGCCAGCTTATACATATGACTTATCAGTTTTAAGACCTTAAACACTGTATGTTATGTTTCTGGCTTGAAGAAAATATTTTGTCGACAAAAATCACTCAAAATGGTTCTTTCTATAGTAGAGGTTGCTGACTCCTGGGACAGATGCTATATCCCTCAATATCAAGTCTTTATACTAACCTAAATAAACAAACTGCAGGCATCATAATAGCCTAAATATATCTCATCTAACTCTTGTTAGACGAGATATAGTATAACAAGATATATATCTTGTTGGAGAATTGAATTGATTCATTCATTCCCCAGTGGTGAAATCTGCCTGTGAATGAGCTTGATTAAAATGACAAAAAATTCCTGTGTCTTTACGTAAACACCTCTGGTGTTCATGATTAATCAACTTTCTTAAACTAGAACTGCTGATTTATAATGCCTGTGACTCATTTCAGTGAAAAACAGACTCTATCACCTTTTGTGTGGAAAATCATTGCATTTGTTGATATCCACATCTGTCAGTTGATTTCTGAACCACCAATCCACACATAATTTGCATTGATTGTGATTGGTTACAGCCATCTGGGAGAGAAAACTTTAAGCATTCAACCTTCATTAGTTTCTGACAGCAACACTGAAACATTCGGCAACAGGTGTTTCTTTGAGTAATTTGACTTCTCTCTTTATTTTCTTCTCCTTTATAGATGGTGGCAATTTTCGATCTTCTACCATGGATGGTGGTCACTTCAAGTCTTGCACAAACACAGAAAATGGTGGACACTTCAAATCCTCTCCATTTGAGAATGAAACAAGTTCTCACCTCTGTGCAGCCTCCTCCCCGCTGGCTTCCACGTCGGTTCTTACAACGCCGACTCCAGGTCTAACCACTCCCACATCGGGACTGACCACGGCCACCTTCCCGCCTGGGGGCCTGTCCGGGAAGCCGATGGCGGTGCAGCAGAAGCCCACAGCATATGTGCGACCAATGGACGGTCAGGACCAGGCACCCAGTGACTCTCCCCAGCTCAAACCCCCTCTAGTGGCAGCGGAGGGATTTAACAACAGCCAGACTTACGGGGGAAACTCTGGAAATGTGAAGAATAAACTGCCAAAGCTGAGTCTCAACCACACTGGGGAGGTGAGAAAATTATTTTATTAAGAAAACCCTTTCATGTCATTATTATCACATTCTGGCAAAGAATGCAAAAATGTATTCTAAGTTATTGTAAAAAAGTTGCATAATTGCTATAATTTAACACTATAACTGTGGGATTTTCCTTTCCTCTTCCTTTAAAATAATTTTCATTCAGTTGTCACTCATAAACACAATGTAGAAGTGGTATAGCAGCACAAGTAATATTTTGTAAATAAAACAGTTACTTCTACATAATAGTGTATTGTTTTACAGTAAGTTGAATTTAACAGTTTTGAGAAATTTCATTTAAGTCATTTTATTCAAGCATATTCAATTTCCCTGAAATTTTGTAGCTATGAACTAATTACATGAAGTTAATTACAGTACTTTATCTTCAGTGAAGAAAATTCAAATTAAATTTGCCTAATAACCCAAAATCTAGATAATGTTCCTTGTTTAATTTATTTACAATTATATAATATTTAAGAGCTATAATAACTTCAATAACCTGGTATCCTGTTACTAAGTCCAGCCATTTTAGAATGTACTTCCATTGGCATCTACTTAATTTTCTAGGTTAGTTAACATATATGGAGTTTAGTTTTAATTAAATTGTAGTTCAGCTGTGTCAGGCTTACTCTTTTCATTGGTTAACGAACCCCAGAAAATGTATTTGACCAAGACAGAACAGCACAGCCAAATGTTCACAAGACAGCCACGCAATGCAGAATTTTCACTCTGCACAAATAAGCCAGCAATGCAAGTGAAAGCCAAGTCATTCAATCCATACAGCCAAGCATGTACAGTAGAGAGAAATTACATTTCTCCTATCAGAGGGGTGGGCCACTTTTCCTCCCCCCCATTCTAATGGAGCTAATGCGATGATGTGGCGTTGTCGTCCGTCCACATTTGCCCCGATGCTCACCAAAGCCACTCACAATGATCCTCACGTGGGTCTGCATCCAAGTTGTGCTCAATTTCAAGGTCAAAGTCAAAGGTCAGGCGATCTGGGCACGTATGTGATTTCAGAAAAATTGCTACTCTTCCTAGGCAATTGCCCTAGCGGTCACCAAACTCACTCACAAGGATCCTGAGGAGGGTCTGCATGTAACTCCACATGTAACTCCATGGGCACATCTTAAAGGGAAAATACATGAAAAGCTCCCTATACACATGCACAGCAACAAAGAGAGGGGAGAACCGAAAAAATATTGACAAAATTTGGTCAGTTTGCACCCCGAACTTTGGTTTTCAGTTCTGTTCGGTTAATTGCCTAGCCCTAGACTGCATCCAGGTTGTACTCAAGGTCATTGTCAAGGTAACAGGTCAGGAGTTCTGGGCACTATGTGATTTCAGAAAGAAATCGCTACTCCTCCTAGGAAATTGCCTGGATGCTCGCCAAACACTCACAATGGCCCTCAGGTAGGTCTACATCCAGGTTGAGGTCAAGGTCATTGTTCAAAGGTTAAAAGATCTGGGCATTTATGATTTCGTGAAATATGTTACTCCTCCTGGGCCAGTGACCTTGGCTTGAAGCACATCCTACAGTGGTGCTTCAAAGTTTTTGAACCCTTTAGAATTTTCTACATTTCTGCATAAATATAACATAAAACATCATCTGATTTTCACACAAGTACTGAAAGTAGATAAAGAAAACCCAGTTAAATAAATGAGACAAAAAATGTTACTTTATCATTCATTTATTCAGGAAAATCATCCAATATTACATATCTGTGAGTGGCAAAAGTTTGTGAACCTCGAGGATTAGCAGGTACAGTAATTTGAAGGTGAAAATTAGAAATAAGAAATGAAATTAGAGTCAGGTTTTTCAATGAATGGGATGACCATCAGGCATGAGTGGGCACCCTGTTTTATTTAAAGGCCAAATGTCACGTAACAGGGTACTTTAAATATCTTGAAACTAGATATAAAAGGGAACCGATCCGTTCGGGTCTTGGTGCATATGCTTCAGTAACAACGGAATATTCGTTAATTTAAAACTGCCGCGCTTGGCCTGACACGGCCCCTGGAATCGCCTGGGGAAGAAGGCGGAAGTGACGAAATAGATTGTACCCTAGTTTGATGCTTGGGGTATTTCAATTGATTGTTTATATGGAGACTGGAAGGTTGAAGTGAGCAACAAGAAAGAAAAAATTGGATATTTCACCCATACCTTAAAACGGGACTATCAGGGACAGCTGGGTAATAAGGGACACTTCTCTGGGAAATGTTTTCATACCTGTCAAGTGAGACGTTTTCGCCGTACTTCAACACCGTAAAAAGCGGCTATAAGGGACGGCAGAGCAACAAGGGACACCTCTCTGGGAAATGCCCCAAATGCAACTCGTGTTGTTATTGTCAGATATTTTAAGGATTCATGGATATTTGACAATAACAACACAACTCAGCGTCCGGCGCAAAATAAAAAAAAAAGCAGAATTCTGTATTTGTAAGGCGATCTCTCTCTGTTCCGCAACCGCTGCACAGCTGAAAGTGTTAAACCTAATGACTTCTCATTGTAGTGAGAATAGCTTCCGCTGAGCGATCTGCCCGCCCCGACAATCAGACTAATGATTGAGTCCACACTTCGAACAGTAGTGATAATAGCTCCCGCTGAGCGATCTGCCCCCCGCGGCCATCAGACTGATTGAGTCCACACTTCTCATTGTAGTGATAATAGCTCCCGCTGAGCCATCTGCCAGCACCAGCTGTGGGGGATCACACACAGGACGTGCTCCTCAACACACTCAATTTTTTTTCCCGTATATTTTTCTTTTGGGCGTACAGAAATGGCAATACGCCCGTTTTTGCTAATATTGCATTTTCCCCGTATTTTCCTTAAAATATTTGACAATAACAACACTAACTACATTTAAAACATTTCCCAGAAAAGTGTCCCCCACCACTCCGCCGTCCCCCACAGCCGCGCTTGGCACCAAAATACGGCGAAAACGTCTCACTTGACAGGTATGCGCCTCCATTTTCATATTGATCTGGTCAATTTCTTGACAGCAGCGGCTCTCCTCCACTGTAATAATAATGGCTTCCGAAAAATCAATATTTATGGGGCGCCCTCGACAGACCCCCTTCGGCTTCGCAATTCTGGAGGCGATTAATGTCCAGTTCAATGACATTTTCCACTGGTTCTGCTCTCTGGTCATCGTTGGAACTGTTGTCATCAGACAAAGCATCTGATTCCGTCTCGGACGGCTCGAACCTGTAAGGTTCTATGCCTCTGTCACTGTCTGAACCACTGACAAAAAAAAAAGACAAAAAAAAAAAGACAAAACTAAACTAATTTGTTCACAATCGCTGTCACTTTCCGTCATGATTGTCCAATGTTGATAAGTGTGAATGTGGATAGGCAGGGCAGCCAGGGTACAACTGGTGATGTCAGAAACATGGGCGTGGTCTGGACTGGCTGTCACAAGCCAGCAAGCAAGGTGGGGCCTTCACCTGGTGTATTTTGTGCAATTATGTAAATACAGGTGGGTGATATGGTCTCCGGTATGAATATTTGGTTTAAGCTATGTGTATTTTATCTAAATTCGTTGTCATTTAGAAAAAAAAATTACGTGACATTTGGCCTTTAAAGAATCTTTTAATTAAAGTGACACTCCACCAAAAATCAAGTTTTTTTTATTAACATGTTTGTAACATGTTTTTTATGACTTACAAGACATGTCAAGAGTGAAATTGCTCAGATGTCTCATATTTGTTTTTTGCTGTAAAGCTTCACTTAAGCCCCACCCCCTGCAAAAACGTGAGTTGAAACGAAACATTTTTGGTGATGTAAATGTGATATGTGAGTTTGGGAGGGTTTGTGCTTCGGGGCTTCCCATAGCCAGCGTCTGGCATCAGACGGGATGACGTCAGGCAGGCTGCTGCTCATGTAATTATGTTGACTGTTTTCTCAATAAAGTTCAGTTCGTTGTTTGGCATAAGATGGCTCACGGCTTGTTTATTTCAGACATAACATTTGGCAACGAGAGGTAAAACCATGGGAGCGTGTGCCGGACCACCACCTCCGTTTCTGGAGTCACCAGGCGTGCCATCCACACCATGGCACCACTTGCTGGACTTGTTTAAAAACTACAGTGCATCCGGAAAGTATTCACAGTGCTTCACTTTTTCCAAATTTTGTTATGTTACAGCCTTATTCCGAAAGGGATTAAATTATTTTTTTTCCTCAAAATTCTACACACAATACCCCATAATGACAATGTGAAAAACGTTTTTTTTTTTTAGATTTTTGCAAATTTATTAAAAATAAAAAGCTAAGAAATCACATGTACTTAAGTATTCACAGCCTTTGCTTAATACTTTGTCGATGTACCTTTGGCAGCAATTACAGCCTCAAGTTTTTTTGAATATGATGCCACAAGCTTGGCACACCTATCTTTGGGCAGTTTTGCCGATTCCTCTTTGTAGCACCTCTCAAGCTCCATCAGGTTGGATGGGAAGCGTCAGTGCACAGCCATTTTCAGATCTCTCCAGAGATGTTCAATTGGATTCAAGTATGGGCTCTGGCTGGGCCACTCAAGGACATTCACGGAGTTGTCCTGAAGCCACTCCTTTAATATCTTGGCTGTGTGCTTAGGGTTGTTGTCCTGCTGAAAGATGAACCATCGCCCCGGTCTGAGGTCAAGAGCACCGTGGAGCAGGTTTTCATTCAGGATGTCTCTGTACATTGCTGCATTCATCTTTCCCTCTATCCCGACTAGTCTCCCAGTTCCTGCCACTGAAAACCATCCCCATAGCATGATGCTGCCACCACCATTGTCATGGTTATAAGCGGTGCCTGGTTTCCTCCAAACATGACACCTGGCATTCACGCCAAAGAGTTCAATCTTTGTCTCATCAGACCAGAGAATTTTGTTTCTCATGGTCTGAGAGTCCTTCAGGTGCCTTTTGACAAACTCCAGGCGGGCTGCCATGTGGCTTTTACTAAGGAGTGGCTTCCATCTGGCCACTCTACCATACAGACCTGATTGGTGGATTGCTGCAGAGATGGTTGTCCTTCCGGAAGGTTCTCCTTTCTCCACAGAGGAATGCTGGAGCTCTGTCAGAGTGACTATCGGGTTCTTGGTCACCTCCCTGACTGAAGCCCTTCTCCCCTGATCACTCAGTTTAGACGGCCGGCCAGCTCTAGGAAGAGTCCTGGTGGCTTCGAACTTCTTCCTTTTACGAATGATAGAAGCCACTGTGCTCATTGGGAACTTCAAAGCAGCAGAAATTTTTCTGTACCCTTCCCCAGATTTGTGCCTTGAGATAATCCTGTCTCTGAGGTCTACAGACAATTCCTCTGACTTCATGCTTGGTTTGTGCTCTGACATGCACTGTCAACTGTGGGACCTTATATAGACAGGCGTGTGCCATTCCAAATCATGTCCAATCAACTGAATTTACCACAGATGGACTCCACTTAAGCTGTAGAAACATCCCAAGGATGATCAGTGGAAACAGGATGGACCTGAACTCAATTTTGAGCTTCATGGCAAAGGCTGTGAATACTTATGTACATGTGATTTCTTAGTTTTTTAATTTTAATAAATTTGCAAAAATCTAAAAACTTTTTTCACATTGTCATTATGGGGTATTGTGTGTAGAATTTTGTGGGAAAAAATAAATTTAATCCCTTTTGGAATAAGGCTGTAACATAACAAAATGTGGAAAAAGTGAAGCGCTGTGAAGACTTTCCGGATGCACTGTATGCCAACACGGCTGGCCTGGGTGACGCTGATGAAGAGAGATGGAAGAACATCCTGATTTATTGTCTAGGTGAGGAAGGACAGCGGGTGCTTTGCACTCTGGGCCATATGGACTCTCTGGATGATTGTGTGAGTCTAATGGATGTTTTTTGGTTAAAAGTGCAACATTACGATTCGAAGATGCAGATTCTTTGACTGCTACCAAGAAGCGGGCGAGTCCACACAACATTATGTCACGGAGCTTCGCAACTTAGAGAGCATGTGTGCCTTTGGGCCTTTGGAAGACGAGCCAATTCCTGACAAGCTGGTGTACAGCATGAACAATGACTGGCTACAGGAAAAGCTATTGCTAGCAATAGACAATGTCATGCTAAGTCAAATGATGCAGATGGCTAGCCAGATGGAATCTGCCACCCAGCTAGCGAAGCAGCTACTAGCAAATGAACAACTACCTCTCTAAACAACACCTCAACGCCAGGCCGATAACAACACAGCTAGCTGCTTGGGGCAGACTTTCACACGGAGGTGGCCCGTGGCATGGGCAGGAGCGGGAGTCCGGATGCCGTGTGACAGCTGTGGTTCCATTAATCACGGCGCAAACTCATTTGTCTATCCCGCTAGAGGAGGGAAATGCTACTACTGTAGACAGGCTAACCACTTAGGTAGAGTTTGTCCTGCTGCCTTCGAGAAGGCCGATGCAAAATCCACGGATGTAGCCGCAGTATGCGTAGCAGGCGCCAAAAAAAGTGGTACGTCGTGCAGCTGGATGGGGTCAACGTGCTACTCATGGTGGATTTGAGTGCTGCACGGTCTATATTGACCATGGCTATGGTAAGAAGACCCTTCCCCAAGAAGATGATTGTAGCAAGGGCTGATAATATGTTTGGCTATGGACATGTGAAAATTGGCATGGCGGGAATGGTCAACTTTTCAGTGTCATGTGGCCTGAAGATGATTCCGGTGTTTACCTTCCAAGTTTCATGCCAGGGGGCCGACTTGTTAGGCAGTGACTTATTGGGCGAGTTGGGGTTCTCCATTTCGGACCCAACGAGCTCCGTGGTGCTGACGGTCTCACCGGCCTGGCATTACCGCTGACCGGCACTGTTTGCAGGCCTAGGTTGCATAACGGCTTTTAACCACCGACCGCTCATCGACTCAAAGGTGACACCCAAATTCCAACACCTTCGCCAGCTACCCCTCGCCCTACGGGACGATGTCACAGCTGAACTGAACAAACTTTGGACGCCAGCATCATCGAGAAAGTGGATGCCTCACCGTGGATCTCCAATATCGTGGTGGCTAAGAACACATCAGGCAGCATACGACCATGCATTGATCTCAGGATTGTCAACAAAGCAATCATTCCAGATAAATACCCCCTACCCACAATGGAGGAACCCACTGCGGCGTTCAGTGGTTCCAGGGTGTTTTCGAAGCTGGACCTCTGCCAGGGCTACCTACAGGTACCTCTCCACCCAGATAGCAGTAACCTGACAGTGTTCGTGACTCACATGGGCGTTTTCAGATACACCCGCATGCTTTTTGGCTTCAGCTCAGCCCCGAGCTGTTTCCAGAAAAATTATGGCCACAATTCTCACGGATATCAAGTGTGTGGTGGTGTATCTGGATGACATTGTAGTACACAGCACATCACGAGCCACCCACGATGAACGCCTGGGAAGGGTAATGGAGGTGCTGTTGAATCAGGGTGTTACGCTTAATGAAGAAAAGTGCATCTTTGCAGCAGACGCAATCGAGTTTATGGGGTTTCATCTTTCCGCTGAGGGCCTGAGCCTTCTGCACTCAAATGTGGAGGCGGTTCTGCAATTTCCGGACCTCACAACACCCGCACAAATCTCATCGTTTCTGGGCATAGTGAATTTTTATGGGCGCTTCATTCCTTGTTACTCGGAAACAATAGAACAACTCCGTGCTCTCCTGAAGCAGGATGCACCGTGGGAGTGGACTCTGGCCTGCTTAGCTGCCATCTCTAAACTAAAATCTCAGCTCACCTCCCCACCAATGTTGGCTCACTTTGATCCACAGTGCCCCACTTTCGTGACGTGTGACAAGTCAGGCTCGGCGGTGGGTGCAGTCATGTTTCAACTCCAAAATGGAACAGAACGCCTAGTGGCTTTGTTTTGAGCTTGTGTGAGCTTGTGTTTTGACCATGCTTCATGAGGGCCACCTGGGGGTGGTTAGAGTGAAACAGCACTGCAGGGACTCGATCTGGTGGCCAGGCATCGACAAGGACATTGAAGTTATGGTGAAAGAATGTGTACCGTGTCTGGAGAGCGGGAAAACTGGAATGCCCCCACCCCCACCTTTACAACCGTTACAGTATCCGGTGAGCCCCTGGAAGCACATCCAGCTGGACATCTGCGGCAAGCTACACACTGCCCCTGTGAACAGATGTTTCCTGCTGGTAGCTTACGATCTGCACTCAAATGCCGGAGGTTATGCCCACTGGCTCGGTCACAGCCAACGTGGTCATTAGTTTCCTCACTTCACTGTTCGCTTGTTGTGGTATTCCAGACACCATTACAACAGACAACAGCCCACAATTCATCTCAGTGGGGTTTGAGGCATTTTTGGGTGAAAGGGGCGTGGAACACATAAAGACCACTTTCTAAAATCCTCAGGCAAATGGGGGTGTGGGGGGGGGGCGATTCAATAAGAGTTTAAAAAATGGGCTGAGGGCGCATCTGGTGGACGGCTTTCAGTTCTCTGACGCTCTTCAAAGCACACTACTCCATTATAGGGTGACTATCCATGCCACGATGGGGTGCTCACCAGCGAAGGTCATGCTAGGGCATGAACTACATCTCCCTCTGGACCGTTTGCGACCTCCCGCAACAACCTCTCGGGCGGACAGAGCATCGCCGAGGGGGTGGGTGCTTGAACAGCAGCCACAAATGAAGCGGTGGTTTGACAGGAAACACAGGACGAAAGGAAAAGAGCTCGGAGTGTTGGACTGGGTCAGGATCAAGCACCCCAACCACACACATAAGCTGCAACTTGTTCTGAACGGTGCCACTGCAGATCACGGTGCAGTTGGGTCCAGCCACATTTCACCTCTCTAACGGGTCACGGTTGCACGCTAGCCGCCTTAGGAAATCGCCGCCTACCCAAAGTCA
This sequence comes from Pholidichthys leucotaenia, assembly GCA_020510985.1. Lineage (NCBI taxonomy): Eukaryota > Metazoa > Chordata > Actinopteri > Cichliformes > Pholidichthyidae > Pholidichthys > Pholidichthys leucotaenia. Next base: position 367,723,032 of record CM035840.1, read on the forward strand.
GAGGGTGTCGATGGACGTGACGGACACAAATACGGACTTTGTTGACGCGGAGCTAGAGGAAGCCGGAGAGCAGCTGATGGTACCAATGGCAGGGCGTCAACCGGTGAGGCGCTCAGCAGCGGTTTGACAGAGACCTGGTCATCTGAGAGACTTTATTGTGGCGTTTGGGTAGTTAATATGTGTTGGTAAAAAGGTGGCAGAATAACCCACCTCAGCACGCAGGCATCTTGGCAGTTTACCCAAGTGTCAGTTAGGGTTTTGTTCTAAGGTTCGTGTTTTAAAAAAAAAAAAGAAGAAAGGGGGAATTTGGGTTTTGATTTTTTTTCGGGGGGGGGGGGGGGTGATATGTGAGTTTGGGATGGTTTGTGCTTTGGGGCTTCACATAGCCAGCATTTGGCGTCAGACAAGATGACGTCAGGTTGGCTACTGCCCGTATATTTACGTTGACTGTTTTCTCAGTAAAGTTCAGTTCATTGTTTGGCATAAGATGGCTCACAGTTTGCTTTTTTCAGACATCACAATAACTATTCGTGGTGCTGGTATATGGGAAGGGTTGAGCCAATCAGGACACTCTGGTCTAACTGCAGAATTCCTCCAGGATTTTGCAATGTTGCGATTGTACCAATTCTCGTAAATTCAGCAGTTCCTGCATAATTTGAATTTTGTCCACTCACCGCAACTTTCCCGCAATTTTGGTCAGTTGTCGTCAACTTTCACCAATTTTGTCAATCAAATTTGTCCCTGAGTAGCGCGGAAATGTGTGCGTCATCAGTCTGACCAATCAAATGCGTCGCTGCACTGCACTCACTTCCATGTTTACAGCGAGTATATACAGAACACATCAGCAAAAAACAGTGTGTGATTTAAAAAAAAAACACTCACCTGCGAGTTTTCCCACATTGTTCTTTCCTCCGTCTCCCCTGGCCCGCCAGTGAACGTCTCCTTGAGTCTCCGTAATGACCACATGTAGGAAGTGCTGGGTTTGTGTTGAAAAATGTCCGCCTGCCTGGAAGCACCCCTGTCTCGAGAGCATGCGTGAGGAGAGACTCCGTAAAACTACAAACAGATGAGCGAATCTAATACTACAGCTAGTGTTGTAACATTTTATACATCTTTAGAGGTAAAATCATTACTGCATCTTGTCAATGAGTTTTAAAGCTGTGAATCTCCAGTCTGGACATGGGTCAATGCACGATTCAGGCAAATCCCCAAGGAGAGTCCCGCAACTTACCACAATAATCAAAAAAATCCTGCGAAATCCTGGAGGGACTGACTGAAGTTAGCCTTCAGGCTAGTTAGCGTTTTTTAACAAACTATTCTGAAAACTTGACCCAAATTAAGATGAGTTTTACCATTAAACTGCTTTTAGGGACCAATGCGGTTTCAGTCATTATCCTGGGCCACCGTGCATACAACTAGGCATGTCCTTCAACCGATAAATCTTTTTATCACAGGATTTATTCTGATAATGAGATGAGATGAGATTCAACTTTATTGTCATTACACATGTATGAATACAAGGTAACGAAACGTGACTTGGCATTTGGGCACGCTCTGCAGAGCGCATGCAAGGCCGGGGCAGCCGCTAGGCGCCAGTATGTAATGTAGTGCTAGCCACTTTTAGCCTTGTGGCATGTGATTGGGCCTAGTAATGACCGATTCTGGCATTTGAGGGAGAAGGGGATGAAAAGATTTTGACATAAAAATGTAAGACAATGAAAGGGTTTTTGTAGAAAAAGGGCATAAGATAACATTTTAGACAACGTAGATTTGTTTTTATAGGGGATTTATATCCACCGGTGTGTGTCTTTAAAGATCTATCGAAATGTCAGCACATGTTTGTGAAAGTGTATCATGGCACAAACAAAAGAGATTTCTGAGGACCTCAGAGAAATGATTGTTGATGCTCATCAGGCTGGAAAAGGTTACAAACCATCTCTTAAGAGTTTGGACTCCACCAATCCACAGTAAGACAGATTGTGTACAAATAGAGGAAATTTAAGATCATTGTTACCATCCCCAGGAGTGGTTGACCAACTAAGATCACTCCAAGAATAAGGTGTGTAATAGTCGGCGAGGTCACAAAGGACCCCAGGGTAACTTTTAAGCAACTGAAGACCTCACTCGCAATGGTTAATGTTAATGATCATGTGTCCACCATCAGGAAAACACTGCACAGCATTGGTGTGCATGGCAGGGTTGCAAGGAGAAAGCCACTGTTCTTCAAAAAGAACATTGCTGCTCATCTGCAGTTTGCTAAAGATCACATGGACAAGCCAGAAGGCTTTTGGAACAATGTCTTGTGGACAGATGAGACCAAAATAGAACTTTTTGGTTTGAAAGAGAAGCGTTATGTTTGGAGAAAGGAAGACCCTGAGTTCCAGCAAAAGAACCTTATTCCATCTGTGAAAAAGGGTGGTGGTAAATATCATGGTTTGGGCTTGTTTTGCTGCATGTGGGCCAGGATGGCTTGCCATCATTGATGGAATAATGAATTCTGAATTATACCAGCAAATACTACAGGAGAATGTCAGGACATCTGTCCATGAACCGAATCTTAAGAGAAAGTGAGTCATGCAGCAAGATAGCAATCCTAAGAACACAATTCATTCTACCAAAGAATGGTTAAAGAAAAATAAAGTTAATGTTTTGGAATGGCCAAGTCAAAGTCCTGGCTTTAATCCAATTGAGATGTTGTGGAAGGACCTGAATCTAGCAGATCATGCAAGGAAACCCACCAACATCCCAGAGTTGAAGCTGTTCTGTACGGAGGAATGAGCTAAAATTCCTCCAAGCCAATGTGCAGGATGTTTAGTTGCAGTTATTGCTGCAAATTGGTGTCACACCAGATAGTGAAATCAAAGGTTCAGAAACTTTTGCCACTCACACATATGTAATATTGGATAATTTTCCTCAGCAAATAAATGACAAAGTAAAATATATTATTTGTCTCCTTTATTTCATTGGGTTTGTTTATCTGCTTTTAGGACTTGTGTGAAAATCTGATGATACTTTAGGTTATATTTACACAGAAATGTAGAAAATTCTAAATAGCTCACCAACTTTCAAGCACTGCTGTAGATGGGTCTGCATCTAGGCTGTGCTTAAGGGCAAGGTCATTGGTCAGGAGATCTGAGCACCCCTCGGATGATTACGTCAGGTCGGAAGGACCGTCATTGATGGTCTGGTTTGTGTGTGTTATCTGGAACCTGCACCATTTAAAATGTCACCCAGCAATGTAAGCAGTAAATATTGGCAAGTAAATCAGTAAAAAAAAATCTATGGTCCTCTGGAGGCATTCATGTGTATTGCCAATGTATAATCAACATGTTTGACAACCACAATTGTATTTAAATGCTAGAGTCATGCATCAATAATAATTAGAGCTGGTGTATGGTTAGTCATGCATTTAATAAGGCATTAGTAAAATTTATAAGTCTGTTATTTGTGAAACTATTAATCTTTAATGTGACGCCACTAAATACTGCAGTTTGTAGTGTGCTGTTTGGGGATGTAGTGTATGATAGAATAGACTCCTCCTAAATTACCACTTCACATTATTCATGAGCATCTGGCTGAGACGGTTAACAGCGACACATACTGTCATTTTGCCTCTGATGTCATGTGTCCGCCTGCTTCTTTGCATTTTTTAATTGAATTCGGTTGTCCTGTAGTATTTAGTTGAATAATATGGTAAATTCTGACACATTTGGCTAATTGTCTGGCTAGAACCAAACTCCTCCATGAGTCGCTTACTTTTCCAACTCTCCCTCTCTACGTTCATATCTACCTTTAGAGAACAGCAAAAATGCCAGGCTTGATGATGATGATGATGATGGTGGTGGTGGTGGTGGTGGTGGTGTGTGTGTGTGTGTGTGTGTGTGTGTGTGTGTGTGTGTGTGTGTGTGTGTGTGTGTGTGTGTGTGTGTGTGTAAGCTATGTGAAGCTAGTTGACAGGCAAGTAGTCATCCATATCGAGCAAGCCAGCTGTTCCTACGCTTTGATAGAGCTGGTGTGTGTGCTTGTGTTTGTGTGTGTGTGTGTGTGTGTGTGTGTGTGTGTGTGTGTGTGTGTGTGTGTGTGTGTGTGTAGCACTGCAAATCAGCCCGAGATGGAGCTTTGAGCATATGGCACCGAGAAGGAGAAAGCAAGGGAGGGATGGGGGGAGAAGGAGGGGAATTAAAATATACTTTCAACACTTTCTTATGGAGGGTGAGGGAGAGCGAGAGAGAGAGAGCGCACAAGTAAATTCATGGCCGTGGTTGTTGTTTTTTTTTTCTACTTTGTTTTCTCCCACACATCCGCGGATGCTTCCGCTATCGGCTGCTTTGCTGTTTTAGTTTTTCGCTCTCTCTCACTCTCATATTTATTCGGATGAGAGTTTATTGGAAGTGGAATGTAAACTCAATACGTGAAGAGGGGGAGGAAGGAAAAGGGGAGACTGATGATGAGAAAACGTGGGGTGATGGTGGTGGTGCGGACGGGGAGAGGGAGGAGGGGATGGAGGAAGACAATGACTGACTGATTACAGCACCTTATCATGGCTGTATTTGTTCTGGTTAGATGAGTTATTGGATGCACGCTGCAGCTTAAAAAGCGAAAAAGGAACCAAGTCGCAGGGTTGAACCAGGAAGAAAATTAAAGACTTCAAGAATCCCGCGGCTTTCTTTTTTTATGCCAGCAAACGAGCAGGAAAAGACGTTAATTTTGATCCCTTTTAATTAGCGATTCTGTGAACTGAAAGTAAAGAACCATTGTAAAGGTAGAAGTTCTTATGTGTCTCCAATAACTTAGACCCTTCAGGAGTAAATCAGTATGATTGACTTCCACATGTGACAGTTTTCAAATTAGCAGAAGCGACGTGAATGTGGCTCGTGTGTGTGTGTGTGTGTGAGTGAGCGTGTGAGAGAGAGAGCAGTAAGCCTTTAAACTACTCTGGAAGCGTTCTGTTAGCACTATAGAATTATTGATTAGAGGCCTTTATTCCCAAGTGTGTGTAAGTGTGTGTGAGAGAGAGAGAGCGAGAGAAGCAGATGGAGTGAGAGTAAGTCGAAAGAGTGATAACACTATTGATCTTTTCCTATAATGGTTACAGTTCAGTTAAAAATCTGCGTCTGTGCGCACACACACACACACACACACACATGCACACTCAGACATTTACTTGTTATCAGCAGCTCAAAGTGAGGCACCGCATGGTTTTTTATTTCTGATCGATCCAGTTTGAGATATTATTGTGTTTAGCAATTACAGTTGTTGCTTCGTTGAATAAGAAGCAACTGGATGCATCAAATGATCAATAAGTTCAAGGAATAAAGTTAAGTGTTTATAGGTAAAAGTTGGTGTGTTTCTTTATAAATTTAATTTCACAGTTAAATAAGAGACCAGTTGGTAATTTCTTGTCATTAAGTATCATTGTGTTTTCCATCCAGCCATATTTACTTTTGTGAACATTCATTCATCTTCTTCCGCTTAATCCTTTTTGGGTCGTGGGGGGGCTGGAGCCTATCCCAGCATCTTTGGGCGAGAGGCAGGGTACACCCTGGACAGGTCGCCAGTCCATCGCAGGGCCAACACAGAGATTCGGTTGTGAGCAGATGCATACAGTAAACTCTTGATGGAAACTTGCGATCATTGGATTAAGTGCACATTTTATATTAAGAAGGTACGCACCTATTAGATCAATTACATGTCCATGTTGTGCATTTTCCAGGAATTAATTTTAAGTTCTGACATCCTCAAGGATATATAGTATATGCAGCCTCGCTGCTAGGCTAACAGCACCTTCCCTGACCAAAACCTCCAATTGTTCAGACGCTCCAATAATACATTTAAATCTTGCGGATTAGGTTGTGAGCATGAAGCCCATATCAACAGTACGGTGACAGCAGTATCCATGACCCTGGATTTCCGCTGACTCCGGATGCTGTCCGTTACGGCTGCGATCCGGTCTCCGAAGTAAATAGTTCCCATTCTAGTTAGGGTTCTACTCCCCAAGTGGTCCGGACCATTGCGGAACAATTTGGATCACTAAAAATGTGCAACGAGTCTATTTTTTACGGATGCCAGATCCAGTCCTCAAGGAATTGCCCCGGTACCTACTGTATTTAATAACTGTTTGTTCATTAAAAACTATTTCAGAATTGCTCGTTATTTTCTGAGGTCTACTCCTAAACTGCTGCGTCAGTGAAGATAAAAACATTGACATACAAACCCTTCACAGAATTAAAATTAATGAGCTGCTTCCACATAATTAGAGCACACAAATCCAGGTGGCAAGCTGGTACATCATACTTTCTTGTTGTTACAACATGATCGCAATTGGTCCTCCTCGGTCTCTTTTGGGTCTTTCTTGAGGTCTTGCATTATTTTATATAATTCTCACATAATTCAAACCCTGTTCTTATCCATACCACTTCAAAACACAAACAGAGCTAGTAGGGATGGTTGCAAGACTACGTTTGCACTGCATCCGCAACGGAGCACATCCGGAGTCAGTGGAAATCCTGGGTAAGAATTAGCTTAGCGGCAAAATCCAAACTTTGTTTTAGTGCAGCTGTTGGTGCTAACATTATCTCTGATGCTAACAGACTGCAAGGATCCTTGGATGTGAGTGGACACTCTGGGGGCTGTTTTTTCTCAGTGCTCTGGGGGGAAGAGGTGTTGATGTGCGTACAGTTTGGGTGAAAACTTGTGGCCTCTTATGAGTGGACTGAATTGATAGCACAGCCAATACGACTGTGACGGGGGTGGGGGTGGGGGGTGGAGGTAGGGATTGTTCATCTGTGAAGATCTCAAATACCCAGAAACAATATGTTTGCTTCTGTTTGATTGTTTCTAAATGAAGGTTTTCTAAATTTGAAACATATTAAAAACACAATTTTGGACAATATGGGCCCTTTCAGGTCACAGCTAATTTATGAATCTCCTAAGACAAATTCAAATAAATTGGGTGGAAAAAGCTGCTTGTTATGATCCAGGTCCAGTCCTACCTTGCAAACGCGACTGCACAAATGCAAAACAACTGAAGAGGACCACCACGCTAGCATGACAGCTAATCACATCATTAGTTTGTGTAGGGGTTTAATTAATCAGCTCGTTAGGACCCAAATGTAACTTCCCCTGCCGTGTGTGCACTTGACGTGAACTTGAATCTACAGTCATGTGAAAAAATTAGGACACCCTGTATGAGCCTGTGTTTTGTTTTTGTTTTTTTTTACATATTTGGACATATGGATATTTAATATTAATGTTAAAAATACTGGGAGATTCATGTAGTACAACTAAACAATTAAAAATAAATTAAAGACTTTTTTCAAATTTTCTGTAAAATGTCATTCTAAACAAATAGTGAGGAATAAATTAGGACACCCCATCTTTTTTAGGACACTCCCACATTCATTCATTCGCTCATTTTAAAATGGCTAAAATAAATGTTTAAAAATGCAAATAAAAACAAAAACAAGGTTAGACATAGATAAATGAACATTTCTTAATAAAGAATTGACTATTTAAAGGGGTGTCCAAATTTTTTCACATGACTGTATATCAGTAATGTATGAAATGTTGGAGTGTAGCTAATGGGAGGCCACGAGCGCTTACCCGGTATGAAAGAGGTCTCCCAGCCAGCACAGGTGTGGCTCCCCGTGAGCGTCCAGCTCCGCTGGTCTTGATAACAGTTCAGTTTTATTTTATCTTAAAATAAACAATAAGAAGAATTAATCTCAAAAGAGTCTTCAGAGGGAGGGGTCCACCAGTCTACAGTGCCCTGGTGAAAGCATGATGTCCAGAGCCCAGAGCTCCTGGCAAACACCTGAGGCCGCTTTTTAAATTACACTGAGCCACACACCCCTATCAGTGGGTACTCTCATAGCCTTCCAAATCAGAGTGTGCCTACCCTAACTGGTATACTGCTGCACTTTAATGATGTGGCTGAATGACATGCTACCACTCGAGCACAGCAAATACTACTAAAGAGAGAGGCAGTAGGTTGAATGATGCTTTTGTGACAGGTGTAATCATGGCACACAATTCTTCAAAAGTGACTCTGGACAGCAGGTATTCTTCCAACACACAGATTTATGTTTTTAGGTTAGCATGGATGACACCTGTGTAGACTGCCACCTTATCATGGTGGATGGGGGTTTGCATGCACTAATGATCCCAGGAGCTATGCTATGTCATCAGGACAACTTGCCACCGGCAACGGTCTTGTAATGTTGTTCTTACAACATATTATTGTGTGACACGGGTGGTGGCTCCACCTTTCCGGTTCCGCTGCCACCCGGAATATTAAGAGGGCTGAGCGGAAGAGGAACGGTCTCTTTAACCTCACCTCGGAACGTCTATACTGTCGTCGTCGGCCTCCGTCGGTCTATGATGACCATGGAAGAGAATCCTAAATGTCTACTCTGCTGGAACAGCACCGCCTGTGGCTGAACAGGCCGATGCGCGAACGGCAGTCCCTGTCACACAGGTCGCACTTGTGGGTGGTCTCCGTGCTGCTGGGTCTGTGGCGGTTCTTCCTGCGGGTCCTTTTTTCATCTGCTGCAGCAGTCAGTCTCTCTTCACCCGCCTTGAGCTGTCTGGTCAGGGTGCCTCTCCATTTGGAGCGGTCCGTTGCAAGGTCCTCCCAGCGCTCTGTGTTGATCTCCAGGGCCTTCATGTCTCTCTTGCAGACGTCTCAAAAGCGCAGCTGTGGGCGGCCAACGTCTCTCCTGCCAGTTGCCATTTCTCCGTAGAGGACGTCTTTGGGGATTCTGCCATCCTCCATACGGTGAACGTGGCCTAGCCAGCGGAGCCTGCGCTGCCTGAGTAGAGTGAACATGGAGGGAAGGCCGGCGCGGGACAGAACTTCTGTGTTGGGCACTTTGTCCTGCCAGGATATGTCCAGGATGTGGCGAATGCAGCGCAAGTGGAAGGAGTTCCGTCTCTTTTCCTGCCGGGCGTATGTTGTCCACGTCTCACTACCATAGAGCAGTGTGCTGATGACTCAGGCGCTGTACACTGCCATCTTCGTCTTGACAGAGAGTTTGGGATTCTTCCACACTCGTGTGGTGAGGCGAGCGAGTGTGAAGGCTGATTTTTCAATCCTCTTGTCGATCTCTGTATCAAGGGAGAGGTTGTTGCTGATCGTGGACCCCAGGTACGTGAACTGATTCACGACCTCCAGCTCGTAGTCGTCAATGGTGATGGTTGGTGGTGCTTCCGTGCCTTGCGCCAAGACATTAGTCTTCTTCAGGCTGATGGTAAGCCCAAAGTCCTTGCATGCCTGGGAGAAGCGGTCCATCAGGGTCTGAAGCTCCTGCTGTGTGTGGGTTGTGACTGCAGCGTCGTCTGCCAACAGCATGTCTCTGATTAGAGCCACGCGTACTTTGGTTCTGCCTTTCAGGCGGGCGAGGTTGAAAAGCCTGCCGTCAGTTCTTGTGTGCAGGTAGATTCCCTCTGTTGCTGTGCTGAAGGCATGCCTCAGGAGCATAGCAAAGAAAATCCCAAAGAGGGTTGGCGCAAGTACACAGCCCTGTTTCACTCCCCTGCGTATGTTGAATGGCTCTGAGACGTTGCCGTCGTGCTGCACTATCCCCTGCATGTTGGTGTGAAATGATTCGATGAGGCTTTGCAACTTTGGTGGGCATCCTATCTTTGGCAGGATCTTGAAAAGGCCCTCTCTGCTGACCAGATCGAATGCTTTGGTGAGGTCGATGAAGGCGACGTACAGGGGCATGTTCTGTTCTCTGCATTTCTCCTGGAGTTGGCGGATGGAGAATATCATGTCTATCGTCGATCGCTCAGCGCGGAAGCCACACTGAGACTTGGGGTAGACACGTTCGGCAAGCTTCTGTAGACGAACGAGAACAACTCGTGCGTAGACTTTGCCAACAACGCTGAGGAGGGAGATGCCCTTGTAGTTGTTGCAGTCACTTCTCTCCCCTTTGTTTTTGTAGAGGGTGATGATCTTGGCGTCCTTCATGTCCTGTGGTACAGCACCTTCTTTCCAGCACTGGCAGAGGACGTCATGCAATGGCAGCAGTAGGGCGGTCTTGCAGTGCTTGATCAGGTCGGGGGGTATGCCGTTGTTGCCGGGTGCCTTGCCAGCGGCCAAGCTATCAATGGCCTTGCTGAGTTCGTCGATGGTTGGCTCGGCGTCAAGTTCGTCCATGGATGGCAGGCAGTCGATGGCATCAAGGGCTGACGGTGTCACGGTGTTCTGTCTGGAGTAGAGGTCGGAGTAGTGTTCCACCCATCTCTCCATCTGCTTGTTCTTTTCTGTGATCATCTCCCCAGTGGAGGATTTGAGGGGGGCTGTCTTGCTCTGAGCCGGACCAAGTGCTTTCTTGATGCCATCGTACATACCACGGATGTTCCCTGTTATGGCAGCGGTTTGAATGTCTTGGCTGAGCTGAGTCCAGTACTCGTTGGCACAGCGCCAAGCAGTCTGCTGAACTTTGCTTCTCGCAGCCCTGAGAATCTGGAGATTCTTCTCGTTTGGGTACTTTTTGTACTCAGCAAGTGCTGAGCACTTGGCTTCAATGACGGGGGTCATCTCGGCCAACTTGGCATCAAGCCAGTCCTGTGACTTCGAGGTCTTCCTCCCAAAGGTAGCCAAGGCTGTGCGGTGGATGGTGTTTCGCAGCTCTTCCCACTTCTGCTTTGCAGATTCTCCTTCTTGTGGTACACCAAGTTCCTTCTCAAAGGTGGAGGCAAACTGCTCAACAAGTTCTGGTTGGGCCATCTTGCTGGTGTCAATCCGTGCCTTTCCAGGCTGTCTAGCACGATGGAATTTCTTCAGCTGCAGCTTGACCTTGCAACACACCAATGAATGGTCTGTGTCGCAATCTGCACTCTGGAACGAATGGGTGATTAACACATTCTTCAGTGAGGTGTGCCTGGTCAGGATCAAGTCCAGCTGGTGCCAGTGCTTTGAGCGTGGATGTCGCCAAGAAACCTTGTGTTGGGGCTTGGTCTTGAAGAACGAGTTTGTGATGCACAGATCGTGATATGTGCAGAACTCGAGCAGCCGCTGTCCGTTGTCGTTCATTCTGCCCACGCCAAATGGTCCAAGACAGGAGGGCCAGGAGTCGTGGTCAGCACCCACTCTGGCATTGAAGTCTCCAAGAAGAATGAGTTGTTCAGAGTTGGGGATGATCCTGACAGTTGTTGCGAGATTCTCGTAGAACTCGTCTTTTGCCTCTGGTGTGGCTGTCAGTGTTGGGGCATACACACTGATGAGGGTGACTGGGCCTTGAGTGGTGTTGAGGCGGAGAGTGAGGAGTCGTGCAGAGCCATTGCTGCCCGGTTCCACCATCTTCAGCAAGGTGTTCTTCACTGCGAAGCCCACTCTGTGTTCCCTGTGTTCATCACTGCCCTTTCCCTGCCAGTAGAACGTGTAGTCCTTCTCTCTCAGTGTGCCTGCGTCAGCCAACCATGTTTCCTGGAGAGTGGCGATATCCACTCCCAGTCTCTTCAGCTCATTATTGATGATGGCAGTCTTCCTGGTGTCGTTGATGTCCTTGAGGTTAGCAGCGAGTCCTGTCATCATAGTGTGGACGTTCCAAGTTCCCAGTTTTAGAGTTGGTCTCTTTTGTTTTTTTGTCTTGCCTGGTGCGAAGGTTCTCAGCCTACTGTTCGGACTTCTCCTCATGCCCATGCACCCAATGAGGAAAGCAAGCTGTGGCGGGACAACACCTTATTGGCTGGGGGCTGCCCAGCTTGAGGCGGGCGGTAGCTGTCCAGTGAAATCCGATGATCCCTCCCACCGTCAGGAACAACCCCTGGCGCCGCGCTCTACGCCAATTGAGCGGTGGCTTATAACCGGTAACTGTCATTCCCCGTGTTTTGTCTACGCCAAAGGCGAAGCTGGAGTGTCTTCTCCAGTGATCCGGTGTTCTACCTTCCAGCGTTGGGCGTTGGTAGGATTCAAGCCTGGGCAGGAAGATATGGAGGATAAGATGTTGCCCATGCAGCATGTCCCCCCTCTCCACGTCACTGATGAATCCAAAGGAACAGCAGGGCTGCTACAGTTTGGCACCAGCGCCGTCGCAGGAGCTGCCAGAATGATGTTGAGCACAACAGAGAACTGCCTTAGGGGCTCCGACTCCGGATTTTTCCTCAGGGTTGACTCCCGAAGCCTTTCCCGTGATCGGGTGTGCCACAAGGCAGCAGAGGTTTGAAATCAGGGTTTACCTTCCCCTAGATGGGCTACCTTCCCAGGTTGACGAGCCACCATCTACCCAAAGCATCTGGTTTTAAGGCGCCAGAGATCCGCTCTCACCCCTTCTCCTATTAGTAAAAGCAGTTCTGCCGGGCTTAGAGACTAAACCACACGGGCAGGCTAGGAGTTGGACTTGGTTGTCAGAGGCTTTTCGAGACGCACACCATAAGGAGCATTTTATGAACACTGGGAGCTTAACCCCAGTGCCGCTCCTGGCTATGACAACCTAGGAACCATACTGTACAGTGAGTCTAACAATAAAGTCGTGTTACGTTATACCTCCAGCTTCATTATTGGTTCTCTGTTATGGACAAAACATTTGGCGGTGAGGATAAAAACATGGATACAGGAGTTTATAATATTTGGCGGTTTTTGGAGCTTCCCGACAAGCCGCCGGTTCCTTGGGTGAGGTGGTTTGCCACATTCCAAAACTATTTGGTGGCATTAAACCTCGGCGAATTGGAGAAACTACGAGCACAAGCAATGTTAGTTCATAATCTCAGCATGGAGGAACAACGCATCCTAAGCACCTTGGGTGATAGCGATAGTTCTGAGGACGTGGTTGAGCTAATACTCCTGAAAGCTTGATCGTCCGGAGGACACAGTTTCGGCAGCGCCGCCAGCAGACTAGAGAGTCTGTGCAACAGTATATTGCAGATCTGCATCAGTTGGCCGGGGACTGCCAGTTTGGTGTGTTGGAAGAGGAGATGTTTCGCGACCAGTTAGCGGAACACACACTTTGCTCAGCGGCACGATCAAGGCTCCTAACGCACTCTGGTGAACTGACATTAGCCATGGCTGTCGAGATAGCTCAGCAATACGAAGCAGCGGAGAAACTATCACAGGACCTTGGTGAGAGAACAACGCTCTGACAATCTGAATCACAGTCAGCGGCGCAGGCTGTGGACCCGGGCAGCGACGATAGCATGGAAGACAAGGAGGAGTACGCTACAGCTGTGAAAATAAGGTCCGCTCCAGGATCACCCAGGTGTTTGGGCTGTGGGTCCACTAAGCACCGGTATAAGGCTAGAGAGTGTCTGGCAAGAGGTAAATGCTGTGGCAAGTGTGGACTCCTGCATCATTTTGCCAGGGCCTGTAAAAAATTTGAGCAAGGGGAATGACGACGCGAAGTGGACTCCCCTGCCACGACTCCTACGGTTATTCACACCGTCTCTCTGAGCACAGATGGCCATACGTACTGTATGGGGGAGTTGGATGGCATGGAGGTGCTGTTGCTGATTGACACAGGCATGGTAAGGTCCGTGTTAAATTAGCCTACTGTGAGGAGTTTTTTCCCATACTACTGAGTGAGAGGTCTTTCAACACCATTTTGTGGATATGGAGGAAACAGACTGTCCATTGTGGGATCACTAGAACTGACAACGAGGTACAAGTCAGCGGAGGTATCCAATCTGCAGTTTGTGGTGACCGCCAGTGGTGTGAATATAATGGGCTGTGACCTTTTTTATCGACTGGGTCTCACTATCACCAGCTGTGTTGGAGAAGAGTGGTCGGGCCGTGGTTTGTGGGACCGGCTGGTTCCGCGAGTGGTGGACGATGCGGTATGGGACGAACCTTGGCCTAGTATTCTGGACGATGAACAGGATCAATCCCACCCAGGGCCATCGCGGGAGGGTTCTGGTGCCAGGGCCCAAGTTACCCTAGCTGAGGGAACTGGGCAGCACGGTGGGACGCCCGTGACGGTGGGTGGAGCTGAGTGGATGTCTCACTCTGCTTCCAAAGTTCAGCTGGGAGGTACCGAGAAGCAAGGGGCTACAACGGCTTTGCCGGCGTTCAAAATAAAAGCGAGCAGGGCAGGACTGGCTGGCATGGTGAACCGACGTGCCACTCAGGAACACTGGAAGCTGAGTCAGGCTCCTCAGGGGGTCGCTGATGTGGTTCAACCCAAAGAGGAGGCCTGGTCGAAAGGTCAAGGACACTGGAAGCCGAGTTGGGCTCCCCTGGGGGTCGCTGATGTAGTCTGACCCAGAGAGGAGGCTCGGCTGAGAGGGGTTCGTGGCAAGCGAAAACGACAGGAGGACCAGGGGCGGCTGCAGAGGGTGGCTGTTTGGGAGGACGGATACCTTCAGCTGTCTGATGGCTCGTGGAGACACCCCAACGAGCTGCAGCGCACCAATGAAGAGAAGGAGGTGTCTTGGCATCGACGTGGGTCACCTCCGGGCGCGAAGAAAAGAAAATGCTCTGGACAGCACCCGTCTGACGTGTCTCCGGGGGGTGGTTTCTCCACTGGGACTGCATGGTAGTGGGGGGCAATGTGTCTAATACATGATGTTACTGTGTGAATTGCCCTAGCTATATAGTGGTCATGTTAATGTGTCATTACATGGGGTTGACATAAGTAATAATTGAGTTGGGCGGTGCGGTGGGGGAGTGGTTAGCACTGCGGCAGCACAGCAACTCACCCTTGGCGATCCTGGGTTCGATCCCAGCCTCCGACCAACAGTGATCTGTGTGGAGTTTGCATGTTCTCCCTGTGTCTGTGTGAGTTTACTCCGGGATTTCTCCGGTTTCCTCCCACATGCCAAAAACATGCAAGTTAGGTTAATTGGCATCAAAACAGGGATTCTAAATTGTCCTTAGGTATGACTGTGAGAGTGAATGGTTGTCTGTCTCTGTGTTGGCCCTGCGACGGACTGGCGATCTGTCCAGGGTGTACCCTGCCTCTCGCCCAAAGATGCTGCCCCCCCCCCCGCGACCCAAAAAGGATTAAGTGGAAGAAGATGAATGAATGAATGAATGAATGAATAATTGAGTTGTGTGTTAGATTTGTTAATGGGGAAGAACCTGTTTGTACATATGTTATACTAAGGGGTTGCTTTGTATTTTATATTAGGAACACTGCAGTTTTTTTCATTTAATGGACTATACAGTAACATAGACGGCAGAATAATCCGTCTAGCCGTGTGGCGGTGGGACAGTAGTCCACCTGTCTTCCCCTAGCTTTAGTTGTTTGTGTGCATGGTTAGGCCTTAATTATTTCTGTTTCCTATTAGTGCGTGATTTGGGTTCTAAATTTGGGAGGGCTTTGACTGTATATGTGCGTTTTACACCTTTTCTGAAGGGGGGGTGGAATGTAATGTTGTTCATACGACACATTATTGTGTGACACGGGTGGGGGCTCCACCTTTCCGGTTCCGCCGCCACCCGGAGTACAAGAGGGCTGTGCGGAAGAGGGACGGTCTCTTTGACCTCACTTCTGCCTGACGGGAGCATCCGTACTGTACAGTGAGTCCAACAATAAATTTGTGTTATGTTATACCTCCAGCCTCATTATTGGTTCTCTGTTATGGACATAACATGTTTCCCAAGGCAAATTGATTCTGGGTGATGGGCCAGACCAAAAGCAATGCAGTGGATCTCCAGTAAAAATGAACAAGTTAAAACCAAGGATCTAGTGTAGTCTAGCCAATACTTATGGCTTAATACTATGGCAAGTTTCTGGTGGCCGGGTTTCTGCCCTCCAGTGGGCTCACCACCTGTAGGGGGAGGGGGGGATCATGGGTGCACATAACAACATTTTCATTTAGAACTGGAGAGAAAGATCTGCATGAGCTTTTCTGCGTCACAGAAGCAACCATGTGTGCAAACAGTTCCGCTGAAGATGTGAAAACTGCTGTTGTATCTAACAGCTGACATGTACAAGTTTTACTCAGATTCCCTCTGCAGTAATATATATACTGTATGTGTGTTTTTTTAAGTTGAAAGAACAATGGAGTCATAAATAAATACATTTAATAATAATATATTGAAATTAATAAAGAACCTGTGTAACTGTGGACAATAAAGAAAAATCTGACTTACGGACAGCTGGTCTGAATATTTTATAAGGAGACTTCAGTCATAACCTTTACAAAAGCATTACAAGTAAGAAACAATAGTGATATGACGTGATGTCGACCAGCTGAGGAACTGCACAAAGCTGGATTTAAAACATTGGCTACTCCACAGTGATCTTTTTTTCATCACTCAACAAAGATAGGCATCATTTTAGGGACATATTTCAGTCTGTAAATCTTCCTTGGTTATAAATTTGATGGTAATTTTTCTCTATAAGGCTGCATCTATTGTGTAAAACAACGTTTCTCAGATACCGTTAAGAGCCCTTTTTTTTTTTACCTAATTCTAACTATAAACACGTCAAGTTTAAAGTTTAATCATCTAACTTGTATTTCCTTGGTGTGTGTGGACTGGATGAAATCTATTGTAAATTGGGGCTGTAACGTCACCATTACTGTTTATATCTGTGCACATGCATGCGGAAAAACAGTGCCAATAAAACCTCTCCACTCTGGAGGCTAGTTTCAAAGCTGTACACTTTCACACCTCCAAAAACCGGACATCATATGCCCAAACAGCTAAACTGTGCACAAACTTCTCAAGTTTGAGGAAAAAACATTGTCGTGTGCACAGCCCCTAAGACTGCTGCTCCATGACCAGGACCCCAAATGAGCAGCAGAAGATGGGAAAATGGATGGAACGCGGTTGATGGAAATAGAATAGCATTTTCATTTCCTTGCTAGAATTGTCAGAAATGTGTATTAAAATGTGAGTAAACTGGAAACCTGGAAGATGATTGATATCCGTCTAAAACCTTAGAACTAAGACAGTGAATGCAGGATGTGAGCACTTTGTTTGTGTTGCCAGTAATATGTGGGGTTTTTCAATAAAAACCCAATTTACATTACTGACAGACATTTAATCCATTGTTGATGTAAACCTATTAATAAGTGCAGCTTTCATTTGTGTCTTGGATAAAATGCTGGGTCTTCATGACAACATTATTTACAGCAAAATAAAATTTATAAAACTGTACTATAAAATATGGTAATAATTTACAAACTTCCGATTATGTGTATTCTCTGCTGCAGTGTTATACAATAGCAAAAAAGACTCAGTTTCCATCTTTAAAGAAGACTGACTCATTTACAATATGCTTTACAGAAACATGAGGTCAAGTTGTCACTTTACGTTTACAGACGCTCAGTTGCTTATAGTCTCCGCCGCATTTTCATTCAAGTAAACAATGTCTGAGTCAAGGGGATGTACAAGTACGTTTGTGTGGCCCCCAGAGCGAGGCTGCAGGAAGGTAAACATAGAGGTGACAGGTGACATTTCCAACAGCTCTGTGACAACTTTCATTTACATGTAGTTCAAAGCAAGGAGCTGATGTAATTTCACACTGATTTGAAGGCCTGCTGTGGTGTTTCCATCAGGCGTGCATAGAGGCGCGTCACCACTAATGTAGCGGTAAATAAGAAGCAGGGAAGACTAAGACCTCCAGTCAGTAATCACCGTGAGGGTAACACCAACCAAATCAATTCTGCTCTCAGAGAATGCATTCATTTATGGCTTTTTGGATGAAAAGATTCTGCCTTTATGTAACAAAGCCACTCAATAAAAGGGACACTGAAATGCATATAAAAAATACTGGGAAGCTGGTTAAACTGACAAGCCATTTTCATTCTGAGCTACAGGCTCTCAGAGTTCTTTATGTTTCTGCAGGAATCTATTTCTGTTAATAGGAAACACTTATCTAATTTGAATTTACATGTATAAGTACCAATGAATGACCAATAAAACACATATTGACATGGTAGGTTAAACTTGTCAAGTTTGTGAGCCTGATGCTTGAAAGAGAACTGTTAAAAGTGTCGCTCAGAGGTGCCAGATGATGTCATTTGCCAATTTGCATATTAATTTGTTACATTTAGCATCTTTGAGGAAGATAAGCAAGTGCAATTCAGCAGCAGCTGTGCTGATTTATTGGCAAATGCTGATGGAGTCAGTGCTTTAGATCCTCCTGTTGCGCTGAGGAATCGTTTTTGTAGCATCGAGCTCGCAGTCAAGGTGCGCTAGTTTACATGTTGCTGAATTTTTGGCCAATTTGAAGAGCAATTAGCCACCTTGCTAAAAGGTAGGAAACATTTTAACAGTGGACTAATAGGAACTCGGTCTCATAGCTCCTTTCAGTCAGGTTTCAACACAGCTGTTGATGATGATTAGTGAGAGCTTGAAGGATCGCTGTCAGAGCTGTTAAACATAGTGAAGGCCAAAAGGCAAAACAAAGACAAGAGCAGTCCAACTCTGCATACCTCCACCAAGTAAGAGAATAAATGCCTCTTGGCAGCTTATTTTAGTTTGGTGTCCTATTGTGATGGCAGATGGAGACAACATCTTTATTTCAACGGACTGCATTCCTTTACCAAGACTGGCAAGGCTTAAAAACGTACTGCATCTGAATCGGGATGTTAGTTGGCTCCAAAAGTTAAGCAATTCTATGCTGGCACAAACAGCACTTCTACTAAAGTTTTCATACCAATCCATTGATAACTTTTAGTGTAATTCTGCTAACAAATAGACAAACCAGACCAGTCTTAAAGGTAATTAAGTAAACCAAATATCCACACATTTCAAGATTGCTAATATACGGTAGCTGGTGGAGGTTCTGTTAAAGACTCCTGGTCTGTTCCAGGTTTCATTGTGTCTATCTCTCCAAATCAAGTCCAAGACCTGATTACCCATTTATTCAAATAATCTGTTGAGGTGTAGCTTTATATGTACTTGTACCAAAAAGTTTCAGTTTGACCCCCCTTTGTTTGGTGCAGACATGTACCGAATGAGCACAGCTCATAGCAAAGAGTTTTTTGTTTTGTTTTGTTTTTAGTGATACAGTGGTGTGAAAAAGTGTTTGCCCCCTTCCTGATTTCTCATTTTTTTGTATGTTTGTCACACTTAAATGTTTCAGATCATCAAACAAATTTAAATATTAGACAAAGATAACACAATTAAACACAAAATGCAGTTTTTAAATGAAGGTGTTCATTATTAAGGGGGAAAAAAAAATCCAAACCTACATGGCCCTGTGTGAAAAAGTGATTGCCCCCGAAACCTAATAACTGGTTGGGCCACCCTTAGCAGCAACAGCTGCAATCAAGCATTTGCGATAACTGCCAATGAGTCTTTTACAGCGCTGTGGAGGAATTTTGGCCCACTCATCTTTGCAGAATTGTTGCAATTCAGCCACACTAGAGGGTTTTCGAGCATGAACCGTCTTTTTAAGGTCATGCCACAGCATCTCAATCGGATTCAGGTCAGGACTTTGACTAGGCCACTCCAAAGTCTTCATTTTGTTTTTCTTAAGCCATTCAGACGTGGACTTGGTGGTGTGTTTTGGATCATTGTCCTGCTGCAGAACCCAAGTGCACTTCCGCTTGAGGTGGCCGGATATTCTCCTTCAGGATTTTTTGGTAGACAGCAGAATTCATCGCTCCATTTTCCACAGTAAGTCTTCCGGGTCCTGAAGCAGCAAAACAGCCCCAGACAATCACACTACCACCACCATATTTTATTGTTGGTATGATGTTCCTTTTCAGAAATGCTGTGATACTTTTACGCCAGAGGTAATGGGACACACACCTTCCAAAAAGTTCAACTTTTGTCTTGTCAGTCCACAAAGTATTTTCCCAAAAGTTTTAGGGATCATCAATATGTTTTCTTGCAAAACTGAGACAAGCCATTATGTTCTTTTGCCTCAGCAGTGGTTTTTGTCTTGGAACTCTGCCATGCAGGCCATTTTTGCCCAGTCTCTTTCTTATGGTGGAGTCTGGAGTGAGGCCTGCAGTTCTTTGGATGTTGTTGTGGGGTCTTTTGTGACGTCTTGGATGAGTCGTCGCTGCACTCTTTGGGTAATTTTGGTCGACCGGCTACTCCTGGAAAGGTTCAACACTGTTCCATGTTTTCGCCATTTGTGGAAAATGGCTCTCACTTTGGTTTGCTAGAGTCCCAAAGCTTTAGAAATGGCTTTATAACCTTTTCCAGACTGATAGCTCTTAATTACTTTGTTTCTCATTTGTTCCTGAATTTCTTTGGTTCGTAACATGATGTCTAGCTTTTGAGGATCTTTTGGTATACTTCACTTTGTCAGGCAGGTCCAATTTAAGTGACTTCTTGATTGAGAACAGGTGTGGCAGTAATCAGGCCTGGGTGTGGTGTAGCAATATGTGATTAATAATTATGATCAGGTATAAAAATGATTTAATTTGTATTAATGTATCGGGACCTGAGATGAACTCTGGGTCCATACACACAGAAAAAGTTAATAAACACTCGTGGGGCACCAGCTCCTCTTTAGGGAGCACTTTAATCCTTAATTTCACTTTATACCTGTTTAATCACTCAACAAATTAATTAATAATCAGTCTCAAAATTTTAGTGAATTCGATACTGGGGACTTTGAAACCAGACTCAGAATGAAATAAATTCCCAACAACTTCTCTCATTTTCACATATTTATTAAAGAGAATGATGATTAAAGGAGATTGCAGTGATTTCATTAAACACTAAATTAAACTTGTAAATGATAGAGTAACAATGTGAACATTTGCAGAACCAGGGTGAATATGTAAGCTGAATTTAGATCAGTTTGAAGTTGACAGATTATGGAAAACAGAACGCAAATTTATGGGGAAAATTAAACTAATTATATGGAACATTCTGGATTACTCTTAAGAAAATGAAAACGGAATTTTAAGGAAAAGAAGAGTTATGTTAAGTGCTCTTTAATTTTGCATCTGATCGGATACTGAATTATTCTCAAATCTCAGACATTTTATTCAGCAGATGAGTAAAGAATGCAGCTCACGTGACCAGGTTGAAAATCCTTCTGTGTCATCGTCTCCTTGAAGTTTTCGATGTGGAAAAGTGCCAAAAGAATGGAATATTTGGCCAGCAAATATTCTTTGATATAAGATGAGATTTTGATGTGTTGATCACCTGGGCTGAGATCCAGCCAAAGCGTCTCCTTTTTCGTGGTGTGTTGATTTCTTCAGCTGCGTGGTGGCGAGCTGCATTGTTGGGATCAACGGCTTCTCACGAGGGAATTCAAGAATAATTACAAAATCTGATCCAATAGCAAAATTAAAAGATTTCTGTGACTTAGTGGAGGTGAAATTAGCTTCTAGTGTGTAAGTGGTCAATAAAAATTATAAACATAAAGTCAAAATTACAAACAGTGAGTTTAAAGAAAGTTTCAGGAAAAAGTTATAAAAATACACACGTGGACAAAATCGTTGGTACCCCTCTGTTAATGAAAGAAAAACCCACAATGGTCACAGAAATAACTTGAATCTGACAAAAGTGGTAATAAATAAAAATTCTATGAAAATTAACCAATGAAAATCAGACAATGTTTTTGAATTGTGGTTCAACAGAATTATTTTAAAAAACAAACTCATGAAACAGGCCTGGACAAAAATGATGGTACCCCTAGAAAAGATTGAAAGTAATGTGACCATAGTGACATGTTCAACCAAGATGTGTCCTCTAATTAACATCACAGGTGTCTACAAACTTGTAATCAGTCAGTCGGCCTATTTAAAGGGTGACAAGTAGCCACTGTGCCGTTTGGTGACATGGTGTGTACAACACTAAACATGGACCAGAGGAAGCAAAGGAGAGAGTTGTCTCAGGAGATTAGAAAGAAAATTATTGACAAGCATGTTAAAGGTAAAGACTATAAGACCATCTCCAAGCAGCTTGATGTTCCTGTGACTACAGTTGCACATATTATTCAGAAATTTAAGACCCACGGGACTATAGCCAACCTCCCTGGACGTGGCCGCAGGAGGAGACGGATAATACGAATGGTAACAAAAGAGCCCAGAACAACCTCTAAACACATTCATGGTGAACTCCAAGGTCAAGGTATATCAGTGTCAGATCACACCATCCGTCGTTGTTTGAGCCAAAGTGGACTTCATGGGAGACGACCAAGGTGGACACCACTGTTGAAAACAAATCATAAAAACGCCAGACTGGAATTTGCCAAACTGCATGTTGACAAGCCACAAAGCTTCTGGGAGAACGTCCTATGGACAGACGAGACAAAACTGGAACTTTATGGCAAGGCACATCAGCGCTATGTTCACAGACGCAAAAATGAAGCATACCAAGAAAAGAACACTGTCCCTACTGTGAAACATGGAGGAGGTTCTGTTATGTTCTGGGGCTGCTTTGCTGCTTCTGGCACAGGGTGTCCTGAATATGTGCAGGGTACAATGAAATCTCAAGACTATCAAGGTATTCTGGAGAGAAATGTGCTGCCCAGTGTCAGACAGCTTGGTCTCAATCGCAGGTCATGGGTCTTGCAACAGGATAATGACCCAAAACACAGCTAAAAACACCCAAGAATGGCTAAGAGCGAAACATTGGACTATTCTAAAGTGACCTTCTATGAGCCCTGATCTAAATCCTATTGAACATCTGTGGAAGGATCTGAAACATGCCGTGTGGAGATGGCACCCTTCAAACCTGAGACAACTGGAGCAGTTTGCTCATGAGGAGTGGGCCAAAATACCTGCTGAGAGGTGCAGAAGTCTCATTGACAGTTACAGAAATTGTTTGATTGCAGTGATTGTCTCAAAAGGTTGTACAACAAAATATTAAGTTAAGGGTACCATCATTTTTGTCCAGGCCTGTTTCATGAGTTTGTTTTTTTTTTTTTTAAATAATTCTGTTGAACCACAATTCAAAAGCATTGTCTGATTTTCATTGGTTAATTTTTATAGAATTTTTATTTATTACCACTTTTGTCAGATTCAAGTTATTTCTGTGACCATTGTGGGTTTTTCTTTCATTAACAGAGGGGTACCAACAATTTTGTCCATAGCTGTAAATGTCTAGAAATGGAGTTTGACTCCAAATTTAGGATTTGAGCTCAGGAAAGAAAAAGATTAGTTCCTAGACGTTTAAAGAGAAACAAAAAAACATGTGGGAGAAATGTCCTTTGTTCTGGCAAATGAAGAGTTCTTTGTTCTCCTGTAGTGATCTGCCGTGAAGTGCTCTTCTGTGTAGTGACGAGAAGCAGGAGAAGAAGGAAAAAAAAAAAGGAAGAGAGAGTTTATCTTCTCTTTATCTGCGGATAACTTTCGCGGGCTTCTGGGAATGGACAAAAGTTCCAGCCAATAGTTCTCCTTCGTGGGCGGGGTTTAAGAACTTTAGTCCAATGAACAAACAGGCTTTTGTCTGTAACAACCAATAACCCTGAGAGAGCTGTTGTCAAGCAGAGATTGGCCGCGATCGGTCACATGATTTGAGAGACGTTTTTAGCAATCGGACGCATGTCTTAAAATTGAACATTCATCTATACACTTATGTATGTATTAAATCTAACCTATTTCAGTGGTTCATGTGACTTTATAACTAGTGCTTTTAAATTAACATGCAAGAATAAACATTCATTTAAACATTTTAGCATGCACATATTTAAAATCAAGGATTAATATATTTCAAACCCATTATTGATTGTCCACATCAAACATCAAGAGTCCATTTGCTTTTCCATGGTGTCCTGAAAAAGAGAGGATGTTGAGAATTGAGTCTTTTAACAAAGATGTGATTAAATGTTCGCTGGTTAAGTCCAACATGTCCCAGAGTTGCCAGAAGATGGCAATGTTGAGCTGTGGATATTTTGTAGTGACCATATGGCATTCTACAAAGGTCTGTCTTTTGTCCACGTTTATTGGGCGCTAAAAGGTTCAGGAGGAATTCCTGAGACTGGTTTAACAAAGGAATGTTAATTCAGCTGTGGTCTTGGGATAAAAGAGCAGTTCTTGACTGTCCTTTTCCTGGGTGAAACAATGTCTTTAAACTGAAGAATAATTTTATTGATGAGCCAAAGTGAGATGATGCTACAGCTGCTAGAGAAATTGAACTCAGCTTTCCAAAGATGTGATAAACCACAGTTAATTTATGTTTTAACAGGGGGGCAATCACTTTTTCACACAGGGCCATGTAGGTTTGGATTTTTTTTTTTTTACCCTTAACAATAAACATCTTCATTTAAAAACTGCATTTTGTTTTTACTTGTGTTATCTTTGTCAAATATTTAAATTTGTTTGATGATCTGAAACATTTAAGTGTGGAAAAACATACAAAACAATGAGAAATCAGGAAGGGGGCAAACACTTTTTCACACCACTGTACCTGATGCTGTGTTAAGAGACTAGCCTGGAATTGTCCAGAACAGGCTAGCACTAACCCAAAGTTTTCCTGTATATTTTTCAATATCCAGACAATAACTGACAGCATCCAACTTTTGAGGTCTGCCTAGCATGGCATGATGGACTCCTGTGTTTTTATTTTCATTGAAACATGGCTAAAAAATTACATTCCGACATCTGACCAAGGCCAACAACAAACCCAAACTGGCGGACTATTTCCTCGTTAATGTACATGCCCTGGACAATAAAATCAACCAAATCTGCTAAGGACTGTCCAGCATCATAATAATCCTGCTGTATGTGCTATTGAATGGTGGAGGCTGTTTACACCACTCTGTGGTAGTGTTTAAACTAGTGGTGTCGGTGTTATCTCGTTAATCGCCTGTTAACGCTTCGCCCCCATTAACAATGACAAATTTTGTGATCGCGGTTAACGGCAGAAAGTGTGAATACTACTTTTTTGGCTTAGCTGCCCTCCGTACTGGAAGCTGTTCTACAGCCATAGACACTGGCTGCAGCATACAGACATTGTGATCAAACAAGCTGGATTATAGCCATGGAAATCCCCAAAACACTGTCATGTTTAAGTTTACAGTGTTATCTCACCTGGATAATTGTCACAGCCTCCTCCAAAACTTCACCTGGATGTCGGTTTGGAAGTCAGCTAGCCGGCTAGCAGTATAAACAGCTACGTGCTATGGTTGTAGCTCGATGCCAGCAGCTGACACAGACAGACACGCCGCCTGTTTCATCCTCATAGCTATTCTCAAGCTGTGTTAATAATGTCCACTCACTTCCACACTCTGTTTTTGCGGTGTGGTGGGTGACGATGGCGAGATAGTTGTTTATGTTTTTACAATTTTTCGGCTAAAAGGGAAATTGTGTCTGTTGTGACAAACGAGGTCCATTGTTTTGTGTTGAGCTGCTTAAAAGTGGTGGATGTTTGCTGTGGGAGAAAAAGCAAGCTCCTTTTGTGGCTGCTGGCTGGTTGTTGCTCAGTGACATTACTGAGCCCTGGCATTCTGTTGTTTGCACGTGCAGCAGTACTTTGAGAATTTTCTGGAGAATATTCTAATAGTTTTTGTCATTTTGGATATGTTGAAAGCTTTAATAAACCTGCAGGTGAAGAAAACAAGCATATTTGTCCACCCATGTTTATAACAATATGAGAAACTTGAAAAATTACCAACTTAAGGTACACTGAATCTGAATGGAAAAACATGCGATTAACACATTACTAATCGTGATTAAGCATGACACCCTCCATTCCCAGGCTGCGCCTTGAAATCCTGTCCATAAAAATTATGAACAGGATCAGTGACAAAGGGCAGTCCTGGTGGAGTCCGACTCTCACTGGGAATGAGTCCGACTCTCACTGGGAATGAGTCCGACAGAGTGTTGGCAATACGAACCAAACTCCCACAACGGTCGTACAGAGACCGAATAGCTCGTAATCAAGGCATATAGTGTACCAAACCAAAATTTTTGTCTATCGATACACCCCTGCTAATTCAATTCAATTCAACTTTATTTATATAGCGCCATTTCACAACAACAGTCATCTCATAGCACTATCAACTGTAGGGAGGACCCCCACAGTTGCAGAAAGACCCCAGCAATCAGGCGATCCCCTGTGAGCAAGCACTTGGCGACGGTGGAGAGGAAAAACTCCCTTTTAACAGGAAGAAACCTCCAGCAGAACCAGGCTCAGGGAGGGGCAGTCATCTGCTGCGACTGGCTGGGGGGTGAGGGGACAGAGAAGAAGAAAAGAACAGACATGTAGAGAGCAAACAGCACGATGGGGACTCAATCTATGGGAGAGAACAAACAAATGTTAATGACCAGCAAAAAAAAAAATATTTCATAGAGAGTGAGGAAAGGAGTGAGGCCCAGTGCATTACTGGAGGTCCCCCGGCTGACTAAACCTATTAGCAGCATAACTAAGGGAGGGTTCAGAAACACATGATCCCTCCCTAATTGTAGGCTATATCAAAAAGGTAGGTTTTAGCCCTATTCTTAAAAACAGAGATCGAGTCTGACTCCCGAATCCAGATTGGCAGCTGATTCCACAGGAGAGGAGCTTGATAACTGAAGGCTCTGCCTCCCATTGTACTTTTGGAGATTCTAGGTATTACAAGTAAACCTGCATTTTGGGAGCGTAGTGCTCTGTTAGGATGATACGGTAGTATCAGATCTTTTAAATAAAAAGGAGCCTGATTGTTTAGAGCTTTGTAAGTAAGAAGAAGGATTTTAAACTTAATTCTAAACTCTATGGGAAGCCAATGAAGGGAGGCCAGAACCGGAGAGATATGATCTCTCTTTCTAGTACCTGTTAAAACTCTTGCTGCAGCATTTTGGATCAGCTGAAGACTTTTTAAAGATGTTTTAGGACAGCCTGATAATAAAGAATTACAATAATCTAATCTCGAGCTCACAAAAGCGTGGATCAGCTTCTCAGCATCACTCTGAGACAAGATGCTCCTAATCTTGGCAATATTACGCAAATGATAGAAGGCAGTCTTAGAAACAAATTTAATATGTGAATTGAAGGACAAATCCTGATCAAAAATAACTCCAAGGTTCCTCACAGAGCTATTAAGAGAAAGAGTAACTGCATCCAAACTGAAAGTTTGATTTGGAAAGGAATTTCTAAGGTTTTTTGGACCAACAAGAATGACTTCAGTCTTACCTGAATTTAATAGCAGGAAATTACAAGTCATCCAAACTTTGATTTCCTTAAGACAGGCTTCTAACTTGGCTAATTGATTAGTATCATCTGGCTTCATTGACAGGTATAATTGTGTGTCATCTGCATAACAGTGAAAATGTATACAGTGCTTTCTAATAATGTTGCCTAACGGAAGCATATATAAACTAAAAAGAGTAGGGCCAAGCACAGATCCCTGTGGAACTCCATGACTAAGCTTTGAGCTGAGAGAAAACTCATCATTTACATGAACAAACTGGAACCTATCAGATAAATAAGATCTAAACCACTGCAACGAAGTTCCATTAAGTCCAACATAGTGTTCTAATCTATCAAGTAGAATATTATGATCAATAGTATCAAAAGCTGCACTAAGATCTAAAAGGACAAGTACAGAAACTAGTCCATTATCAGATGCAATGAGGAGGTCGTTAGTGACCTTCGCTAAGGCTGTTTCAGTGCTATGATGGATTCTAAACCCAGATTGAAACTCCTCAAATAAACCATTTCCCTGCAGGTGGTCAAATAATTGCGTAGCAACAACTCTTTCTAAGATTTTTGAAATGAAAGGGAGATTAGAGATTGGTCTATAGTTAGCTAAAGCTCCTGGATCTAGCGTTGGCTTTTTGAGTAAGGGTTTAATTACAGCCGTTTTAAAAGCCTGTGGTACATGGCCTAAAGTTAATGAAGAATTGATTATATGAAGAATAAAGCTACCAATAAGTGGGAAGACTTCTTTAAATAACCTGGTAGGAATAGGGTCTAAAAGACAAGTTGAAGGTTTGGATGAGGAAACTATTTTGTCTAACTCACAAAGGTCGATTGGAGTAAACTCATCAAGACAGACATCAATAGAAGGAGTTGTAGTAGTTACAGTATTTAAGTTAACTGTGGGAAGAATCTGATTGATTTTATCTCTGATGGATGAAATTTTATTATTGAAAAAGTTCATAAAGTCCTGACTAGTAAGCTCTAAGGGGATGCTAGGATTGACAGAGTCCTGACTCTTTGTCAACCTGGCTACAGTACTGAAAAGAAACCTGGGATTATTCTTGTTCTCTTCTATTAATGCAGAGTAATAACTCGTTCTAGCTTTTCTAAGAGATTTTTTATAAATTAAAAGATGATTTCTCCAAGCTAAATAGATTTCATCTAAATTAGTAGAGCGCCATTTTCTTTCTAATTGACGAGTCTTCTGTTTTAAGCTACGAGTTTCTGTGTTGAACCAAGGAGTTAAAAATCTCTGATTAGACTTTTTCTTTTTTAAGGGGGCCACCAAGTCTAGAGCCTGATGCAGAGAAGCTGAAACACTATCCACCATGTTATCAATTACAGAAGGAGCAAGCTGTCTATAGCTTATTTCCGTTGTGTTGACACATGGCATAGAGGAAACAATCTGCATAAATTTGGAAACAGCATCATCTGAGAGGCATCTACTGTGATAATATTTTTCTTTAGGAGCCAAATAGTCAGAAATAGTAAAATCAAAGGTTAACAGACAATGGTCTGACAGTACAGGGTTATGAGGAGACACTACAAGATTTTCTATTTCTATGCCATATGTCAGAACAAGGTCCAATGTATGGTGGAGGTAATGAGTAGAATTTCCTACTTTCTGAGAAAACCCAATCGAGTCTAATATTGAATTAAAAGCCACATTAAGGCAGTCACTATCTACATCCACATGTATATTAAAGTCCCCTACTATAATTATTCTATCAGATTTCAGCACTAAATCAGCTAAGAAATCAGGAAATTCGGATAAAAATTCTGAATAGGTTGATGGGGGACGATAAACTATGGCAAATAAAATTGGGTTTAACCTGGAATTGCTAAAGTGCCCAACACTGAGGACCAGGCCCTCAAAGGAATTATAACATGTTTTTTGCTTTACATTAACTAGTAATTTGGAATGGTAAATTGATGCTACTCCTCCTCCACGACCAGAACTTCTGGGATTTTGACAGTTTAAATAACCAGAGGGAGTTGATTCATTTAAACCAACATAATCCTCTTGTCCTAACCAAGTCTCTGTAAGGGAAATTAAATCAATCTGATGATCAATTAACAGATCATGGACTAACAGAGACTTGGGAGTTAGAGACCTAATATTTAATAAACCACATTTAATTTTTAAATTATGAGGAGGAACAGAGGCCAAATCATTCAATTTAGAGGCTTTATGCTTAATTTGAGTTTTACCAATATTTTGCTTTATCACTTTGGGATGCTTATACATTATATTTTTATTTACTTTGGAGGGAGCAGACAACGATTGTAATCGGTATTGTATATTTTATTTTTTATTTTATTTAACCTTTATTTATACAGAGGAGTTCCATTGAGAGGTAACCTCTCTTTTTCAAGGATGTCCTGTTCACACTCACATTCACACATGGAAGCTGCCCAGTACAACCACAGATTGACCTGTGGCCACTGAGCAGCTCCATCGGAGCAGATGGGGTTAAGGGCCTTGCTCAAGGGCACCACAGTGGAGTGAAGGAGGGTGGGGAAAACACTGCTACATTATCTGTCTCACCTAGATGTGATCCTGCCAGTCCAGGGATTGAACTGGCAACCTTCCACTCACCAGTCCACATCCCTAACCATTAGGCCACTACTGCCCCCTCAGCCTATTCCTCAGTTCAGATTCACTCAGACTGCCATTCCACACATACTACAGTACCTCATAAAGCACGTAAGACAGGGGTGTCCAATCATGTGTCATGAAGGGCCAAGACCCTGCAGGCTTTACCTCCAACCAGTGTCTTCAACAGCAGATTCCACTGAATTTCTTCTCACTGATTGCTGATACATGAAAACACCTGCTGAAGAGACTGGGTAGAAGAGAAAACCTGCAGGATCTTGGCCCTCCATGGCACATGATTGGACACCCCTGATGTAAGACGTTTGACCACCTCACACTTGTCACTTCATATCTCCCATGAAAAGATGACATTGTTTGGATACTGATCTATCAACAGTTATGTGGCATTACTTCTACCCCGATAAATCATTTTTGGTGTGTACCCCTTCATACATATTCGAGAAGTCAATTTTTCAGCTTGTGAAGTTGAGTGAGTCTTAACATGACCGATTTAAGAATTCAAAATGGCTGCACCCAAGCGCTTCTGTTGTATGTCTCTTCTAATCCATCATGTAGTCATTACTGCCCAATTTCAATCTCTGAAAATGCCCTATGGTGTTTTTATGCAAAAATTACCACCTACTGCATTGCCTTCCTTCTGAGTTGTTAACAGTGGCTAGCACTATTCAGGCTTTTCTGCGTTGTTGAGCAGGAATGCAGCTGACTTGAGCATGAGGTGCAGTCTTGTTTTCAACCTCACACTGTAGAAGGGAAGCTCCATTTGCTCCCACTGTCTTCATCTGACTAGCTTACTAACACTGCGTGCAGTTGCAGTGACAGTTTATTAGTATTTTGTTGAGACTGCAGATAAGAGGAATAGTAACTGCTTCTCAAAAGAGAAATATTGCATTTCTAGGGAACATCTCTATACTCACTAGTTACTTGTTTCTCTACCATAAGCCGTTTATTTGCATTAGACATTTCGTTCATCATATTTCCACAAGGTGACAGCCAAAGTGATATGTGGATAGCATGGGTTGCGTTAATTGAAAATTGCCTCTCATTAACAGATTTTTTTTTGCAATAACAAAAAAAATCTGAAGGCTGTCTGTCATTTTAACAGATTATACTGAGCGTGATCTATTGCAACTTTTACTTGTTAATTCCCACCTGTCTACTTTATAGTGTACGTTACAACACTGACCCACAGTCTCTGTTCATCAGTTCAGTTAATAAAGAAATAAATGCCTAATCTGCATGCTGTATCCTGTATTTTCATGATTAAAACTGAACATGTAAACAAAAACAGCATCTTAT
Organism: Pholidichthys leucotaenia; assembly: GCA_020510985.1. Lineage (NCBI taxonomy): Eukaryota > Metazoa > Chordata > Actinopteri > Cichliformes > Pholidichthyidae > Pholidichthys > Pholidichthys leucotaenia. Next base: position 367,753,874 of record CM035840.1, read on the forward strand.
ATGAAAATTAAAATGATAGGTAATAATAGATTATGACAGAACTTTTACAAGCCTGTCTGTCAAAAGGAGAGATAACAAGAAAGTGTTGCGAAACCTCTGGTGGGCAGTAGGGCTGGACAATTTGACCTTAAATCAGCATCACGGTTAATTGACCATTTCACATCAGCTTCAGGTTGTTTTGGTTTTTTTTCACTTTTTTCTCCTTCTTTATTCTCCCTTATAGTTCACTGACAAGGCTGATAATTAAGCAATATTACACAGCAGTGTGGTGTCATATCACTGTGGTGCAGTAATAAATTAGCATAATGTAATAAAAGAATAGGCTTGTTGTCATTTCACACACAAATTAAACATTGTGCAGTGCAGAAGTCAGTGTGTGTTTACATACCTTTGTGGGTCATGTGACTCATGACAGCGGCCTCAGCTTGTCCATTTTGTTGTTCATCCTCGCAGAAAAAGAGTTGAGATGACATGGATAGCTGTCAGAGGCTAACAGCAATTTAGCTTCAGGCATTTACGTGTTAGTTTCCGTGCCCTTTGCTTGCTATTTCTTGGCATCTTCAGATGGCATAAAGAGTCAATCATCATACGTTCATCATACGTATGACAGGGGTCTCCAACCCCCGGTCCCCAGACTGGTACTGGTCCGTGGATCATTTGGTACCGGGCCGCAAAAAAAAAAAAATGTAGGTAATATTAAAGCTATATTTAGATTATATTATAATATTATATATTCATTGTAATTGCCGAATATAAAGTGTAATTGTTTCAGATTACATGCTCTGAACTGACAGAGGTTTTTGTTATTGGAACCCCTGCACCTCTACCCGGACCGCGGAAAAGTTTCATGCATGAAACTAGTCCTTAGTACAAAAAAGGTTGGGGACCGCTGATATACTATGTGGACGGAGACTGCATTTGTTTTCATGACAAGCCATTTTACTTTGTTCTGCTGTTTCTGAACAGCACTAACTGGGTTGCTTCTGGGGTGCCAAGTTATGTGCCTAACTCCACGGGCACATTTTTTTTTTTTCTTTCTTCATGGGCACATCTTAAAGGGCCAGTATATGAAAAGCTCCTCACACACACACACACACACACACACACACACACACACACACACACACACACACACCAGGGAGAGTTGAAAAAAGGACGAGTAAGATTTTGTCAGTTTTGCACCCCAAACATCGGTTTCAGTTTTATTTTGGTTAATCGCCCAGCCCTAGTGGGCACTTTTAAGTCACTAAAGCTGCTCTTTAGTCATCACAGAAACTGACTTCCACTACAAAAAAAGAAAGTAAAATCAGACAGCCTCTTAAATACTCTTTAATGAAAAGGAGAGAAAAAAAGCTCCTGGCTCTAGATTAGAAGGAATTGCTGAGATTTCCTTCACAGTGCATTCTCAAAATTATTTTCCTGCGACCATAATCAAACCCATTGAATCTTTATACAAAAAAGCCATAAAAATCTTTGATAAAAAAGATCCCACATATCATTGTTGTCACATCTATAAGAAATACAATTTTCTGTCTTTTGAAAATGATAAAACTCTCAAATTTGCCTGTTCAATTTATAAAGTGTTAAATTGCTATGCACCACCCACCCTGGGAGAATATGTTAAAATGAGGACTGTTATTGGCACAACCACCAGAGCAGTCACTAGAGGAGACTGTGAGGTCCCCCCACAGACGCGCCACATTTGCTCAATCTGTGCCATCAGTGAGGGGCACCAAGATCTGGAATAATATACCATCTGCAATCAGAGAACGTACCATACTTTTAAGTGTTTAATGTGGTAAGCGGGCAGCACGGTGGTGCAGTGGTTAGCACTGTTGCCTTACAGCTAGAAGGTTCCTGGTTCGAATCTCCAGGCTGGCAGGGGTTGGAACCTTTCTGTGTGGAGTTTGCATGTTCTCCCTGTGCTGTGTGGGTTTACTCCGGGGGCTCTGGTTTCCTCCCACAATCCAAAGATATGCATATTAGGTTAATTGGTTGTTCTAAATTGTCCCTAGATATCTGTTTCCTCTAGGCCCTTAGAATAGAGGGTTAGTACTAGTGAAAGTGCTTTGAGTGGTCTTTGTGACTATATAAGTGCAGGTTAGTTAGTTTTAATACTCATTGTAAAAATTGGCTTTTAAACAACCAAAACTGTACCCATAGCTAGTGGTTGCTCTGTGGCACGCGCATATATATGTGCCCATGGGTCACACACATATGCGCCGCCTCTTGTTCATCGCTGTTGTTTGTTGTTGCTTTGAGGTGCTTGGGTGCATGTGTGTGTATGCATACACAGCCCTTCACTTGTGTGACATTTGAATGTTTTGTTTTGTAGCACCTTAACTTGTGCACTTTTGCATATCCACTTTGTACAGTTTATTGCAGATGTTCTTCTCGTGTATGATTGTTTGTTTCTGTGTTTTTGTGACCTGCCGGGGGACTACAGATGAAAATTAGCAATATTGCTAAATCTGGCATACTTACATTTGTGTTAATGTTCATTAGTATGTAATGTCCCTTTCAAATAAACATTAAACTAAACTGCTATATTTGTCAATAAAATTTCAGTTTTTTTTTAATTTTTCAATTTATATTTTACATCCAAAATCAAAAGCAAAGCTTCTTTTAAATTAAAAGTTTAAAAGTTATGTTGGAGTAAATTGCTTTTTTCTTATTCTAAGGGGAAATGGGCAGAGTTTTTATCACGTCTGTTTCTGAAATGGCCCTATACCTTAATCTCCATGTAGCACTAGATATTGTTTGTTTTTCAACCAGATGTTATTTTCTGAGCCTCCAAACAATTTACTTTACTTATTTATATTGTAGGAGTCAACAAATGCTAAAGGAAGCATTCCCCATTTGTACATTCATTACTGTAACAGTGCAGATGGATAGTCAGACAGAGCTGGAGAAGTAATGGTGAGATGTGGCAAAGAAGGGTATATATAAAATTACAGTATATAGAAATGCTTTCTCTGAGGAAATAAAGAAGAGGCAAGAGAAAGTGGCAATGAGGGATGCCAGGATAAAATATTTTTTCACTTCCAGCAGAACTAGAAGAGAGTTATGAGGAGTCTGCCAATGCAGCAAACAGCTGGCTTCATTTGCATAATACCATCAGGCCCCCTTTTCCCCGAGGCTGCCTGTCAACTCACGACCGAGATATACACCAATATACACACACACAGACAACACGACCATCCACTGTATCAGTAGCTATATTTTTATAGGCACCACATCTGTGTGCTGCTGATACTGTATCAGTCATGTGATTCCAGAGTTGCTGTATGACTCAGTGAAATCTTTAATTTGGCTGATTTTCATAAAGTCGACTAATTGCCTCTGCAGAATGGGAGACGGAGTGATTCATCCTTTGTGCTGATAATAAAATGTTCATAAAATCATCTTCGGGAAACGAAGAGCACAGTTCCATGAATCAAAGTACCCTCAAGTGGCTGCAGTAAGACAGAGGAGAGGGCGCTTGGTGAGAAATACACTTAAAGACAAATAGCAGTGGAGAGGTCTCCCATCAGGATGGCACCGCCAGAGTGTCATCACAGCAATAGCTGCCCCGTGATAAGAGAGAAAGGGTTACAGCCTGGGCTAGTCTCTGATGCAAAATTTTAATCACCAATTTCTCGCATTAGGTTTGTTACAAGATAGCAGATGTTAGGATTAGGCAGCAAAATATTACAGTATATTGTGATACCAAGCACGCATGATTGCATGCGTTGTGAGTCATAACCATAAAAAAAGTAGACATGACTGCACTGCACCCCCACCTTCCCCCAGCCCCCACACAAAACGTTTTATAGTGGCAGGTAAGTTCTGTGATTTAAGAATTAAGAGACCTGCCAGAAATTATCCACTGACGGTCAAAGACGAAAGGGGTACATATTATATTATAGTGTCTGTCTGTCCCACAAAAGGTACCTGTTTTATGAAATCAGCTCCACGTACAGTTTTGTAGCATCCATCCATTCATCCATCCATCTTCTTCCCCTTAATCCTTTTCGGGTTGCGGGGCGGCTGGAGCCTACCAAATGTTTTGAAATTTGGTGCCAGGGTTTATATACCAATGATGCACATATTGCAATTTGGCTCTGGTCAGATGACTTTTGCAGGAGTTATAGCCCTTGACTTACAATGTCCTATTTCACCTCAGTTAGTAGAGAGTAGCTGTTTTGTGAAATCAACTCCTACTGCAGTTGTGTTCCAAATGTTTTAAAACTTGGTACCATGAGGGTTTGATATACACTGATGATGTGCATATTGCAATTTGGCTCCAAACGGATGATTTTTGCAGGAGTTGTAGCCCCTGACTTTATGATGTTATATTTTTACCTCAGTTAATAGCTTTGCCCCATAACTTGATATGCCTATTTTACGTCATTTGACAAAAACTACTTGTACCAAATTATTGTATTTCTGCTAATGAAAGTCTCCTGTTGAATTCCAGATGTTGTAAAACTATTTTTTTTTGTATATTTGTGGGTGACAGGCTTATCATAATTTGGTTCTACTCCAATAACTATATAGGAAAAGGTCAAAACTGCTGTCCTCCAGTAACATATTGGGATCTTCAAAGAAAACAGGTGGGGGAGTGCTCTTGTTAATATAGGTAAATCTTTGCCAGACAAGTGAAAAGTCAGTTTCATCTCTGTTTTGAGTCAAGCAAGTCGAGGTATTGATCACGTCAGAGAAGACGCAAGTAAAGTCACACTCTCAAAGCAAAAGAAACCGTTTCAGCCTCCTACAGATAAGTAATGATTTGTATCAACAGGAAAACTCTTCAAACTGTGCTTTTCAACCTTTTTTGAGCCATAGCACATTTTTTCACTGACAAAACACGACCAACCAAAAATGTTACAAAATGACACATAACCTATTATAGCATATGTGATGAAAATTTAGTCCTGTCATTTGTTTATACTCACTCATCCATCTTGTCACTGCCACCTCTCGCAGGTGGCTGTGCTTTGCATGTCTGCTCTAACGCGAGGCTTGTGTGACATAAATTTTGTCATTCACAAGGCTCTGCAGGGTCTCTTCGCGGGTGTACATGTGCAATCAAAACTATGTGATCACATTGTCTGTGCATGACTACACATGTGCAAAGATCCAACCTCCCATTCAAAAGGTGGCGCCACCTACACAGTACGAAAACACAAAGAAGATGAAGACGACATTCTTATTCAGTGGTCACACACTATGCTTTCTCCTCTCTGTTTTGCCTTTTTCTCCTGCCAAAAGAAGTAAACCCAGGTGATCCCCTTCTTGCCTACGTATAGTCGCCATTGTCATTGCTAAAATGCGTGTGGTTTTTGCTTTTCATCTCTTTTGCATCGCCAGTGAACAATCTTCTGCGTCGGTGCATTTGCGCTACCTATCGGGCTGAGATGAAACTGCAGATGCAAATTTATCGAACACTTGCTCAAACAGTAGATGCAAATTATACAGCTGCGTATGCTCTGGCCTTGTCCGAAGCATAGGTCCATCACAGACTTGCAAAGCATTAAAGCCAGCTTTGCAAGTTCATGAAAGAGAACCTCTGTAAAAAGGAAGATCGTCATTATTGCATTCATACTGCCACCCGCTGACATGGAAGAACCAGTGCATTATAGGCACAAACTCACAAGAACAACAAAGTATTTCAAATAACTTAATAATAATTTTTTGGACCAATTAAGTGAAATTGGGCAATTTCCCACAGCACACCTGAAGATCTGTCATGGAACACTGTTGTACCAAGGCACAGTGGCTGAAAATTACTCTCTTAAAATGCTAGCAACCCTCACTATGCAAAGAAATCATATAACTGGAATCAGAACAGGTTAGTTTTCAAAAGAGATTTTATTTTCCACTCACATATCTTTCCGGTGGACTTTGCAGTTATGGATGAAATTGAAGGTTATTTTCTTTCTTTGTGCTTAATACCTTAACTATTGTTCACTTACCAAGAGAAAGTTCTTGGAATATAAACATTGTCATTTAACATTTTAGCTTTAGCCTATTAGGTCACTACTTATTGAACATTGCAGAAGAAATATCGACCACTCATGTTATAAAAATAAAATAGATCCTGTAATTAAAATGTGAAATAGTCAATGAAATTCACGTTGTGTTAAGTAAATTGTTTCAACCCCAAGACATATCAGGCTATAAAAATGAAATCAAGTATTATATGTGTGTTATATGAGTAGATGTTAATACTTCCAATTTGGATCTTAAGTATAAAGTGCCTCAAATGATGTGACTCACACTTGTACACTAAATCAAAATAAATTTGTGACATTTCTTCTAGTAAATTTAAGTTGTTTCTTTCTCCTCATAAATTTGCAACTTCTTTCTTGAAAACTCACAACCATTTTCTCATAAATTTTTAACATTTTTCTTGTAAATTATTTTTTCCTTGTAAATTAACAACTGCTTTTCATAAATTTTTAACATTGATCTTATACATGCAACATTTTTTCTTGTTATCTTATTATCTTATTTTTCTTTTTGGCTGCTTAAACAGAATGATGTGCATCTGGAATGTGACATCTGTATAATGATGCAGCGCTGCTCGAGTTGACTCTCAGAACTAGCACAGAACTTAAGTCATTTATATTTGACTTAATGCTCCGCACTGTGTGTGTTTATATATTTATATATTTATTCCATCTAGCTACAACGCTCCACACTGTGTGTGTGTTTATATATTCACATATTTATTCCATCTGGCTACAATGCTCCGCACTGTGTGTGTTTATATGTTCATATATTTATTCCATCTAGCTACAGTGCTCCGCACTGTGTTTATATATCTATATATTTATTCCATCTAGCTGCAATGCTCCGCATTGTGTGTCTATATATTTATGTTTATATGTACATATGTATACTCGCTGCTCTTGTTTTTTCTTGCCTTCTGATTGTTGCTCTGAGTGTTGCTATCCCTGTGCTGTTGCAATCCTGGAATTTCCCCATTGTGGGACTAATAAAGGCTTATCTTATCTTAAATACTATGGGCCCTATTTTGATGGTCATCAGCGGACTTTTCCGCCAGACTTTCCGCTGTATGCCAGCGTTTTTGATAGTTTCTGTCAGCACATTGTCTGTTTTTTATGCTTTGCCCGTAGCCAGTGCGCCTGCTTTGCACTGTGAGAAGGAGGAGGCTCATTTTAAAGAGGTGTGGCGGCACGCAATCTCAGGCGCATCACTATTATGGTGCATGTTACAATAATGCACTTTTGATCAGGAAAAAGGTGGTGTTTCGTCAGAAGCATTGAGTCCTCATGTCGCATCATCATATCTTGTGTCCATTTGTGCTAGCACTTCCCAATTAATGAAAAAACACACTCAGGTGGTGTTTTCTCTTGATGAAGACAGTTAAATATGAACTATTTGTGTGTGTCCCTGGGCAAGACACTTCACCCCCAATTGCTCCTGGTGGGTCTGGAAGCGCCATGTTAGACAGCATGCTACCATCAGTATGTGAATGTGTGTGTGAATGGGTGGATAGCAGGATCTGTAAAGCGCTTTGGTCATCAAGAGATGAGAATAAAAGTGCTATATAAGTGAATGCCATTTACCATTTACCATTTACCATTTATTTGAAGACACAACAGGGTTTTTCACTACACAGAGGAAAAAAGTTATGTGTGCTTATGAATCAGTTGTCTACCAGACCACAGCTGAACCAGTCTGTCCTACCACGAAAACAGCTGTCACCACGACCCCAGAGAAGAGCTGGTATGTGTGCACAAACCCAATATTCATTATTTGATGATGACAGTTTTTATAATTTTAACCTCATTCACTGTCATTCTTTTAAAAGAATGATTCAAAATAAAAATATCCCGATAGTTGTTTTGAATTAAATCTACAATTTTGTATTCACCAGAGCAGATTAATACAGCTCAGACCATGATGATCTTTCTTGGTTTAAAAGAGAAGCTCTGATGAGCTATAATACGTTTTTTTAGTGAGACTGGGTTGACGATAATATAACTGACTAGAACTTTGTCAATCTTATGGACAAAGAAAACGACTGGCATGATCTCTGAATTGTATATGACAGCTCTCATCCATGGGCAAGCAAGGCTGTGGATTTTAAAAGGTACTTGCTTTTAAATGCATTTTCACTTTGTGAATGAGCCCACATTGTCCTCACTTCAAAAGTCTGAATTGTCCTTCCACTTAAACCTCTTTCGTGTTAGCATCACATCTTTGATCTTGCACCCCTCTTTATTAAAGGGAATGACAGCAAAGGCAGCAATTGGTTTATTTCACATTAAGCCCCAAATACACCTCTGAATAATTAAGAGCATTAGGACAGCCCTTTTCGACTTTGCATCTGGTGGAAAAGTCATTTCTACACTGCTGTGATAAGGAAATGAACTTGGAAATGCCCATAAACGTGTTCTGTGTCACTGACAGCTGACAACGTCCTTGTAATACAGCTCTATGTGTTTACGAAAGGTAAGAAAACAAAAAGACAGGGAGGTCATGGGTCAGCCACCCCACAGCTCTGGAGCCAGGTACGACACTTTTGCTGATAACCAGTAGCTTTGATTTAAACAAACAAAGAGTAAATAAAAATCATAGAAAAATGTTGTCCAATTATGTGTAAAATATTTCACATTTATGAGAATGTTCAAATTTAGGAAAAATTGTATAAAGTTAACACAAGGTTGACAAACTTACAAAAAAGTGCATTTACTACAAAATGATGCAAATTTATTAAGAATATCATAAATTTATGAGCAAAAGTTTATACAAATGCAAGAAAAATGTATCTTTACAAATAATAAAAGCCCCAAATTTATAAGAAAAAGTTAGGATTTATGGGGAAATTGTTGCAAAATTGTAATAACACTCACAAATTTTATGAGAAAAGCTGCATATTGAAGAGAAGAAAAATCTTATTCCTAATATTGACAGATTGGTTTGTACTATTCATATCTTTGATCATCCATCCATCCATCCATCCATTTTCTACCACTTAATCTTTTTTGGGTCACAGGGGGGCTGGAGCCTGTCCCAGCATCTTTGGGCGAGAGGCAGGATACACCCTGGACAGATCGCCAGTCCATCGCAGGGCCAACACAGAGAGACAGTCAACCATTCACTCTCACATTCATACCTAAGGACAATTTAGAATCCCCATTTGATGCCAATTAATCTAACTTGCATGTTTTTGGCCTGTGGGAGGAAACCGGAGTACCCGGAGTAAACCCACGCAGACACAGAGAGAGCATGCAAACTCCACACAGAAGGGTCACCGATGGTCAGGGGGTAGGATTGAACTCACGATGGTCAGGGATGGAATTAATCCCGTGACTTTCTTGCTGTGCTGCCACAGTACTAACCACTGTTCCACCGAGTAGCCCATTATGATTTTTGATCAAAGGCTAAAAATTACGTTCTGTGGCTCAATTCAGATTTTTCCAATCTATCCATCTATCTATCTTCTACCGCTTTTCCGGAGGTCCGGGTCGCGGAGGCAGCAGTTCAAGCAGAGAAGCCCAGACTTCCCTCTCCTCAGCCACCTGCTCCAGCTCTTCAGAGAGGATACCAAGGCGTTACCAGACCAACTGGGAGATGTAGTCTCTCCAGTGAGTCCTGGATCTGCCCCGGGGTCTTCTCCCAGTGAGACATGCCCGAAACACCTCAAGTGAGAGGCATCCAGGAAGCATCCTGATCAGATGCCCAAATCATCTCAGCTGGCTCCTTTCAATGTGGAGGAGCAGCGGTTCTACTCTGAGCCTGTCCTGGATGACTGAGCTCCTCACCCTATCTCTAAGGGTGAGTCCAGCAATCCTATGACGAAAGCTCATTTCAGCCGCTTGTATCTGCGATCTCATTCTTTTGGTCATTATCCAAAGCTTGCGACCATAGGTGAGGGTAGGAACGTAGATTGACCGGTAAATCGACAGCTTTGCCTTAAAGCTTAGCTCCCTCTTCACCACAACAGACTGGTACAATGTCCGCATCACTGCAGATGCTGCTCCGATCAGTTTGTCAATCTCTCACTCCATTCTCCCCTCACTCGTGAATGAGACCACAAGATACTTAACCTCTTGCACTCCAGTGTACCGCGGACGGGCACGTCTCTGCGTCCTAGAGCGCACGAGAGCGCACGAGAGTGCACGAGGGCGCTGCGTCCAAGAGCGCACTGAAAAAAAGCTGCATTTCCGTTCTTCCACTACAGACACAGCCGCGAACAGATTAGATATGATTGACCTCTCATTCGACTAATAAGAGCCTTGAATTGGGTTTCTGAAACCTTGAAGAACCAATGACTGAAAACCTAGCAAGAAGGACCCGCCTACCAACGCTGCTAATGCAGCGAGCCAATTGAAACACAGAAGTTTGAAAGCTGTTTTGTGTAAGGCTGGGTGAAGAGAGACTGCTGCAGCAGATGAAAAAAGGACCCGCAGGAAGAACCGCCACAGACCCAGCAGCACGGAGACCACCCACAAGTGCGACCTGTGTGACAGAGACTGCCATTCGCGCATCGGCCTGTTCAGCCACAGGCGGTGCTTTTTTTTTTTTTTTTATTCCAGCAGAATAGACATTTAGGATTCTCTTCCATGGTCATCATAGACCGACGGAGGCCGACGACGAAGGCTGGGTGACACACACGCGTTCGCCAGTCTTTTTTTCTTACTACTGTTATTTGTTTTGAAAAATCGTTCGCCAAAACCGCAATCATGGAAGCGCAAAACCGCAATAATGGAATTATGTTTTGACCAGGTCACGAGACCAGAACCACGAGTCCGTAATAAGCGGACCAGCTTCTTGTTCATCTGACAATGAGGAAGAGAAGTTCGCCAGCTATGCTGCTGCTGTGAACAGGTAAGTGTTATAAGCTAAATTATTCTTTATCCCTGAAAATTGTAATCAAAAATGACTTTTGACCGATCGGTAAACTACAACTGTGCGGCGCACGAAGTCCGAAGTCTGTGCGCCGTGGTACACGATTCGTGCGTGGCGTCCAGACCGTGAACGCCCCCCCCCCCCGCTGGCGCGGTGACCGCGGTGACTGTGCGCCGCAGTCGCCACGTCGCCACATGACTATTCCGTCATGTAGGGAGTTAAACTCCACCACTTGGGGCAGGAGCTTGTCCCCAACCTGGAGAGGACAATCTAACTTTTTCCAACTGAGAACCATGGAGTCGGACTTGAAGGTGCTGATTCTCATCTCAGTCGCTTCACACTCAGTGGCAAACCATCCCAGTAAGAACTGTAGGTCATTGCTGGATGAAACCAACAGAACAACATCATCGGCAAACAACAGAGATGAGATCCTGTGGTCACCAAGCATAACACCCTCTGTTCCCTGACTGCGCCTAGAAATCCTGTCCATAAAAATTATGAACAGGATCGGTGACCGAATTGTCACCGATCCTGTTCAGATTTTTCCAAATTGAATCAAAAGGGTGGAGGTTGCCGACCCCTGTATTAGCTGATTGTATAACATTCTCTACAAAATGAGAACACAGACTTACACAAGCCTTTACGTTTAACATGTGGCTTTATTTTGGAGCACAAACACATGCGTACACAATGCACAGAGACATACACAGTATAATGGCTGTATAAAGGCATCAGACACAGATCAGCTAGTTATTTCAAGATGGTCCTTATAACAGTTAGAATATGATTTATGCTGAGTATTAACGTTATAGCTCTGCTTACTGGATTAGCCCCAATGATCAGCATTGATTTCTGCTGCCTCTATAATGGGCTGATGGTGTGTATAATGGCCCCTTGGAGTGCAGTCAGTCTGCTCCTAAGTCCCCCCGGTCTCTGCGGTACCTTCACACACGTTTGAATTCAACATCTTTGAAAATGCTGGTCAGCAAGAACTGGTTTTAATTCTAAAATTTCCGGCCATGCATCTCCAGTGAATCCGCGGTCAGTGGTTCAGTTGGGGTAGGGCAGAGCTCCCGACACACAGCAGCTCCCAGCAATCGCTAGCTGGGGGAGGTCACAGCAGTCAATCCCTGTACTTTCACAGATCCTCTGCTGGAGTGATTTAGGGGGGGTTTAGTGTGCCGGCGGTAGCATGTAGCTCATGTCATAGGTTTGCAGAGTCAAGTCTGAAATTCATACTTTAAAGCCTGGACCTTTGATGTTGTGATAAAATAATTATGGGCATTGGTGAGAGAATAATTTGGATCTTTTTTATGTGAAAGTAGCATTGCTACAACGTGAAATCCTTTAGTCAGTGGAAATTGTTTTAAAATATATGAATTATAAGCAGGACAAGCACTGTATAGCTTTTTTTATCCCCCACCAGTCGAAGCCCAAAGGGGGATTATGTTATGGGTCAGTCTGTCAGTCCCACTTTTGTGAAATCAACTCCTCCTACAGTTTTGGTCTGATTGTTTTGAAACTTGGTACCATGGTTTGAGATACTCTGATGATGTGCATATTGCAATTTCACTCTCATTGGATGACCTTGAGGTCAAAGGTCAGAGGTTAGATTTTCCCCTAAATCTTGTAAACACAATAACGACTGAAAGAAATGATGTAGGCTTTTCAAATCAGTACAGGAGTTGTATCTAATGCACATCTTGGATGACGTACACCCTCACCTAGCTATGGGTTTGGGGTCAAGGGGTCAAAGGTCAAAGTTAACATTGCAGTTGCACAATAGTAAATGGTAAATGCTACATTTACTATTACTATAAAATGAGTAAAGCTAGGGCCACTAAACCTGGTATACAGGTTCACCTTGGAATCCTGGTCTCTTGACTATGGTTTTGGGGTCAAAAGGTCAAGGTTACCATTCCTTATGCCTTATTACTGCACAATGAGTAAAGCTAGGGCCACCAAACCTGGTACACAGGTTCACCTCGGAATCCTGACCTCTGACTATGGTTTTGGGATCGCAAGGTCAAAGGTCAACATCAAAATAGCTTATAAACTATATCTCAACAACATTGAAAGCTAGGGTCACCAAACTTGCTACACAGGTTCACCTTGGAATCCTGACCTCTGACTATGGGTTTGGGGTCAAAAGGTCAAAGGTCAAGGTTAACATTCCCTTTGCTTTATTACTGTACAACGAGTAAAGTTAAGGTCCCCAAACTTGGTACACAGGTTCACCCTGTGACCCTGAAGGGTGACTGTGGTTTGGGGATCGCACGGTCAAAGGTCAACATCAAAATGCCTTATAAAGTATATTTCAACAGCAAAGAAAGCTAGGGTCACCAAACTTGCTACACAGGTTCACCTTGGGATCCTGACCTCTGACTATGGGTTTGGGGGTCAAAACGTCAAAGGTCAAGGTGAGCATTCCTTATGCCTTATTACTGTGCAACGAGTAAAGCTAAGGCCACCAAATTTGGTACACAGGTTCACCCTATGACCCTGAAATGTGACTGTGGTTTTGGGATCACAAAGTCAAAGATCAACATCAAATTGCCTTATAAAGTATATCTCAACAACAAAGAAAGCTAGGGCCACCAAACCTGGCATACAGGTTCACTCTGAGACCCTAACCTTTGACTACAGGTTTGGGGTCAAAAGGTTAAAGGCCAAGGTTGGCACTCGCTATGATCTCTTACTATAGAACATGTAAATCTCTCTCGGGTCACCAAATTTGCTACATGGGTTCACCTCAGGATCCTGCCCTACAACTATGGGTTGTATACTTTGTTGTATATTCATGGATGATGGGCTTCCTATAATTTGATTCTGCTACAGTAATTATTTTGAAAAGTTGAAAACTGCTCTGCCAATAAGTGTTGGGATTGTCAAAGAAAATGGAGGCAGGGGATATTGCACTCGCCTCAGAGTGCTCTTGTTAATAAGATACTTTCTATAAGAGAAGAAAAAGAAGTCAACTCCGTTGTCATTCAGTCCATACGGCCAATCATGTACAGAAGAACGAAATTACGTTTCTCCTATCTAGAATGTTAATCACATCTAGAGTCAGAGGGGCTGCTGCCATGCAAGGCACTGCCACAAACAACTTCTCCTTCCCACATTCTATTATGCTGAGCACCAAGCTAGAAGGCGGGAAGTACCATTTTTTTTAATATGGTCTTTGGTATGGCCCAGCCGGGACTTGAACCCCCAACCTCCCGGTTGTGGGGCAGATGCTCTATCAACTAGGCCACAGGTGTCAAACTCATTCCGTGGAGGGCCAAGACCCTGCAGGTTTTACCTCCACCCAGTGGCTTCAACAGGTGTTTTCTCTGAATTTCCTCCCACTGATTGCTGATCAGTGAAAACACCTGCTGAAGAGACTGGGTGGAAGTAAAACCTGCAGGGTCTTGGCCCTCCATGGAATGAGTTTGACACCCCTGAACTAGGCCATCACTCTGGTTGAACTAAATAATAAACTTGTAATATTATATCTGTATTGTTATCTACAGAAGTGAAACATGTAATATTTGAACTGACTATCCTGTGTGTGTGTGTGTGTGGGGGGGGGGGGTTACAACAGTTGTCAAGTATGCTGAAATACACTTTATTAATTGGTATAACATTTAATTTGAAAGAATATAACTCCAGTTAAAATTACAATTTAACAAAGGGCCTCTCTGTAAAGCAAGATATAAAAATCATGTTGTAATGCTGCCTAATTTCAGTTGGGATTCATTTGCATAAATCCCCATTGGTGCAATCAAATCCAATGACATGCAGTAAACGAGCAAGTTTTAAGTGCCTCTTGGGGTCTAGGGACCTGGGGGCAGTTGCCTGTTTTGTCTAGTGTGCATTCAGCCTTGAAGAGAATGTTAAGTTTTGCATGACAAATGCTCTTCGAGTAGGTGTTATTTTTATATTTTATCAGTTCATCTAACACGGTACAAACACGCCATTCTTTACAAAAACTGAACACTGAATTAAATGGTTTTATAACTGGTTTTGTAGAATCCCAAGTGATGTTATCACATGACTGTTTAAGGGAGTATCTCACTGGGCTGTGACAACTAGTTAGAGAACGTTATTTGTGACGGGGTTTCCAAAATCTCTGCAAACGTTTGCAGGGGTTCACAATTCCCTCTTATGAGTTGCAGGGCCTCGCTCTCATGTCACAGGAATTTTCAACATGTTCAAAAAAATTTGTGCAACAAGTTTTCTTGCCAAATACTCACAGGGTCATCGTGGGTATCTCTAACCCATCTTGAACCCTTCTCAATTCAGTTTCCATGAGTCAGAAGTGTGAGAAAAGTTAGACAACTTTGTGAGGGGTTGGGGACCGAGGATCAATCTTGCTTGGCATCTGATGGTAAAGTGACTGCTGGAATGGGGAGATATGGTCCCAGTTTTGCAACTGTCATGGATAACTGACATGTCAGTGTTGCGCAGGATTTGCATTAACATTATGAGACAGTCGTATGCTAAGTGCAAAAAGATGCACAATTATGTCCTACGCAGATTGCACGAATATCGCACAATACGCACATGACATATATGTAAATTCCCGGTGAATTTTGGCCCAAAATTTCATCTCATTTCATCTCTCGGCGCCACACCAGTCGGCTGCCTTTTGCAACAGCGGCTTGATTCCGAGTTTTTTTTTTTTTTCCCTTCCTCTCTCTTTTGATCACTTTTTTTTTTTCACCCCACTTATATCACGGACACACAGATCGTCCCAAATGTCTCCTGAGCCGGTGGACGGAGCCACTGTTTATAGCAGGATTCGATACAACAGGGAAGAGCTGCTAGCATTTAACCGCCACCCGGTCCCACTGGAAAAACTCGACATACCGAGAGAACTGAGGCGAAAACGCCGCGGCTGCCGGGCTGGAGTAAGGCGGAGGACAAAAAATATAAGGTACAGACCCTCCCTTCCATCTGTCTTTCTGCAACTGTGGGGGTCCTCCCTACAGTTGATAGTGCTATGAGATGACTGTTGTTGTGAAATGGCGCTATATAAATAAAGTTGAATTGAATTGAATTGAATTGAATTGAATTGAATTGTTGTCATGGGAAATGTACGGTCGATACTGGGAAAGTTAGATGAGCTAGCGGCTATCTCCCGTTATGATAGCACTTACCGGGAGTGCTCTCTCCTTTTGTTTACTGAGACGTGGCTAACTGAACTAGCAGCAGATGCTAACATTGAGCTGGAGGGTTTTCACATGATACGAGCTGACCGAACACCAGAGAGTGGCAAAACTAGGGGCGGTGGAGTGATAATGTATGTTAACAACAACTGGTGCAGACCGGGACATATCACTGTTAAACAACGACACTGCAGCAAAGACATTGAGTTGCTAGCTGTTAGCATGAGGCCTACATATCTCCCGAGAGAACACTCACACGTGATCTGCATTGTTGTTGATGCAAATCCGACGGCGAACGCTGGGACAGCGCGTGACGTCATCCATTCAGTAACCAGCAGGCTGCAGACAGAACACCCAGATGCTCTTCTCCTCATCTCAGGCGATTTCAACCACGTTTCACTGTCTCCCATTCTGCCCACTTTCACCCAGTATGTCACATGCCACACTAGAGACAATAAAACACTGGATTTGTTCTACGCAAACACTAAGGAGGCGTACACCTCATCACAACTCCCCCCACTTGGGAGATCGGATCACAACTTGGTTCATCTCCGACCGGTGTACAAACCCCTAGTGCACAGACAACCTCCGGCCATGCACACTGTGGAGTTATGGTCTGAGGAGACAATGGACACTCTAAAGGACTGTTTTGAAGCCACTGCCTGGAAGCAGCTCTGCGATCCACATGGTGAGGACATCGATGGCCTCATTCACACCTTCACGGGCTACCTCAGCTTCTGTGTGGACAAATCCGTTCCCACCAAGACCATACGGCGTCACTCAAACAACAAACCCTGGATCAACCCTGAGATAAAAACACTTCTGAGAGAGAAGAAGAGGATCTTCAGGTCGGGGAACAGGGAGATGCTGAAGTCCGTACAGAGGGAGCTGAGGAGAAAGATCAGAGAAGGCAAGGACAGCTTCAGAAAGAAGATGGAGGACAAGCTGCAACAGAGCGACATCAGCGGGGTCTGGAGAAACCTCAAAACCATCTCGGGGCTCCAGAATACCTCCCCCCAGGCCACGGGGGGCAGGGAGTGGGCGAACAACCTGAATCTGTTTTTCAATAGATTTGACCAACCGCCCTCCCCCCTGTCTGCACAACAACCACTGCTGCCTCTAAGAAATCAAGTCCTGCTACCCACTCCCCACTCCACCGACACCCCCCCCACTCCCAACACACAGCCCCCCCATCCTGACCCTGACCAAGACCCAGGTGAGGACGGAGCTGAGGAAGATCAAGGCGAGGAAGGCGTCGGGACCGGACGGCATCAGCGCAAAGTTCCTCAAGTCCTGTGCAGACCAGCTGTGTGGGATTGTGACATATATCTTCAACATGAGCCTGAAACTGGGGAGGGTACCACAGCTGTGGAAAACATCTTGTGTGGTACCTGTACCAAAAACTTCCCACCCCAAAGACCTGAACAGCTTCAGACCGGTGGCCTTGACGTCCCACTTGATGAAGACCCTGGAGAGACTGCTCCTTGCTCATCTCCGCCCCCTGGTGGAACCAGCGATGGATCCACTCCAGTTCGCCTACAAGCATGGCATTGGGGTGGAGGATGCGGTGATCTTCCTCCTTCACCGTTCTCTGTCCCACCTGGAGAAGCCCGGGAATATGGTGAGGATCATGTTCTTTGACTTCTCCAGTGCTTTCAACACCATCCAACCGATGATCCTGAAGGACAAGCTGCTGCGCGCAGGGATGGACCAGCACCTGTCATCATGGATCCTGGACTACCTCACGAACCGGCCTCAGTTTGTGAGAACCCGGGACTGTGTTTCCGACACGATCATCAGTAGCACGGGGGCCCCCCAGGGAACGGTGCTGGCTCCCTTCCTGTTCACTCTTTATACTGCGGACTTCTCACACAACACAAAACATTGCCATCTACAGAAGTTCTCTGATGACTCTGCGATCGTTGGTCTCATCTCCAGCGGAGATGAAGCTGAGTACAGAGGGCTTATCCAGGACTTTGTGGACTGGTGCCATCGGACCTGCCTCCAGATCAACGCGAGGAAAACTAAGGAGCTGGTGGTGGACTGCCGCAGGCATGGGCAGCCCCTCACAGCACCAGTGAATATACAGGGAACAGACATCGAGATGGTGACATCCTACAAGTACCTGGGTATTCATCTGAACAATAAACTGTCACCATGGGTTGAGATGCCGTCTCGGCACTCAGCCCATGTTTTCCCTCATCCCTGCTTCCCATTGAGCAGCGTCTCAGCTGGCCCCCAGCTGGCAGCATTATGGACAGCTGGGGCCAATTAGTCTTCATCAGCTGGGGCGCTGCCAATGAGGATAAATAGGAGCAGCCTCGATGACTCGGGGCTGCGACATAAACACATTGCTAAGCTGAAGCCCCTTCGTCTGGTGTCAGCTTATACTCCTCTTGCAGCATTCCTGTGTTTGTATCCCGCTGTGAGTATGTACGTCTTGTTACCCCCACGTCCGGTACGAGCTGCTTACCTCTGCGCTGTGCAACCTGTGAGTGTACGTCTGCATGAGTATCTGTGCTCTCCTCATCCCTTCCCCTTTACCCTGAATAAAATATCACGACTCACTGGCTTGCCCCTGGCTCTGATTGCCCGGCTCCCTAGAGCCGGATATGACAGTATGTCGCAGCCAGAAGAGTTGCCGGCGGCCGTGGGTCGCTGTGGAAACGTACCTTTCTGTCGGGGTGTCAGCGCTGCTAGCATGCCGTTTCCCAGGAGTCACTTCCGGCGCCAGGGCGACGAGCTGAGGTCCATCTCGGAGGCTGTCGACGGGACGCTCTTCGCCCTGCGCGACGCCTCCGGCGCGGGACGCTGGCGTCCGGGCCGTGCTGAGGAGCTCCTGGACTGTCGCCCTCACTCTCTGTGCCATCTGGAGGACAGTGCCAGGGTGGGCGCTGCAGGTGCATAGCGAGAGAAGCTCCACGGGGTGGATGGAAATCCCGGCAGGGAGTCGAAGTGGGCGACGTCTTTCCCCGCTTCGGAGTCCCGTTCCTGCCGCTATTCCAGTCCGGGAGTTCGCGCCAACCAGAGGACTTCCCCCGACCTGCGCCACGTCACTCGGGATTCCCTTCAAGGAGCCGCAGCTGACAGCAGTTATGTCCGGGGTCGAGTGGCTGTCGCGAGCTCTACTGTGTTTCCTGTCACCACCTTCAGGCATGTGGCGGCGGCAGTGAGATTGATGGTGAGGACTTCAGGGCTACGAAGCTTTCCCGTGCACGACGCCTTCCTCGTCTCGATCTCCGATCTGGAGCGGCGAATCCTGGGTTTCCCCCTCGCTTCGTCCCCTGGGAGTAGTCGTCATCACATCGCCGAGTCACCTCTGCACGAACCTCGTCCGGATCCAGTTCTGGGTCATCGTCAGGACCATTCCTCCCACGCAGCTGTCATCCCTTCGCCTCGTCTGTGTGGAGACTCTACAGCCTCGTCCCCTGAGCCTCGTTCCCCCGCTGTCATTCCTGGACATTCGGGCTGGCTCACCCCGGCTGTTTCCCCCTCCTCCTCGACGCGCTTCCTGACCGCTGTGTGTGCCTGGAATCCCGGCCTGGTGAGCTCTCTGCTGGAGACAACGCGAGCGACCCTCAGACAAATTCCCGGGGGGTCCTCCGTTATCGCCGGGCAGGGAGAGGAAGAAGCAGATTCCACTACAGCAGGCGATACTCAACCTCCAGGGGGCAGGCAAGTCATTGTTTTTTCACACCTGCTTAATGATTTGCTCTGTCACATCCCTGGAGGAGAAGTTCAGGGTTCGCAGCTCCCTGAACTCTCCCCACCTGCTGTAACCTGTATGCCTAATCCCGCATCCTCTGTGTCTCTCTCCGCCGAGCGGTCCCCGGCTCCGGGTCAACGTGGTGGGATATGGAGAGGGCCTGTGGTTCCGCAGCTACATTGCGGACGGAGGAGGGGGACTGACTGCTGCGTGGAGTCTACGCCGACGACTGAGCGTCCCCGGGTCTCCACGGAGGAGCGGTTTGGTCCGGCGGGACGAGATTCTTCTGGCTTCACGCCGAGTGGATCGTCGGCGGGGTTACCTGAGCTGGAGGGATCTCAAGCTGCGCTGACCATCGTGCTGGCTGCGGGGCCCGACGCGGCTAGATGGGAGCCTGACAACGACCTCCTGACGACGGATCCTGGATCTTCGCAGTCCTGGACGGCGTCAGAACCCGAGATCAGGCGAGTGCTCTCCTTTCTTTTCTCTCTTTTTATCCCCGAGCACTTCAGCCTATCTCCAGGGGAGACGAGCCGGGTGCAGCCGTCCGCTGCGTCTGAGCTCGTCTCGCCGGGTTCTGGCGCTGCCGGTGATCCTGATCCCGGTTCTGTTTTCTCTTCTGAGCCTTCTTCCAGGGTCACCGGCAAGGAGTTGCTGTTCCTCGTGGTGCTGGAGGGTCCGGGTTCAACGTTGGAGGTCGGTTCTGGTGCAGTATTCAACGTGGGTTCGCCCGAGACCCAGTCGGGGTCCAACGTGGGTTCGCCTGAGGCCCGATCGGGGTCCGACGTGGGTGCTGCCCCAGTATTGTCCAGGTCCGGTGAGGAGGTGGCCGTTTTCCTGCGGCCTGACGCCCGCCGCCCTCGTCATCGGCTCTCCCCTGAGCCTCTTCCACCGGGATCCGCTCTGATCCTTCGGCCGTCTCAACGGTCCTGGTGGTTGAGTGATGCGGGTCGACGACCCGACCCACAGAACTTTCGGTTCGGTGATCTGGTTCCCCCCACTGGTCTGTGTTTCCCTCTGGGCAGCCTGGTTCGGCTGCCGGTGGACTGGATTCCTGGGATCTGGGTCCAGAGTTCACCGTCCGAACACTTCTCTTCCCCTGATTCGCCAGCTGGACAATGGGCGGGGAGACCTCCGGAGCCATCTCGGCTATTTTTGGACTCTGCCTGCCATGCACCTCGGGTGTCACTTTCTTTTATCGTTATTAAGGTCACTTGGGTGTAGTATTTTTGTCCTGTTGGTGGATTCGTATTTATAGTGCTGTGTTTTCCATCGCTCATGCTCAGCATTTTACTTTTTGTGCCATGTTTTTAGCCTGGTTTTTTGTATTGTAGAGTTATGTTTTGTTTTCCGTAACACCATGCTCTGCAGTTATCCATTTATTCCAGTCACTTTCATTTCTTTAGGTGACTGGGTATTTATATATTCGTGTGTGTGGGTTTTTCTTTGCCTGCATTCAGTATTTCTTTTTTGTCCTGTTGGTTCATTATAGTCATGTGCCTTGTTTTCCGTAACACCATGCTCTATAATTGTCCTTTGTTCCAGTCACCCTCACTTTTCTTGGTGACTGTGTGTGTATGTACTTAAATTAGCGCTGTGTATAGGTTCCCCTTTATTTAACCGTACTCAGCATTTTTTGCCCTGTACCTTTTTGGTGGTTCTTTTTTCCTTGCTCTGGGTCACGCATGGTTGGTACTCTCTGGGTAGTATGTAACCGGCGTGCTGACCCAGTTCTTCTCCCCATCTGTACCTGGGTTAATTATTCTGTTTTGTCAGTATTGTATTTGGGTTTTTCTTTCCCGCTACCCTACATTGCCCCATTGGTGTTGTCCTTCCCTTGGCTTCTTCCCCTCCGGTCCGCCTCCCTTCCTCCCACCCTAGGTGGGGGGGGGGGGGGGGGGGGCTGGGATGTTCCTGGTCGTTCAGGAGCCCGACCTTGAGGGAGGGGCTCTGTCACCATGGGTTGAGATGCCGTCTCGGCACTCAGCCCATGTTTTCCCTCATCCCTGCTTCCCATTGAGCAGCGTCTCAGCTGGCCCCCAGCTGGCAGCATTATGGACGGCTGGGGCCAATTAGTCTTCATCAGCTGGGGCGCTGCCAATGAGGATAAATAGGAGCAGCCTCGATGACTCGGGGCTGCGACATAAACACATTGCTAAGCTGAAGCCCCTTCGTCTGGTGTCAGCTTATACTCCTCTTGCAGCATTCCTGTGTTTGTATCCCGCTGTGAGTATGTACGTCTTGTTACCCCCACGTCCGGTACGAGCTGCTTACCTCTGCGCTGTGCAACCTGTGAGTGTACGTCTGCATGAGTATCTGTGCTCTCCTCATCCCTTCCCCTTTACCCTGAATAAAATATCACGACTCACTGGCTTGCCCCTGGCTCTGATTGCCCGGCTCCCTAGAGCCGGATATGACATAAACTAGACTGGTCACACAATACTGACGCACTCTACAAGAAGGGACAGCGCAGGCTGTTCCTGCTGAGGAGACTCAGGTCTTTTGGTGTACAAGGGGCGCTGCTGAAGTCATTCTATGACACGGTGGTGGCATCAGCCATCACTTTTGGAGTGGTCTGCTGGGGCAGTGGCATTACTGCAGCCGATAGGAAGAGACTGAACAAACTGATTAAGAAAGCTAGCTCTGTCCTGGGGCAACGCCTTGATCCGATGGAGGAGATAGGAGAGAGAAGGACGGTGGCTAAACTGTCATCTCTGCTGGAGTCCGAGTTCCACCCTATGCAGGACATACTGGATGCACTGAGGAGCTCATTTAGCAGCAGACTACATCATCCCAGGTGCACAACCGAGAGGTTTCGTAGGTCCTTCCTACCAACGGCTGTCAGACTGTACAACCTAAGCAGGGCTGCTCGCAGAGATAGCAAAAAGACGTAACAAACTAATAGTTTTTTGAATGCAAAAGATGCAATAGACTTACACAATGGTCCTCTCCGGCATACAACTAGGAACATACCGGTCGCTATGGAGGGTGAGAATATGTATGGGCACATAATCATACCATGTAGGATAACTAAATAGACGGTTATGCTGTTTCATCCCACCTAGCAACAATGCTCTGCACTGTGTGTGTTTATATATTTACATATTTATTCCATCTAGCTACAATGCTCTGCACTGGGTGTGTTTATATTTATATATCTATATATTTATTCCATCTAGCTACAATGCTCAGCACTGGGTGTGTTTATATTTATATATCTATATATTTATTCCATCTAGCTACAATGCTCCGCACTGTGTTTTTATATATCTACATATTATTCCATCTAGCTACATTGCTCCGCACTGTGTGTGTTTATATACTTGCATATTTATTCCACCTAGCTGCAATGCTCCGTACTGTGGGTGTTTATATATTTACATATTTATTCCATCCAGCTACAATGCTCTGCACTGTGTGTCTGTGTGTGTGTGTGTATATATATATTTTATAGTAATATGTACATATGTATATTAGCTGCTCTTGCTTGCTTGTTTTTTTTCTTGCCTTCTGATTGTTGCTCTGAGTGTTGCTATCCCTGTGCTGTTGCAATCCTGGAATTTCCCCGTTGTGGGACTAATAAAGGCTTATCTTATCTTATCTTATCTTAAAATTCATGGGGAGTTTGTGTGACATCCAGGCAATATTTGTGCGACATACAGAAATGTGCCAATTCAGTGTGATTCCATGTGAAAATTGTTGCTAATTCTCCTATTTGTCAGTTGCTGTTTTTTTCTCCACCTAGTCGTGAGCTGTTGGAGCCCAGTGAAATAGTACCTTCTGTAGTTTGTAACCCCTTTAGATCTCGATCGAGCATTTGCTAATCCTTCATACATTAAATATAAAATATAAATATTGAGATCTCTTCTCACACTGGTGCTTCCAAACAATGCACAGGAAAACAAAACAAAAGAACATAAGGTGAAATACCCACTACTGTGTATCTGTGGTGCAACAGAGTCAAGTTATGAGGATGCCTCAAATATGCGAGTAAGTATCTCAGAATTGCTTTCTTGCAGTGATTATGGGTAGTTGGTTTAATTGCAGCTAAAGAAGATTGTCCCATGTGTCTCCCAGACATAATTCACTATTAGGCTATAAATCCACATTTTAATAGTTTATTCATGACACTTTGTGTTCACTGTGCTACACTATATTTCATCTGATCGCACTGGGGCTGCGGGTTCTGCAAGTACATTCAGTCTTTCGTGTGCCAACATGGTGTCAAAGTGATTTTTAAAAAAAGAAGCTATTTCATATGGTTCCAGCAGTAGTCTACGTACAGTATCGAACCGCTGTCATGACACTGCAGACAAGTTCACATAATCACGTAGTGTTTGGTGAAATACAGCTAAAATTCTTCTATAATCCAGATTCCTTCCACATTAAAGCCTATCTCTTGTTGCCTCAAACACATTACTGATATGTGGCTGAACAACATGCTGCTATGGTCTAATGTAATGAAATTAACAGAGTAATAAAAGGTCTTAGCTAATCCTTAAACATCTTGAGTGGTAAAGTAAAACAAATTACAAGGCAACTTTCTCATGGACTATAAAAAAAAACGGTCCAAACGACTAATAAAATATCCGACTATTCCATAACAGCTTATGTCTGCTGCTCATAAAAACATGGTAATAAAAATCTTTATTGCTCTTCGCATTACAGAACAATACACAAAGAACCCCTACTGCTAGCTCTTTAGTATTATTCATTAGGTTCTGATACAGGCCACTGGCTGTTCCTAACTTCGTCTGTGTGCTTGTGTGTGTGTGTGTGTGTGTGTGTGTGTGTGTGTGTGTGCATGTTTGCGCGTATGTGTGTGGTAGGGCCGTTTAATAAAAAATGGCCCGCTGGGCTCTGCGTTGCCAGTTTGCCAATCAGAGCATAGCCACGATATGCAAATCACACACACACACACACACACACACACACACACAGACGTAAACACTCACACAAGCAGGCTCACACTCACAGTGGGAAAAGGAGTGTTTTGATCTACCGGGGCCATTACAGACATTTTAAAATCCTATGAATATAAAAAAGAGAGTGAGGGAGAAGGAGGGAAGGCAGAGGAGGAAGATGAGAGAGAGATAGGTGGGTGGGTGAGTGAGGGAGGGGAGATATGACCGGGGAGGAAAGTGAGAGGAAACGTTTTCTCCGCTTTTTTTTTTTTTTTCCTCCACGCAACAGTTTGTTATTTAATTCAAGGGGAGACTGAGTGGTAGAGCGCATCAAAGAGATTACACGGGAGAGAGACGATTAAATGACTACTTTCTTTACCAGCCATTTGTTTTGATTTTTTTTCCTTGTTTGTGCACTATTCCTTGATTTTTTAAAAAATTATCTACCTATCTGTCTGTCTGAAGGGTCACGATGACACAGGAACCTTGTCCAGAGATTCATGAAGATGCTCCGTATCGATAAACATTAAGCTCAATCAGCTGAAACAAACAAAAGGCATCCTGCAGTCACAACAGATGCCCCGTCATTGTTGCCGGCCACTTCACTAATGGTTTAAATGGACATTAATATTGAAAGAAGCAGTCAAACAACCATGACTGACTATTAACAAGAGAGTGTTAGGAGCGGAGGGAAGGAGAGGAGAGCAATAGGAAGAGGCAGCTAATGGGGTGATTAGGGGGGAGGAGAGCTGCTGTTGAGAAAAAGACTTTGTGTTGGATTATTTTCTCCTCTTAGGAGCTTACAGAGAGCCAGTCGGTGTTTTACACCTCAGCTCTTAACACCCCCAAATCCTGTGATTTAGACTTAAACTGCATAGAGAGGCATGAGAGATGGAGGAGTGGAGGAAAGCAGGATGAGGAAGGGAGGAAGAAGGGGGGACAATGATACAGAAAATGCAGATTTAACACAGCGGCTTGATCCACGGCACAGCAGAATATGAGTCAAGGTGGAGGGAAGAAGCGTTGTTTACCGTTGATGCAGTTAAAGGAGTCACACATTTTTTAACACATTCGATGATGTGGAATTAACAGAAAAAAGATGAATAAAAAAAGTTAAACCTGAGACTGGATATCTCAGCCAGGAATGAAATTTTCTTGGCAACAACAAGACAGTGTTTCTCACGATAAAATTCACAAACTTAAGTGTGGATCCGCCACCCATCAATACTGCCATAGGTGAAACTACCAATGTTTCATGGCCCCACTTCTCCACATGAAGTGGCTGGTCCTCGCACTTTTTGTTGCCTGTCGCCGACCGATAGTCTCCTGCCCCACCTAGTTGGGTCTCCCGGGTCCCTCTCATGCCTTCCCGCCAGGGGAGTTGGTTAAAAAGTCCAGTGTCCCTCCACACCACCTGAAGCAAGCTGACAGAAGGCACTTGTTAGAGGTGGGCAAGCAAACCCACGAGAATGTCAGCTCGACTGCGTGTTCCGGTGGGTTTTCTCTTGTTATTATTCTGTCACGGCCCCCTGGTAGCCAACTCTCACCTCTCTCCTCCGAAGGGAGCATGCAGGGTTTAATGAGTCAGTCATTAAACTTTAAAGTGCTCATGACACGATTTTGACATTTTTTTTACATGTTGTATAAACCCAAAAGTCATTGTCGATGATCAATATAATAGTTGCAAGCGCACCTGCATAACAGTGTTATCATCAGAAAACCGCCGCCATTCAGGCAAAATTGACTGGACTGTGGCGCCGCTCACCGAATGAGGAAGGAGGCGGAAATGGAGTCAGCGCGAGAACGGACGCCGGTTTTGTTGACAGGGATGCCAGCAGCTTTGTAGCAGACAGTTTCTCTGGTTTCGTGTTTTAGTTTTACGGCTATGCCTTCGCGTTGTGTCGCAGGCTTAGATAAACAGCAGGCCGTGAAAGACCACATCACACGCTTCAGCTCCAACTGACTATATTATATTCACTGCCACTAATTTGGACTTTTTCCTGTTATAATAATTAATTTAATATTTTTGATAGTTATAGTACGTGTGTGCTATACCGGTTATGAGTATTGCTTTTCTTGTGACCAAACTCTAGAAAAAATGAGGACTATCAGTTGCTTCTATTTTTTTTATTATTATTGTTGAAAATCACATGCCAGTTGATACAAGACAAAAGCAGTTAATAAACAATGATAACAAACAAAATTGCATTTTTAATGAGACATAAATAATAGGGAATGCATTATTTTTAAGGATATTGCCATCAGTAACACAGAGAATAATTTTAATTTCTAAAGGGGTTTTACAGATAATTGAACTTTAAAATGATAAGTTATGGCCACGAGTATGCTCTAATTTAATAAAAAAAATATTTATACTATATTTGCAAAATAAAAAAAATTCTATCTCTTGTTCAAATACCCAGGATTAATACAGGATTGTGTGCAACATCCCAATGATGACAACAGTTATGAGATTTTTCAAGTATCACACTATAATTATTTTGTAATTTTATTTTCTTGTAAAAATTGACAACAGTTGTGGTCAGAGAAACATGTATCGAATGAAAACAATACCATGAAAACATAAAGGTAGTTAGTCAGCATAACTAAAACCAACATATTGTCCTCTTGTAGTGGAAAGGTCTCTCTGATCTTGTGAACGACACAGGCAGGCATTGGCACGTGGACTTTCTCCCCAAGGTAGTGGTAGCACCATCTGATGAACTGTCTGTAAGCTGTATATCGCTTCCGATTGTTCCCATAATCCACATTCACATAATGTTTATAGGTGAAGCAGGCCACTTCCAACACATCTTCATTCAGACGCACCGCGGGGAAGACGTGATGACCAGTGATACACTTTATAGCACCGTCCGGAATTTTCTGCTTCACCTCGTCCTGCTCCGGACAGCAAATATTCTCCTCCTCTGTTGTCATGCTCACACACAGACCACACTGGCACCCGCAAAAATAAAAAATAGTATCTTTCTATTTGTTTATTTGGGGGGGGGGGGCTTTGACAGTATCAGGTAGATGTTTCAGTTTTATTATAAATACACTGCTATGATTTTATTGAAAAATCAGGTTTAAATAAATTATATTTATGAACAAATAATTTGTTGCAATATCTGTAACAAAAGGATACCACTCTGTGTTCCCCTGCCGTGTGTTTGCCGCTGCTGCTGCGGCGGGCATGTTTGCCTCACCACCGTCACTCTCTGAGTCTGACTCGCTAGGCACGATGTCCGCTTGGTACGACTCAAACCTATAAGGTCTGATGCCCCCAGATTCTTCATTATCACCACATTCTTCCGAACTATAATCGTCTGAAGATTGGACAACACAAACCAATTCCAGACTACATGCGCTGGAACCATCATCAATGTTTTCAACTGCTTCAATCATGCGTGTAGAATGGTCAGGCAACCGCTGTGTTCTCCCGCTGATGTCACAACATGACCAGGGGGGTTTCCAGCCACTGACCCAATTGGTGCCGCGGCGCTCTTGGAAACATCGGATATTCACATGAAAACAAAGCCTGTTTGACTTAGAACTGCACAGACCCACCTATTTCGTCATGTTGAAATTATGTGTTGAAAAATTAGATGCAGTCAAAATCGTGTCATGAGCACTTTAAATGAGTAAAATGTGTCACTCACACACAGCTAAGATTTTAGGCATGTTCTTTCATTTAGAAGCCAATGTAAGTAATGTCAGACTGTAGTGGAGGGAATCCCTAGGTATCTCAGGACTTGATTTGATTATGAATTAGGGGGCTGTGGTGCAATGATAAAACAGTTATTGATGCATCTTTTCCATTCAGGATTATTTTTTCACACTGTTTGCCTACTTGTTGTCAAAGTGTTTGGGATGATTCATAGTGAGATTGCTTCTAATATCTTTTATCAATAAAACAAATGGAAGAGAGACATAGCAAGTAATCTAGAACGTTACTTTTAACCTTATTCCACTACAGGTACTACACTGCCTGGTTACTTCCTCTTCAGTTCTGATACAGCCAGACATGAGCTGCGGCTGGACTCTGGATTTTTTGACATTTGTGCATTGATTCAGAATCTTACACATATGGTGATGTGATGCATCTAAAAAAATGACATTTTCTTGTTGGAACGTTAGTTATTTTAAATAGGAGCAACCACCTTTGTAAGATTTACAGTGGATATAAAAAGTGTACACACCCCTGTTCAAATGCCAGGTTTTTGTGATGTAAAAAAATGAGACCAAGATAAATCAATAAATCATCTCAAAACTTTTTCCACCATTAATGTGACCTATAACCTGTACAACCCTATTGAAAAACAAACTGAAATCTTTTAAGGGGAAAAATAAAAAATAAAAAACTTACAATAACATGGTTGCATAAATATGCACACCCTTAAGCTAATACTTTGTTGCAGCACTTTTGGCTTTTATTACAGCACTCAGTCTTTTTGGGTAGGAGTCTTATCAGCGTGGCACATTTTGATGTGGCAATATTTGCCCACTCTTCTTTGCAAAAACGCTCCAGATCAGATGCCAGATTGCGAGGGCATCTCCTTTGCACAGCCCTCTTCTGTCATGACTGTTTAAGCTTGACAGCTCATGTGCACAATGCCAAAGCACAGGAAAGAACCACACAGAGGGGCACGTTTGAAAGTTTATTAAACAGCAAAAACACAAGCGCACAGCTGCAGAACAGTCACTCGCCAGAGGAATAGCCCTGTGGAGAGAAGATGAGAGCCGTGAGCAGAGGAATGGAGTAAGGGGAAATGGGTGAGCCAAATTGCCACTTACTTGGGAAATCCAGGGAGAACCGGCAGGGACCCAGCAAGGAATAGACGAACCAATAGGGTGGGGGGAGATGAGCTGATGGTGTCTGACCGGGTGGAGTAGGAAGCTGAAGGACGGTGAGATGTGGCAGGAGAGCATGCACAGTCCTAGGGACACACCTACACGGTGGCAGCAACCTGGAGGAAAGAGGAGAGATAAGGTTAGACGACGTGTCCACACTAATAACTTTGCTTGCCTATACACGGACAATATACCCAGACGAGCCAGCGTTGACTGTGCGGAGAGAGCCTCCTTAAGTACCCTGGCTGATGAGCAGGTGCAGGTGTGTCTTCTGCCTCAGGTGCAGTGATGAGTTGGTGAATGTGAGGCAGGACGGGAGGGGCGCGCTTCTCGCTGCTGATTTGGATGTGTGCTTTGGGTCATTGTCGTGCTGAAAGATGAAGTTCCTCTTCATCTTCAGCTTTCTAGCAGAAGCCTGAAGGTTTTGTGCCAACACTAACTGGTATTTAGAACTGTTCATAATTCCTTCCACCTTGACAAAGGCCCCAGTTCCAGCTGAAGAAAAAAAGCCTCAAAGCATGATGCTGCCACCACTATGCTTCACTGTAGGTATGGTGTTTTTTGTTTGTTTGTTTGTTTGTTTTTTTGTGATGAGCAGTGTGTTTGTGCCAAATATACCTTTTGGAAGTATGGCCAAAAAGTTCAACCTTGATTTCATTGGCCCATAACATATTTTCCTACATAATTTTGGGCGATTTCAAATGTGTTTTTGCAAAATGTAACCGGGCTTGGACATTTTTCTTCATAAGATAAGGCTTCTGTCTTGCCATCCTACCCCATAGCCCAGACATATGAAGAAGACAGGAGATTGTCACATGTAATAAACAGCCAGTACTTGCCAGAAATTCCTGTAGCTCCTTCAATGATGCTGTCGGCCTCTTGGCAGCCTCCCTGACCAGTTTTCTGGTAGTTTTCTGGTAGCAATCAGAGGGTAGCAATCAGATAAAACTGTCTTATGAGAAAAGCAGAAGATTATGCAAAAAAACAAAAAAACAATCAAAATCTATGAAAAAATCATAACTTTCTAGGGAAAATGTCACAAATTTACATGGAAAAATCTTCAATTTTACTTGATAAAAGTTTTAAATTTGCTAAGAAAATATGCTAAATTTAGGAAAAAAACAAAACACATTTATGCTAAAAAAACAACAAATTTTGAAAAACAATTTAGTTTAACAAGAAAAACACCCACACAATTTTACAAGAAAAAAAAACACACAGACCTCTTACAAAAATTAGAAATTTGCCAGAAAAAGTAGCAATTTTGTGAAGAAAAGGTAAAAAAAATCTACAATTAAAAAAGCTGCAAATTTATAAGAAAAAAACTCTTAATCCTGATGTTGTCAGGCCAGAGTGTAGTTGTAATTCTGATGTTTTACCACAGTTTTTAGGCTCTGATATTTTTGTGGCTCCATGCAGACTGCTTTTAGACTAAAAAAATCAAAGTGGCTCTTTGTGTAGTACAGGTTGCCAACCCCTGGTATATACATACAGCTCCGGAAAAAAAATTAAGAGACCACTGCACAATCCTTCCTAAATTAGCATCTCTACATGTATGACAGCCATTCAGTTTAAGTATCTGTTGAATTCCAACACAAGGACACCTTAGTCTACTTAAGGAGATGCTGAATAGGTGATCGTCTGTGCATGGTAAGATGCATGAAAGCTGTGAATAAAAATCTGAGGTGTTCCACAAATACAGATTTCTGAGTTCTTCCTAAGTTAAAACTTAAGTATTTTAGTGTTTAAGAATGAACGTGAACTGGTTTTCTATGCATTATTTGATCTAAAAGCACATCTACAAGCAACATTGTTTTTGTTTTGGCAAGTTGTCATTTTCTGTAAATAAATGCTCCAAATGACAATATTTTGACTTGGAAGTTGGGTGAGTTGCTTCTCAGTAGGTTAGAGAATAAAACAAAATTTTTAATTTAACTCAAACACATACATATAATTAGTGAAACCAGATAAAGTGATCATTTTGCAGTGGTCTCTGTCTCTTAATTTTTTCCAGAGGTGTATATCAAATTTGGAGGTGCTGTTTTCTACTGGTTTAAAAGAAAGAAATTAACAACAGCGCTTATCCTGCGTTTGTGTGTCACATCCTCACTTGTCATCCCGTGAGTGTATTTTTTACCCAGTGGTGTGAAATACTGCAGCAGTACTTTTGGCTGCAGTGTAAACATGCACAGCTTACCTGTGAAGTCATATAGGTCTCACCTCATTTTATAGCTCTGCAGTTGTCAGCGTCCGGGACGACGGCCAACACTGGCACCGGTGATGCTGCTGCTATATCTCTGCCGGGCGCCCTGTGCAGATGTAATGTAGCTCATCCTTTAACAGACTTTATGGTTCTTCTGCCATGGAGAGGAGCAAAAGAAAGAATGAAAGAGAGATGTCAAAATAGTGTGTTAATTAATCTTCAAGTGGAGGAAAAAGACAAGATTTTGGCCGAGGTTAAATCTTGATTTTCTTCCTTCTCAACATCTCCTCTATTTATCTTTTACATTGGTGGAAATTTCTTTGTTTTCAGCTGTTGGTGTGCTACACCTACTGTGTGTATTTTATATTTTAAAATTTTATTTATAGCCTCTAGCAGATTTGCATGATCCACAGTTTAACAAATACGTATCTTATTTTTCTTCTTTTTACAGTCCAGAGAAAATTCCTTGTTTAAAATATTATAGCTTATGTTGCAAATCAGCAATGAGTGTGTGTTCATGTGTGTGGGGGGGGGGGGGAGGGGGGTGGCACAAGCCAGAGTACTCCTAGTATGCCAAGCCCTCTAGGAGAAAGGGAAGGTCGATGAGCTTAAATACCAGGGGTCAACCGTCCAAAGCAATGGACAGTGTACAAGAGAGGTGAAGAGGATAGTGCAGGCGGGGAGGAGTGTGTGGAGATGAGTGATTTGCGATAGAAGGATAGCAGTTAGAGTGAAAGGTAAGATTTACAAGATGGTAGTGAGACCTGCTGTGATGTATGGTTTGGAGACGGTGGCACTGACAAAAAGACAGGAGGCGGAGCTGGAGATGGCAGAGCTGAAGATGCTGATTCTCACTAGGGGTGACTAGGAGGAACAGGATTAGAAATGAGTAAGTTATGAGTGAATAAGAGGGACAGCTCAAATTGAACAGTTTGGAGATAAAGTAAGGGAGACAAGGCTGAGATGGTTTGGACCTGTGCAGAGGAGGAATAGGGGATCTGTTGGGCAAAGGATGTTGAAGATGGAGCTGCCAGACAGGCGGAAAAGAGGAAGACCACAGAGAAGATTCATGGATGTAGTGAAGGAGGACATGGAGAGGGCTGGAGAAACAGAGGAAGACGCAAGGGATAGGGTGAGATGATGACAGATGATCCACTGTGATGACCCCTAAAGAGAGCAGCCAAAAGAAGAAAGAGAAGAAGTAGAAGCAAATATAAACATAACAATTATTATACATGTAACAGAAATCCCTGTATTTCCATCAGCATACAGTGGTGTGAAAAAGTGTTTGCTTTCTTCTTGATTTCTCTTTTTTTGTATGTTTGTCACACTTAAATGTTTCAGATCAAACAAATTTAAATATTAGACAAAGATAACACAATTAAACACAAAATGCAGTTTTCAAATGAAGATGTTTATGATTAAGAGAAAAAAATCCAAACCTACATGGCCCTGTGTGGAAAAAGTGATTGCCCCCCTGTTAAAACATAAATTAACTGTGGTTTATCACATCTTTGGGAAGTTGAGTTCAATTTCTCTAGTCACACCCAGGCCTTATTACTGCCACACCTGTTCTCAATCAAGAAATCACTTACAGGACCTGCCTGACAAAGTGAAGAAGACCCAAAGATCCTCAAAAGCTAGACATCATCCAAAGCAATTCAGGAGCAAATGAGAAACAAAGTAATTGAGATCTATCAGTCTGGAAAATGTTATAAAACC
Source organism: Pholidichthys leucotaenia (assembly GCA_020510985.1). Taxonomy (NCBI): domain Eukaryota; kingdom Metazoa; phylum Chordata; class Actinopteri; order Cichliformes; family Pholidichthyidae; genus Pholidichthys; species Pholidichthys leucotaenia. The sequence goes on from CM035840.1 coordinate 367,787,276, forward strand.
ATTTCTAAAGCTTTGGGACTCCAGCAAACCACAGTGAGAGCCATTATCCACAAATGACGAAAACATCAAACAGTGGTGAACCTTCCCAGGAGTGGCCAGCCGACCAAAATTACCCCAAGAGTGCAGCGACGACTCATCCAAGAGGTCACAAAAGACCCCACAACAACATCCAAAGAACTGCAGGCCTTACTTACCTCAGTTAAGGTCAGTGTTCATGACTCCACCATAAGAAAGACTGGACAAAAATGGCTTGCATGGCAAAGTTCCAAGATGAAAACCACTGCTCAGCAAAAAGAACATAAAGGCTTGTCTCAGTTTTGCCTGAAAACATCTTGATGATCCCCAAGACTTTTTTGGAAAACACTCTGTGGACTGACGAGACAAAAGTTGAACTTTTTGTAAGGTGTGTGTCCCATTACATCTGGCGTAAAAGTAACAGCATTTCAGAAAAGGAACATCATACCAACAGTAAAATATGGTGGTGGTAGTGTGATTGTCTGGGGCTGTTTTGCAGCTTCAGGACCTTGAAGATTTGCTGTGGTAAATGGAACCATGACTTCTGTTGTCTACCAAAAAATCCTGAAGGAGAATGTCCAGCCATCTGTTCATGACCTTAAGCTGAAGCGCACTTGGGTTCTACAGCAGGACAGTGATCCAAAACACACCAGCAAGTCCACCTCTGAATGGCTCAAGAAAAACAAAATGAAGACTTTGGAGTGGTGTAGTCAAAGTCTTGACCTGAAACCGATTGAGATGCTGTGGCATGACCTTAAAAAGGCGGTTCATACTCAAAAACCCTCCAATGTGACTGAATTACAACAATTCTGCAAAGATGAGTGGGCCGAAATTCCTCCACAGTGCTGTAAAAGACTCATTGCCAGTTATTGTAAATGCTTGATTGCAGTTGTTGCCGCTAAGGGTGGCCCAACCAGTTTTGAGGTTTAGGGGGTAATCACTTTTTCACACAGGGGAATTTTTTTCCCCTTAATAGTAACCACCTTCATTTAAAAACTGCATTTTTGTGTTTACTTGTGTTATCTTTGTCCAATATTTAAATTTGTTTGAGGATCTGAAACATTTAAGTGTGGCAAACATACAAAAAAAAAAAAGAAATCAGGAAGGGGGCAAACACTTTTTCACACCACTGTATATAAAGTATTCATGTGCCCTATAACCCCTGATATGGGGCTGTGCTAGTGACTTCCAGATAACTTTCCTGAACCTGACGCTGTTGTGTCCAGCAGTTTGTGAGTCATCTTAGTCTAGTCCACGTTTCAAACCCAGTACAGAATGTAATAATTTATTACAAAGCTAGAACATTGTGCTATACTTGATTCAAGTCTTTGGCCTTCTAATAATTGGTCTGAGCTACTTGATGTTTTTTACAGTATGAAACATCCGCCCATTCTCTTGAACGTCAGTCCTGCTGTCATGATTTTGTTACCTCTACAAAGGATGTAATGTTTTCATGTTGCTTTCTTTGCCTGTCTGTCCATCTACCTGTTTGCCTGCTAGCGGGATTCTGCAAAAACTGCTAGACGGAGTTTGATAAAATTTTCACCAGAGGTGGCCTTTGAGGTATGGATGAACTCATTAGATTTTGGAGGTGAGCTGGGCCAGGGTGCAGATTCTGGCTGACTTTTTCACTTTCTTTAATGCTGCAAAATAGGGCCTTGGCAGTGGTATGCCCTTTCTGAATGCCCTCTATTTGGTTAGAAGTTTTGGTATTTTGCACACACAGGAGATATCAAAGTTCCATCCACTGGTCTGAATTAAGAATGGTCTTAAGTGCTAAGTTTCCTTTGTGAAGCCTGGATCACAGCCAGACGTATTTAGATATCCTGTGTCAGCTGCGATTTTCTGGGGCCATGGAGGACGTGCATGTTGTAGGGGTATTGGACAGGCTGCAAGGAGTTCTTTGACACAGTTTTAAGTGTGTCTTGCACCTCACAGGGTCCATGTGAATTGGCCTTGCAAACAGTGACATAAGACAGCCGTGGAATTCATATTCACTTCTTCAGATAGTGTTACTACCTGCATAGCTCACAAGCAGTCACCATGTACGTGGGAGACGGGACACACGACCCAAGTAAAGCCACAGTTGTATCACACATTAGATGTTTGTACAGACCACGTGGATGGCGTACGTCGGTTTTACTGGTATATACTGTATGTGTGCCAGACTGAGGTTGCATGAACTGGGAATTCTCCGTTACTGACCAGTAATTTTTAGCAATCAAGGAAAATTTCCAGAGCCGTCTGTCATTTTGATGGATTGCACTGATGGTATTTAACTGTAATGCCCACCTCATCTGTGTGCTCCAAGAGGAAGATTTGAATTCAAGGCTATAGACAGCAGGTTGTGTTCATTTTTACACATTTAATATTTGTATTATAATTTTATCTAGTAATACTGTGTTGTTCATCTATGTAATCAGAAAAAAGTGTTTAATCTGTATTGCTGTTCTTAAAGTTAATGATTAAAAATCAAAATGTGAACAAAATCACTAAGTATCTTTTATATCATATTATTGATATGGTTTCTCTACTATTAAACAGAACTGGCAGACCAGTATAATTGAAATGTAATGCTTCCTAATTAATCAGCTAACTAGTCAAACAATATTGTCATGAGGATTTATTAATCTTGTGCATTTTAACAAACTTGCCTTAGAAGCTACAGGTAGGGAAAGGACAACAGGATAATTCAGTATTTTCTCACAAATTTTGATGAAACCAGTGTAGAGAGATGGGGAAAAAATAACAGATACAAACATATGTTGCCTGCCTCTGTGGCAAATGGATGGTTTAAATAGCTAGGCCTACTCTTTTGTGGTGAGAATTATATGAACAACTGTTTTTCGTGATTTACAAGCATTTTCGTTAGAAAAAGTTATACAGTGGTACCTCTACTTACGAACGTCTCTACATACGGAATTTTCAGGTTACGAGACGCCTCAACGGGAAAATATTGCCTCTAGTTACGAACGAAATTTCAGGATACGAAAGGCAAAAAAGTACGCGCTCCTCGCAGCTTCCGTAGTTTACCGAACGTAAACATACCTGTAGCTGCTCTGACATTGGCTATCGCCTAGCATCTTCCTGGTATCCCATTGGCCACGAAGTTTGTTTTTTTTTCCAAAACTTTATGCGTTTGGTTGATCTCGCCAAAGAATATGGCCGTAATACATCAACGATCAGCACGGTATTAAAACAAAACGAAGCACTTACAAGCCGACAAAAGCAAACGTCCTTGGATCAGAACATGAACCAAAGAAGGCAAACGGTGATGACGTCGACGACGATAGCAGTTAAAGGGTAAATGAACATAATTTTTATTATTCTTTCTCTTTTATTATTCTCTTTTATTATTCTTTCTCTCATTTTAAACTCTCATTTTATGTTTATTGTGCAGTAATCTAATTGTAACATGTATTTGTTACATGTTTTGATGCGTTTTTACGATTTATAAAAAATTTATGCCCGAATTTTGGGGGCTTGGAACGGATTACGGCATTTACATGTAAAACGCGCCTCTACTTACGAATTTTTCACGTTACGAGAATTCTTCCGGAACGAATTAAATTCGTAAGTAGAGGTACCACTGTATTGTGGAGTGTGGAAATGATGAGGCCAAGTTACGATCAGACCAAGTTTATTCATACTCACAGCATCATACACAGAAAGCACTGAATAGCCAAACCAGGTTTCATCCCTTAAAACTCCACAGATCATCTCACATCTGCATGACATTTCACCTCCACCATACATTTTCCTTAAACCCCCAGCTCTTTCTTCCTGCCAACTCCCCATGAGGTCCCTGCCTATTGTTCTCTTGTGTCTAACCACTGCCTCCTGACTGAGACGCTGTCTGCTGACACAACCACAATATACATTGCTATATCACCAATATGCATCGCCATAATATCAAAATGGAAAAAAAAAACCCAAAACAGTTTGGTATCATATTATAACCGCTGCCCTGTTTTTTTCCCCACTGACCGATCAGCCTGCCGTCAAAGTGTCGTTGCAGGGGCTTCAGCTTTCAATGCGACCGGTCGTCGTCCTCCGTCGGTCTATGATGACCATGGAAGAGAACCCTAAACGTCTACTCTGCTGGAACAGCACCGCCTGTGGCTGAACAGGCCGATGCGCGAATGGCAGTCCCTGTCGCACAGGTCGCTCTTGTGGGTGGTCTCCGTGCTGCTGGGTCTGTGGCGGTTCTTTCTGCGGGTCCTTTTTTCATCTGCTGCAGCAGTCAGTCTCTCTTCACCCGCCTTGAGCTGTCTGGTCAGGGTGCCTCTCCATTTGGAGCGGTCCGTTGCAAGGTCCTCCCAGCACTCTGTGTTGATCTCCAGGGCCTTCATGTCTGTCTTGCAGACGTCTCTAAAGTGCAGCTGTGGGCGGCCAACGTCTCTCCTGCCAGTCGCCAGTTCTCCGTAGAGGACGTCTTTGGGGATTCTGCCATCCTCCATACGGTGAACGTGGCCTAGCCAGCGGAGCCTGCGCTGCCTGAGTAGAGTGAACATGGAGGGAAGGCCGGCGCGGGACAGAACTTCTGTGTTGGGCACTTTGTCCTGCCAGGATATGTCCAGGATGTGGCGAATGCAGCGCAAGTGGAAGGAGTTCAGTCTGTTTTCCTGCCGGGCGTATGTTGTCCACGTCTCACTCCCGTAGAGCAGTGTGCTGATGACGCAGGCGTTGTACACTGCCATCTTCGTCTTGACAGAGAGTTTGGGATTCTCCCACACTCGTGTGGTGAGGCGAGCGAGTGTGAAGGCTGATTTTCCAATCCTCTTGTCGATCTCTGTATCAAGGGAGAGGTTGTTGCTGATCGTGGACCCCAGGTACGTGAACTGATTCACGACCTCCAGCTCGTAGTCGTCGATGGTGATGGTTGGTGGTGCTTCCGTGCCTTGCGCCAAGACGTTAGTCTTCTTCAGGCTGATGGTAAGCCCGAAGTCCTTGCATGCCTGGGAGAAGCGGTCCATCAGGGTCTGAAGCTCCTGCCGTGTGTGGGTTGCGACTGCAGCGTCGTCTGCAAACAGCATGTCTCTGATTACAGCCTCGCGTACTTTGGTTCTGGCTTTCAGGTGGGCGAGGTTGAAAAGCCTGCCGTCAGATCTTGTGTGCAGGTAGATTCCCTCTGTTGCTGTGCTGAAGGCATGCCTCAGGAGCATAGCAAAGAAAATCCCAAAGAGGGTTGGCGCAAGTACACAGCCCGGTTTCACTCCGCTGCGTATGTTGAATGGCTCTGAGGCGTTGCCGTCGTGCTGCACTATCCCCTGCATGTTGGTGTGAAACGAATCGATGAGGCTTTGCAACTTTGGTGGGCATCCTATCTTTGGCAGGATCTTGAAAAGGCCCTCTCCGCTGACCAGATCGAACGCTTTGGTGAGGTCGACGAAGGCGACGTACAGGGGCATGTTCTGTTCTCTGCATTTCTCCTGGGGTTGGCGGATGGAGAATATCATGTCTACAGTGTGTGAATGTGTGTGTGAATGGGTGGATTGCAGGATCTGTAAAGCGCTTTGGTCATCAAGAGATGAGAATAAAAGCGCTATATAAGTGAATGCCATTTACCATTTACCATTACCGTTGATCACTCAGCGCGGAAGCCACACTGAGACTCAGGGTAGACACGTTCAGCAAGCTTCTGTAGACGAATGAGAACAACTCGTGCGTAGACTTTGCCAACAACGCTGAGGAGGGAGATGCCCCTGTAGTTGTTGCAGTCGCTTCTCTCCCCTTTGTTTTTGTAGAGGGTGATGATCTTGGCATCCCTCATGTCCTGTGGTATGGCACCTTCCTTCCAGCACTGGCAGAGGACGTCATGCAATAGCAGAAGTAGGGAGGTCTTGCAGTGCTTGATCAGGTCGGGGGGTATGCCGTCGTTGCCGGGTGCCTTGCCAGCGGCCAAGCTATCAATGGCCTTGCTGAGTTCGTCGATGGTTGGCTCGGCGTCAAGTTCGTCCATGGATGGCAGGCAGTCGATGGCATCAAGGGCTGATGGTGTCATGGTGTTCTGTCTGGAGTAGAGGTCGGAGTAGTGTTCCACCCATCTCTCCATCTGCTTGTTCTTTTCTGTGATCATCTCCCCAGTGGAGGATTTGAGGGGGGGCCGTCTTGCTCTGAGCCGGACCAAGTGCTTTCTTGATGCCATCGTACATACCACGGATGTTCCCTGTTATGGCAGCGGTTTGAATGTCTTGGCTGAGCTGAGTCCAGTACTCGTTGGCACAGCGCCGAGCAGTCTGCTGAACTTTGCTTCTCGCAGCCCTGAGAATCTGGAGATTCTTCTTGTTTGGGTACTTCTTGTACTCAGCAAGTGCTGAGCGCTTGGCTTCAATGACGGGGGTCATCTCGGTCAACTTGGCATCAAACCAGTCCCGTGACTTCGAGGTCTTCCTCCCAAAGGAAGGCTGCACGGTGGCGCAGTGGTTTAGCACTGTGGCAGCACAGTTTACCTTCGGCCGGGGGATCGCGGGGATCATGAGATCGTGGGTTCGATCCCAGCCCCCGACCAACAGTGAGCTGTGTGGAGTTTGCATGTTCTCCCCGTGTTGCGTGGGTTTACTCCGGGATTTCTCCGGTTTCCTCCCGCATACCAAAAACATGTAGGTTTAGGGCGCTCGCGCACGCAGCGACCAGCAGCCGGTGGCTTGTCACCAGACTGCAAACCAAATCTACCTACGGATACAAATAAGTAACAAAAAAAAAAAAAAAAAAAAAAAAAAAGGTAGCCAAGGCTGTGCGGTGGATGGTGTTTCGCAGCTCTTCCCACTTCTGCTTTGCAGATTTTCCTTCTTGTGGTACACCAAGTTCCTTCTCAAAGGTGGAAGCAAACTGCTCAACAAGTTCTTGGTTGGGCCATCTTGCTGGTGTCAATCCGTGCCTTTCCAGGCTGTCTAGCATGATGGAATTTCTTCAGCTGCAGCTTGACCTTGCAACACACCAATGAATGGTCTGTGTCGCAATCTGCACTCTGGAACGAACGGGTGATTAGCACGTTCTTCAGTGAGGTGCGCCTGGTCAGGATCAAGTCCAGCTGGTGCCAGTGCTTTGAGCGCGGATGTCGCCAGGAAACCTTGTGTTGGGGCTTGGTCTTGAAGAATGAGTTTGTGATGCACAGATTGTGATATGTGCAGAACTCGAGCAGCCGCTGTCCGTTGTCGTTCATTCTGCCCACGCCAAATGGTCCAAGACAGGAGGACCAGGAGTCGTGATCAGCGCCCACTCTGGCATTGAAGTCTCCAAGGAGAATGAGTTGTTCAGAGTTGAGATGATCCTGACAGTTGTTGCGAGATTCTCGTAGAACTCGTCTTTTGCCTCTGGTGTGGCTGTCAGTGTTGGGGCATACACACTGACAAGGGTGACTGGGCCTTGAGTGGTGTTGAGGCGGAGGGTGAGGAGTCGTGCAGAGCCATTGCTGCCCGGTTCCACCATCTTCAGCAAGGTGTTCTTCACTGCGAAGCCCACTCCGTGTTCCCTGTGTTCGTCATCGCTCTTTCCCTGCCAGTAGAACGTGTAGTCCTTCTCTCTCAGTGTGCCTGCGTCAGCCAACCGTGTTTCCTGGAGAGTGGCGATATCCACTCCCAGTCTCTTCAGCTCATTATTGATGAATTACTTTATTCAGCTCATTATTGACCGGTAAGCCTTGTAGATAAACATAATCATCAAATTTACAACCAAGGAGGTCTTTACAGACTGAAATACATCCCTAAAATGGTGCTTACCTTTGATTAATCATGAAAAAAAGATCACTGTGGAGCAGCTCAAATAAAAATGTTTTAAGTCCAGTTTTGTGCAGCTCCAAGCCTGTGCAACATCACATCACCTTTTTTTCTTCATTGTACATTATACTAAATAGTATAATGATTATTTCAATTTGATTTCAGTGTTGTCATTTTTAGAATTTAGAAAAATATTACAATAAAAAGCACCGAGGTGCTGTGTCTCAGTGCCTGTGGCATGGCAGCATGGGCAGCTGTAAAAAAGTGGCACTCCAACCTCTACTGGCCCGGCATAGTTATTACGTTTCCTGTTTTCGCGGCTGCATTGACAGAAATGGTGAGTTAAATTTGTGTTAATTTTGAAAACAAAGCCTTATCTCACAATTCTGGCAAGCTAAAAGTCGGGAACATATGGGAATACAATGATATAAGCCTTTAGTTCCACTTTATTTTGACCGGGTGAGCTGAAACAGAGAGGCAGACAGACAGATACACACAGCCACAAACAGCTGGATTACTGTATGCTTCTGTTTCACCAAGGCATAATAACGTACTGTACACTCATAGTATTATGTGTTAGAGTATTATAACACATTATAATACATAGTATTACCGTGTTATGCCAGAATTTTTCTTCCCAGGGGCCTTAAAAATTATATATTAACATGCAAACTCCTTGCGGGTGAAACACGTCACACTTCCGACCTCTTGGTTGGAGAGAATTCGTGGAGTTTGCTGGACATGTCCAACATCCTTATCTTTGTTCCTTACCCCCAAGTATGTACCGCTCATCAACCGGGTGAAGCCATCAGTGAGGACCATCAAAGTGTGGCCAGAGGGGGTTGACTCTGTACTCCAGGAAAAGTTTAGGAACATAGACTGGAGTATGTTCACCTCTCAGGCTACTTGTGGCTCCCACATAAACATCGACTCTTACACCCACTCAGTCCTGGACCATATCAACACCACTATTGACAGTGTCACCATGGAAAGACAGATCACCACGTACCCAAATCAGAAGCCGTGGATGAACAGAGAAGTGCGGCTTCTGCTAAAAGGCACGTAACAATGCCTTCAGATCTGATGACGCACAGGCCTACAGTTCATCCAGGGCAGATCTGAAGAGGGGCATCAAGAAGGCCAAGCACAGCTACATGCTGAAGGTGGAGGAACATTTTGTGGACTCTGACCTCCGACGCATGTGGCAGGGCATTCAAGCTATCTCTGATTATAAGCCCAGCAACTCCATACCTACAGCCACGACTGTGTCCTTTCTCAATGAGCTAAATGACTTCTATGCTCGTTTTGACAAGGACAATAACGAAAAGAATATCAATTTTCCACCCTCTGACGACCTCCACTATCTCACACTCACCCACACCGACGTCCGTAATGCATTGAGTCATATCAATGTACGTAAGGCTGCTGGCCCTGACGGCATTCCTGGGTGTGTGCTGAGGGCATGTGCTGAGCAGCTGGCAGTGGTCTTCACGGACATCTTCAACCTGTCCCTGGCCCAGGCAGTTATTTTATTTAGCGAATGCAAAGTCCTTAAGCCAAGCAGTTGCCTCCTGGTTTGCTGTATGGAGGGTGTGTAATCCTCCTTCCAGTCTTTGGAGTGGGCAAGCCTCTATGATGTGTTCCATAGTTTGCTCCTCTCCACATGTGCACAGTGGGCTAGGGCTACTGCCCCATCTGTGAAGGCTGGCCAAGCAGGGGCCATGTCCAGTCCTGAAGCGATTGAGTGTAGACCACTGTCTCCTTGGGAGGTTGGTGCCCGGGACCTGTTGGTTGGGGTTTATCACCAGCTGTTTGTTTGGGACCTCCTTGGTCTCCCATTCCTCTTGCCAAGCTGTCTGGATGGTAAAGTCAGCTGGAGGAGGGTTTTTCTAAATCGGCCGTCTGGATGAAAGTCGGGCAGTGGGTGGGGTGTAGATATCTGCATGGATTGGTAAGTGAGGAAAATCTTTAACTTTTTGGAGCATCCTTTGACTTAATGCTGCTCGCCGGATGTGTGGAGGGGCTATGTTTGACAGTACAGAGAGCCAGGGGAGTGGTGTTGAGCGGATTGTTCCAGTTATAGTTCTCATGGTTGAGTTGAGCTGGGTGTCTACATGGTGTGTGTAAGATGACCTGGACCAGACAGGGGCACAATATTCTGCTACAGAGTATGAAAGGGCCAGTGCTGAGGTGCGCAGGGTGGAGACTGCCGCCCCCCATTTTGCACCAGCGAGCTTGCAGAGCAGGTTGTTTCGTACTTTCACCTTAGCAGCCGTCCCATTTAGATGTTCCTTGAAGGATAAGGTCCTATCAAGGGTCACTCCAAGATAAGTTGGATTTGGGGCATGCTTAAGCTTGAGTCCGCTCAGGTGGATGTTTAGTTCTCTGGCAGCTTTTGCATTGTGGAGATGAAATACACTGGAGACGGTTTTTGCTGGGCTTGGTTTTAGGCGCCAGATTTTGCAGAACTGGTCCAGTTTAGCAAGATCTTCCGTGAGCACCCGTTCCAGTGGTTCAAAGTCTGGTGCTTGGAATGCCAAACAGATGTCGTCTGCATAGATGAATTTGCGGGATTTTGTAGTAGGCAGGTCGTTTATGTAGAGGTTGAACAGAGTTGGAGCTAGAACTGAGCCTTGTGGGAGTCCGTTTTTCTGCATTCTCCATGCACTTGTGTTCTGACTGAGGTGGACTCTGAACCTTCGGTTGGTCAGCAGGGTTTTTATAATTGCTGTTGCCCAAGCAGGGATCGCCTTTATAAGTTTCAGGAGGAGGCCTTTGTGCCAGACCGTATCATAGGCGGCTGTAAGATCGAGAAACACAGCCCCTGTCTTCAGTCTGCTCTCGAAGCCATTTTCAATGAAGGTGGTTAGGGCCAGTACTTGTTCTCCTGTACTGCGGTCCTTGCGGAAACCTGCTTGATCCACACTTAGAATATCCTCTATTTCTGGGGAAATGCGTTGCAGTATTAGGCGCTCCATGATTTTGTAAGGAACGCTGAGTAGGGAGATTGGGCGGTACCTTGCTGGTAGTTTGTGGTCTTTGCCAGGTTTTGGGATGGCAATGACCTTTGCTGCCCACCATTTCTTTGGGATCGAGTTCGTTTGTGTGATCCTCGTGTAGAATTGTGTCAACCAGGTTAGGGCTCGGGGGCCAAGATTTTTCATGAATTCTGGGAAGATGTTATCGTATCCTGCTGCCTTTCCACATTTCAGGCCCTGTAGGACTTTCTCCAGTTCAGCAGCCTCGAAGGGTTCAGGGTTCGTTTCCTCTACAGGCATTTTTTGGTGTTTTTTTTAGCTCAGTTGTAACTGCTCTTCTGGTGTCTTTGTCTTGGGGTGCTTTGGCGATAGTCAGTAGGTGGGATGCAACTTGGTTGGGTGTGACGGATGCTCGGCTTTGGCTAGGGGGCTTCTGTGCAGCTCCAAGGCAACGGATGAGGCTCCAACATTTCCTGCTAGAGTGGGTAAAGCTCCGGTCAGCAACTGTCTCCTCCCATTTCTTTCGCCGGGCTGTATTTAGCGATTCAATGAGATGGTCTGCTATCTCTGGGTCCCCTGATGTTTGATAGGATTGTAGGAGGGCAGCACTTTCTCCGTCCAAACATGGGACATAGAGGGGTCGGTAGCCTCGTGGGATTGCAGTATGGGCAGCCTTGAAGATTGCGCTGCAGAAGCGGTTGTATGCTTCATCTACAGTGATGGTGTGGAGTGGGATGGTAACAACGCTCCGGTCCAGAGTTTCACTGAATTTCTTCCAGTTGGCTTTGCAGAAGTTCCAGCGCATCTTCCTTGGGCTGTATATGACTGGAAGTTGTAGGCCAATGTGTACAAGCAGGGGCCGGTGTTGGCTGTGTGGAAAATCATCAAGAATGAGGATCTGTGTAGGATATGGCTCCCCATTCAAAGAGCTGACCCAACACAGGTCAGGAGAATAGTCCTTCTTCCACCTAGCAGAGTGGAAGGTTCCTCTTTGTTTGGGGTCGTATATCAAAGCGAGGTCATTTCTGGATGCCCAGTCTGAAAGTGCCTCCCCATCACTGTCCACTGCTGGGTACCCCCAGTCAGGGTGATGGCTGTTAAAGTCCCCCACATAGATGGCAGGGTGGGGTAGGGTGGGTAAGACCTGCAGATCCCAGTTGGCATTAGGGGGCTTGTACACATTGACAATATGGAAGCCACCAATGATTATGGTGTCTGAGAAATGTGTTGTTATCAGGTGATTTGCTTCAACTATGTCAGAACGCACATAGGTGGCACGTCCATGTTTAGCATGTAGAACATAGCACAGGAGGTCAAAGCCTTTGATGGTGAAGCGGCCAGCTTCCTCTGTGCCAATATGAGTCTCTTGGAGGCAGATTACATCAATTGAATGTTGGAAGGCGAGGACTTCAATAAGGCTTCGCTTGGCTGCAGATAGGCCTTCAACGTTTAGTTGTAATATGCGAAGGGCAGATCCTACCACAAAGTACTCTTGGGGCTGTTTGCTTTCGGCTTTAGGACTGTGACTAGGATTCTTCTTTGACTTGGCACAGAGGCGTCGTCTCTTCGAATTTAGTCTGCTGGTAGGATCATTAGCTTCCCCAGGCGAGCCCGGGTACTGGCGGAGGGCGCGACGAGAACGCTGATCCATTGCCCGCCCAGGCAGTGGTACCAGCAGTTGACTTCAGCTCAGCATTCAACACAGTCATCCCCTCCAGGTTGATCACTAAACTTGGGGACCTGGGAATCAGTACCTCCACCTGCAACTGGATCATGGATTTTTTGACCAACAGACCCCAGCATGTTAGGTCAGGCCCCAACCGTTCTTCCATTATCACACTCAACACTGGTGTGCCACAGGGCTGTGTGCTCAGCCCATTCCTCTACTTCCTCTTCACCCATGACTGCAGGCCTGTGTATGGATCCAATTCCATCATAAAGTTCGCAGATGACACCACGGTGATCAGACTCATCAGAGACAACGATGAGTCAGACTACAGGGCAGAGGTTGAGCACTTGGCTACTTGGTGCGCTGACAATAACCTGCTCCTTAACACCAGCAAAACCAAGGAGCTCATAGTGGACTACAGGAAGGAGAGGGGAGAGACACATGACCCCATCCATATCAACGGCATGGCTGTTGAACGTGTCTCCAGCTTCAAATTCCTGGGGACCCACATCTCGGAGGACCTGTCCTGGTCAGTTAACACCACCAGCCTGATCAAGAAGGCCCATCAGCGCCTCTTCTTCTTGAGGACACTGAAGAAGAACCATCTGTCAACTGACATCCTGGGTAACTTCTACCGCTGCGTGATAGAAAGCACCCTGACCAGCTGCGTCACAGTCTGTTATGGGAGCTGCTCTGTCGCTGACCGTAAGGCGCTGCAGCGGGTGGTGAAAACCGCCCAACGCATCACAGGGACTCCACTTCCAGCTATAGAGGACGTCTACAGGAAAAGATGTCTGCGCCTGGCACGCAGCATTCTTAGGGACTCCACCCATCCTGCTCATGGACTGTTCCAGCTTCTCCCCTCCAGAAGGCGCTTCAGAAACCTTTGGACTAGAACCAGGTTTAGGAACAGCTTCTTTCCAACAGCTGTCACGTTATTGAACTTAGTTCCCCGCTGAACCTCCACTTCTCTCCCCTTTAACACCCCCCCCCCCGTGCTTCCTCAAACTGTATACACATATACAGTATATCATATCTTCTTTCTTTTTTTTTAAGAATGTTCAAATAAAAATCAATGTCAATGTCAATATCTGCATATTGTCATTATATATTAGATACATATTGCTCTTCTGTATATTATCATCACATATTTAACTACATACTGTTTTGTATATTGTCAATACATATGTATCTACATACTGCTCTTCTGTATATTGTCAATACATATTTATCTACATACTGTTTTTCTGTATATTGCCACTTTGTATAGTTAGATAGATTGCTACTTACCTCACTTCAACTGTACTTTGCTCTTCTGTAATTATGCTAACTTAGTCCCATCTCTTACCATCCTCACCTATATATAACTGTCCACCTAATTTATTGTACATTATTTGCACATAACTGTACTCTAACTTTCTACACTGACCTATCTGTATATATTTGCTTAAATTGTACATACTGTCAATTACTGTATATACTGCACTGCTGTCCTTTGCACTTATGATTGGATGCTAAACTGTGTTTTGTTACCTTGTATTCATACATGTGTAATCACAATAAAGTTGAATCTAATCTAATCATCCTCCGTACATGCTTACATTATTTAAAAATCTCTAAAAATTTGCGAGAAACATTTACATGACATGTGACATTCAGCTGAAAATCTGCATACAGACAGGCTGTAGCAGCCCTGTTACGACTCAGGCTTTAAAAAGACTTTACACCAGATGCGCCAACCGGACTTCAAAACAACTCACTGTAAGATACTGACTTTAGCAGGCCAGTATCACCCACACTTTACACTTAACAGTGTTAACCATGTAACGCTGAAAAGATTACAAATAGCAGTTTTGTTTTGCTTTTTGTTTGTTTGTTTTTTTTTACCTCTGCTGTCCAGCAGCTTGGCAAGCAGAAGAGATGTCTGTTTGCCTTTCTGTGCCAGATTTGCTTTGCCAAAAGAAGCTTTGCTCATATTTGATATATGCTGTATATAAATAGTATTTATAGACTCCTCTTGCTATATAAAAACTTTTACACTTTATTTATATTCTGTTACTATGCTGGAACTGACAGGGAGGAATGGGGGAGGGAATTAAAGGGCTATGAAGTGGCCGGAAGAGGTGGGAGTGTCAAGAAGTGGGGGGAAGAGAATGAAAGAAAACACAAAACACAGTTGTTGCATCTGAGAAGATCTCCACACGGGCCTGATATCTGCACCTGAAAGAGAACAGATAGACATTTGTGTATGTGTGTGTGTGTGTGTGTGTGTGTGTGTGTGTGTGCGTGCGTGCGCGCGTGCGAGCACATGCACACACAAGAAAGTCTGCGTGTATGTGCGTGGCTTGCCAGGAAACTTACAAAGAAAAGAGAGAGGGTAGCAGGCTGCAGCAGCGCACCCCCATCCAGGACTGTGAGCAAACAAGAAAATGCCCCTCACCTCCCGAGCAACCTGCAACCTCCGCAGAGTACAATGCACTGAGGCCACTAAACCCCAGGAGAACCAGGCACCCGCCCCAGGGGGCAGAGTAAGGGGGGGGGGGGGGGCGCAGGCATTGACCAGGGCCAGCGTACCACCAGGCCAGAACCCCCCCAACAAGCAATCATGCGGCATATTGCCAGTCAGATGCTAGCTATAAGAGGGAGCTTATAGCTTGGTATTTTCAGAACAGACTTCATGACAGAGCCATCTAATAAACCAAAGATGATCTTGTTGGAGGAAACGAGGAAAATAAAGAGAGCGTGACTGAGTAAGTGTGATTATTGGACTGAGTTACACTCACTGGTGAGATCTAAAAGAGATAAAGGAATGCAAGACTGATGGTGACCTGGCCTTTTTCTATAGGACTAGTAAATCATATATTTTTTTCTTACCCTTTATATTTTTTCTTTCAAACGAGACAAGGACTTATGAATTTGCTGCTTCCCTATCAGTCAGCTTGTTAATAAATACACATGGCTGACACTGCAGTAAAGATCTACAACAGTGGTAGCAGACAATTACACTTCACATCTGTAGGGGGACACTGAGAGGAAATCTTCCATAATGTTGCTTCAAGACTAGCCTTACCCATCAGCGACAGTGGTCTGTGTTCATGTGAGTGGCCATAGCTGTCCTAGGCAACATGTGATGCTTTTTTAATTTGACAAACAAAATGCAGGATGGGGAAGGTAGTACGTTGAGAGCTCAAACTGAAGTGCTCATATTTCTTCTGAAAAACACTATTATTGTGCACCTCTAGTAGGTGCCAAACATTAATCATTATCTTTTTGTCTCCATTGGGCTCCAGCACAAACCATATTGGGCAAAATTATGATCGGTTTTATTTGTTTTTATACAGAGAAAAGCCCAGAAGCTTCCCTTTAAGTGATTTTTTTTTCTTCCAATCCCTTTTTTTAGCATTAGCCTAGCCAAACATTCAGCAGCTCTGAATATTTGGCCTCTTCTCTATTAATGAAAACTTTGAAATGCAGCATTTCCTCTGAGGATAGAACTATTTAAAAGACAAATATCTAGTGATATTCATGAAATAAGTTTTGATTTTATTGGGAAAGAAAGAATAAATGCCAATCCATACTGTGGGTCCTCATTTTTTGGTAAACATGTTGGTTTTTAGGCCTTGGCTGAAGTGTATCTAGCCACTTGTTAACAAGTAATATGCTTTTAGAATGAGGATTAGACATTAGCTTTCCATTTCAGTTGCTTAACTGGATTCAAAAACACTCAGGGACAACTTATAATGAAGATTAGAATCCGAGTGGAATACACTTCATCACAATGAGACCAACTTGTAGTCAGTCTGGTGTGGAAAGCCATCTTTGCATTTTAAAGTTGTTCTTCTGCTGTTATGTTTCCCCTGCAGCCAATAGCTCAAAACTAATCAAAGTAATCTAAAAGAGAAAGTAAGAACAAATGTTTGGTTGAAATGATGCCATTTGTTTCGCCTGCAGAGGGGGATTTATTCAGTCCTCCGAGAATTATGAACGCGCACGTATGGACAAACACACAGATGCATAGGGAAACACACACACACACACACACACACACACAGACACACACATTAGATGCCCTATTGTACTGCTGAGGTCCCTTCAGTCTCCCACATTCTGCAGCCTCCACCCCTTTACCACCGCCACCTTCAAGAGGCACTTATTTAGTTTAGTACGCAGACATCATGCTGCGAATCCCACACAGACAGACCACACACACAGTCAGCACAAACATGCACACTCAAACACATCCTGCCAGTGGAACAAATCAAATATACTCAGCTTGAATTTTACCTCTGCACATGCACACACAACTGTCAGTCATCCTCTTGTCCCCACTAGACAGCCGGAGCAAAGTGTTTGTGAGTTTCTCTCCACTAATTAAAACAGAGGTGTGCCTGCCTGTGTGTGGCTTTTTAAAGCTCTTTTCTTTCCATTAAAGTAGGGGAGTGTGCGCATGGGTTGTGTATATTTTTGAAAGGGGGTTTCTTTCCCGTTGAGTGTGTGCGAGTGCAAGTGCAGACAGAGGAAGAGATAGAGAGTATGGGGGTGTGTGGAGGAGGTGTTCTGTTGGCAATTAATCACAGAAGTGAATCTCCCTCCTCTCGTCGTATAATACAGATGTCATCCGCAGCGCTAGCTTCACGGGGCTGCATTATTATTTATCTTATCTTGCATCCTGTTAAGTTTGTTATGAGCAGTATTGGAATACAGTTTACCTCTATGCATAGGTTTATTTCAGTAACATTTTTTCAACAACATGAGGTCATTCATATCACTATCACATTAAGAATAGTCCAAAACATTTTTGCCAGAGGTTGCCCAACAATGCACAAGCCTTTTGTGTACAAAATTGAATGAAGCTGTCAGTAGATTTTTCTCTTCCAAGATATTTGCTGAATGGCTTGGAATAGAAATGGTAAAATAGAAATAGGGAATGATTCTGAATCATCAAAATTCTGTCCTATTGGTGTGAAAACCTGAATCAAAGTCAGATTTTGTAGGACCACATTTCATCTCCTTTTACCTTGACTAAGTTGATAAATTAGTGTTAAAATTGAAGAAGATATTTAGCTGAAGATGTCAAAATGCAACATTCTGGCTTGTCATTTCAATCAGCACACTGGATTGTGATTTTTCCCTCTAAAGGTGCGTTCACACCAAACATGAATGGGCGGCGCAAATCCATACAAAGTGGGAAGATGCGAGTACACACAAATTTGCGCAGTCACGCGTTTGCATACCAGGCTAGCTAGCTAGCTAGCTGCAAGCTTTGAGATTCTGTCGTCACCTGAGTAAAGGTATCACCATTGCAGAGTAAACTAGTTTGAAAAATTGACTCACTCACCTGGAGACTCAGGAGGACCTGGATCCCTTCAGCTGAATCGGGATGTCGTTATTTGCCCACGTTTTCCTGTCACGGACAAGCTAGCAACGTAAACACCCCTCATCTTGTGAACTTTTGGAGGCTTGAGACATTTTCAGGTGAGCCCCCGGTTGGATAATGTAAACATAAGCACAACGTTATTTTGGGAATTTCCACAGCAGGTTGAACACAGCTGCAGAAGTTTTTTTTTTTTTTTTTATTTAAGTTTTTGTAAAGGGTATACAGGTCATTACAGCATTGCATTGTTTACATTTTCATCACATGTTCCCTTATTTTTTGCTATTTGACAACATTGGTAGAATAGTTATTACAACACCCCCCCCCTTTTTTTTTAAAGTGAAAGAAAAAGTGAAATTAAGGAGAATTAAATAAAAACAAAAAAAAAACCAAACGAATAAACAAACAAACAGAACAGCAAAAAACAAACAAACAGAAAATTAAGTAATTAAAAGTAAAAGAGCATCTGAGTAGCATTGGAACAAAGAGCGGGACCATTATTGAAATGGTATTTGTCAAAGATTAGATCTAATGGAAGACACATATGCGATCCAGGGTTGCCAAAAGTTCATGAACCCATCCATGTCCTGTCTCAGTGCGAATGTCAACTTTTCCATCGAGTAAATGTCTTGAATCACGTTAATCCAATCTTCAGGTGTAGGACAGTCCTTCAGCATCCATTTTTTAGTTAGGGCTTTTTTACTTGCCAATATTAAAACATTGAATAAGTATTTATCTCCTCGTCTTTCCAGTGAGTCCGGTAGTAAACCCAAATACAAAGTTACAAAAGAAAAGGGAACTGTTATTTTGAATATTTTCCCCAATATTGTCTGTACGTTGGTCCAATATTGGTGGATAACTGGGCATGACCAAAACACATGAAAATGATTTGCTGTCTTTTCACCACACAAGCGCCAACAGTTCAACCCCTTATGGGTAAATTTGTTTTGTGCAGGTGTTCTGAAAAATCTTACCAAGTTTTTCCATCCAAATTCTCTCCACTGCAGAGATGAGGTACTTTTCCATTGCTGTTTATTTAGCTTTTCCCATATTTCCAATTGAAAAGTGAAATTCCCGTCTTTTTCCCATCTCTCTTTTATATATGATGTGTTGTTTCCTTTTAAGTCTTGAAGACCTTGGTATATTTTAGAAATGTATCTGATCCCTGGGATCCCTTTATATGCCATTAAGAAGACCTTCAGAACACCTGACTGGGCCCTTTCCAAATCCTCCTTTTTAAGTATATTGTTTATGTGGTGTCTAAGCTGAAAGAACCTGTAAAGATCTTGATTTATTAGACCTTGTTTTTTCAAATCTTCAAAACTTCTTAAAGTTTGCCCCTTAAAAAAATCGTAATATTTTATCAGCCCTTTCTCTTTCCACTCTTTAAATCTAGTGTCTGTTTTATTGGGGGTAAAGTCTTGATCATAGGCAATCCATTGCAGAAGTCGATAGGGCTCTTTAGCTTGATTCTCTCTGCCTATCTTAAACCAAATTTTTAGCGGGGTCTCTATCCACGGGTTAGTGTTATTCAAGAGTTTCGTTAAGGCATTGTTCCCTATTATCGCCTGTAGGGGGATGTCACTTGTTATTTGGCATTCCATCTCCTTCCATTGTGCAGTGTAGACTGGGTTACATATCTCTACTAAAGTTTTAATTTGTGCAGCTATAAAATAGTCCCTGATATTTGGCAGCGCGAGCCCACCTTTGTCTTTGTTTAGCTGTAGGGTTCTGTATCTGATTCTAGGTCTCTTACCCTGCCATATGAATCTTGAGATCCTTCTGTCCAGCTCCTGCCATGTTTTTTTGTGAGGTTCTATCGGTATTGTTTGGAAAGGGTATAGAAGACGTGGAAGTTGTGGTGTAAACAAACGACACAGTATTATCTTGTCTGTAACTAGTGATCTTTGGTCACGCATCTGACGTCGTGACGTAATTATATATGTGCTGTCTCTTTTTCTCATGCAAGCTGGCAAGTAAAGTTCATGTTCAACAGCACGCAGTTGTCCCACGTTATTATGTTCAACTAAAGAACACGACATGGTGTCAGAAGTGCTGCGTAGCTGTGAAGACAGACACTAAAAGTCATTCTAGTGGGAAGAGGGAGAGAGGTGAGCTAAGATGCCCGAAGATAGAGATGATGAACAGGTGAGAGCAGGAGTTAGCATCGCGGCTAGCACGCCCAGCGCTACGTTTAGCATTCAGCCACCGGAGCCCTTTGATTTCTCCAAACCACATGAATGGACCAAGTGGATTCGGCGCTTCGAAAGATTTCGCCAGGCAAGCAATTTGTCTTCAAGTTCAAATGAAAATCAAGTCAACACATTAATATACTGCATGGGAGATGAAGCAGATGATGTCCTGAGAGGCTTAAAGTTAACCGAAGCAGAGCAGCTCGAATATAGCAAAGTGAGAGACGGCTTCCACAGCTTTTTCATTGTAAAGAAAAATGTTGTTTATGAACGTGCACGTTTCAATATGCGCAAACAAGAGCCAAATGAAACCGTAGACGCATTTGTAACGGCCCTGCACTGCAACTACGGTCAGCTTCACGATGAGCTTTCATAAGAGACAGAATAGTAATGGGCTTGGCCGACACAAGACTGTCAGAGCGCATGCAAATGGAAAAAGACTTGGACTTGGAGAAAGCCGTAAATATGGCAAGGCAATCAGAAGAGATCAAAAAGCAACAAACAACTTTGAGGAATGAAGGAAACGTGATGCAGATGAACGCGAACTCTGTGGATAGAGTTACTAAAGCCAAATACGACAAGACAAAGTTTAAGTTCAAAAGCGAAACAGTGAACACACGCCAGCTGTCTAAAAGTAAAAGCAAAAGTACAAACGCATGGTGCTATAAATGTGGTGGCTCTCCTCACCCTAAATACGAGTGCCCTGCAAATGATGCCAAATGTCATGCATGTGGAAAGAAAGGCCACTACCAACGGGTCTGCAGGCAAAGCAAGAATGTCCAAAGTATTGAGGAGGAAGAGGAGCAAAGTTTTTTCCTCGGCTCAGTCACAACAGGCCACCAGGTATGAACAGCTGATATTCTGGTGAGGGACACTAAAATGTCTTTCAAACTCGACACTGGAGCCTTGGAACAAATATTTCCAAGAGCAAAAATGCCTGTTCTCCAGCAGCCGGAGAAACCATTGTTGGGTCCTGGAAGGAAACCGCTGGAGGTCGCAGGTTTCACAAAGCTTCAGCTCAACTACGGGACAAAACAGACAACAGAAAAGGTCTACATTGTCAAAAATCTCAGCACGCCACTGTTAGGCCTTCCTGCCATCATAGCTCTAGGCCTTCTTGTGCGAGTTGATGTTATTTCAATGGACACTCTGAAAACATCCTACCCCAAACTGTGCAGTGGTCTGGGTGAAGTGCAGCAGCCCTACCACATAAAACTCAAACCAAACGCTGTGCCATACTCATTGAAAACCCTAAGGAGGATTCCAATACCTCTAATGGGTAAAGTCAAGGAGGAACTCCAAAGGATGGAACAGCTTGGAGTCATCACCCGAGTGGAGGAACCTACAGACTGGTGCGCCGGCATGGTCGTTGTTCCGAAGAAAAACAGTCCGAGGCTGAGACTGTGCGTGGATTTTACCGGACTAAATGAGTATGTGTGCAGAGAAAAGTTTGTGCTGCCTTCTGTCGAACAAAGTCTTGGGATGCTAGCAGGAGCCAAAGTGTTCAGCAAACTGGACGCCAACATGGGCTTCTGGCAAATTCCCTTGTCGGAGGAATCTGCCAAACTGACCACATTCATAACACCCGTCGGGCGGTTCCACTTTAACAGCCTCCCCTTTGGCATCAGCTCTGCGCCCGAGCACTTTCAGCGCAAAATGTCGGAGGTTATCAAAGGAGTTGAAGGAGTGGTCTGTCACGTTGATGATGTGCTGGTATGGGGACATGACCAAGAGGAGCACGACGCCCGACTCCATACCACCCTGCAAAGACTGGAAAAAGCAGGTATAACTCTGAATGTGGAAAAATGTGATCTGTCACAGACCAAAGTGACTTTCCTTGGCCACATCATTACGGACACTGGCATAAGTCCTGACCCAAAGAAAACAGAGTCCATCACAGAGATGAATGAGCCATCAAACGTGACAGAGCTAAGAAGTTTTCTGGGCATGGTCAATCAGGTGGGAAAGTTTATCCCCCATTTAGCAGAGGAAGACAAAGCTCTGAGAGATCTTTTGTCCAAGAAGAACAGCTGGTATTGGGGTGTAGACCAAGCTAAAGCATTCAAAACGCTCAAAGATGCTCTAACTTCACCCCCAGTGCTTGCTATGTATGACCCAAACAGAGACACTAAAGTATCGGCTGATGCTTCTTCTTATGGTCTAGGTGGTGTTCTCCTGCAGCAGTGGGAAGAAGGATGGAGACCAGTCGCCTACGCTTCAAGGTCGCTGTCTCCAACAGAACAACGCTATGCACAAGTGGAAAAAGAAGCCTTAGCATCCACATGGGCATGCGAGCGATTCCGTGATTTTCTAATAGGCAAACACTTCTGTCTGGAAACTGATCATAAACCTCTTGTGTCGCTCTTAGGAGCTCAAGCCTTGGATCTACTGCCACCGAGGATCCAGCGCTTCAGGATGAGACTCATGCGTTACTCGTACAATGTACAGTATGCCCCAGGTAAATCGCTCTGGACAGCAGACACTTTGTCTTGCTCACCACTGAAAACAAAACTGACAAAATCAGACAAGGAACTCATGGAGAGCACAGACATATATGTGGACAGCATCATTGAAAATATGCCTATCAGTTCATCATATATGCAAACACTCAAGGAACAACTGAAAATGG
Organism: Pholidichthys leucotaenia; assembly: GCA_020510985.1. Taxonomy (NCBI): domain Eukaryota; kingdom Metazoa; phylum Chordata; class Actinopteri; order Cichliformes; family Pholidichthyidae; genus Pholidichthys; species Pholidichthys leucotaenia. The sequence continues at coordinate 367,809,851 of CM035840.1, forward strand.
ACAGTGTGTGTGCTCGTGTAATGGTCATGTGCAGTCAAGGTTGGCCTGAACATGCAAAACAAGAACCTCTGTTGAGAAACTACTGGCCCGACCGAGCTACACTTACCGTGAAAGACGGCTTGCTGTTGAAGGATTCAAGACTTGTTATCCCTTCAGCAATGCGAAACGATGTCTTAACAAAACTACATGACGGACACCAAGGAGTTGTAAAATGTAAAGCCCGAGCTCGCCAGTCAGTATGGTGGCCTGGTCTCAGCCAACAGATAAGTGAAATGGTGTTAAAGTGCAGAACATGCATACAAGAGAGACACAACCACAGTGAGCCATTAATGCCAACCGAATGCCCTGACCGCCCGTGGCAAAGAGTGGGTACAGATCTGTTCGAGCTGGGAGGGAAAACTTACCTTCTTGCTGTGGACTATCTTTCCAGGTTCGTTGAGATTGCCCTGCTGAACAAAACGAAATCCAACGACATCATTACTCATCTGAAGTCTTTCTTTGCCCGTCATGGCATCCCTGAGGTCCTGATGTCTGATAATGGGCCCCAGTTCTCTGGTCGGACTTTCACAGACTTTGCGGCTGCCTATGGCTTTAAACACATCACAAGCAGCCCAAGGTTCCCGCAAAGTAACGGAGAGGCGGAACATGCTGTACAGACTGTGAAAAACTTACTGAAAAAGGCTGCTGATCCATATTTAGCTCTTCTTGCCTATAGAGCTACTCCTCTCCAAAATGGTTACAGCCCTGCTGAACTCCTCATGGGCCGCCGCCTGAGGACGACACTACCAACTCTTCCCTCTCAGTTGGATCCGACACTACCGGATAGCGTCACTCTTGCTCATAAGGAAAGGGAGAAGAGGATGTCGGACATTTCAAACTACAACAGACGTCACCGAGCAAAACCCTTGTGTAACTTGTCACCAGGAGAACAAGTGTGGGTGACAGATGCTAAAACACCAGGCACTGTTATCCAAAGTCACTCAACACCGAGATCTTATACAGTGGACTTACCACAGGGGACAGTGAGACGCAATCGCATGCATTTGATTCCTCTACACTCACCTTTGCAACAGTGTACCAAACAGCAGAGTGGGTCAGATGAACCTTCAGAGCAGGTGAAACAAATGCCTATTGTACCTCCTGTTACTCCTATAAAGTCTGATGTTGTGAGAACTAGATCGGGAAGAACTATTGTCAAACCTAAAAAGTTAGATCTCTAAAGAATGGTAAAAAGGTACAAACACAGAATGTTCTTAGCTGTGGTATTGTTAATGTTTAGAAAATAATAAGCGAAGGTTTAAAAAGTACATGTTAAGTTCAGAGAAAATGTACACGTGAATACTAGTTACATGTATGCATACTCTCAAAAAAAAAAAAGAAAAAAAGGGAGATGTGGTGTAAACAAACGACACAGTATTATCTTGTCTGTAACTAGTGATCTTTGGTCACGCATCTGACGTCGTGACGTAATTATATATGCGCTGTCTCTTTTTCTCATGCAAGCTGGCAAGTAAAGTTCATGTTCAACAGCACGCAGTTGTCCCACGTTATTATGTTCAACTAAAGAACACGACAGAAGTATATTCATTTTGACTGCTTCAATTCTTTGTGCAGTACCTAAGAATGGTATCATATTCCATCTTGCTAGGTCAGATTTTATTTTTGTCACCAGTGGATCATAGTTTAGTGTTATAATTTTGTCGAGTTGTTTCGGGATATTGACCCCCAGATATTTCATAGATTCCAACTCCCAGTTAGTTTTGAGTTCATTTAGTGAAAAATGATTTGGGTCATAGTTGAATGTTAAGACTTGGGTTTTATGCATGTTTAATTTGTACCCCGATAAATCTCCATAGTCTGAAAAAACTGAGATTAGTTCTGGTAGAGAAGTGTCTGGCTGCCCTAGGTATATTAAAATGTCATCAGCAAAGAGTGCTATTTTATGTTCCTTCTGACCAAGTGTAATACCTTGAATTTCTTGATTTTGTCTTATCCATTGGCTCAGAGGTTCTATGAAGATTGCAAAGAGCAGTGGAGACAGGGGGCAGCCTTGACGACATCCTCTTTCCAGCTCAAAAGATGATGATAAATTACCGTTAATCCTTATTTTAGCTGTTGGTTTTTTATATAATGCCTGTATAGTTCTAATGAAGTTGTTATGAAAATTGAAACTGGATAAGATTCTATATAGGAAAGACCAGTCAACCGAATCGAATGCTTTTTCAGCATCTAATCCCAATATGACTGCATTTAAGTTATATTTTTTTATATGATGAATTATGTGTAAAGTGCGTCGAATGTTGTCTTGTGTCTGTCTTTGTCTTATAAAACCTGTTTGGTCTAAGTGAATTAAGTCTGTCAGTATGTTTTCTAACCTTTTGGCAAGGATAGTGGTAAAAAGCTTATAGTCCTGATTTAATACACTGATTGGTCTGTAGTTGGAGCATTCTAGTTTATCCTTTTCAGGTTTAGGTATAACTGCAATGACCCCTTCTCTCCAGGAGGGGGGGATTTCCCCTGTGTGGAGGACGTAGTTAAATGTTTTCAGGAGGAGAGGAGATAGTTGCTGTTTAAAGGTTTTGTACCATTCTGCTGTATAGCCATCTGCTCCTGGGGATTTGTTAGCTTTAAGTTTCATAATTGCTTTTTCCAATTCTTTAGGTTGTATTTCTGACAGTAGGGTTTTATTTTGTGATTCCGAAAGTTGGGGAAGGTTTAATGTGTTTAGTAATGTTTCGGATGCGTTTTTATGTTTTTTGTGGGAGTATAAGTTCTTGTAGTAATTCTCGAAGCTTTTAAGAATATTCTGAATTCTGAATTTTATTTCCTTTGATACTGGGTCTCTGATTTTGTAGATTGCTCTTTCCGTTTGTTGTTTCCTCAATTTATAGGCTAGTAATTTTGCCGATTTACTGCCTGCTTCATAGTGTTTTTGTTTCAGAAATGTAAGTTTCTTCTGGATTTCTATTATGTAGATCTCATTTATTTGATTTTTAATTTCTTTAATCTTGAGCGAGCCATTAGAATGAGTGTTGTCTTTGTGTTCTTTTTCTAGGTTCTTGAGTTCTGACTCTAGTGTGATTAGTTTTTCTCGTCTCAGTTTCTTTTGGGTTGCCAGTTTTGCAATAATTTTCCCCCTTATTACAGCTTTGCACGTATCCCACAGTATTAAAGGAGATACTTCTCCATTATCGTTTTCTTCCAAATATCTGAGAATATCTGATTCCAATTCATCTTTCAGTGGTCCTTTCAGGACACTTGAATTCAACCTCCAGGAAAATGTATTATTTGTGTATTTTTGGATGTTTAAGTCCATATAGATCGGACTGTGGTCGGAGAGATCCATCAGTCCTATTTTACATGTTTTTACTCTTCCAATGTCTCTATTAAACATAAAAAAGTAATCAATCCTTGAGTAAGATGAATGTGGCGTTGAATAAAAAGTATAATCTTTTACATTGGGGTTGAATTCCCTCCATACGTCACAGATTCCCATTTCTTTTAGTAGCATCCGAGTATTCTTATTTTGGGTGTTATTTTGATGTGAAGAATTACCTGTCGCATCCCAGTATGGATTCAGTCTTAGATTGAAGTCTCCACCACATATCACTAAACCTTGGGCTTTAGTTATCATTAGGTCGAATACATTTTTATAAAATTTCCATTTAGCCCCTGGTGATGCATATACATTCAGCAGGGTGATATCTTCTCCCTCTAGCCGCCCAGTTACCAAACTGTAGCTCCCTTCTTTATCTTTGTGTTCTGATTTTTTTTCAAATGTAATTTTGGTTGATATCAATGTCGCTACTCCCCTCCTCCTCCCTGATTTATATGAAGATGAAGAGATCATTTTAAACCCTTGTCTATTGAGTTTAGTGTGTTCCACGTCTGTTAGGTGGGTTTCTTGTAAAAATATTATTTCTGCTTTGTCTTTTTTCATTTTGCGTAGAATCTTGGATCTTTTAACTGGATTCAGGATCCCTTTTACATTATATGAGGCTATTTTGGTTACACCCTGTTTCTCCATTGTATTTTCTTATTTAGTATAACAGTGTGGTGGCCCTCTTTTTTGCTACTCAGAAACTGAAAGAACATTAAGAACAAGAAAAACATTAAGAACATAGTGTACGAAACTTTAAAACAAAAAACTGTCAAAAAAACTTCCTGAGCTGGGGTCTCTTTAAAGACCCTGTAAGAGCCCTGATGGAGTGTAGGCTCTGAGGGAAATTCCTCAAACTCTGTTACGTGTTGAGGGCCCTCTCTTACCCCTGTAAGTTGTCCCATATCTTTAACGTGAATTTCAGATCCCAATCCGAATTTGTAATGATTTTTTTTTTTTTTTTTTAATGCCTATACCCTATGAGATTGTGTGCACCCTCCCACCCCCATCACAGCAAACATTCACTCTAATACAGTATTTGTTAGTGTGGAGAGAACATGTGGGTCATTGTTACGTTTCTATTTTAACATGATTTTTTTTTTCCCCCTTTAAATTAAGAAGACATTTGTTTCTAATGCTATAACTGCTCCATGAAAGGTTTTACCACATGCTGATTCTGCATCTCCTTTAATGTTTGTTACCTTGTAGGAGGGGGGGTGGAAGTGCAGAGTGACTGAAAAGAAAAAAAAAAAACAAAAAGGTCGCTATTCCTTCCTGGAACTGGAAAGCTTATCTTTGTAGCTCTGGGGCTGGGTTTCCCGCTGCTGGCCCGTGGATTTTGAAGGTCTCTGAGTGGACCACGTTTGAGCTCTGATCTTCTCGCTCAGATCCGCTGCGGGTTTAAACACCGTTACCGGGAGTCCTCTTCTTGCCATGTCAGTTGTTGCTTCTTCCGCTGAATTATAGAGACATGACTCTTCCCCGTAAAAGACCCTTAGCTTCGCCGGAAATGGCGTCTGAAAGCGTAGATTCTGTTCCCGTAGAACCTTTTTGGCGTCGTTATATTCCCGTCGTTTTTTAAGAACCTCAGGGGCGTAATCGTGCTCCACGAAGACTTTTCTCTCATGATGCAGATGCAGAAAAAATCCTTTTTTCTGCCAAGCCCGTCTTACAACCTCTTGTTTTATTTTGAAATTGGCGAATCTTACCACCACAGAACGTGGGGGCGCTTCCGGGGCTGGCTTTGCGGCTAATGTACGATGGGCTTTTTCTATCTTCAAATCGGTGGTTTGTGGAATATCCAACTTCTCTCTCAATAAGGATTCCACGCATTCCGCCACTGTGTTGAAACTATCTTCAGCTCCTTCTTTCAGACCGTGAATTCTGATGTTATCTCGTCTCTGTCTTCCTTCTTGGTCAGTTAGCTTAGCCTCCAGCCTTGACTGTTTTCTGTGTAAATCCAGCACAGAATCTTCAAGCACTTTTACTCTTTCTTCAGCTTCCAAGATTCGGTTTTCGGCCTGGTCCATTCTGCTGTTCGCCCTTTTTAGATCCTCTCTGAATTCAAGAAATTCGGCCCGAAATCGTCGTATTTCGTCAAATAGCGATTTCAAGCTAATCCTTTTGTTAGCTAGGCCCAGGTCCTCGTCTTCTGAACGGAGGTCCTCTGGTTCGGATTCTGCAGCCGCTGTGCGTCCTGACCTGGGGAATGTCAGTTTCTTCTGCTTGTGGTTAGGCATGGTGTTATTGTCTTTTGATTTTTAATCTTCCAAAAATCCGTTAGGTCTGATTTTGAGGATGTTTTCCTTGGATTGAGTCTGGGAGTTTCAGTGTTAGGTTGCTATCACCATGGCGTCCAGACCGGAAGTGCTGCTGCAGAAGTTTTAAATGCAACTTCGCCTAGTCTGCATCTCACTCAGAAGGGAAATTCATGTCTGTTCGCGTGTTTACATTGAGTTATAATGTAAGGATGATTTTTTTCACACATAAGGAGTTGTTCAGAACTCCTTATAAGAACTCCTTATACAAAGATATAGAGTGATGACAATCAAGTCAGTGGCGGTAATGCACCTGTGGGCTGGTTGCCAACCGCCAGTCAAATCTAAAAGAAGAAGAGTCGTAATCGTGCTACGTGAAAAATTTGCCCGTTCGCGTTTGGTGTGAACACATTTTTAGAAAGGTCTCTAAATGAAAACAAGGCAGCATAGTGGGGCATTTAAAACAGCAATGTTGCACACGCTGCGTAAAATCAGCTACTGCTTATGATTGTTTGTGCTCACTGTCATTGTGGAAAAATAGGAAATTTGCCTTTGACTTCAGTAATTTTGCAAAAAATGGAGAAGTACATTTATTGAGGGTGTACCCCAAAAGAGAAATATATATAGTATATTTTTGTATTTAAATTGATGAGTTGCTGCCACCCCACTGTCTTTAATTTATCACTGATTATTCCTTTTCTTAGTTCTGTGTGAGCATGTCCAATCATGCGTAATTGGCAATTGCCTCACTCTGCTTTTAAGTTCATTGCATCTTTGCCAGTCCAAGATAAATGACACTGTCATGATATTATGGAGTTTGGTCACAGAACATGCAGTGACACTCCAATTCATCTTCAGCCAGCAGAGCTTTAACCAGTGAGTCATTTAAAGCACCTGTGTCAGGCTGCAGGGCCTGTTTATTGAATCCAGTAATTGCAGAGGATCCACGTGTTACACTGAAACCACGATGGGCCATATTATGACGATCTAGTCAACAGTCCATTGTCTAATGCAGAGCGTGTCCAAGTCCATTTTGTATTACAGCATCACAAAAACAAATTCTGTGCATAAAGAGGCTGTTCTAATGCTCTTAATTATTCAGTCATGTGTTTTTCGGCATAGCGGGCAATAAACCAGAATCAGAATCAGAATCAGATTTATTGCCATTGTTCATGTAGTACACAAACTAGGAATTTGTCTCGGTGCAATGCTGCAACATTAAACATGATAAAATAAAAGAAATAAACTATACATGCAATAAAGTGTAGAATAAGAATGAGTAATACTAGTCAGCAGTTTTAAATATATTAGCGAGCAGCAGATATTGTGGAGAACCATATAGTGCAGTCGGTAATGCAACAGAAACAGTGATGATTGACATGAGTCTGGTTGAGCTGCTGTACATAGTGCACGAGAGTCAATAAGTCACTTAGTGTTCAGCAGTCTGATGGCAGAGGGGAAGAAGCTGTTCATGTGACGGGAGGTTTTAGTCTGAATGGACCGAAGTCTTCTACCTGAGGGGAGAGGGGCAAACAGTACGTGACCAGGGTGTGAAGGATCGGCTATGATCCGGCCAGCACGCCTCCGGGTCCTGGAGATGTACAGATCCTGGAGAGATGGGAGCTTGCAGCCGATCACCTTCTCAGCAGTGCGCACGACGCGCTGCAGCCTTAGTCTGTCCCTGGCAGTGGCTCCTGCGTACCACACGGTTATGGAGGTGGTGAGGATGGACTCGATGATGGCTGTGTAGAACTGCACTAACATCTTGGTGGGTAGCTTGAGCTTCCTCAGCTGCCGCAGGAAGAATATCCTCTGCTGGGCCTTTTTGATGAGGGAGCTGATGGTCGGCTCCCACTTGAGGTCCCTAATGATGGTGGTGCCTAGGAAGCGGAAGCAATCTGCAGTGGTGATGGGAGAGCCTGTGAGGGTGAGGGGGGGCAGAGGGGTTGTGACTTTCCTGAAGTCCACAATCATCTCCACTGTCTTCAGAGCGTTCAGCTGCAGGTTGTTGTTGTTGCACCAGGACGCCAGCTGGGCCACCTCTCTCCTGTAGGCGGACTCGTCGCCATTGGAGATGAGCCCGATGAGGGTGGTGTCGTCCGCAAACTTGATCAGCTTGACAGACTGGTGGCTGGAGGTGCAGGAGTTGGTATAAAGGGAGAAGAGCAGGGGGGAAAGTACACAGCCCTGGGGTGATCTCGTGCTGATGCTAACAGAGTCTGAGACAGTCTTTCCCAGCCGCACATGCTGCCTCCGGTCCATCAGGAAGTCGGTGATCCACCTTCAGAGGGAGTCAGGCACGTTGAGCAGGGACAGCTTGTCCCGGAGTAGAGCGGGGCGGATGGTGTTGAATGCAGAGCTGAAGTCCACAAACAGGATCCTGGCGTAGGTTCCTGGGGAGTCCAGGTGCTGCAGGATGGAGTGGAGGGCCAGGTTGACTGCGTCGTCTACAGACCTGTTGGCTCGGTAGGCAAACTGCAGCGGGTCCAGGAGGGGAGTGGTGATGGACTTGAGGTGGGGCAGGACCAGTTGCTGCCTTTGCTCGTATTCCCTTCAGTAAACAGGGGTGCAAGATCTAAGGCATAGTACTAATATAATGCCGTTTTTTTTTTTACTTTGTAAAGCACACTGAGCTGCCTTGTGTATGAAATGTGCTATATAAATAAATTTACCATTACCATAAATGGGAGGACAAATCTGTTTTACGCTAGGGACAGCAGGCTTGTTCACAAAGTGAAAATACATTTAAGGATCACAGCCCTGATCTGATTTACAAAGATCAGCAGGTGCTAACTGTAGAAGCAGCATGGAAATGTGTGTGTTTTGTGGGTGTTTTATAGGTGATTTATTGAAGAAAGATTGCGTCTTTAACCACAGGTGCAAACTTGAGGAGGGACTTTTCTCGTCTCACTTAGTGTTTTTGACTCCAGAGTTCAAAAACTGACTCACAAACACAAGAGGAAATTAGATCCAAGGGAATCAATTGTGTTATTGGAACCAGCAAATATTCATGAATGAAACTGGCATTTCTCCCCCTCAACCACCGAGCGCAATTGCATCATTCTCTCTTGTGGGGACCCGAGCCCGTCAACCCACAGCAACTGTCCTCTGAACTACTCTGTGATCCATGATCTCAGCCTGAACATTAATATTCCCTCTGCTGAGTGCAAAATTGTTGCATTTGAACTAAAAAAAAATGTAATAACACTGTTGGGAAATCCATGAACAAGGTCAAATACATCCTGCTTCGATTGCACTTTACTTTGAATCATCCCATTAAAAGACTGCCAGTGAATGAGGAGGGAAATAACAAAACTGTCATAAATTAGATAATGGTGGATATATAAGTCAACATTGCCCACACCAGTGTTAGTTGTGCAGATCTCAGCAGACAGGCTGTGCTCTGGCTGCAGATAATTGTCATTTCCCGTTCCAGCTGGCCAGCAGTCTGCATTGAAAAATAAACAATATTTAATTTTTGTACTTGTGCTGCAAGTTCACAACTAGAAAAGCACTCGGAGAGCGCAGACCTCCGCCAAGCGCCACAGTTTCCCCCATACAGTCTTCAGATTCCTTGACCATGAAAACATATGACAAGCAGTGGTTCAGTAGTTATTCACGAAAATGGCCTTTTCCATAATGGTGGCCACAGTTCCCCCCATACAGTGTTTGTGTGTACGTTTTCAGATTCCTTGACCATGAAAACATATGACTAGCAATTGGATTGACAATGATAGGATTAGTAGTTCAGTAGTTATTGACGAAAATGGCATTTTCCGTAATGGCGGCCACAGTTCCCCCCATACAGTGTTTGTGTGTACGTTTTCAGATTCCTTGACCATGAAAACATATGACTAGCAATTGGATTGACAATGATAGGATTAGTGGTTCAGTAGTTATTGACGAAAATGGCATTTTCCGTAATGGCGGCCACAGTTCCCCCCATACAGTGTTTGTGTGTACGTTTTCAGATTCCTTGACCATGAAAACATATGACAAGCAATTGGATTCACAATGATAGGATTAGTGGTTCAGTAGTTATTGACGAAAATGGCATTTTCCGTAATGGCGGTTTAGCGCCACAGTTCCCCCCATACAGTGTTTGTGTGTACGTTTTCAGATTCCTTGACCGTGAAAACATATGACTAGCAATTGGATTAACAACAATTGGATTGACAATGATAGGATTAGTGGTTTAGTAGTTATTCACGAAAATGGCATTTTGCGTAATGGCGGTTTTCTTGTGGACGGTGATCCGGATCACCATCAAAATCTAATCATCTTTAGGATACCCCATTTCTGACAATCTGTGAAAATTTCATGAAAATCCGTCCATAACTTTTTGAGTTATCTTGCTAACAAACAAACAGACAAACAAACAGACAAACAAACAAACAGACAAACCAACGCCGATGATCACATAACCTCCCCCTTTGGCGGAGATAATTAAAACTGAAAATGTAAATGACAACAAAAGCTATTCTATCTTTTATCACATGAGAATTAAAGGAGCAGATCAGCATTATGAGAATTTTTTTTTCCCAAAAATTAGTCCTTCAAAATAATGGACATTGAGAAATTCTAGCTCCAGTGTAGGAACAGGTGTATAGGCACGCTCACATCTTTTAAATGCATCACTTAAATAGGGAATGATAAATCTGCCACTGACTTTAGACCTGGTTGTTGTTGATCAAAGGCGCATTGACAAAGAACACACCATAATATGAATACACTGAACTTTACATTGAGCCTCATCCACTTTAACTGGGTCCCCTCCTATGAGCGCAAGCTGCACACACAACCAGCCACTAATTAGTTAGCCAGGGTGCAGAGTGGAAAAACAGATGATACATTGACAGAAACTAAAGACTCCTCTGGCACAAGGCATGAAATGTGGTGCAAATGCCCACTTTAGATCGTCATAATAGAGCCTGATAAGTTATTAAGTGCATTAGCACAACAAGTAACCCTACATCCCTTCATCACTGAGAGATAAAATATTCTTGAAGTGGATGCTTTCTCTTGCTGAACATCAGAAGTAGCTGTCAGAGAAGAGCTGGCAGAAAAAGATTTTGAGAGCGAGCTGGAGACCCCCTTCTTGGCACGTCTGATTGTGCACCAGGTGAAAAATATGACTCAATGGAGGGTTTGTGACAGTGATTGTTGCTGCTGAGGAGGTGATGTGGTCCATTTCTTTTCGCATGTGACCGTATGTGCTTCTGTACAGACGGTGAGTGAAAAAAAAAAAATCATTACTCTGACTGGAAATTGATGTGTGGAATGCAGCCAAGAGAAGAGAAATATCTGGCAACAGTGTTAAGGGATCAAACTTTAAAAATGCAAACTCTGTGTCAGAGGCTGATTTTGTCTTTTCCTCATGAAGTCAAGAACTAAGATAAAATTAACACTTTCATAGAGCTAATAAGAAAAATATTACCTTCAGTGGCATTATAGAATTTTAGGTATCAATTCATAAACAGAAAACTTTTCACAAATATTTTTCAGCCCTGCTTCTTTAGACGGATGACTTGGGGTCACACTAATACAGATTAAAGCGTTTAGCTTGGCTACCCGGCTCCAGGATGTGATTCATCAGAAAACAAGGCTAATGTTTTCAGCTAACCCACTCCTGGTGCAATTATATGGTCCACTGGCATTGATCATAGCTTCTCTTCTTCAATCTATCCTCCTCTCTCCCTTCTCTCGCCCCCTTTAATGGCCAAGTCAGTGTTAAATGTTTGATAAATGAGTTTTGAGAGCGCTTTCCCATGGATTTATTAAAATTCTATAAAAAGATTTTGTGTGCGCGCGTGTGTGTGTGCACATAAAAGAAGAAAGATGGACTGGTACTTGGTATTTGTGAATATCAAATAGTTTTGCTTGAAATGGGCTCATCTACATTAGTAAGTTGAATTTTTGACCTTTGAGGCAGAAGAACTTTAAACAGTGTAACTGACTGTTGGCCCAGATATCACTATCTAACTGCTATTGTAGCAAATTATTAACATTTAAGCCATTGTTATTTGTCTTGTTTTAGCTGTGCAAAAATGAAAAATTATTTACTGTGAGTGTATCTTTTAAGCTATTTGACATCCTGTCTTTGAGATAATGTCTCATAAATGGCTACTTATTAGGTACTCAGATTCATTTAAATAGTTAGAATATGGTAGATCATTTACAGAAAGTGGTTATATGTTTTTCCCCTTAATGTTAAAATGCTCTTTAGAAAAGTTTCTCAAGCATTTGCGTTGTTTCGGACTTCCTTCAAGTAGCCATTTAGTCTTGCATGTTTTAAGTCAGCTACGTAGCAATATGACAACAGAATGGTGTTCATGTTGCAGATGTATTCACATCATTTTGCTGTCGGATGACAGTAAGTGTCTCTGTCAGTTCCTGATTAGCTCTGTTAAACATTTGAACAAGCGCTTTGAAGCTAACTATGAAAGACCTTCTTCTTCTTCTTTTTTCTGCTCCCTTTAGGGGTCATCTGCCTCCATCTCAGCCTATCCCTTGGATCTTTCTCTGTAACGCCAACCCTCTCCATGTCCTCCTTCACTACATCATGAATCTTCTCTGTGGTCTTCCTCTTTTCCTCCTGAATGGCAGCTCCATCTTCAACATCCTTTGCCCAATATATCCACTATCCTTCCTCTGCATGTGTCCAAACCATCTCAGCCTTGCCTCTCTTACTTTGTCTCCAAACCACTCAACCTGAGCTGTGCCTCTTATATACGCATTTCTAATCCTGTCTCTCCTAGTCACTCCAAATGAGAGTCTTAGTACCTGCAACTCTTCCACCTCCAGCTCGCCTCCTCTTTTTGTCAGTCTCCAAACCATACATCATAGCAATCTTGTAAATCTTCTTTCACTGTAGCCGCTATCCTGTCACAATTCAGTCCTGACACTCGTCTCCACCCACTCCACCTGCCTGCACTCTTTTCTTCACCTCTCTTGTGCATTTTCCATTACTTTGGATGGTTGACCCCAGGTATTTAAACTCGTCTACTTTCACTACCTCTACTCCTTGCATCTTCACTGTTGCACCTTCCTCCCTCTCATTTACACTCATGTATTCTGTCTTGCTTCTACTGACTTTCATTCTTCTTCTCTCCAGAGTGTTCCTCCACTTCTCCGGGATCTCTTCCGCCTGCTCCTTACTCTCACTACAGATCACAATGTTGTCTGCAAACATCACGGTCCATGGAGACCCCTGCCTGACCTCATCTGTCAGCCTGTCCATCATCATGGCAAACAAGAAGGGGCTCAGAGCTGATTCCTGATATAATACCACCCCCCACCTTGAATCCATCTGTCATTCATACAGCACACCTCACCACCATCTCACTGTCCTCATATATGGCCTTCACCACCCTCACATACTTCTCTGCACTTCTGACTTTCACATACAGTACCACACTTCCTTTCTTAGCACCCTATCATATGCTTTCTCTAGAACCACAAAGACACAGTGCAGCTCCTTCTGACCTTCTCTATGCTTCTCCATCAGCACTCTTAGAGCAAACATTGCATCTGTAGTACTCTTTCTTGGCACGAAACTGTACTGCTGCTCGCTGATTTTGACCTGTCCTCTTATCCTGGCTTCAATAACTCTTATATATTCATAGTGTGACTGATCAACTTTAAGGGGCGGCTGTGGAGCAGGCATAGTGTAGCCTACTACTGATCGGAAGATCAGTGGTTTGATTCCCACTCTGTCTGCAGTCTGCATGTCAAAGTGTCCTTGAGCAAGACACTGGACCCCCAGTTGCTCCTGGTGGGTCAGGCCAGTGCCTTGCATGGCAGCTCCGGCGCCATCAGTGTGTGAATGTGTGTGTGAATGGATGGATAGGAGGATCTGTAAAACACTTTGGTCATCTAGAGATGAGTAAAAAAAAAAGCGCTATATAAGTGAAAGCCATTTACCATTATGCCTCTGGAGTTACTACAGCTCTGAGCATCACCCTTGTTCTCGAAAATTGGTACCAAAACACTTCTCCATTCCTCAGGCATCCTCTCACTCTCCAAGATTGTGCTAAACAATCTAATCAAAAAGTCCACTGCCATCTCTCCTAAACATCTCCATACCTCCACAGGTGTGTCATCTGGACCAACCGCCTTTCCATTCTTCATCTTCTTCAAAGATGCCCTCACTTCCGCCTTGCTAATCCTCGGGACTTCCTTGTTCACCATCTTTCCTTCACCCATCCTCCTCTCTCTCATTTTCTGCATTCGTCAGCTCCTCAAAGTACTCCTTCCACCTTCTCAACACACTCTTGTCACTTGTTTCTATGAAAGACCAAAGATTCCTATTATAACATTTCTAATTCAACTGAAATGTCAGGCTAAGGGAAATAGCAGGCTTGCTGCTGGTTATGAGGGAGATTAGATTCTACTAATATTAACTCTTAATATAATAAGACGAATTCAAAACATTTGAAGAAATGGTCACCAACCTGTGATTCATAACACTGGTCAACACCAAATTTATTGTCTAAGTTTTTTTTTAGCTGATTTAGGACAATTTTGATGTGCTGAATCCAAAAATCACATTTGTTTTGCTCAATCAGGTCAACTTTTTATTTATGGCCACATGTTGTTTTATACATGTTTGTTTACATATATGGGTATTTTCGCTTTATATGATGCAAAATTCTTTTTTATTTCTTGAAATTCTCTGAATTTTGAACAATGATGATGCAACGTTCAATTTACATGTACTTACCTTTATCAGTGTCTACTATTCACTTTACAGTACACCTGTACAACTGCTGTACAGCTGCTTATAACATAAAAACCTGACTTGATCGAGAGAAACGAATGTCATTTTTGGATTCAGCGGTGCAAAATTGTCTTGAATCAGTTGAAAAAACACAGACAACTTACAAAAAAATTATTTTTGTTATGTTGTGTAATCAAAAGGTTGGCTCTTTCAGAGTAAATCACTAAGGTTTGAAAATTAACAGTTCTCCTCAAACTGGAGTTCTGGGGTTTCAAAAGTACAGTATTGTAGACCTTTTCTTTTCATCTGACAAATTTGATCTTTGCTTGATAAGGTTGGTGACCTCTGATTTAGAGGTTAGTCTACACATCCTCTGCATAGTGTCAGCTAAACGGCGTGAGGAAGTAGTGTTTATTTTCATTAATGCAAAAGTGATGTAATGTTGCATTTCTTACTTAAGCACTGATGTAATAGATTAGTTCTGAATACCCCAAATCTTTTGATCTAACAAGTTACTTTTAAAGTTAACATTAACCAACACTGCTGGTATCTTCTTGTTATGTGTCCAGTTAAAATCTTACAGTTGCTAGCTAGCTAACAGGCTAACTAGGTGTAGTGGGTTACTGCGGTTGACATTGAAACACTGAGCTAATTAGTGGTCTTTTGGTTGTCAACTGCAGCTTGGAACAAATCTTAGATAATGCCGCATTACACTGACATTGGAACTCAGAGGTGGGAATGATGTCTTTGCGGTGTTGACGGCTTTCCAGAAGTCAGCTAACCATGATTCTCTTGTCAACCATTGTTAGCAACAAAGATTGAATACGATAGAAAGTAAATGGTAATTTCCATATAAAAACACTGCATTGACATGTTCAGAGATAGAAATTGCGCAGTACTGTGTGTTCGACCAACAAAAAGAGGCATAAACAGAAGTGCTAATAAATGACACATTTTACGCAGCTTTTACTGATGGGTGAATTTTGGTTTCAGATGTGATGAGGGCTGTTTGACTTAACAAATTGGAAATCTGAGTTCAGGGGGGCCCTTCCACTGAAACTTTATCTGGAAACTTAGAAATACTAGCTTCCAACTTATATTGGGATGTAGCAGAAGACTAAAATATTATCTATTCTATCTGCAAATAAACAATCTAAACAGTCCATGGAGAGTCATCCTTTGAAAAGCTTAATAATAATTCAATAATTCTGTTGTTGTGTGACCTTTTTCAAAGTGTTGGCATGTGTTTTTGTTTTACCTGGATGAATATTCATTGGCAGACTTTTGTATTTTCTAGAATCTTTTTGAGTAGTTACTTTGTGAATTGGATCATTTCTTTGTTTGAGAAAAAAAAAAAGAGAAACTAGAAAAACAGCCGCTCACTCTGCTTAGTTTGAACTTAAAATGAACCTCTGTTCAAGTGAGGAGGAACCACAGGCCGAATCTGCTCATTTTAACTAAAGCATTACGTGCACACAAAGAGTTCATAACACACACACACACACACACACACACACACACACACACACACACACACACACACACACACACACACACACACACTGCACACAAGTGCTCACGCATATCCAAAACATGCACATGCTAGTGAAAGGCAAATTAGCACAGGGTGAAAACGACAGGCTTATTTGAAGCAATGTTTCAGTGACGACATTTAATTGGATGGTAAATCAACTCCTTATCAGCCTCTCAGCAGCTTGGCGGAAGGAGAAAGAGATGGAGGAGAAGGAGAGGGAGAAGCACAGGAGAGGAAAGGGGGACTGAGAATGAGCAAATGAGGAAAAAATGAAAAAAAAAATGAGTCATGTATGGGGGAATCTAGGTATTTAAAAAGAGGAGTACATTCATGAGGAAAAAAAAATCACAAATTTATGTGAAAAAAGCAACAGCTATGGGAGAAATAAACCAACAAAATTTGCAAGAAAAAGCTAGACATCCATCCATCCGTCCATCATCTTCCGCTTAATCCTTTTCGGGTCGCGGGGGGACTGGAGCCAATTGCAAGAAAACTCACTAATTTATGACTGAGGAAAAACTATTGTAGTTACTGTTTTATGTTTTAGCACAACATAAAACTGAGGAAGGTGCTAATTTCAAGTGTGCATAGCAGCTCCTAACCTACCGGTAAATATCAAGTGCCATCACTGTCAATGTGGAAGCATAAATTTAATGTCAGCTGGACGGATAAGACCAAATTTGCAGAAATTCTTAGTTCCAGTGCATATTTGGACATTGTGGTCACAGAGTTTTAAATGTTTCACGAATATGAAGCTTTAAGTTTGATCAAGTGTTAAAGCAGCACGATCTAACTTTCTTTTTCCTGGTCGGGAAAAAAAAAAAAAGACTACAACAATGGTGACTATGACCTCATTCCCAACAGCCAGTCTCAGGGTGCTTGGTTGCTGGTGGCTAAAGTTGTGCCCTGTGATTCACTCTTGGGACTCAGGTCATAGTGTCCACAGTTTTAGTCGTTTCAGTGATCCTACCAAATAAAAAGCTGTTGCAGGCAATGTGAGCCCACTCAGGCTATGGGGGAAGTGTCATGAATGGCCCCTTCAGGGCAGAAAGACAGGCCCACGCGCTGAACTGTAGTTGTGACATTTATTCAATAAAAACGCAAACAGAAATCCAAACAGTGCATGAAGAACACAAAAATACAAATGAGGAAAAGTTACAGGAAAAAACACTCCAGAGCCGACACCGCCCTGCAAGTGCTGGAGAGATTAGAGCAGGAGACAATCCAATCCACATTCATCTAAGACTGCTGCACTAACACAGTGAATAGGCAGTGCTTAAATACAGGGAAGTGAATGAGCTGCAGGTGTGAGTCACTGAGAGGGCAGGTAACTCAATTAATCAACTACCCACAGCTTGAGATGGCAGGGAGACAGCATGAGTAGTTGGTGGGAGTGTCTGGGCAAGAGGAAGGGCTCTGAGTGACAAACAAACCAAAATATATACAATGACCTGACAACATAATAATAACAGACATACAGAACTCAGAAAATAAATTGAGTCTGAGCTCAGAGGGGAAATTAGAGCTCAGACTCATGACAGGAAGTGACATTCAATCAGTCAAACATTGGTGTACCATCAAAATAATTTTGTAAACATTATTCTAAGGTGAAAATCTTGCATAGTGTTGCTTTAAAAAGGTTATTAATTTTAACTTCCTTAAGTCTTCTTCTACCCTGCTGATATTTGGGCATTCAAGCTAAAAAAAAGCAAGAATTGTGAGAAATGTTTACTACCTGAAGACATTACACGGATATTTGAAAATTTAGTGCTTAAAAATCATTTGACTCTTCTGTACAGGTCAGCTGAAAGTGTCCTGACTGAAATGGAGTCCACCTGCATTACAGGTCATGTGTAGTGTTAAGCCAGTGGTATGTAATAGATCAGCAACTTGATGTTTAAATTTTTTTCAATGAGAATAAGTTTCGCTAATGTTGGCATGCCACAGAACTAGGCATCAAAAGTTATATACTGTATGTTAGCCTTTTTCTGGTTAAAATGACAGATTTTGATATTGAATCCCTCTTCTTCCACCCTACTTCTTGGAATAGTCTCGCCAAATTGTGCTTCTGTGAAATTGAATTGGCCATGTGCACATTGTGTCTGCTGTTTCTGTCAGTTATTTAAACAAGTGGATGAAATGGTCAGAGCTTTCTTGTTTTTTAATGAACACTGGATAAATTATAAAATGTTTTTTGTGTCCTCAAATATTTTTTAAACTTCAAACAAGGTAAGCTGGAGCAATTACAATTACATTTTTTTTATGCAATTGTCAGGTAAATGTGGTTAACATAATTTTATTCCACACAAATCTCAACCATATGCTTTTGGACATGTCCTCATTCATATGATTTAATTAATCTTGTATTATATTACATGCTGAAAATAATATACAGTATGGCCGTGTAACTTTTAACCCCACTGTGGGGAGAGTTGTTACATATAGTGGGGTAAATTGTTACAGTTAGTGGTAAGCTGATAAACTTCTGCACTGGACAGTATTTATTTTGTTTACATGTGTGAAATTACAATAGTCCTATTATTTTATATATTATGCTCATTGAGGTGTGTAGCAGTTAACTGAGTACATTGACTGATTGATTGATTGATTGATTTGAACATCAAGACAAAAAAATTTAAAAACAAGGAATCAAAACCAAAAAAATTAACATAACAAAAAATGTCCTTGTTCAAAAGGAGTGGGAAGAAGCCAGTGCTTATATACAGTAGTCCCACCCCTTCTCCATACCCAATAAATTATAATATCATTCTAGTCATTATCCATCCCATAATTACATTCATTATACAATAACATAATATATAATGCATCTTATAATTAAATTATGCAATAGAAATAATACAACAATGATAGTTTATAATGACAATAATACCAGCATCTAATAATAATTGTAATAATAATAAATAAATACTTCTGGTATGTTTAATACAATTATAGACAATATTATCATCATCATAATCACCATATATACTACCATATACCCCCACATGGCTTACAATACCTAGGCACAATAAGTAACCATGTAATAATAACCATAATAATAGGTAGCCATATAGTAGTTACAATAATAATAATAATAATAATACCACCTGGCCTATATAATACTTTAAATAATTCCATCCTAGACAACAATCATAATACTATAATACGGTTGTTATATTCTAGTAATAATGATATCGATGACAGTAGTACTCCGCATATATATATGGTCCTCTCCGGCATACAACTAGGAACATACCGGTCGCTATGGAGGGTGAGAATATGTATGGGCACATAATCATACCATGTAGGATAACTAAGTAGACGGTTATGCTGTTTCATTCCATCTAGCAACAATGCTCTGCACTGTGTGTGTTTATATATTTGCATATTTATTCCATCTAGCTACAATGCTCCGTACTGTGGGTGTTTATATATTTATATATCTACATATTATTCCATCTAGCTACATTGCTCCGCACTGTGTGTGTTTATATACTTGCATATTTATTCCACCTAGCTGCAATGCTCCGTACTGTGGGTGTTTATATATTTACATATTTATTCCATCTAGCTACAATGCTCTGCACTGTGTGTTCATATATTCATATATTTATTCCATCCAGCTACAATGCTCTGCACTGTGTGTCTGTGTGTGTGTGTATATATATATATTTTATAGTAATACGTACATATGTTTATTAGCTGCTCTTGCTTGCTTGTTTTTTTTTTTTTCTTGCCTTCTGATTGTTGCTCTGAGTGTTGCTATCCCTGTGCTGTTGCAATCCTGGAATTTCCCCGTTGTGGGACTAATAAAGGCTTATCTTATCTTATCTTATCTTATATATTCAACAATAACTCAGCATACAGTATATATATTCAACAATAACAACCTTTCTTCATTAAAGACACATTGTAAATTACTGTCCTTTATTTTTATATTGCTCAAAAATCATTTCTTTATATGTTGATTTAAATATAAATATATGGATGTTTGGACATTGCCTGTGTTTCTCCCCCAACCCATTCCACAATTTTACCCCACACACAGACACACAAAAACTTTTCCTAGTAGATCTTACTAGGTGCATTTTAAATTTTGTATTCCCCAGTAAATTGTATTTCCCTTCTCTCTGACTAAAAAGATTTTGTATATTGTGTGGCAAAAAGTTTTTACTGACTTTAAACATTAACTGTGTTGTATAATAATCAACCAGATCCTGTAATTTCAATAATTTTGAATGGAAAAACAATAAATTAGTATGCTCAAGATACCCGACTTTGTGTATAACACGGACTGCCCTTTTTTGTAATATTAACAATGAATTAAGTGTATTTAAAAGGAACTATTTTTCTTGGCGGAGCAAAATAACAGGTTAAACAAACAAAATCATAATAGTTTGTCCTGCATTGCTGTCATTTCACTGTCCTTGTGGAACTCTTCTGTAAAAGCAATGTTACACTTGAGCCTGTGCAATGTCATGAATATAGTAACTGCCATGATTTGTCATAGGTCATGTTGGGCCTACAGTGAATCACTGCAGTTATCATATTCATTAATACTGCACTCCCTCTCGTACAATATTGCTTAATTAACTTGACAGTAATCCACAATGCCTTATAGTAGTTACACTGTAACAATATGCCCCTGGTCTCTCTATAACAACTCACCCCATCACCACCATTTAGTTCTGACACCACAAGGAAGGAACCCTACTACTTAGCATGAAAATAGACATGTGCCCAGTGGCTCGATAAGTCAAGTTTCACAAGCAAAATATATGGTGCACAAGATCATTATGATCTGACAACTTTGAAGAAGACAACGGATTTTCAAAAAAATAATGGGCTTGTAATTCATTTGTCTGCTTTCTCTAATGTGCAAAAATCCAAATGCAGGGGTTCATATGCAGCAGGAAAGTATAGAGTGTATTGTGCATGCACTGAATCCAAAATCAGAAAGGCCACACATTATTAACGGGGACAGGTGGGGCTGTGACAACCTGCCCTGTGTGACTTTATGCCCCTGCCTACCCTACTATGGCATCATTTCAGATTCACTCCTGTTGTGTACTATTAGTGTCATGAATGCCCTTTGGGGCAGGAAGGTGAGACCCACGTGCTGAACTGTGAGTTTGGGTAATTTATTGACAAAAACAACAAGCGTAAAGTTCAACAAAGTGCTCAAAATACAAATGAAGGCGAAAACTTAGAGATTTTGCGCACCAGAGCAAGGCAGGGCTCTGGTGGAGACAAGGTGAGTATAATCAAGACAGCAGCTATTAGAAAATGAAAATAACTCCCCTTAAATAGGGATCAAAACCCTTTACATAATTAGTGACAGGTGTGGGTACCTGAACGGGCAGGGGAAAGCATAATGACAAACCAAAACTGACAGCTGACAGGGCAACGCCCACACAAAGCCTCACACCACTGACAACTGTCAACCAGTAAAAGAACAATAATAAAGATATAAAAAATAAAATAACAATCCCCGCTTATCAAAATATAAATATAAATAGATACAAAATAAAAATGTAACAAAACTAAAACACAAATAGGAAAATGGCAGACAGAACAGGAATACAGATACCAAAAGGCATAAAATGCAACAAATAAGTAAATATAAAGAAAAAGCCACGAGACTGAGCATGGCGGAAACTGCTAGTGCTCCGCTCGTGACAGAGCCCTCCTCTCAAGGGGTGGACCCCAGACACCCCAGGGTAACATCAAAAGAAAAAGAAAAAAGAAAGGGAGGCGCAGGAGGGAGAACCACGAAGGCGTCTGGCACAGGAGGGAGAACCACGCGTCTGGCGGAAGAGCGGGGACCACCATGGCGTTTGGCAAAAGAGGGGAAGCCACAACGCCCTCGGGCTGACCTGTAGCACCCTCGATGATCCTGGACTGGAAATTGTAGCACCCACGGTGGCTCCGGGCAAGAGCAGAGCTCCACCCTCGGTGGCTCTGGGCAGGAGCGAAGCTGCACCCGCGGTGGCTTCAGGCTGGAGCGGAGCTGCACCCGCAGCGGCTCCGGGCTGGAGTGGAGCTGCACCCGCGGCGGCTCCAGGCCGGAGCGAAGCTGCACCCATGGTGGCTCCGGGCTGGAGCGAAGCTGCACCCGCAGCGGCACTGAGGTGGAGCGAAGCTGCACCCTTGATGGGTCCGGACTGGACCAAGGCTGCACCCTCGGTGGGTCTGGACTGGACCAAGGCTGCATCCTCAGTGGGCCCGGACTGGGCCACGGCTGCACCCATAGTGGACCCAGACTGGATCAATGCTCCACCCTCGGAGGCCCCGGGCTGGAATGGAGCACCCATGACGACCTCTACAGCAAAGGAAACAGCACCCACGAAGACCTCAGCCAGAGGTGGAGCAGCACCCATGGAGGTCCCGGGCTAGGACGGAGTGCCCGCGACAACCTCAGCGGGAGGAGCTGAACCCACGATGATCTCTGGCGGTGAACCTGGACCCACGGAGACAGCTGGCAGATCTGGGATCACCTCGGTGACCCTGAGGAAGAGCTCTGACAAAACAGGTGGAGAGACAGGGTCAGGGTCACCAACAGCAGTGGAGCCTGGCAAGGTGAGCTCAGGTGCTGCTGATGGCTGCACTTGGCTCTCCCCGCAAAGAGCCCAATAAGAATTCTCCAAAACTGTGACAATGAAAACAAAGGAGAGCACTTGCCTGAGCTCGAACTCCACCACTGTCCAGGACTCCGTCGATCCAGGCGACTATTTCTCGGGTCCGGTTCTTTAGAGGTCCAGCTCCAACTCTGCTATGGTGGCCCTTGCAGCCGGCTTGGTGGTAGATACAGTCTTTGGGCTCCCAGGTGAAGTCACCCACTCTGGTGGCTCGTCCGGCGTGGCGGCTGGGGGTCCATTTCCTGCGGGCGCTAGATCCAATGTAGCTGAGGTCCAGGGACGCTCCATCACGGGCACAGACATCAGCTCAGTACCAGCGCTTCCTCTCTGATCAGACTGTGGCTGCAGGGCTGGGGCCAGGTCCTCCAGGACCACAGGCTCCTCCATCGTCCGGTGGCTCAGCGGGCACTTGGAAGACATGGGAGGAGGCACAGAGAGGGCAGGTGAAAGGTTTACAACTGCAGTAGGTGGTGAGGGCTCAGAGAACTGTATGAGCTGAGCCTCACCATCAGGACTCATACAAGGTAATCCATGAATGAAAAAACACTTGTGTGTTTTCCTGGGGCATGATGTTTTCTGCTGCAGCTGGCTTGGCATCGTCCCTCTCCATGACTATAGTGGATATTGGCCCCTCAGAGGATCGTGGAGAGGCAGTCCCAGTGGACACGGAGGCGGGGGGAGCCAGAGGAAAAACAATCGACCTCTCGGCAGCAGGAGAGAGTGCCAGGGAGAATCAGGGAACAGCAGCTGCGGAGAAGGGAGGCGCTGATGATTCAGCTGAAGTTGAAAAACACTAATGCACACTGCTGAGGGAGGCTTCTGACTGGGCGTAGGAGGAACTGCTGGCTGAGAGGTGAGGGTGTTCTTCCGACGAGATTTTTTAGATCGACGGCGATGAACGGGAGGCGGAGGCGTAGGCTCACCGTGGAGAGGGAGAGGCTATGGAGTCAAGGGGCGCTCAATAATCAGCTCCAACTCTGGTTCTCTTGTTGAAAACTCCTCCAATTCCTGAGCCAAATCCGGGAGGAGCCATAGCTTTACCTCTAGCAGGAGGTCAGTCTCCACCAGTAAAACCTGCCTGCACTCCTCCAGCTCCTTGGCCGATGGAGCGGGCCAAAGCTTGGGAGGAGGAGGCGATGCTGCCGCCGGAGAGCAGTGAGAGGCTGGAAGCTTTCTTGTGCGCAAGCGCTTGCTCTTCATTGGCGCAGGCACTGGCATCTGAGCTGGTTCCCTCAGCTC
Source organism: Pholidichthys leucotaenia (assembly GCA_020510985.1). Taxonomy (NCBI): domain Eukaryota; kingdom Metazoa; phylum Chordata; class Actinopteri; order Cichliformes; family Pholidichthyidae; genus Pholidichthys; species Pholidichthys leucotaenia. The sequence continues at coordinate 367,833,618 of CM035840.1, forward strand.
ATTGCTTGTTGATGGAGGGGAGATTTTGAAGAGAAGTAAGTCTGTGAGCTCCGGGTGATCCCACTGGCTGGGACATGCCTCAAGCACCTGCACCGCGCCCTCCAGACACTCTCGGGTAGCCTCAGGGATACAGGAGGCTTGAGCCTGTAACAGGATATTCTCCAGCACACACACTGACCACCGCTCCATTTCATCTAGTCCCAAGGTGGACACCTCCGGGGTAACAGACATGGTAATCTCGGTGTGAAAAGAAAATAAAACAAACGGGTGAAAAAAATGGAAAAACCAATGAGCTTCGCCGCCAAGGAGTGAAAGAAACAAAAAAAATCAGCAAACTCACAGCAGCTGGGTCTCTACTTGGCCGCTGTCTTCTGTCATGAATGCCCTTCGGGGAAGGAAGGGAAGACCCATGTGCTGAGCTGTGAGTTTGGGTAATTTATTGACCAAAAACAACAAGCGTAAAGTTCAACAAAGTGCTCAAAACACAAAATACAAACAAAGGTGAAAACTTAGAGATTTTGCACACCAGAGCAAGGCAGGGCTCTGGTGGAGACGAGGTGAGTATAATCAAGACAGCGGCAATTAGAAAATGAAAATAACTCCCCTTAAATAGGAATCAAAACCCTTTACATAATTAGTGACAGGTGTGGGTTCCTGAACAGGCAGGGGAAGGCATAATGCGGACCATTTGGGGCAGAGAGAGAGGCGAACCAAAACTGACAGCTGACAGGGCAACGCCCACACGAAGCCTCACACCACCGACAGCTGCCAACCAGTAAAAGAACAATAATAAAGATATAAAAAATAAAATAACAATCCCCGCTTACCAAAATATAAATATAAATAGATACAAAATAAAAATGTAACAAAACTAAAACACAAACAGGAAAATGGCAAACAGAACATGAATACAGAAACCCAAAAAGGCATAAAATGCAACAAATAAGTAAATACAAAGGAAAAGCCATGAGACCGAGCATGGCGGAAACTGCCAGTGCTCCGCTCGTGACAATTAGGCACAGCACTAAACTGACATTTCTGCTGCTTTTAGCATCAATATGAGAATGCAGCATTAACGGTAAACCACTTAAAATATTCTGTCCTCTGTAATAATAGCAGTGTCTGTCTGTCTCTAATGCATAATTGCATCAAGAGATATCACAGGTGGCATGCATATAGAGCCTTGAATATCATTGTCTGTTATGAAAACTGGAAATCTTTATCTTTTTCCATCACTGAAAAATCAAACAGTGTTGTGGACAGCTATTTCATGCAGCCTCTCTATATAAGAGCATGTAACAAAATAATGCGGAATGACAGAGGCATGAGGGAGAAGTGCTCTTTTACCCAGCTCTGTCAGCAAAATTTGAGATATTTTAGTAAAAGAAACTTTTGTGGATGTATTTTTTTTTTTTTAAAGCAATGTTGCATTCCCGTTTTATCGCCACCCCTGCTGCCTTGATTAGTGTTTGCAATAAGGTGCAACAGCAGTTTAAATTTAAATTAGTGGTACTGCATTGAAGTGGTGACAGTTTTAATGAAGAAAAAGTGTTTACTGAAACTCTTAAAAAACTCTCCCCCAAAAATGCCTTTGCTTCATGTCCATTAGTATGCTCGGCATGTTTCCCACAATTATTGTGTCACCAAGAAGTGAATAAATACACTGCTTCTGTCTGAGCTTCAAGTAACACAGCATCAAGCAGAAATGGCCATTACATTCTGACAATTCTGCCGCTGCGGCAACAGCAGCTAATTCATATTGTGCAGCCTGTTAAAGAAAACACATTGAAAGTGCTTTATATTGACCACATACTGTTAACCACAGCATCTTATTTTCTTGTGTGAGTGCTGAAGTCGTGTTTAAATGTGTAAAGAGGCCACACGATGCTCTGGACCTACTTCTGTGTACTTCACATTATTAGACTGACTCATACATAAACATGCAGCACCCGTAACTGTTGAACCAACACACACACACACACACACACACACACACACGGCCTCCTCTGAGGGCAGTGCTTATGATCTGTCTAGCATGCTGCTAATCCCAGTGATGGCGGTCACTCCAGCTCTGTAAACAGCTGAAATATGGATGATAAAAGAAGCAGATGAAACTGAATAAACGAGAAGCCTGTGGACAAAAAAAAAATCCCCTCTCCTTGAAGACTTTCCAAACCCAGTTGGACCTCAGTCTGAACTGCACGCGAGTCAGAGCTTCAATCACAGAGACTGACTGGCATTTTTCGTTTTGACTCTGGCATTTTTCACGACGGCAAAAGAGCTTTTTTTTTGTGGCACATTTTGGCCTCAGAGAGCCGTGTTAAAGGATAGACTTGGATACTTTGTGTAATTTAGCCAGCAAAGTAAACTTTTACCTCATCTTGCTGGGAAAATATCCGGAGAAAACAGGTCTAAAATAAAACCGAAATGTGCAAGAATGTGTTAATGGCTCTCAGAGGACAGTGCAGGGGAACGTGTTTACATTCATTGGGCTCCAGATTTGATTCTGTTTGATTCTGTCTTTCCTTTTATTTGCTCATTATCCTTTCTTCTTCTCCACTGCCTTTTATCCAGTCGCCATGTGGAATGATACCATCTCTGCTTCTGTTCATATGAATGGGCTGCGTGTCTATTTGGGCTGTTTTTATTAATCCAAATTTTGTCTTCCCACATGCATACACTGAGTCATTCATCATCTCTCTCTCTCTCTCTCTCTCTCTCTCTCTCTCTCTCTCACACACACACACACACACACACACACACGCACACACACACTCACACACACACAGAGGGAGCCCGTCTCTTCAGTCTTAAACACATTACTGTAATTACCTCTTAATGATTTTTAATTCCACTATAAAAGAAACAAGACACTCTAGTGGATTCAAAACATGAAAAGACACAGGCATATAAAAGGAAATTGTTTGTGTGGAATCACATTAAATGTGTTTTGCTGTGTAATTTTATAGGTGACTGCTCTCTGAGTGTAAATGGGCTCCTCGCTAATGTGACAAATTAAAGTAATAAGCATCCATTCAGCAAATCAGAATGGAGTGTCAGTCCATAATTCATGTTTTATTTGGAACAAATTCAAAGTTTTTGTTTTTAGATCACCCATTATACTGGTTATTAGTACTGTATTCATCCCATTGTGTCTGCAGGATTACAATACAAATAATCATTCAGATTTGTGTACAACAGGATCTTGCTGTTGTCTCTTTGGTCATGTTGATTTTGAATCCAGCATTCCCATGCGTGGCTTGAATATTTGTCTACTATAGAAAACTGTTACAATGTAAGACTCAAACATTTTCTAAAACAGTTGAACATTTTGACCCAGTTCACAATATTTCAAACATGTCTTGCCTCTTAGCCAGAATTACTTATACTAGTATCAAAAAGAAAATCTGTGTGCCCACTCAGCCCCCGCTGTACACAAGTCTTTCTAGACTTCCTACCCCGTAACCAGAACCACCGTTGTGATGTCATCTCAGCGGTGGATTCATGTAAGTCAAATGTATATTTATGAAGCCAAATAGACCAACACACTCATTCAAAGGACAACATTAAACCCCACAACCAGTCATACTTTCAGAGGTAATAGGAGGCAAGCATTTACATTTAAATGGAGCATATGCTGAAAATTTGAAGTTTTCAGTGCGTCTATTTGGGTATCTGGAGTGACTACAAAAACTCTGAAAAAACACAGTCCTGTCCTGCTATTATGGAATTAGCTTGGCAGCCATGTTTTTAATAGCTACCCTCTATATGTTTTACTGACCCCACTACACATCCGTGTTCATTAATCCACAGTCTTTCTGAAGAAAGGTCTTTAGTGTGGGTGGAAAATGGTGCCCGCAACATTTAAACCCACACGAGTTTTGACCAAACATGTCATGGACAATTCATTAGCACCTCTGGGAACTGTGTTAACATGTGGAGAAAGTGCATAATACGCCCTTTGTAATATTTGATTATTTCAAGCATAAGGTTACATGGATACAATGTTACATGAATGCAAGGAATAACAACTGCAGTCACCATTTCTATATGGTTTTACAATTTGTTATTAAAGCCATTATTTCCTCATTTCCACCAAATAAGAACCAGTGCTAGTTCGGTTCTGGTGCTTGTGCCAGTGCCTAACCAGTTCAACTGTAGTGCCTCATAAGAACCAGTTGGTTTTCCACTGACATGGAGCTAGTCGGGGATTACGTCAGGGCTACGTCATTACGTAGTGTGAAGTGTCTTTATGAAACCCCGCAGAACACCACAGAAGAAGAAGTAAAAAGAGGAGAAGAAGAAGCAGCACTAACTTGTCAACATGGAGGAGTTTGTTGTCTCTTTGGGAGTGCTGCTTTTATTATTCCAAACCTGTATTACCATCCAAAAACAGTTTTATTCTTAATTGCAGAGAACGGCGGCTGTGTTTAACGAGACCGATAATTACACTGGTCAACACGCGCTAAAACCTCAAAACATTTAGACACATTGTAGGTGGACTGAGACCAGGCAGTACACCTTTAACAAGGGTTACTGGACACTCCGAACCCTTCCACTGCCGGTCGGTTCTCCGCTGCCTTTGACCAGCTCTGTGTCCCTCCTGGCTCCATCTCATCTCTGGAGGAACTCAGCTCCTGGTTTCACTCCTTCTGCCAAACCATCTTGGACTCTGTGGCTCCACTGAAAATCAAGCAGCCTAAATCCAAACCTGAGCCGTGGTTCAATGACAGAACTCGTGCAGTCAGACAGGAGTGCCACAGAGCTGAACGCAGGTGGAAAAAGGACAAACTGCAGGTGTTTTGCAGATTTTAAAAGACTGCTGGCGTCAGTATCAAAATACTGTCAAGCAGGCAAAAAGCGAATATTTTGCTAATATTGTTTTATCTCATTGTCATAATCAACGTGTTTTATTTAACACTGTTGACTTTGTTCTTAATATCCCACAGACTGACTGTTTGGAGGCCTCCTCTAAGTTATATAATGATTTTATGCACTTTTTTATTGATAAGGTGGCCACCACCAGGGCTCTCATCTCAGCTCCTGCCTCTGATCCCTCTGTCTCTGTCCCTTGTTCTGCTGTTTTTAATCAGTTTGAACCTGTGACTCTGTCATTTTTAGAGGACGTGGTTGGTCACATTAAGCCCTCAGGGTCTCCTTGTGATGCTGTCCCTCATAGACTTTTTAAAGAGGTGCTTCCCAGTATAGTCCAGTCAGTTCTCACCATCTTGACAGCAGCCTGTCATCTGGTGTGGGTCCTGCAAATTTTAAACACGCAGTAGTGCAGCCCTTGATTAAGAAACCTGGTCTTGATTCATACCATGTTGTCAAATTTTAGGCCTATTTCCAAGCTGCCATTTCTCTCAAAAATTTTAGAGAAAATTGTTTATGCAGCTGAAATGTTTTCTGGATGAACACGGTATTTTGGAGGTTTTTCAATCTGGTTTCAAAGCTCTTCATAGCACAGAGACAGCCTTGTTAAGAGTTTTTAATGATATCCTCTTAGCATGTGATTCAGGTGAATATGCTGCTCTTGTGTTGCTTGATTAAACTGCTGTCTTTGACACAGTGGACCATCATGTTTTAATTTCCCATTTGCAGCACCTAGTGGGCATTTGTGGCACTGCTCTCAACTGGTTTAGGTCCTATCTGGCAGACAGGAGTTTTAAAGTTAGCATCTCTGGGTTTGAATCCTCTTCTGCTCCTCTGCCATATGGGGTCCCACAGGGGTCAATTCTAAGGCCCATGCTTTTTTCTTTGTACATACTTCCGCAGGGTTCCATTTTTACACCCACCTGGTGGTCTCTTCTTCGCTAAGGGGGTCACCATCATGCCCAAAGACTTCCAGCTGGCCCGCCGCATCCGCGGAGAGAGAGCTTAGACTTTCTGCTGCACATTCACCAACCAACCATAATGCTCTGCACTGTGTGTCTATATATATACATTTATAGTAATATGGACATATGTTTACTAGATGTTGTTTTTTCTTGCCTTCTGATTGTTGCTCTGAGTGTTGCTATCCCTGTGCTGTTGCAATCCTGGAATTTCCCCATTGTGGGACTAATAAAGGCTTATCTTATCTTATTTTAAAAAGCATGGTTTCTCCTTCCACCTGTATGCTGATGACTGTCAGATATATGTCCATCTAAAACAAAAAGCTGCCTCATCAGTAAACCCACTCCTGGCATGCATTGAAGACATTAAGTCTTGGATGGCCCTAAACTTTCTAAATTTTAATGACAAGAAGACAGAAGTGATAGTGTTTGGACCTAGTGGCCCCTGTGAGTCCCCTCCTGTAAACATGGGCCCCCTCACTCCTTACGTGAAATCCACAGTTAGGAACCTTGGTTTTATCATGGACAGTGATTTTAAATTAGACACTCAGATTTGTTCTGTGGTAAAATCCAGCTTCTTTCATCTAAGGCGTTAAGAAAAAGTAAAATCCATTCTCTTTAGACTGCACCTGGAAACAGTAATCCATGCTTTTATTTCATCTCGGCTGGATTACTATAACACACTTTACGCCGGTGTCAGCCAGTCATCTCTTTCACGTCTGCAGCTGGTTCAAAATGCCGCTGCTCATCTTTTAACAGGTACACGTGGAAGAGATCACGTCACACCCATCTTAGCTTCACTCCACTGGCTGCCCGTGCATTTTAGAGTTCATTTTAAAGTTATTTTTTTTGTTTTTAAATCCTTGAATGGTCTTGTTCGCCTTCCTCTCTGAGCTTCTGCATCCTTATGCTCCCACCCGGTCCCTCAGGTCAGCTGAACAGCTGCTTTTGGGGGTGCCAAAGGCAAGGCGGAAGCTCAGAGGGGACAGAGCCTTTTCGATCATGGCACCCAGGTTATGGAATGATTTACCCCTGGACATCAGACAAGCACCTTCACTGTCCATTTTTAAAACCCGTCTTAAAACACACTTTTACTCCCTGGCCTTCGACCCAGTGTGAGACATTGATTTTATTGAATGAAATGGATTTTTATTTATTTATTTATTTATTTTACCTTTTATTTCATTGTTTCTTTTGACTGTGGTTCTATATTGTTTTTGTGTTAGTGCCCTGCTTCCTGCTTTTATGTTTTCATGTGTGTTTTCTTGCTGTACAGCACTTTGTGTAGCGAGTGTTGCTTTTAAAGTGCTTTATAAATAAAGTTGATTGATTGATTGATTGATTGATTGATTGATTGCCACTCTGTCCCGGTGGTGACTTTCTGAGTCTGCTGGAGTGCCACCACGATCCATCTGCAAGCTTGAACGTGACCTGGCCCCGTTGCCTTGTGATCCGCAGGGACCCCATCCAGAGCAGCTGCAGCTTATGTGTGTGGTTAGGGTGTCTTATCCAAACTTGGTCTGACACCTTCAGTCCGTGGGCTCTCGCTCTGTGCTTCCTGTCAAATTGTTTCTTCATTTTACGCTGTAGCGTAGCGACCCGGTCCTTTGTAGAGTCCATTTTCCTTGGAGAGTGAGTCGTGGGCGGCCTCAGTTGATCCAAAGGTAGAAGCAGTTCACGTCCCAGCATGAGAGCCACCGGGGAGCAAGCATCCTGTCGTAGCATGGGCCATTGCCCTGTAGTGAAGCACTGTACTCTGAAGGGCGTCCGGAAATGCGAAGCCATCTGCCAAATGGGCTCTCAGTCCATTTTTCAGGGTTTTGTTAAAATGTTTAACGCCCCTATTGGCCTGGGGATGGTAGAACGCAGTCTTAATGTGTTCTACGCCCCTACCGCTTAAGAACTCTTCAAATGCTCCAGAGGTGAACTGCGGGCCATTGTCAGTCATGATTGCATTCGGGACCCCCCACCTGGCGAACAGTGACGAGAGGAAACCTGTAACCACATCCGTCGTGACTGAGTTAGTGGGTAACACCTCCGGCCACTTTGAGAACAAGTCGCAGGCTACGAGCAGGAACCGACTGTTCGGGGGTGCTGCATGCAGTTCACCTCAAAAGTCCAACTGTATGTGTATCCAAGGGCCTTCCAGGTACAGCAGCGGGCGCAGGGGTGGAGGGGGTGGTCCGCCAGTCTTCCCGCTTTCCAAACACGGAACACAGTTTTTCACCATAGCTTCAATGTCCTTATCAATATCTGGCCACCAAACAGAATCCCTGCAGCGCTGTTTTACCCTGACCATGCCCAGGTGGCCCTCGTGGAGCATCGCTAGGACACACGGCCTCAGGCACACCGGGATTATCGTGCAGTGCCCCCCTGCCACACACACGTCATTCCAACAGCTCATTTCATCTTTAAACCAGTGGAAGGGTGCCAGCCCGTCCTGCACCTTTGTGGGCCAACCCTCTCTAATCACCGAGCACAGTTGTGACAGCACGGGGTCTCGTTCCGACTCCGCCCGAAGTTCCTGGGGGGATACTATATCCCGGAAGTCCCCATGCAGCGTATTAACCAGATCCGTCTGTGTTGGATTGCCGTCATCGTCGTCGTCCAATTGTACCGACTTGGCCGTGGCGTGGGACAGGAGATCTGCCACTATGTCATCCTTGCCAGGAGTAAACTGGGTGGTAAAACTGTAGGCCCTCAGCTGTTCCGTCCACCTGTGGATCCGCAAAGGTCTGTGTCCTGAACTCAACGTCTCCAGTAATGTCGTCAGCGCTCGGCGGTCTGTCCGTAGAGTGAAATGGCACCCATAGAGGTAAATATGCCACCGTTCACACGCCCAGACGTAGGCTAGCGCCTCTCTCTCACCCACGGCGTACTTTTGTTCAGCTGCTGAGAGAGACCTCAATGCGAACACCACCGGATGCACCGTGCCGTCCTGCACCTGGGACATAACCGCCCCCACCACTGAGCCAGACGCGTCACAGGTCACAATGGTAGGCTGTTTTGGATCAAAATGGGCCAGCACCGGAGGGGAGGTGAGTTGACGCTTCAGCTTGTTTACCGCCGCTGAACAGGCTGAGGTCCATTGCCACGGCACATCCTGTTTCAACAATGCCCAGAGGGGTCCAATCGTTTCTGAGTAGTGGGGAATAAAATGCCCATAAAAGTTCACCATACCCAGAAACGAGGAAATCTGTGCAGGTGTCGATGGTTCTGGGAGGCGTAGGACCACCTCCACATTCGAATGCAGGGGCCACAGCCCCCCCACCCCGCGTCAACCATAACCCCACAAACCTGATGGAGTCTGCCACAAAAATACACTTTTCGCCATTCAGCGTGACTCCATGTTCCCGTAGTACCATCAGCACCCGCCCCAATCGATCATCGTGTTCCTCACATGACATGCCATGTACCACAATGTCATCAAGGTATGCTACCACACTCTTGACGCTGGCCAGAATCGTGGACATTATTTTCTGGAAACAGCTGGGTGCTGAACTCAGACCAAACGGCATGCGGGTGTACCTGAACACATCCATGTGGGTCATGAACGCTGTCAGGTTCCTGCTGGCTGGATGGAGGGGCACCTGCAGGTAAGCCTGGCAAAGGTCCAGCTTCGTGAACACTTGTGAACCCACTGAATGTTGCAGTAAGTTCCTCCATCGTTGGAAGCGGGTACTTGTCCGGGACGATTGCCTTTTTTTTTATCATTCTGAGATCGATACATGGACGAATGCCACCCGATTTTTTTTTTCTTGGCCACCACGATATTTGATATCCAGGGTGACGCATCCACTCTTTCAATGATGCCTGCTTCCAGCAGTTTGGTCAACTCCACCATGACATCGTCCCGTAGGGCAAGGGGAAGCTGCCGCAGCAGTTGAATTTTCGGCGTCACACTTGGGTCTATGAGCAGGCGGTAGTGGAACACACTGATGCAACCCAGGCCTCTGAACAGTGCCGGCCAGAGGACATGCCATTTGGGGTATACTGTCAGTACCGTTGAGCCTTCTGGGTCCTTGATGAAAAATCCCAATTCACTCAGCAGATCTATCCCTAGCAACTCCACCCCCTGGTGCAAGATTTGGAAGGTGAACGTAGGGACCATCTTCAACCCACATTTCACTGAAAAGTCGACCGTACCTGCTATTTCGATCTCGGCGTGACCGTATCCAAACATTCTCACTGTTCTGGCATTGATGGCTTTATTTGGGAAAAGTCTCTTCAATGTAGCCATACTTAGAATGGACCTGCAGGCCCCTGAGTCCACCATGAGCGGCACATCAACTCTGTCGAGTTTTAGCATGTGCCATTTCAATGGTCCCCTCTTCGCGCGTGCCACACACACCTGTGTCATGTTTCTGGACTCCGCCACCGATAATTTAGCAGTGATAGGGTAGGCCCTGTCCCGCACCCCGGTCCGCTGCCTCCTGGGGGTCCGCCCCGGAGAATTTGCCACCTTGCTAACGGCTGTGCTTGGTGGGGAAACTTGAGTGGCTGCACTCTCTTTAGCCAACGCTGGCAAACTCCGCTGAACTGTGGACTCACTCTGCCTAACCAGTTCGAACATGTTTTCCAACGATAGAGTATCTTTAGTCAGCTTTAGCTTGCTCTTCAGCCACACGTTGTTAGTACCATGGGCTAGTTTATCCCAGACCAGCTCCTCCTCGATAGGTCCAAAGATGCATTCTCTTGCTAGGCTGCGTAGCTCCGTAATAAAAGACTGTGTGGACTCACCCTTTCGCTGTTGGCGGTCAAAAAACTCATATCGCCGCGCCATGACGGTGGAATGATCTCCAAAAACACAGTCCATTAATTCCAGACCGTCTTTCTGTGAGCTGCCGCCACACAGCCCAAAAAATATCCGCTGGCCCTTCTCACCGAGGTGGTGGACCATTAGGCTCCTCCATCTCTCCTCATCGGCGCCACCTAGGCCAGCCGTAGCTACATACACGCCGAACAGCTCCTTCCAGCGGGCCCACGGTATAGCTGGCGTGCCCGGAGACTGCAAAAACGGAGGTGGTTGTTCGATACATGCCCCCATTTTAATCCTCGTCGCCAAATGTTATGGCCAAAAAAAACAGGAGACGGGAGCCCCTTTCAACTGAAGACTGAACTGCTTTATTATCGCGAACAACAGAATATATACACCAGCCATAGCCCGCCTGATGTCATTACCCCAACCCCTTCGGCCAGGCTATGGCAAGCCCCGAGAGTCAAATCCCACATATAACAGGCACCTTTAGAGTATCAGCCTTATATGGTGTGATTAGAAATCACAACAACATGGTTTGGTAAGTATTTAATTACGCAGGTACGGAAGTGGGTACAGAGTGGCTAAGGTACGTTGCGATTTGGGTATGGAGTGACTTGGGATGGAGTGGCAAGGGTATGGAGTGTCCTGAGACCTTAACAAGTGGATGTTCCTGGCTTCTGCAGACAGGTCTTAAGTGTTCTTATGGCGCTATTTTGCATTTAGACCAGCAATGTGACAGTGTAAAAGCTTTCATACTTTTATAATTAGTTTTTACATGTATGAAATGGCTCATGTTAACAGTAGGCACATTGGACACACTGTTTCACTGAAGCATGTTGTATAAGTCCTCATATTGTATTGCTCTGATGCAATAAAAATAAACCACATAAGAAATAAACCATTACATTTAAGCTGCTTATCCCAGTGCCATTTTCTAGTGAGTTGCTTAATACTGCAAAGGTGGTGCACTGTAGGATGTGTATTCTTTAAACATAAGCACAAATCTATAAAGTGTAACAACATTCTGTGTAATGTAATTACAGAAACCGCAAGCATATAAGGCATACTTGCTTCACATTGGACCTCATGCAAGAATTGTTAGTACAGATTTGTTCATAAACATGACAGTTTTTGACAAAACATGACTGTACACGAGTTATATGTACAGGAAATAGTTTGCTGTTATTCCAGCCTTAGTTGTTGTTATTGGGTCTATATTTTATTTGCCTGAATCAAGTAAAACAGTGTGAACCCTATAAACTTAATATGTAATTAGTTGACAAGATTGTATACTTTGATTCAACTAATAATTAAAATTAATATAATTAACAACAGTATCATTCTATCAACGTCCAAATCATATCAGATGCAAAATATAAGATTCTAAACATTGCTGTGGCAGTGCACAGCTTGTGCAGTGGGGAGTGTCTCACACAAGGTGACGGTGATGGCTGGCTGATCAGTAAGTGACATATAAATTATCACAATGCAAATCACATAGATATCACTCTGCTTTTTACTGCTTTCATATGAGTTATGGGCTTTGCTTCTGGGTTAGGGTGAAGAGCAGGGTCCATTTGGTAAGTGATTTTGAGGAAAGACTAAGTTGTATTTTCATATAAACTAATATTTTACTGTGAAAACTAACAAAAGTAACCCCCCCCCCCACACACACACACACACACATTTTAAGCCCAGATTGTTGAAATGTGTTGTACTGCTCATCAAAGTGGGGCTGTTTGGGTACAGTGTGCATGGATGGCAGAACTGATCAAAGTGCACAGTGGTCACTTGCGTCTTCATGTCAGTTGCTATTAAGAGAAATATCTGCAGCAACACACACTTAAATATCTCCTATAATCTTTGATTCCGCTGCAGATGCTACTTAATTTTTTTTTTCCTTTTTGGATCTCAGACAGGAGAACTTAACTTTTGCTTTGTCATGATCCCGAGTGTGGTTCTGTACCGTGTTCGGGTCTCCTGATTCTTCTTCTTCTTCTGTGCATATATTTAGTCCTGTTTATATGTCGTGTGGTTTGTGCTTTTATTTTGACAGCGCCGCGGCAGGACTTCCGGCTGCCAAGCCTGCTCACGACCTGTCACAGCTGTGTGTGATCATTGTCTCTCCACACCTGTTTGTAATTTGTGTTTTCTGTTATACTATTTAAGTTCACTAACAAGTTGATTCCAGTCAGTCTCCAGCTTTGGACTTTAGTGGTGTATTTGTAAGTAACCTTTTATGGTTTGTGCTGCATTTATACGTGTTCAGTTATCGCCCTTCTGGGTTTCGTATTTAACCTTTTGTTATCCACCACTCGTGGCGAGATATTTTGTTCTTTATAATTTAATAAATAAGCAAACTCACTACTGGCGATTGGTGCCTCATTTATGCCCTGTAAGGGGCAAACATAACAGTAGGATGCAGCCAGGTTGGTGCCAGCGGCAGTGAGTTTGTGTTTTTTTTTCTTGGCTCTATTTTTTTCCCCATTCACTCACCTTTTTGGGCTGGACTGACTGCCCGTTCAGCATGCTCCCAGCACACTGGAGAAGGAAGGCAGCTGGGGGCCCCAGTACGGACGAGCAATGGGCAGCTGAATTTATCCGGGGCCATATTGCTGAAGCTCTCACGTCCTGCGGCCCGAATAAGCTTCTGAAGAGCGTGGTGGCAGCAGTCAGGATTGTGGAGGCACATCCCAGCTTAGGTAATTATCCTGAATTCGCTGAGCTGCTGTCTACTGTCACCGCTCTTCAGCAGCATTTTCCGGATTTGGCGATAGGCTCGTCCCCAGCTCAAAAAGGACGCCTCCCGGCACAGAACCCAACTCCTCTCTGTGACATGGCTGTACTGAAACGGATGGAGGAGAACCACCGGGTGAAGACACCGCCAGCTTCGCACCATTTCCCCACTATGGACGGCCAGAGGAACTCCACCATCTTTCAGCCAGCAAATTGTTTCTTGCCACGGCAGAGAGGAAAATCAGCAGCTGCAGCCCTTGGGTTTCCCTCGTTGGCTGTTCCGCCAGCCTCCCATTCCTAGGTCTTCGGAGCTGTTATCCCCTCCTCCATGATGTCTTCCTTCGCTGCTGAGAGTCCCACTGTTTCTTCTTCGGCTCCGCCCATGACCATGCCTGCTGGAGCGGCTCCTCCTCATCTTTCAGAGGGGTGCACAACCGCCACAATTATGGATAGGGGGAGAACTGATCCTGCTGCAGCAGTCACCACCGTTCCCCAGGAAAACAGGCAAGTGTTCTTTCATTCTTAATCTCATTTTGGTGAATTACCTTGTCTGATTCCTGGGGGTGAAGCTCAGATTTTACAGTCCACTGAGCTCTCACCACCTGCTGCAGCCACAAAAAAATTATTTGCTACTTCTGTGTCTCCTCCTATACCCCCCGAGTGTCCGCCGAGTCCAGGATCAAGCCACCGGGCGGAGGAGGAGCCTGCAGGCCTGGAGAGCCTGGTTCCAGCCCCGCAGCCATGACATGGACAGAGGAGGAGGGCTGTCTGCACCCCTGTGCCTGAGCCGCCGTTGCCGCATCCCCGGGCATCACCAGAGCAGAGTTCAGCCCCAGCAACAAGTGAATCTCCCGTCGCTGCACCAAGTGAGCCATTGGTGTGGGTTGCATCGCTGGGGGGTTTAAGGACTGCCAAGACCATCATGCCTGCTGCGGAGGCCACCGCAGCCGAGTGGGAACCCAAGATGGGCCTCCTGAGGACCAAGCCTGAATTGCCGTTACTGCCCAGATCGTTGGAGTCCTGGATGGCAGTGGAGCTCGAGATCAGGCAAGTGCTCTATGTTGTCTTTCATATTTTCTGTTTTGGAGCAATCTTGGCTATCTCTTGGGGATGAGAGCCGGGTGCAGCCGCACACTGCATCCGAGCTCACCTCGCTGGGCTCTGCCGCTGCCGGTGACCCTGACCCCTTTTGTCTCTTTGCTGTCTCTGAGCCTTCTTCCAGGGTCACTGGAGATGATCCAGCTATGCCTGAGGTCTCCAAGGATCCGGGTTTGCCTGTGGAGGTCTTCCAGGGCGCAGCTTCCCCTCTGCCTGAGGCCGTTGTTTGGGTCCCTCCTTGGGTTGAGTCTCCGTGGGTGCTGCGTCCAGGTCGGGGACCTTTGTGGATGCGCTTCTGTAACGGAGTCAAAAATGTGCTTTAGGTATTTCTTTTCCTCAGTTATGTTTTTATTTATACTGTTGTGAATTTTATTTTACTTGAGTGTTTTATTTTGGCAGTACGCTTCTCGCATCCGCTCTTTCTGTACCTCCGAGGCTCCGGTAGTTTAGTCCATCCCCACAGTATCGCGTTGCTTTGCTGTGGGTAAGTTGTGTCCAAACGCTGCTGGCACTAAATAATCATATCGTTCGTTAGTCTTATCATTTAAACTGTAACCTTGGTTTGTAATTGTTCGTTATTAATTTGACATGTCACTGTAGTGTATTTTTTTTGTTGTTGTGTTGTAAATGAGAGTTTTGTGGGTGTTTTGGCGCACATTGGGAGTCCGCTAGGCGCCATTTTGGAGTTTCGCGCCAATGTGGGTTCTGTAGTGACAACAGCAGCCTGTGTCATTGTGTAATTTATGTTTTGTTAATCTTCTCTTCACTTCCGCCTCCCAAAGAGAGCAGACGCTTTTTTCTTCTCTCCTGCTCTGACTTATCTCCTTCCTCCTCTAACTAACTGGATCCCAGCTTGCTATCGTCTGTCTGCGTGTCTCTACTGCTGATTATCGAACAAAATTATGGATTTAATAAGCTGGGCTTTGAATGCAATTGACACCATTTTTTCAACAAGGAAAAGTGCCCCGGGGGAGGTTGTTTGCCCCGCAGGAATGGCTGCTGTGGGCTATTTGAGGGACACAAGTAATTGGAAACTCTTGTGCCTGTCTGATCTTTCCATCGAAGATGTCGAAGATTTGTACGTCTTCGTAGTAATGGTCATCAGGATCGTTCTGATTGGATCTGGGATTGTCCTGGTGTACCGTAAATTGATGAAGATGGACATAGCCTATCAAAATGCTGGCCAGGCGAGGCTTAACCATCAAATTGAAAAAATGGAGAGGACTCTGACAGCGGCAAATGGAGAACTGTCTAGGAAAATGGATTACATCATGATCACGCTGAGAGCCGTCCATGAAGGATTCAACGTCCAGCACTGAAGGATTAAGTACTGAATCTGTAAGAGGATATAAAGTTTCTTTCTCTGGGATCAGTACTATTTGACTAATCTGACCCCCCTCACACAAGTCCTCCAGATTATCTGCAGTTTTTTGTTTTCAAAACATTTGAGCTGCATTGACTCCACGGACAGCCAGCTGCATGGCCCAAGGACAAATGCCAGCAGCTAAGACAAAACATCTCCTGCCAAAGAGACTTTGTTGTTCTTAACTGATACAAACACCTACACTCAACACTACACCCACACTGACTCAAAAACTGATGAAAAAGATCACTCACTCACTGCTCTCTTTGTGTCCTTGTGTACATTCTTGTCTGCTAACTGTGCATTGAGGGCTTTTTTCTTGTAATCATAATATTGATCATATATGACCGGTATTCTGACAATCAATGGTTTTTTGCTCTTTCCTATTGTGTTATCCTTTTCCTCCCTATGCATCCTGTACCCATCTGATGACAGGCACATTCTCAGATGCTGCCGCGTCACCGGAAATGCAGGTCGTTTTCTGTGTCAAGTCAAATCCCTCGTATGTTATCAGTCCCTGTTAATGTACTTGGCAATAAATCTTTTCTGAGTTCTGAGTTCTGAGTTCTGAGTTCTGATAGGAGCCTGTGTGGGATCGAGGTACAGATGGAGCGTGATGCATTTTGTTTTATTTCTCCAACAGGTATGTTTGTTTCTGGAAAATTTTTATTATTTGAATTGTAATTTATTTTTGTATTGTGCAGTTATTTTAGAGCTCCTTTCCCACACAGTATCGCGTTGCTTTGCTGTGGGAGCCTGTGTGGGATCGAGGTACAGACGGAGCGTGATGCATTTTGTTTTATTTCTCTAACAGGAGAAATAAATTGTGGAAACAGCAGTCTGGTGTTATCGTGGTCCCTATGCCGCACACACACTTGCTTTAATGTTCCCGATCACGGCCGCTTAAGGGTGTCCCAAAAGAAGAACCATTATACTTGTGACGAGATCCGTTACACTTCTGTATGGGCCCGTCATGAGTGCTACGCTCCAGCCCGGGTTCCTCTGAGGGAGCAGCGTTGGCCCAGCTGGGGTCCACCACGGGTGCTTCATTGCCTCAGCAGGGGTCCACCAAGGGTGCAGTGTTGGCCCAGCTGGGGTCCACCAAGGGTGCAGCGTTGGCCCAGTCGGGGTCCACCGAGGGTGCAGCATTGGCCCAGTTGGGGTCCACCGAGGGCGCAGCTAAGTTCCAGCCTAAAGCCACCG
Organism: Pholidichthys leucotaenia; assembly: GCA_020510985.1. Classification (NCBI taxonomy): domain Eukaryota; kingdom Metazoa; phylum Chordata; class Actinopteri; order Cichliformes; family Pholidichthyidae; genus Pholidichthys; species Pholidichthys leucotaenia. Next base: position 367,850,611 of record CM035840.1, read on the forward strand.
CGGGTGCTTCATTGGCCCAGCCGGGGTCCACTGCGGGTGCTTCTGAGCTCTAGCCTGGGGTCACTGTGGGTGCAGCATTGGCCCAGCCAGGGTCCACCGTGGGTGCAGCGTTGGCCCAGTCGGGGTCCACCAAGGGTGCTTCATTGGCCCAGCCGGGGTCCACCGCGGGTGCTGCTAAGCTCCAGCCTGACGCCGTCGTGGTTCCCCTCCCTTCTCCTCCACCAGTCGCTGTTGGGGTCCCCCTCGTCCGGTCTGGCTTCCTGCTATTGAGCCTCCCGGTGGGAAAGCCATCTCCTGGTTCACCCCTTCGGTCCTGGTGGCTTATGAACACTGGCCGGCTGCCTGAAAGACTGAGCCACTGGGTCAGGTGATCTATGCTCTCAGGCAGGCCACCATCTGGCTGTCCGGCAGTCCTGGGATTTTGGTTGGCCCCCCAAACTCCTTTTTTCTAGTTGGGGTCTCTGGAGACCTGGTAGGCCGCCTGGTCTTTTCCACTTGATGGTCGGGTGGAGCCAGGATGCCGGGAGGCCACCTGAACTGTTTCTTTATTTATTATGTATGACCCAGTTCTCTTTATATTCTGTTTGTTGATTATTGGTTATGGGTTTTTGAGTTGGTTGTTTTCTGTGTCTCTCCCTCCGGGCCTGGATCCCCCCTCCGTCCTCTCAGGGTTGGTTTTGTAGTTGTTGCTGTTTGGGGGAGGGGGGGTGTCTCCTTTTTTGCTTGATGCTGCAGCGGGGTGTCTGGGCTCCACACCTTAAGGGAGGGGCACTGTCATGATCTTGAGTGCGGTTCTGTACCGTGCTTGGGTCTCCTGATTATTCTTCTTCTTCTGTGCATATATTTCGTCCTGTTTATCTGTTGTGTGGTTTGTGCTTTTATTTTGACAGCACCGTGGCAGGACTTCCGGCTGTCAAGCCTGCTCGCGACCTGTCACAGCTGTGTGTGATCACTTTCTCTCCACACCTGTTTGTAGTTTGTGTTTTCTGTCATACTATTTAAGTTCGCTAGCGAGTTGCCTCCTCGCTGCGACCTAACTCCTCTCAGACTGGAATCCCCTACCCCTGATTCCAGTCAATCTTCAGCTTTGGACTTTAGATTCACTGGTGTATTTGTAAGTAACCTTTCATGGTTTGTGCTGCATTTATACGTGTTCAGTAATCGCCCTTCTGGGTTTCGTATTTAACCTTTTGTTATCCACCCCTCATGGCGAGTTCTTTTGTTCTTTATAATTTAATAAATAAGCAAACTCACTACTGGCAATTGGTGCCTCATTTATGCCCTGTAAGGGGCAAACATAATATGCTTGAGCTTTTTCATTCTTTTTTTCTTTCTTTGTAGCCATTTTTGTGAATGAAACTTTTGTCATAAATAGGGAAGGGGGGCCTTATATGGTAGATTTAGGGCATCAAATATGAAAATCTTCAAAACTCATGAACTTGCTCACTTACACACAGGTGAAATTCACCATTTTTACGCATGCTCTTTACACACTTTTGTAGGACATACAAGTGTTTGTTGAATCTGGAGTGGCTCGTTCGTACTTGATTTAGATTTAGATTCCTTTATTAGTCGCACAATGGGGAAATTACAGGGCATCCACATAATGCAGCTTACTAACAAAGTAAGTGGGATTTGTACCTACTGATGCTAACATGTTCTTGCGTGAGGCCCATTGTGCACTTCTTGCTAAGACTGGCTGTTTTTGATGGCACAAGTATGTTCATACCGTTAATTACTGCTGAGCGCATGATAGAGGTGTGCTTGTAATGATCGAGTAGTTGAATGTGAAACAAGGTACACATCTCATCCTCAGTGATTGTCTTTCTTGGTATAAAGATTTATCTTATCTTTTCTTATCTTATCGATCAAAAAAGGAAGGGCTAAATTATAGATTGCTAAGGGATGCATATTCTCAGTGTAGTGATGCTAATGTTAGCTAGCTAACTGTTAACTAATATTTACTGTAAACCAGTATTATGTGGTGGAAGTATGTTAATTTTTTAATTTTGGAAAATTGAATTTCATGCTTATAAAATAATTTTGAAATTTTAACCGTATGCATGTACTGTATATAACTTATTTTGCTTCTTGGAAGTGTACCAACATGTTGAGAATATTAATTATCAGCTCCCATAACTGCAAAGATATTTCAGTTGTCTCATATCGCCTTATTTTTAATATTTAAATGAATTTGTACCTCTGCAGGCGTGCCATTTGTAAATATATTTTTTAGGTCTGTATGTGTTATGAGCTAAAATCATGTCCAAGCTTTAGACAAAATAAACAATATGATGGCATTTGATGAATGAAAAAGGGATATTTCTACATATGCAAAACTACTGATATTTATAGGCCAAAATAAATCAAGAAATAAAGCATGAAATAAATTGATAATGTAGTTTTAATAGTCTGAGTCAAAATTTGACTGTGGATAAAAGCTTATGTGCTCTTGTATATCCACATATATTGTATCGCTCTGACTGTGAGTGTCTGCCTTTGGGTTGTAGTGAGTGTGTGTGCGTCTATCTATCTGAGCAGCTATTTCAGAGAGAAAGGATTTCTGCCTCAGTAATTGCCTCGGCTATATTTTCCCCCTGAATCTCTCTCTCAGTCACCCAGCCTCTCTCTCATTTTTCTTTGTATCTATTTTCTCTCTGAATTTTGTCCTTTCTCCTCCCACAGACATGCTCTCCACCTCTCGCTCATCTTTCATTCCTCTTTTTATGTTCCCTCCATCTCTAAGTCCTTGACATTAACCGTGATCTCACAGTGAGATCAATTAGGGAAACACACAGACACACACACACACACACACATTTACATTTAAGTCACTTGTCCATTAAAACCCATTAAAGCTAGTTTCTATTCACTGGGCAAAGAATAGGGTTCTTAAAAAGGTCTAGGCAGTGTGTTTATAATAATACACACAGTATTCCACCTGCTTTAGGGGTCCATGCTGCAAACTTGAAACAAACACAATGAACCCTGATGATGTCTGTATTATGCTCACTGAAGTAAATCACAATGGTGATGAACAAGGATGGTTAACAGAATGCAACCAGAGACACATACTGTATACAAGAAAATGGATGGAAATAGAGAAATAGAGCCAGTGAACATGAAATCATATGACTACTTCCATTTGTTTCAGTCAGTTAGGATGTAGACCAAAGTGTGAAATGATGCTTCATTATTATGGTTTGTATCCAAGTATAAGTGTTCAGAATTAACACAAAAGGTGTTTTATTTACTTATTTTATTTATTATAAAATAAAATAAAATTATATATAGGGCAGCTCGTTGGCACAGTGGTTAGCACTGTGGCAGCACAGCAAGAAGGTCATGGGTTTGATCCCACTGTGACAGAGTGATTACATCTGTCACTTTAAGGGTGGCATTTTGCCCGACACTGATAAGAGACATAGACATTAAATGTATGAATGAAAATAGATGTTTAAAAAAATAAAATGCATAGGAATTTGGACATGCCTTTGGAATATTTAAGGACCTTTTTATGGGAGTAGGTAGAGGCACTTGAACTAATTATACTCAAGCTAAACTTAATTAAGACATGACACGGGCATAATTGCACATATTCTCCTTTGCAAGTTTACACTGGCAGAACATGTGAATGTTCTGAAGTGCGCACATTAACATCTGAACATGCACAAGCCTTTGGTAACAGAATATGCTATATGTTACCTGTCAGTCTTCTGAGTGTCCATGGCCAAACCAGAGAGTAGGAGAGAGAGAACTTTTTCTGTGCTCCCTGCCTATGTGCAGAGAGGAAGTGCTCACTGAAGTGGGGGTGCTTTTGAATAATTTCAATTTATTCTTTAAAGGGTCATTGTAGAGCTGGATAGATATTAGGAAATGAATGTGTGTTTGTCATAAGCAGTCCTCCGGGGCGGAATGAAGGACTCACGTGCAGGGCGACCTCTTAACATAATTTATTGACAGGAATAACATAAACTACTTACAAGCAGTCGCATGGAGAGTGCAGAACATGATGAGCACACCATACAGAGTGAATGGCGTGACACTATATATAGAGGGAGGAAATAATTAACATATGCAGCATAGCCGTGAATGATTACCACACAAAGGACCAATAAATGAAGGAGCAACAAATGAACTGAGAGTGCCGTCACAATGTAAACACAATATGCAAATCAAGAAAGGATCGTGGCGATAATAAAGGATAAGCATAACTAGAAGTGAATAAACTGAAGTGAGGATACTGGTAATGATGATAATGATAAACAACACACGGTCAACCAGAAAATAAGGATGCTGTCAACATGAGGGTAAACCTAGGATGATGAGCAGGACAAGAATAATGATAATAATAATGATAATGATCAGTCTAACAAAGAACATAAAGCGTGGACAGGGTTTGACCTTCGACCCTGTCCAGACCACTACAATAACCCCCCCTTCAAGGGTCAGAGCCTAGACAATCCTAGGGTAACACCTACAGGAGAAAAAAAAGAAAACCCAATAACACCCCAAAGGGGTCTACCCCAGTCCATGGACCACCAGATCTCAAAACATAACAAATCGGGTGGTCTCCTGACCTCTGGGACATCGGCTGAAGGTCTCCCAACCTTTGAAGCTATGGCTGGAGGTCTCCTGACCTCTGAAGCAACAGCTGGAGCGTGGTACTCCTGTGACCCCATCCTCGACACGGCCACCTTGGACGATGGAGGGAAACAAGAGGTCAGTGAGGCGACACCACAGTCACTAGCAACAGAGACTGATGGGGAAGACTCAGCAGCTGGTGGGATGTGCACTTGGGTCCCCCCTCTAGGAGCAAGACAAGTCTTTTCAAAAATTGTGTTTGAACATAAATGAAAAGGTACTTGACTTAACTCCTGGTCTCCTGCTGCCGGGGTGACCACCTCATGATCAGGGGCTGGGAGGCGCCGTGGAGCAGGTACAGGAGCTGGGAGGCACTGTGGAGCAGGTACACGAGCTGAGAGGCATCGTGGAGCAGGTACTGGAACTGGGAGGCGCTGTGGAGTGCTGACCTCTGGATGAGATGGCTGGAGAGCGCTGAACTCTGGATGAGACAGTGACTGGGGCTGAAGAGCATCCGACCCAGATGCCCCAGAATCCCTCTCCAAAGCAGCCACCTCAGACAGGGAGGAAATGGTACAGATTAGAGAAGGGGCCACACAATAACAGCCAGCAGAAGAGCTTGGCGAGGAGAACTCAAAAGCAGATGGAGGCTGCAACTGGGTCTCCCTACCAGGAGCAAGACAAGCCCTTTTTAATATGAATGTTAAAAAATAATAAAGAGGACTTGCCTTAACTCCTGCTCCTTTGCTGGTGAGGATCCCAGTGGCTCCACTGCTGGTATGGAAGTGACAGCCTCAGAGTGAACTGCTGGGGTATTGGCCTCAGGATGAGCTGCTGAAATGGTGGCCTCAGGATGAGCTACAGGAGTAATGGCCTCCCGATAAGCTGCAGGAAAAACAGCGGGGTAGGCGGTCTGGGGAAGAGCAGCAGGTGAGGCGGCCGTGAGAGAAGCAGCTGGTGAAGTGACCGGGGAAGAGGAGCAGCAAATGAAGCAGCCAGAAGAAAGGCAGCAGGTGAGGCGGCCGTGAGCAAAGCACCAGTGGGTGGAGCTCTCTGGAGAGGGGAAGCAGCAGCTGGAACTCTCTGGGGATGAGGAGGTGCAGCCGCTGGAGCTCTCTGGGGAGTGAAGAAGCTGGATGGGAGAGGAGGCGAGGGTGGAGCTGGACCGGAACACCAAGTGAAGTGGCGTCTCCCGGAGTTCTCCTTCCACCCGGGTCCCCCGCGTGTCAACCCACTGCTGTAAAAAAAACTCCCTCTGCTCCACGGGAGTAAACACAAGTGGGCAGTTGGCTGGCCCCGGCGAGGAGGAAGCTAGCAGTGCTGGTAGGGCTGGGAGAAGAAGCCTCTGCACCCAGGGAAAGGAACGCAGGCTCGGGCGGTTTCCGAGATGTTAGCGACTGCCCCCCAGCAGTCTTCAGCATCCTCTAGAGAGAGTGAGCTGCGGGCCAAAGCAATGAGGTCCTGCTGTACATCCGTGATCGGCAGCTCTCCCCCTCTCCGCCTCCTCCTTCTGTGGTTGCCTGCTGAGTCCATTTTTGACTTTGTGCTTCTGTCATAGGTGGCACTCCGGGGCAAAATGAAGGACTTGCATGCAGGGTGACCTCTTAACATAATTTATTGACAGGAATAACATAAACTACTTGCAAACAGTGGCGTGGAGAGTGCAGAACATGACGAGCACAACGTACAGAGTGAATGGTATGTCACTATATATAGAAGGAGGAAATAATTAACAAATGCGGCACAGCCGTGAATGATTACCACACAAAAGCCCAATAAACGGAGGAGCAACAAATGAACTGAAAGTGCCGTCACAATGTAAACACAATATGCAAAGCAAGACAGGATCATGGCGATAATAAAGGATAAACATAACAAGAAGTTAATAAACTGAAGTGAGGATACTGGTAATGATGATCATGATAAACAACACACGATCAACCAGAAAATAAGGATGCTGTCAACATGAGGGTAAAACTAGAATGATGAGCAGGACAAGAATAATGATAACTAGAAAAGCACTCATAGAGCGCATACCTCCACCAAGGCTCCTTCCGTTTCTCATGGCTCACCTCCAAAATGCAAAGGGTTTGTGTGTAGGCCTATAGCCACTTGTGAAAATTGCATCAAAGTCTGTCCATCAGTTTTGGAGTATTGTTGCTAACACACTGTGAGAAGATAAGAGCCTTGGCTGAGGTATGCATTCTCAGATCATCACCAAAATATAATGGGTTCCTCTGTAGCCCAAGAACCACCTCTGGTGAAAATTTCATCCAAATCCATGCTGTAGTTTTTGTGTAATCCTGCTGCACAAATACAATCAAAGCCCTTGGTGGAGGTATGCACTCTCAGATCATCATCAAAATCTAATCATCTGTTCCCCGTGCCATTACACACCTTTCCTGAAAATTTCATCAAAATGCGTTCTTAGATTTTGGAGTATTGTTGCTAACACACTGTGAGAAGATAAGAGCCTTGTCTGAGGTATGCATTCTCAGATCATCACCAAAATATAATGGGTTCCTCTGTAGCCCAAGAACCACCTCTGGTGAAAATTTCATCCAAATCCATGCAGTAGTTTTTGTGTAATCCTGCTGCACAAATAGAAAATTTGGTCAAAATCCGTTCATAACGTTTTGAGTTATGTTGGTAACAGACAGACAGACAAACAGACAGATAGACAAACCCCGGTAAAAACATTACCTGCTTGGCGGAGGTAATAATAATGATAATGATCAGTCTAACAAAGAACATAAAGCGTGGACAGGGTCCGACCCTGTCCAGACCACTACAGTATTAGTGATACAGTATGTCCTTTCAATGTATTGTGATGTTTACAATAATGTTTTTCTATGGCTTTCTACTTTCACCTTGCTAGTGGAAGGATGCTTTGCTGCTTCGCTCTTCCCTCTGCTTGCACTTTTCTGTCAATATTCTTATTTTCCTTTGCAAGAAATTTATGGGCAGCGCCTACCAGATACTCATAAATCACTGGGACTATATTTCGCTGAAGATGTAGATCACTATTACCATGATCTAACACTTTTTTGGATCTTATCAGTGCTATGTGAGTGTGGCCTACAAGCAGCTGAAACCTAAATTACAGCAACTGACAAGCTAAAGCTAAGTATCAACAAAATGCCTCCCCTTTCTACAGATGACTTCCACAAACTTGTACAGAAGATTACCATGCTGGAAACTAAAATCCAGCGGCTAGAAGTTAATGGACTCTGTGAACATGATATAACCCTGTCAGTAACTAAATACAGTGGACAAGACCCTGCTAACTCACACCTATCCAGCACTAACATGGCTGATAGGAGACGGGAGGATTGTGTACATAAAAATAAATCCTCAAGTGATAGTCCTCCCTGGAATGCCCTTGGTGTAAAGCCCAATAATAAATCATCACACAGGGTGAAGGGAGGACAAGCAACAGTGCAACTTGGTGAGATCTGTGATATGAAAGGCTGGCCTGCATTACCGGCCAGACCAAGTGCCTTCTCAACCCCAGCTGCCAGGAAGACACAGCCATGGACAGCTGTTGAAGGAAAGGCTAAAAACAAACATCCTCTACAACAACCAAACATGCCACTTCAGAACAGATATGTGCCACTACTGCAAGACCCTTGGATCTCCATCTGATGACCTGGATAACCCCCCCCACACACACACACACACACACACACAGCAAGGTAAATTGGAACAACTCAGAAGGTAAAAGGCTGCAGAGAAAGCTAACAGCTGGGCCCGAAACTCTGATTGTTGGTGAATCTGCTGTGAAAAATGTGAGAAACATATGTGGTAAATGCACAAAAATAATGTGGGCCCAGGGATATGGTGTCTGATGTGAGAGAAAACATCTTGCAAATTATGGGTGGTCATCCAATAGTGAAAAGTCTCATATTTCATGGAGGCTGAAATGATGTTGTGAAACAGCAGTCTGAAATACTGAAACAGGACTTGAAGGAACTGCTGGATGTAGTCAGCTGCCTCAGTGCGGAAGTGTTTATTAGTGGCCCCTTACCACCAGTCAGAGGAGGAGTTGAGAGATTCAGCAGACTGTTCAATTTAAACGGATGGCTATCCGAAGCTTGTACAAACAAATGCCTCCATTTTATTGACAATTTCAACTTCTTCTGGGACTGCAGACACTTTTTTTTAAGGCAGATGGACTCAGCCTTAGCAGGTCAGGAGTGAGGCTGTTTACCTCCTGTCTGTTCTATTTTCTGTGTCACCATTCTGTTCCCCAGGACAAGGACAAGAGAAACCACAACAGCAGGATAAGATACAGCCCAGCAGAAACTGTGAGATAAAGCCACCTAGGCCCCCGCCTGTGCAGACCCCTCCTTCACCAAAAGCCTCCAATGAGGACCCACCTCCTCTACCACCACATACCCCCTCCAGGTCGCCGTCGTCTTTAGCTTCCTCTTCTCCATCCTTCCCACTCCTCGACTTCACTGACCAGAGGAAGTTAGCTGGTCAGTGTGGCCACAAAACTGACCCTATGCCCTAGTCCAATTTTTTCACCCCGAAACCTCCCACTTCATCCTTCCCCCCATCTCCCCCCTCCAGAAATTCCTCAGTGAGCTCTGACACAACTGCCAAAGTCCCGGTACACACCACCACCCACACCCTCACACCCGAACTGAAATCTACAGCCTGATAACAACGCAAACTGGGTATGATACTATGTACTGGGTCCAGGCTCTGATACCACTGGTATTCATGGCTCTTTCCAAGACAAGCCGGGGCCCGGTATGGAAGTAGTTTCCTTTTTTCCCGTTTTAATAGGTAGTAATAAAAGGTCGGTAAATTTACAGAGAAACAAGACCCATCCTACACACCCTGTAAATTTATTAAATCTAGTGTTCATTTTTCACCAGTCACAGCATAAACAAAATAAAAATCTGGCAGATGATACTCTTAACACACTGAAACTAGCTTTATTAAATATTAGATCTTTGGCAGGAAAACATGTTTAATTAATGATCTCATTATAAAACACAAACTGGATTTTATGTTTTTAACAGAAGCCTGGTTAGACCAAGATAACAGTGGAGCTCTTCTTATCGAAGCAGCCCTTCCCAACTACAGCTTTATAAGTCAACCCAGGCTGCATAACAAAGGAGGATGAGTAGCTGTTTTGTTTAAAGATTCCCTCCAATGCAAGCAGATGTCTTATGATAAGTTTACTTCATTTGAATATGTGGCTATTCAGCTGAATTCCTCCTCCTGTGTGTTGTTTCTTAATGTTTACAGGCCACCTACGTAAATACCATGCAACCTTTTTTGATGATTTTACAAAGCTGCTGTCTATCATCTGTGTTGAGTTTGACTGTGTAGTTATTGTTGGTGATTTTAACATCCACGTTAACAACCCTCAGGACAGAGGGACCAAAGAATTGTGTTGTGTCCTTGGTAGCTTTGGACTGACTCAGCATGTAATGGAAAAAACACACAACAGAGGACGCAGTCTGGACTTGGTCATTTCTAAAAGTCTGAACATCGCTAAGGTTATGGTGATGGATGTTGTTCTGTCTGACCATTCTTGTGTTTTCTTTGAGAGTGCTATTGATGTCAACAGAAATATCCAGACAGAGGTCATCAAAAATGGTACATCAGTGATAATACCAGTGAAACATTCATCCAAGCTTTCTTTTCCTTACCCCCCCCCCCTTCACCTTCAGTAAATGAGCTTGTGGAAAATTTCAATGGTAAAATTACAAATACTGTCAATGCCATTGCTCCCATCAAGGTGAAGGTGATCATTATTGTAGTGTGCAGGTGTAGTGTGGCTGACTATTGATCGGAGGGTCAGGGGTTTGATTCCTGCTCTGTCTGCAGTCTGCATGCCGGAGTGTTCTTGAGCAATACACTGAACCCTCCAGTTGCTCCTGGTGGGTCAGGCCAGTGCCTGTGTATGGTAGCCCCGCTGCCATCAGTGTGTGAATGTTTGTGTGGATAGAAGGACCTGTAAAGCGCTTTGGTCATCCAGAGATGAGAAAAAGTGCTAAATAAGTGAATGCCGTTTACCATTATTAAAAAGAAACCTCCATGGAGAAATGCCAAACTAGTAAGAGCTGAAAAAAGACAGTGTCGAAAAGCTGAACGCAGGTGACGAAAAACTGAATTATAGGTTCATTATGAAATCTGTAATGAGAGATTGAGCATTTATAATTTGGAACTGAGAAATGCAAGGCAAGCATATTTTTCTGACATCATTGCTAAAAACAACAATAATGCATGCACCTTGTTCACTACTGTTGACAGGCTAACAAATCCCCCTGTGTCAGTAGCTCCTGAACTTCTATCCAACCATGCCTGCAATGACTTTGCCTTTTTCTTTACTGACAAAATTCAGAAAATTAGACAGTCAGTCAGTGCTCCTATACCAGGTGCTGGACATGTACTTCCTCTGTGTCCACGTAGAGAAGATCTAAACGCCATGGCAAATTTTTTTTTCCATTCAATCATAAAAACTTGGATGGCATCATATGCTAGCTGAAATCCACTGCCTGCTGCCTTGATACTCTTCCAACAGCGTTTTTTAAAAAACATTTCATATTGTATGGCCTCAGATCTACTACAGATCATAAATATGTCTCTGCATTCAGGTGTCTTCCCTCAGTGCTTAAAAATAGCTGTTATCAAGCCACTTCTAAAAAAGAGCACCTTAGACACCTCACTCATGAACAGCTATAGGCCCATATCAAACCTCCCCTTTCTTAGTAAAATAATAGAAAAAGCTGTCTTTCAACTATTGTACAGCTTCCTGACATTAAGTAACTGTTTTGATGTATTCCAGTCAGGTTTTTGGCCACGCCACAGCACTGAGACAGCTGTAGTTAAGGTCCTTAATGACATCTGCTCCAGTACAGATAGTGGCAACATTTCAATCTTGGTTTTATTGGACCTTAGCGCTGCATTTGACACGGTTGACCATAACATCTTACTAGACTGGCTGAAAAACTGGGTGGAACTTTCTGGTACAGCACTTAGCTGGTTTGAGTCCTATTTAAAAGACAGGGACTATTTTATGTCTATAGGTAACTACAAATCTGAGTGAGTAAAAATAACCTGTGGAGTTCCCCAAGGTTCCATTTTGGGACCTTTGCTTTTCAACATCTATATGCTCCCACTAGCTCAAATAATAAAAAAACAACAAAATATATTACTATAATTATGCAGATGATACACAAATCTACATAACCATCTCACCAAGAGACTGGTCCAATTAAAACCCTGATCAAATGCGTTGGTTAAATTAAAGAGTGGATGAGCCAGAATTTTCTTCAGTTAAACGAAAACAAAACCGAAATAATAGTTTTTGGAGCCAAAGAAGAAAGACTCAAAGATAGTACTCAGCTTCAATCAGTAATGCTAAAACCCAACAGCCAAACCAGAAATATGGGCGTGGTTCTGGACTCAGACCTGAATTTTAACAGCCACATTAAGACAGTAGTGAAGTCAGCCTATTATCACTTCAAGAACATAGTGAGGATTAAAGGTCTGATGTCTCAGCAGGATCTAGAAAAACTTGTCCATGCATTTTGCTTAAGTAAACTGGACTACTGTAACGCTGTCCTCACAGGTCTCTCTAAAAAGTCCAGCAGAGAGCTGCAGTTAGATCAGAATGCTGCAGCTCAAGTCCTCACTAAGACCAAGAAAGTAGATCATATAACTCCAGTCCTCAGATCTTTACACTGGCTTCCTATCTGTCAAAGAATACATTTCAAAATACTCCTGCTGGTTTATAAAGCTCTGAATGGTTTAGGGCCAAAATACACTTCAGATCTACTGGGCCATTATGAACCACCCAGAGCCCTCAGGTCGTCAGGGTCAGGCCTACCATCTGTGCCCAGAGTTAGAACCAAACATGGTGAGGCAGCGTTCAGTTTTTATGCCCCTCACAAATGGAACAAACTCCCAGAAAGCGTCAGGGCTGCTGAAACGCTCAGCTGCTTTAAATCGAGGTTAAAACTTTCCTATTTGCCACAGCCTTTCAGTAGAACAATTGTTCATCTCCCACAATGCACTGTAACTTTTATTTCTTGCATGTTTTCTGTCTTATTCTATTTTAGCTTGTTTTTGTTTCCCTTTAATTTACTTTTTAGTTTGCTTTTAAATTCTTATGTATTCCTTTTGCAACTTGCTGTAATGCTTTAATGTTTATATGTGAAAAGCACTTTGAATTGTCTTGTACTCAAAATGTGCTAAACAAATAAACTTGCCTTGCCTGTGTTAATTGATTTTGATGGGGAAGATTGAGCCCAAAGATATACATGAATATAAAAAGTCTACGCACCCCTGTTCAAATGCCAGGTTTTTGTGATGTAAAAAAATGAGACCAAGATAAATCATTTCAAAACTTTTTCCACCATTAGTGTGACTTATAACCTGTTGAACCCCAAAACAAACTGAAATCTTTTAAGGGGAAAAATAAAAAAAAATAAAAAACTTACAATAACCTGTTTGCACAAATATGCACACCCTGTTGTAACTGGGGATGTGGCAGTGTTCAGAATTAACAATCACATGCAAACTCATGTTAAATGGGAGTCAGCACACACCTGCCACCAAAGTGCCTCTGATTAACCCCAAATAAAGTTCAGCTGTTCCAGTAGGGTTTTCCTGACATTTTTGTAATCACATCTTACAGCACAAGCCATCGTCCGCAGAAAGCTTCCAAAGCATCAGAGGGATCGCATTGTACAAAGGTATCAGTCAGGAGAAGGGTACAGAAGAATTTCCAAGGCATTAAATATACTATGGAACACAGTGAAGACAGTCGTCATCAAGTGGAGAAAATATGGCACAACAGTGACATTACCAAGAACTGGACGTCCTTTCAAAATTGATGAAAGCACGAGAAGAAAACTGGTCAGGGAGGCTGCCAAGAGGCCGACAGCAACATTGACGGAGCTGCAGGAATTTCTGGCAAGTACTGGCTGTTTTGTACATGTGACAACAATCACCTGTCTTCTTCATATGTCTATGCTACGGGGTAGGGTGGCAAGACGGAACCCTTATCTTACGAAGAAAAACATCCAAGCCCAGCTACATTTTGCAAAAACACATTTGAAATCTCCCAAACGCATGTGGGAAAATGTGTTATGGTCCAATGAAACCAAAGTTGAACTTTTTGGCCATAATTCCAAAAGGTATATTTGGCACAAACACAACACTGCTCATCACCAAAAGAACACCATGCGTACAGTGAAGAATGGTGGTGGTGGCATCATGCTTTGGGGTTGTTTTTCATCAGCTGGAACTGGGGCCTTAGTCAAGGTGGAGGAATTATGAACAGTTCCAAATATCAATCAGTGTTGGCATAAAACCTTAAGGTTTCTGCTAAAAAGCTGAAGATGAAGATTTCATCTTTCAGCACGACAATGACCCAAAGCACACATCCAAATCCACAAAAGAATGGTTTCACCAGAAGAAGATTAAGGTTTTTGAATGGCCCAGCCAGAGTCCAGACCTGAATCCGATCGAAGAACTGTGGGGTGATCTGAAGAAGGCTTTGCACAGGACATACCCTCGCAATCTGACAGATTTGGAGCATTTTTTCAAAGAAGAGTGGGTAAATATTGCCACATCAGACTCCTACCCAAAAAGACTGAGTGCTGTAATAAAAGCCAAAGGTGCTGCAACAAAGTATTAGTTTAAGGGTTTGCATATTTGTGCAACCAGGTTATTGTAGGTTTCTTATTTTTTATTTTTCCCCTTAAAAGATTTTGGTTTGTTTTTCAATTGGGTTGTACAGGTTTTACGTCACATTAATGGTGGAAAAAGTTTTGAAATGATTTATTTTGGTCTCACTTTTTACATCACAAAAACCTGGCATTTGAACAGGGGTGTGTAGACTTTTTATATCCACTGTATATAGTGCCACTGCACAGCTCAGTAAGAGAAGACTGATGTGAGAGGAGTGATCTGAGAAGTCTGTTGATAAAACAGAGCTTAGCTATGGGTTAATTATTTCTTGAACCATTTCTTTGTTTTTGTTGGGATGTTTTTAACTTCTACCAGTATTCTATTTAAATAAAGAAGAAAAATTAAGCACTTTTCTGCTGTTCCAACTATTCTTTTTTTTTTTCTGACCAACTACAATGCTTGGAGCACACTCTGTTACACCCACCCTTGATCATCATGAGTTCGATCCCACCCTTGACCATTGGTGACCCTTCTGTGCGGAGTTTGCATGTTCTTCCCATGTCTGCAAGGGTTTTCTCCTAGTACTCCGGTTTCCTCCCGCAGGCCAAAGACATGCACGTTAGGTTGATTGACATCAACTGGGGATTCTAAATTGTCCTTAGATATAAATGTGAGAGTGAATGGTTGTCTGTCTCTCTGTGTTTGCCCTGCGATGGACTGGCGATCTGTCCAGGGTGTACCCTACCTCTCGTCCAAAGATGCTGGGGTAGGCTCCAACATCTACAGGCCTACAGCGCTGTAAAAGACTCATTGTGGCGGTTTGGGATATCCCCCACAACAATCACAATGCATGAATGGCACATTACATCACAGCAGTGCAGCGGAAAAAACCAGAAGTAGCTAGCTGACTGTCCTTAGTCTGTTGTGGGGGATATCCCAAACCGCCACATCATTGCCAGTTATCACAAATGCTTGATTGCAGCTGTTAAGGGTTGTTCAGGGTGGCCCAACCAGTTATTAGGTTTAGGGGGCAATCACTTTTTCACACAGGGCCATGTAGGGTTGGATTTTTTTTTTTTACCCTTAATAATAAACACCTTCATTTAAAACTGCATTTTGTGTTTACTTGTGTTATCTTTGTCTAATATTTAAATTAGTTTGATGATCTGCAACATTTAAGTGTGACAAACATACCAAAAAAATGAGAAATCAGGGAGGGGGCAAATACTTTTTCACACCACTGTAGTGTTTTTATAGTGACAAGTAATGTAACATGTGAAAAGTGTTTCTCATACTCACTATGATCATCTTCTCTCCAGTTAGCCTTTGTGAAATGTTTTAGTGTTATTCAGCTCTAGTGTTAATTTTACTGCCCCATTTTGCTGCACTCTTACAGTTTATGAGCCAATAAGTCATTTACACCCAGAAAGTACTGATAAAACCTACTGTATGTAGCCACATGAGCACCAGAGTATTTATGAGCAAAAAGCCACATTATTTCCTTTAGCAGTTTTTGAAGACCATGACAATGCTTGTGCTAATTTATTTAAAAGTGATCTACTACCTCAAAACTAGCATCACTGCTGTCATTTGGATATGTTTACAAACAGTAATAAAAATGTTACCAAGCCCAAACTTAAAAACTTTGTATTACTCCAGGGTGACACACACCACCATGATATGACGTGTATGTAGGGTTAATCACTTCATCTGTTTTCTTCATGTTGGCACATCATTTCCTCTGTACCTTGGCTGTGGGTTCTCAACTGATGTCTCATGCAATATATGACACATGCTTATTGCAGTTTAAGATGTTCTGTTCCTACATTCTATGTTAAATTTACACTTTATGTCTTCAGCTTTATATGATGGCATTTTCTCATCAACTAAATGCCCAGGTGTGGGTTTATTATCACATGATAAAAATGTAGCACATCTGTTTTATATTGTCACACCTCTGTGCAAAAGTCTGAATTGTGTTTTGATAGAAAGTAGCCTTGGGACTTTTGTTAGGAAGAGCATGTCTTCACCCTCCCACACTGGTTTCCTCTTGACTCACTGTTTAATTAACATGCTGATGATGGAGAGTAACGGCTCATCTCTAGAAAACACAGAGATGGGTGGCTCTTTTGTTTTCTTTCTTTTTTTGGGGGGGGGAGGGTGAGGGGTCAGGGAGGGTGGTGAATCTGAGCAGTTTGACTCAACCCCGAAGACTCTCCTGCTAGAATCGTTTTTGTTGTTTAAACCGTTGGTGATTTGAGACTAAAATGATGTCATCCTTCTCATCTGGGTTATTAAATTGTTCCTCTCTTCATGCTGCTGCTGTTAGTAATGGTGTGTAACAAAGGTCATGGTGGTGTAATGTGTTAAACATGAGAATTATAGAGAAACTAGCAGTTGCCTGTGGGATTCCAGAGGAGTTAGCTGATTTTCATATCAGTACATTTCATAGAATGATCAACTTCAAATGTTTAATGTGTCAACAATGACACAAGCACGCTTCTCCTTTAATTATTTCTTGACAGGTGTCACATATCAAGATTCTGATAATGAACATGGTTGTCGCACAGGCTAATCTTATAGAAGGAGAGTCTGAAACAGCTCTCCAAAATACTATTTGATACAGTATTTTAGCAATAGCCAAAGATAGAGACTTTCTGGCTTTGCAACACACACACACACACACACACACACACACACACACACTCACCTTAGATCCTCCTGTCATTGAGACATAGGGCAGTCAGGTTGTTCCATGCAGCTCAGTCTTCAGCGGTTGCTTTTGCATCTTCCAATTCTAGGCCTGCAATTCTATGCTCATTCTTCAGTGTTGCTCGCCCTGTCTGTTTTGGGCACCCTCTTTTCCATTTTCCAGCTGGGTTCCAATCCAGAACCGAGTGTACGACCGGTATTTCGAGTGACAGCCTTAACACGTGTCCAGCAAAGTTGAGGCTCTATCATGTAGCGTGCTGCTACCTCTGGTAGGGACGGTAGAGTAAAGGGACTCAGTAGTGCGGGCAGAGCTCCAGCGTAACAAGATTCATTAAACAACAGATTAGGGAAAAACAAAACACAGCTTGAGGGCTGAAAACTAACTCAGGACATGAAATAAATGACTTATAGGATACCGGCAGGGACAGCAACACAACGTTAATGACGCCACACTAGACAGACACTGAACACTGACATATACGTATATGATAACAAATGAACACAAACAAGAGACAGCTGGGGAACAATCAAGGGTAGCAGAGAAGTGGCTGCAGGTGAGGATCACAGGATGGGCAGGGCTGCACAGACAATCACAAACAGGGGATGCACTTGAAACATGACAAAGGACCAGGGAAGATGTGACCATGAACACAGAAGACAAAGACAGAGGATTCAGCGGAACACAGAGGGCAAATGGTGCAAATAATCCTAAGAACTAAATCATGGAAGCACACAGAAAACACAAATGAACATAACGCGTGGGCACGATCCTAAGATCATGCCCCAGACCATGACAGGCTAGGGCTGTGCGATATGACGATATATATCAGTGATGCGATAAAAAATGTCTACCGTTTCATATAAAACTGTATCGTTTATACCGGAATTTAAAAGACACATACCCTGTTTCTACTTGTCACCACCCTGCATTTCCCTCACAGTGAGCCAGGTGTGTGCAATAGTGAGTTCTGGTGGTTAGCACAGCAGCTAACTGCAAGCTAATGTTTTGGTCATATTCATAGTTTTCAACCACGTGACTTCCAGCAGGGTCAAATAAGATCGCTGGCCATGTTGGGGGGATAATCATGGAGCAAAATGGAACAAAAAAATGTGAAAATGTCCAAAATTTATTATGAAACTCTTGATAATGACAACAGACAGCGATATGACAACAATCCATCCATCCATCTTCTACCGCTTTTCCGGAGGTCCAGGTCACAGAGGCAGCAGTTCAAGCAGAGAAGCCCAGACTTCCCTCTGCCCAGCCACCTGCTCCAGCTCTTTAGAGAGGATACCAAGGTGTACCCAGACCAGCTGGGAGACATAGTCTCTCCAGCGAATCCTGGATCTGCCCCAGGGTCTCCTCCAAGTGGGACGTGTCCAAAAAACCTCAAGTGGGAGGCATCCAGAAGGCATCCTGATCAGATGCCCATACCACCTTAACTGGCTCCTTTCAATGTGGAGGAGCAGCGGTTCTACTCTGAGCTTCTTCCAGATGACTGAGCTCCTCACCCTATCTCTAAGGGTGAGTCCAGCGATCCTACGAAGAAAGCTCATTTCAACTGTTTGTATCCGCAATCTCATCCTTTCGGTCATTACCCAAAGCTCATGACCATAGGTGAGGGTAGGAACGTAGATTGACTGGTAAATTGACAGCTTTGCCTTAGAGCTTAGCTCCCTCTTCACCACAACAGACTGGTACAACGTCCGCATCACTGCAGATGCTGCTCCGATCCGTCTGTCAATCTCTCGCTCCATTCTCTTCTCACTCATGAATAAGACTCTGAGATATTTAAACTCCTCCACTTGAGGCAGGAGCTTGTCCCCAACCCGGAGAGGACAATCCACCTTTTTCCGATTGAGGGTCATGGACTCGGACTTGAAGGTGCTGATTCTCATCCGAGTCGCTTCACACTCAGCAGCAAATTGTCCCAGTAAGACCTGTAGGTCATTGCTGGATGAAACCAGCAGGACAACATCATCTGCACACAGCAGAGATGAGATCCTGTGGTCACCAAGCATGACGCCCTCCATTCCCTGGCTGTGCCTAGAAATCCTGTCCATAAAAATAATGAACTCCAGCTAAGGTTAGTTTTAGCAGCTAGCTTGTTCCAGCATGGACTGTCCTTGCTTTGCTGTTTTCTTGCCAGCAGCCTCAAGAATAAAGTTATGTTGTTTTTCTCCTCTTTGGAACCGTCTTTCATTGGTAAGGAAACAGGAGGTGAGCAGGATCCAAGTGGTGAACAACACGCTTCGCCCTCAGTCCATACCAAGGTCTAATGAGCCGGAATGATTAGAAGCACCTACGTAGCTGAGGGGAAGGAGACATTTTCAGTCTCACCTGTGTGGACACAGCTGATGGTGCAGACTGCAGTCAAAGGTAAAAACATGGCATGGAGGGCTAAATAGTGATTTGGACCTTCATAATATCCTGTAGCTTGAAAGTGTTACACTTATGTTGGCTCGGACAGGTCCCCAATAGGTCCCATTAGACAAACAAGTACCTGTGTTTAGCTCTGTGTGTATTGCAGGCAGCAGCTGAGCTGATCAGAACAGAGAGCAGATGAATCTGTGAAAATCTCCACAGATCATTACGGACTCTTTAACAATATTATTAGTCAATTATTTCTACAAACTTATTACAAAATGGTCAGAGCACACTTGCTAGTTGTAATACAAGGAAGGCACCAAGTCAGCTCTACTAATATGAGAAAGCCAAATTCTCCTTCGTTTCTCTGATAGTTTGCGAGTTGATTGGCCTTGGTTCAATACAATTGCAGGTAATTGATAAAACAACACTTTCTCCTTCCCACCAGTGTTTGTACAACCAGTTATTCCACAGTAGTAATCACCCACTGCAGCTTCCCTCCCAACATGGCCAACCATATAGCAACTGGCAGCCATGGAATGTCATCTTAAAACTATGAATAGCCACTACTTCTGTTTGCCAGGGATGTGAGACTTTTTCCCCATTGTGCTGCATCAATGAGGATAGCCCTCTAACCTTGTTTTAATTGGAGGTAAGTAAAGTTAACTCAGTCTCTCTCTAATTATAAAACAGAAAACGCTAAATGACGATGCTAACTTATCACTAATAGGAAACATTATAGTGTATCAGACCATCATTTCTTTGGTTTAAATTACTGCTGAGTTTCTTAATTTTGTCTGAAAAAAATTACTAAAGCTGCAAAAATGCATGACAGCGGCATGCATTTTTAGCACACACTAAATAAATAATAAATAAATCAAAATGGGTCAGAAGAACAAACTGGCTCTTAATGTAACTTGATTTCTAATAATTTTTAATTAGTCAAGTAGCGATAATGAATAAAGTTGAAGTCATCTCAAAAGCACATTAAAAAACAATTTTATAGCAACACTGCAAAATTAAGAAGGGATAAAAGGTGCATAAAATTAATGAGAGATGAATTTGTACAATTTTTTTTCAGTATGTACTGTAATTTAAAATGTAGAAAAAGAGATGGTCCTTTTTATTGGTTATTATATATAAACAGTGTTGGGCAAGTTACAAAAAAATACTAACTAATTACAGTTACTAGTTACTTCTTTTCAAAAGTAATTGAGCTACTTTACCAATTACTGCATGATTAAAGTAACTAGTTACTTGGAAAAGTAACTCATGTTACTTTTAAATGCACGCTTAAATCATCTTGCACACAGCAAGATGATTTAATTAATGGATTACATTATGGGCTTATTAATGTCAGGCTGAAAACAGACTACTTCAGACAGAGCTTTTAAAACATGTTCAGTCTGCTTTATCCTGCCTTGAGAGCTCTTATTGTGGGAAAAATCTGAAGAAAATCAACATGATATTGCCAGTAATTTCCTCATTTTGGAGTGAAAGCTGGCAACACTGCATAAAGCTGTCCACGTTTATCTTACCTTTATGATATGGATTTAATCCGAGGCGCAGTGATCCAAAGAAAATGTCCATTATCCACAGTCCAAATGTCTGCTGTGACAGACATGATCCAGTCCCTCAAATTCCTTTTGGAGGTCAAAATCATTTTTGAATAATCTTTATCCAGGTAGCAAGTAAATGTGTTTTAACTTCAATGGATCACAGTCTCAGCTGTCTGATGGAAAGTCATTGTTTATATCACGTCTTCAGTCTGTAACGACGTATCTGGCAATCAATTGGTTTAATTTTTGCTGGGTCACAAACTGTCCAGATGCATACTTTTTTTTTCTCTCAGTCACACTTTGTCTTAGCTTTGTTCTAAATTGTAATCACTCTTGTCTTGTTTACTCTTTTTTCTTTGAATTCTTGGATGGAATATGGGTGGGCAATATAAGCTGCGGCTTCAGCCATCACCCATTTCGGATAACTCACGTGGAATTGTTTAGTAGAAGGAGTCTTTGTCTAATTTGACCTTGTTGTTATATTATACAGTTTCTTTAACCTGTACTGTATTATCCGAAATAAATAAATTCATTCATTCATACCTGTGCTTGAAATCCAGCCGTGGCTGTTGACACTGTTTAGATAGCATAGATCCACTAACACGGTGTTGTTAGCATAGCTAGCCATTACTTAGCACTAGCTTTGTCCGAGTTTTGTTGCTGTTTCAAGCGCTTCTGAAGATTGCAGTAGGTCTCAACCAGCACTTAGCTTCCAACCCACCAATATGCTTTTGTCCTTAACTGCGACAAAGGAAAAATAATCTGTGTATTTCCACAAAAAAAAGTAGCTTCATTTTTTCCTCCGCTCAGTAGTGAAGACTCGACTCTCTGCAACAGGCCACGTAGATTGACAGCTCATCTCAGCTACGGTAGGGTCAGTTTGTATATTCATTTATTTGCGCTAACAATATCTATCCATATTAATAAAACGACTAACGAGTAATGCATCTGATCAAATTTCAGTAACTAACGCATTACTGAATTTTTAAACAGTAATTCTGTTACACAGCACATTACTGCAAAAGTAGGGGTGTTACAGTAACGTATTATAAACTATAGAATTTACAGGAAATGTATATCATTATTGTTAAATAAGATTACTTATATCGTGAAATGAAATTTTGGTCATATGAAAAGGCCTAGTTGAGGCATTTCTCTTTTGTTCTGGTGTAGATTTTGTTGTTGGTGACGTGGTCCCAATAATTTATCTGCAGGCTCTTCCTAAGGCACTTTGTGTGGAATCCATCAGCTTGTTTGTCTTTGCTGTGCTTTTCCAAGTCTCGTATGCATAAACTGTGGGGAGGATGAGTGACTTGTACAATCGGACTGTCTCACCAGCTATTGTTCAAACATCAAAATGTGTTGGTGATGATGCTGCTGAGGTATGTGAACTGCTCCACTTCTTGCAGTGATTCCTGGTTACATAGGGAAAATCAGGATTCACCAGAAACAGAAGCTCTTTAATCGTACCAACTGTTATATCTCACCATACAATAGCCTTTGAGGGATGGTCTGGATAGACAGACAAAGGTCATTAATCTATTTTTATGTAGGATTTGGAGGACTGGATTTTTGTCTCGCTGCTTTCCTCTAGTTGTTCCTCACTTTCTTCTTCATTGAGTCTGTGTAACAGACTGATCTAGATCAAGATTAAATCCAGACATTTTCAGTTTCTTCTTGAATCCAAGTCGCATGTTTCTTTTACTGTCTGGAATAAACAGAAGAACTCTGTCCTTTGCGTGAGCAGTAATATGGGCTTTGGCTGAACTGACTGCCAGCTACAGAAATTTCTTTTTTTTTTTTTTCATTTCTGCCGTTAGACATTAATGTTTCATTTGCTTTTCACCCTCAATGATCGTTACGAACTGCCAGAGCTGTCTGAAGTGATATCCCAGGCATCTGCTATGATGTTGCTCTAGTCTGAGTACTTGTGTTACAAAGGGAGACATTATTGACATGGGTGCATGTTAACAGAGATTAGCAGTGTGCAGTCACTGAACTGGTTAATCGGAGTAGCCGCATTTGTCCAAGGTCAAACAGCCTCTTTCTTGCTTGTCAAATTAAAGTCTCGACAGTCGCTTGAACTGTGAAGCTGAAACACCACCGTGGTTAACACAACGCTGAAAAACCACAAGCATTTTGTGTGTGTGTGTGTGTGTGTGTGTGTGTGTGTGTGTGTGTGTGTGTGTGTGTGTGTGTGTGTGTTAAACTGAAATAACTCAGCCTTTTAATAAATTGGTGGTAGCTATTGATGACATGTCAATAGTCTTAAAAACAACTCTTTATGGGGGAAGTAACCACAGTGTCTAAAGCATCTTTCCTTATTTTGTAGGAAAAAGGATAATAAATTATTGACAGAGTGTGTTTGGCAATGTAAATTTACCTTTTGAAAAAAAAAGCTGAATATCCAAATAACAAATTTAAGACTGAGCAACAATAAAACAAATATTCAGATAATGTAATATTTGGGAACAGCCATATTGAGCATATTTAAATATACTGATAAAGCATGTTGTAAATCAGAGGAGAAACATTAACTCACAACCCAAGACTTTCTTTGTTTCCTATTTTATATTAAAACAAACTAAGTTCGCAAAGCACATTTTTGCACTATTAGGTTTTTGAAAATCGAGCAAAATCGTTCTCTCCCTAATGATATCATCACCTAGCAAAAAGGAGTACATACAATTTCTGTCAGCAACAAAAGCCTGCAAAATCAATTACTACTCTTATTTATTTTCTAAAACAGCCAGTGTTTGTTTCCCACTCTGAAACTGTTAGCCTGTTTGTGCTCGGTATCTTCTACAGGTATAATTGCAAACTGTCTACAAACCTTGTGAGTCAGCAGTCAGTTGTGACTGCTGTATTGCTGCTTTTCCTCTTTCTTTCCCTTCTGGTTTAAATGCTGTCTTTGCACGTAATTACATGTAATGCAATGCCTCTGTAAATGGTGTTGAAGTCGATCTTCCTGTCTTTCTCCTTTGTTTTCTCCAGGTCAGCCTACCAAATGACTCCAGCTGTGTTGAAGAGATTTTGCGGGTACGTTGCTTGGGTGCACACACAAACAGGCACGCAGACAGACCGACGCACACACACACACACACACACACACACACACACACACACACACACAGAGTAATTGCACTGATTATCAGCTGTTTTCTGTTTGCTCACAAAGACCTTGGTCCCTCTCCAGAGAGACTGATTTTACAAAGAAAGGATGGGGGGTAGACAATGAGAAACAGAGGGACTACAAGACACAAGGGGAGAAAAGAAGGAAATCTGTTGGCTCAGGTCAATGGTTACACAGGGTTTTTTTTCGATGACTTCATGCAGAAATCTTTTCCATAAGTCCTCTCCGTTACCCATTCTTTCTTCTCCCTTTCTATCTGCATGTCATCAAAATCACATCAGGCAACACATTTTTTCCACAATTCCCCTCTCTCCTGTCTCTCTGCTCCTTGAGAGCAATGTCAAAACACAAATGTTTTCCCACTAATCTTCCCTCACCAGTCAGGAGATTTGCGGCTATAAAGACAAGGACCTCCTTTGACTGCTTTATGTCAAGTTACCTCATCCGCTCCCCTCTCCTCTGTTGAATGACTCCCTGTGCTATCTCTTTTCCCCTGTCTGCATTCCTTTTCTCCTCACTTCTCCCTGCCCTCTGTCATTCACTTCCCTCTCCCCTCCACAAATCAATATGCTGGTCAACAGGCTGTGTGACAGATAGTCTGCTGTGAGCTGCATGAAAAGGCTTTGTCAATAATATTGGTGTGCTATTGAATTCAGTCTGCGGTTTTTAGCTGTGTCAAGTGGAAAGATCAAGGAGTTCAAAATGTGAGGCGGGGTGAATCGGAGCGGAGGCTGGCGGTTCATTTTTCTCTTTCTGTGATGGCACAGCTACAAGTCGGTTGTCACAGAAGCATTGTTGTCTAGTTGTTCAAGGTAACTGTGTATATCAGAGATAGTGTGCAGTTAAGTAGAGCCAAACCAGCGTGCAGACTGTATTTTGCAATACTTGAACCATTTGGACAACTTTCTTAATATGTTGCACCAGTGCTAATGTTTGATTGTGGCAGGTAGCACTGTCTGAACTGCATGGACAGATCATTACAGCAATGAGCTTGCCCCATCAATCTGAGTGATGATCAGCCATCTGGCAAGTTCGAGCCATTGGTGAGCGTCGTCTGCTTGGTGTGTTCCGCACCAAGGGCACAAAAAACCTTGTTGGTGTTTTTTTGTTTGTTTGTTTTTTGTTGAATTGGCATCTGAGGGATTAGTGACAGAGAGCACTCCGATTGACTGTTAAAATAGCGAATGAGCAGGCAAGAAGAGAAATGGACATGACAAATGAAAACAAATGAACTCAGCTGACTTAAAAACACTCATGGTTATCTGGAATGAAGAAACTACAGGTCAGCTGATCAGCTTAATTCAGGAGACGCCAGCTTTATATGACCACTATAACCACTGAAAATTATGGTAACACTTTGTTACTGCTGCCAAGGAGATAATGTAGTCGGGGTGGTTTGTCTGTCTATTTGTTTGTTCGCAGATTACGCAAAAACTACTGTACGGATTTTGGTGAAATTTTCACCAGAAGTAACCCTTGGGCCGAGGATGAACCCATTAAACCCATTGGTGATGATGTGAGAGTGCATACCTCCACTAAGGACCTTGTTTGTATTTGTGCAGCAGGACTACACAAAAACTACTGGATGGATTTCGATGAAATTTTTGTCAGAGGTGGTCCTTGGGGTACAGGGGAACCCATAACATTTTGGTGATGATCCGAGAATGCATACCTTCACCAAGACTCTTATCTTCTCACAGTGTGTTAGCAAGAATACTCCAAAACTACTGCATAGACTTTGATGCAATTTTCACCAGAAGTGGCTCGTGGCCTACACACGAACCCATTACATTTTGGAGATGATCCATGAGGGATAGAAGGAGCCTCTTGGCAGAGGTATGTGCTCTCTGAGTGCTTTTCTAGTTGGTTTGTTGGTTGGTTTGTGGTGATCTGTGCTGTGTGTTTTCCTTGCTCACTAATTATCTTCCACAGCTGCGGTTTCATTCACACCTGAGCCTCCCAATTAGACAGCCTTTATTAGGAGTGGAGCCCTGCACTCCTGCACGGAGGCGTCAACGCTCCAACAGGGTGAAAGAACTCCACGATGTGAGTTTACCCTTCTCTTCAGCTGGGAGTTTCACCTCTCTTTCTACTAAGTTATCAGCACCTGATCGTCTGGGGGTTTCGCCTCCCCAACTCAACTGTAAGTTACCTATAACTGGATGTTATCTTCTTCTGCTCCTGCCTTTTCCTGTTCCTCTTCCCTGTGCACAGGTGGACCAGCCTCCAGGAGGACCTTCCCCAGCTCTAGGCGGCGGACCGGATCTCAGCCCGTGAGCCGGAGGCCCCACTCTCTCTCCAGCTCCGTAAGTGCCTCTGCCCCCGGACTGAACTCTCTCCTCTTTTCCCCTCAGCGGAGGTTTCACCTGCACTCAGCACTGTTATTATCTACACGGGCACTTCTTCACCTCTACGGGACCCTGGTAACTGGAAAAGGACAGAGCTGCTTCTTTGTGCTTCTGCTACTCCCCCTTGCTCCGTAAGGCTATTAATTATTCTGCCAATTCAGCCAACTGTTGCAAGAAAACTCATATTTTCTTCTCTCCTCTCTCTCTGCAGGGTTGCCAGACCACTCTTGCTTTGCACACACACATTCACACACATTCACTCAGTCAATAAAGATGATTATGATTCTAATCAAGTCTGTTGTCTGCTCTTGGGTTTTACGTGAAAACGTGTCAATACGTCTCCATGTAGAAAACCCAGCAGACAGTGCTGCTGCACAAAGACTTAACACCATGGAGGTTCAATTAGATCAGCTTTCTTACCAACAGCAAGTAATCTTGAATCAATTGACTCAAATTAATTCCTGGCTCGACCAGCGCTGCCCTCCTGGGCTCCTTCCAGCGATTCAGCTGGGTCGCCATATCCCACCTCTCCTCCTGTGCAGCACACTCAGCTTACATCAGTTCCCACACCTACCCGTTTTAACGGTAAGCTGGGGGAAGCTCGAGGGTTCTTACTTCAGTGTAGTCTTGTGTTTCAGCGGGTGCCAGAGGATTTTCCTACAAACCATAGTCAAATCAGTTATGTTGTGAATTTACTGGAGGGGCGGGCCTTAGCCTGGGCTTATGCTGTAATGGCCCATCCCGATTATGATCAATTTATTTCTGATTTTACTGAAGTTTTTGATCATTCTGACTGGGATAATGTCCTCACCACCCGTCTCCTTAACCTTCGGCAGGGGGTCAGGTCGGTAGCCGACTACTCGGTAGACTTCCGGGTTGTTGCGATGGAAGTGAGGTGGGAGGAGCCCTCACTCTGCAGCATTTTCTCATGCAATCTCAGTCCTTGTCTTTGGGATGAATTGGCCCGTTTAGAGAAACCCTCCTCACTACATGAATTAATCTCTTTAGCCATCAGTATTAATAATCAGTTGAGGGAGCGGGCTAGCGAGCGCCGTTTTTCTAATCGCTCGGGCCCTCAGTCTCGTTTTTCCTCTCAGTCTCCTCTCCCTGCCCTCCCTCCCTCTGAATCTCCTGAGGCTGAGGAGCCTATGCTGATGGGCCGTTCTAAGTTGCTTCTTGCGGAACGACAACTCCGCTGCGACCTCAGATTATGCATGTATTGTGCTAGTGAAGATCACAAGGTCACTTCCTGTCCCAATCAGCCAAAAGGGGGGGTCCGTTCGTTGCAGTAGGGGGACTAACGGACGTGGGAAAAGCTAAAACCCTTACACGACTGATTTTACCTATTTGTTTTCAACATGATCACATTGACATCTCCACTAATGTTCTCATTGACTCAGGCGCTGAACAGACCTTCATTTCAGAGAGTCTGGCAACCCGGCTGAAGCTTCCCTGTCACAATCTGAAGACCCCATTGAAGTTGATTCCGCTTTCCAACGTGCCTCTCACCACTGTCTCTAAGCAGACTGCTCCCGTTTCAGTTTTGGTTTCAGGTAACCATGGGGGGCATCTCAGTTTTTTTGTTTTACCCATTTCTGCCTCCCCTGTCACTTTTGGTTATCCTTGTCTTAGACTCCACTATCCCGTTATTGACTGGCAGGCAGGGAGGATCAATTCATGGAGTACTTTTTGTTTAAGTGCTTGTTTACAGTCTGCAGCCTGTTCTCCCTCAGTGCCTATTAGTTCCCTGCCCACTTACTTGCCCAGCCCCTCCTCGGGTTCCTCTGAACACCATGACTTGGCCCCGGTATTCAATAAGGTGAAGGCTTTTTCTCTGCCCCCGCCCCCCCCCCCCCCAACACTCTTATGACTGCACCATTAACCTCCTGCTGGGGGCTCCATTGCCATCTAGCCGGCTTTATAGTCTCTCTGCCCCAGAACGGGAGGCGATGGACAGATATATTAAGGAGTCTTTAAGCTCGGGCATCATCAGGCCTTCTTCATCGGCGGTGGGGGCTGGATTTTTTTGATTTTTTTTTTTTTTTTTGTGGGAAAGAAGGACGGCTCCCTTCGTCCTTGCATTGACTTTAGGGAGCTTAATAACATCATGGTGAAGGATAAGTACACTTTTCCACTCATCAACTCCGCTTTTGATTCACTGCAGGGGGCCACTGTCTTCACTAAACTGGACTTGCATAACGCCTACCACTTGGTCTGGATTAAGGAGGGGGATGAATGGAAGATGGGGTTTCACACTCCTAGTGGCCATTTTGAGTATTTGGTGATGCCGTTTGGGTTGACGAACACGATGGCAGTGTTCCAGTGGCTCATCAACGACGTGCTGAGGGACTTTTTGGGTTCTTTTGTTTTTGTGTACCTGAATGACATCCTCATCTTTTCCCGTTCTTTAGAGGAGCATGGGGTGCACATGAGGAGGGTCCTTCAGTGGTTACTGGAGAATTAACTCTACGTCAAGGTGGAGAAATGTGAGTTTCATACTTCTTCCACCACCTTCCTGGGGTTTCTCATTGCTCACAAGGAGATCCGAGCTGACCCGGGTAAGGTAAAGGCAGTAGTGGAGTGGCCAGTCCCTTCTTCCCGCAGGCAGCTGCAGCAGTTTCTGGGGTTCGCTGATTTTTACCAGTAATTCATCCGTAACTACAGTGTGGTGGCTCTGCCGCTCACCCGCCTCACCTCTTCTAAAGTCCCTTTTCGTTGGTCCAAGTTGGCAGGGGCAGCATTCTCAGAACTAAAGGCTCTTTTCTCCTCTCCCCCTATCCTTGCCCAGGTGGACCCGTCCCTTCAGTTCCTGGTGGAAGTGGATGCCTCGGACTCTGGGGTGGGGGCGGTCCTGTCACAGTGCTCGGCCTCCAACAACAAGGTCCATCCCTGCACCTTCTTCTCCAGATGTCTGTCACCGGCCGAGAGGAACTATGATGTAGGGGATCAGGAGTTACTGGCAGTTAAGCTGCCCTTGGAGGAGTGGCACCACTGGCTGGAGGGAACCTCACTGTCATTCGTCATCAGGACAGACCACAAGAACTTGGAGTACCTCAGAATGGCGAACCGGCTGAACTCCAGACAAGCCCGCTGGTCCCTGTTCTTCGGCAGGTTCAACTTCACCATCACTTATCGGCCGGGGTCCAAAAACACCAAACCTGATGCGCTCTCTAGGCAGTTCTCCCTGGACACGACCTTGCCAGAACCGCACCCTATCGTGTCTCCCTCATGCATTGTCAGCATGCTCTCCCGGGAGATTAAGGAGAGGATCAAGAAAACGCAGGAAGCGGAACCCGACCTGGGTGGGGGTCCAGCGGGGGTGGGGGGGTGGGGGTGTTACGTCCCCTCCTCAGTCCGTGGTCAGGTCATTGATTGGTTACAGTCGTCTAAGGTCATGTGTCACCCTGGGATTGCTCACACCTTGTCTCAGCTGCAGAGGACCTTCTGGTGGCCATCTATGAGAAAGGATGTCCATGATTTTGTTCGGTCCTGCCCCCATTGTGCTAACAGAAAATCTTCTTACTCTCCCCCCTTGGGACTTCTGCATCCCCTACCCATCCGTAGCAGACCTTGGTCTCACGTGGCTTTGGATTTTGTGACCGGGCTTCCCCCCTCCACTGGACATACTGTTCTCACCATCGTTGATAGGTTCTCTAAAGCAGCCCACTTCATTCCCCTTAACACGCTCCCATCAGCCAAGAAGATGGTGGACCTGTTTGTCTTGCACTTGGTCCGGCTTCATGGGATTCCAGTGGACATAGTTTCGGACCGGGGTCCTCAGTTTATATCTCAGGTTTGGCAATCCTTTTGCAAGTCCATTGGGACGACGGTTAGCTTATCTTCGGGGTATCATCCTCAGAGTAATGGCCAGTGTGAGCATGCCAATCAAGAACTGGCTGCCCTGAGGTGTGTCATGGCTTCCAACCCTGCATCATGGAGCTCGTACCTGCCTTGGATCAAGTATGCATACAACTCTGCCATTTGAGCGGCTACAGGTCTCTCCCCCTTCGAGGTGTCTCTGGGTTACAACCCTCCCCTGTTCCCGGAAGAGGAGGTGGATATCACTGTTCCATCGGTGCAGGCCCATATCAAGCGCTGCTGCCAGGTTTGGAAGACTGCCAGGGCTGTCCTGCAACGCACTGCGGACCGCAACTCGGAGATCGCTAACCGTCGGAGGACCCTGACTCCACCCTGCCAGGTTGGACAAAAGATATAGCTTTCTACCAAGAACATTAACCTGAAAACTGAATCTAAGAAGCTTTCTCCTCGCTTCATTGGGCCTTACCCCATCTCACATACTGTATAATCAATCCAGTTGCTGTCCGCCTGTCTCTTCCCCCTACCCTTCGTATCTGTCCTACTTTCCATGTCTCCCAGTTGAAGCCATTTTCCTACAGTCCTTTGTGTCCTCCATCCAAGCTGCCGCCCCGTCCAGTGATGATCGATGGTGGTCCAGCTTTCAAGGTCAACTGCATTATGGATGTGCGACGCAGGGGCCGAGGTCTCCAGTACCTGGTGGATTGGGCCGGGTATGGTCTGGAGGAGAGATCATGGGTTTGGTTCTTATTCATCACTGATCGGCAGCTCATCAGAGATTTTCATCAGACTCACCCGGGCAGGTTGAGTCGACCACCAGGAGGTGTCACTTAAGGGGGGTGGGGACTGTGGTGATCAATGCTGTGTGTTTTCCTTGCTCACTAATTATCTTCCACAGCTGTGGTTACATTCACATCTGAGCCTCCCAATTAGACGGCCTTTATTAGGAGTGGAGCCCTGCACTCCTGCACGGAGGAGTCAACGCTCCAGCAAGGTGAAAGAACTCCACAACACGAGTTTACCCTTCTCTTCAGCTGGGAACTTCGCATCCCTTTCTACTAAGTTATCAGCACCTCATCGTCTGGGAGTTTCGCCTCCCCAACTCAACTGTAAGCTACCCATAACTGGATGTTATCTTCTTCTGCTCCTGCCTTTTCCTTTTCCTCTTCCCTGTGCACAGGTGGACCAACCTCCAGGCGGACCTTCCCCAGCTTTAGGCGACGGACCGGATCTCAGCCCGTGAGCCGGAGGCTTCACTCTCTCTCCAGCTCTGTAAGTGCCTCTGCCCCCGGACTGAACTCTCTCCTCTTTTCCCCTCAGCGGAGGTTTCACCTGCACTCAGCACTGTTATTATCTACACAGGCACCTCTTCACCTCTACGGGACCCTGGTAACCTGGAAAAGGACAGAGCTGCTTTTTTGTGCTTCTGCTACTCCCCCTTGCTCCGTAAGGCTATTAATTATTCTGCCAATTCAGCCAATTGTTGCAAGAAAACTCATATTCTCTTCTCTCCTCTCTCTCTGCAGGGTTGCCAGACCACTCTTGCTTTGCACACACACATTCACACACATTCACTCAGTCAATAAAGGTCATTGTGATTCTAATTGAGTCTGTTGTCTGCTCTTGGGTTTTACGTGAAAACATGTCATGGTTGGTTTGTCTGTCTGTTAGCAGCATTACTCAAAAAGTTATGAACGGATTTTGATTAAATTTTCAGAAAAGGTATGTAATGGCATGGGGAGCAGATGATTAGGTTTTGGTGATTATCTTAGAGGGCATACCTCCACCAAGGGCATTGTTTCTATTTGTGCAGCAGGATTATATAAAAACTACTGGATGGATTTGGATGAAATTTTCACCAGAGGTGATTCTTGGGCTACAGCAAGACATTTTGGTGATGGTCTGAGAATGCATAACTCAACCAAGGCTCTTATCTTCTCACAGTGTGTTAGCAACAATTCTCCAGAACTAATGGACAGACTTTGATTCAGTTTTCACCAGAAGTGGCTCTAGGCCTACGCACAAAAATTACACATTACACATTACATTTTGGAAGTGATCCATGAGGGAACGGAAGGCGCCATGGCGGAGGTATGCGCTCTCTGAGTGCTTTTCTAGTTTATATTAGCCGTCAAAGGATTTCTGATTTCCCAGCCGAGTGATGAGTCGACAAGCGCCACCTGCTCATGTGGAGAATTATTTGCTCTGAGGTATGCACAGAACATACAAGCTTGTCCGCTATTGGCTCCAGTCTTCCCGGTGTGTCCTAGGGCAACTTCTTTTTATAGTGACAAAAGGGGACACAGCAGGTTGTTATTCATCAGATTTTGTCAGATATATCAGATTGGTGTGTTTCTAGCCAATAATATCTCAGGGAGTGTCGAATGCTGACGACCGCAGCGATTTTTGGATTCTGCAACTTTTTGGAGGTTGGTGAAAATCAAGCTAGTATTTCATGGAGCAGCAAATGCTAGGGAACATTCAACAATGTTGCGATTTTCAGGGTTTGTCAGGGTTCATAAAAGGTTGCAAAACAGTTCGCACACTGTTTTTAAGGTATTAAACAGTTGCGTCATAAAGGTTCTTAAACAGTAGCTAGTGTTCACTACTTGGCAAACCAAAAAGCTGCTACAAATGCTACAAACATTTGCAGACAACTGTTTTGTAAATGTTTGCTATTGTTTATGGAGGAATACATTTGCAAAAAGATTTTGAACATGTTCAAACTTTCTTGTGGCAGGAAAAAATGTTAGGGAGCTTAAAAATTGTTTGCAAACTGTTGTGCAACCTTTTACGAATCCTGATAAACCCCAACAACCGCAACGTTTATAAACATTCCTCAGCATTCGCTGCGCGGTGAGATACAGGCTTTACATGTGTTTACTCCTAAATTAAGGCTTTAATTAGGGATGCACTGATATATTGGCTTAACATTGGTATCAGGCAATATTCACCATGTGTACTGATATTGACCTATTGCCAAATAAGATAAAATTCACCAATGGAAGTGGCTGAATCCACTGAATAATTTTCTGATCCTACACACCATTTTCTTTTCTTTTTTTCTCCACAAAATCAACAATTTTGACTGTCTACTGTTTCTTCAAATATTTGGATTATATTACAGAGTAAATTTGTATTTACCTGACCTCAGATTAATACATTTAACAGAAAAACAACAGCTGAATGTGATTTTTTTTTTTCTTCTAGTAAGTGGGCTTGCGCAAACGGACACAAAGGAGTGAGGATGTACATAATAGGCTATGTCAGTTTGTGGACAGAAAACTTTGTCATAGCAGAGAGACTTGAAGACAGAAATCTTCAGAATGATGGACCTGTCTCACCGGGGGGTTTTAGTAATCAGTTCCTCTGATCACTGGGGGGAGAAGGATGGAGAGGATACACCCGTTCAATGGCCACTGCGCCCCACCAATCCTCCAGCTGGGGTGGACCCAGCAGCAATGATCTTGGGCTTTTCAATACCAGTCACAGAGGCCACACAACTGGAGGCTAAGTGGAGAACTTTGGCCAGTGAATGTGCATGGATCCTCCTGCACTTGTCACAGTCTCTGTTCATTTGTTCACTTAAAAGATAAATTAGTTGAAGGCTAATGTACAGTGCATCTGGAAAGTATTAACGGTGCTTCACTTTTTCTACATTTTGTTATGTTGCAGCCTTTTTCCAAACTGGATTAAATTCATTTTTTCGTCAAAATTCTACACACAATTCTCCATAATGACAGTGTGAAAAAAGTTTGGGTTTTTTTTAGATTTTTGCAAATTTATTAAAAATAAAAAAACTAAGAAATCATATGTACGTAAGTATTCACAGCCTTTGCTCAATACTTTGTTGATGCACCTTTGGCAGTAATTACAGCCTCAAGTCTTTTTGAATAGTATGCCACAAGCTTGGTACACCTATCTTTGGGCAGTTTTGCCCATTCCTCTTTGCAGCACCTCTCAAGCTCCATCAGGTTGGATGGGAAGCACTGGTACACAGCCATTTTCAGATCTCTCCAGAAATGTTCAATTGGATTCAAATCCTGGGCTCTGGCTTGGTTACTCAAGGACATTCACAAAGTTATCCTGAAGCCACTCCTTTGATATCTTGGCTGACTGCTTGGGTTTGCTGTCCTGCTGAAAGATGAACCATCACCCCAGTCTGAGGTCAAGAGTGCTCTGGAGCAGGTTTTCATCCAGGATGTTTTTGTACATTGCTGCATTCATCTTTCCCTCTATCCTGACTAGTCTTCCAGTTCCTGCCACTGAAAAACATCCCCACAGCATGATGCTGCCACCACCATGTTTCACTGTAAGGATGGTATTGGCTCGTGATGAGCGGTGCCTGGTTTCCTCCAAACATGACGCCTGGCATTCATGCCAAAGAGTTCAATCTTTGTCTCATCAGACCAGAGAATTTTGTTTCTCATGGTCAGAGTCCTTCAGGTACCTTTGGGCAAATTCCAGGTGGGCTGCCATGTGCCTTTTACTAAGGAGTGTCTTCTGTCTGGCCACTCTACCATACAGGCCTGATTGGTGAATTGCTGCAGAGATGGTTGTCCTTCTGGAAG
Source organism: Pholidichthys leucotaenia (assembly GCA_020510985.1). NCBI lineage: Eukaryota > Metazoa > Chordata > Actinopteri > Cichliformes > Pholidichthyidae > Pholidichthys > Pholidichthys leucotaenia. Next base: position 367,885,362 of record CM035840.1, read on the forward strand.
GTTCTTCTCTCTCCACAGAAGAATGCTGGAGCTCTGACAGAGTGACCATTGGGTTCTTGGTCACCTCCCTGACTAAGGCCTTTCTTCCCCAATCGCTCAGTTTAGACGGCCGGCCAGCTCTAGGAAGAGTCCTGGTGGTTCCAATCTTCTTCCATTTACAGATGATGATCATTGGAACCTTCAAAGCAGCAGAAAGTTTTTTGTACCCTTCCCCAGATTTGTGCCTCAAGACAATCATGTCTCAGAGGTCTACAGTTCCTTTGACCTCATGCTTGGTTTGTGCTCTGACATGCACTGTCAGCTGTGGGACCTTATATAAACAGGTGTGTGCCTTTCCAAATCATGTGCAATCAACTGAATTTACCACAGGTGGACTCCAATTAAGCTGTGGAACAATCTCAAGGATGATCAGTCGAAACGGGATGGACCTGAGCTCAATTTTGAGCTTCATGGCAAAGGCTGTGAATACTTATGTACATGTGATTTCTTAGTTTTTTATTTTTAATAAATTTGCAAAATCTAAAAAAAAAAACCCAAACCTGTATTCACATTGTCATTATGGGGTATTGTGTGTAGAATTTTGAGGAAAAAATTAAATTAATCCATTTTGGAATAAGGCTGTAACATAACAAAATGTGGAAAAGGTGAACCGCTGTGAAGACTTTCCAGAGGCACTGTATTACTGTATCTTGAATATGTTTTGGCAAACAGCTAAAATAATAAAACGTGCTAGTATCAAAATACTTATGGTCCTAACTGTATTTGGTCAGTTTGTTGTAAATTACATATCAGGCCCTATTACTATGAAATAAAGTGCACATTTGTACCATGCTTTGCCTCTTGCACTAGTGGTTTTGTTAGTTTCTGTCAACGTCTACATACTGCTTCACCAGCTTTACACTGGATGGAGGAGACTCATTTGAAGTGAGTGCAATCTCAGTTGTAAATGGTTGTAAAACTTATAATCTAATCAAAGTATCGCTAGCCATCATATTCATACAATATAATGACTTTTATTCCATCTACATTTTCATTTTAATCACAAACTTACAGGAGGTGTACAACCTATACAGTATAATCAATATGGGCTTAAAGTTCAGACTTTCATCTTTAGCTTGAGGGTATTGACATCCAAACTGGAGTTATGGTTTAGGAATTGCAACCATTTTTATACAAAGTCTTCTCATTTCAGGGGCTCAAAAGTAACTGAACAAATTAAAATTACCATAAATAAAATGTTCATTTTTAATACTTTGTTGATAATCCTTTGCAGGCAATGACTGCCTGAAGTCTGGAAGCCACAGACATCACCAAACACTGGGTATTCTCCTTTGTGATGCTTTGCCAGACCTTTACTGCAGCGGTCTTCAGTTGTTGCTTGTTTGTTGGTCTTTCTGACTTAAGTTTTGTCTTAAGCAAGTGAAATGCACGCTCGATTGGTTTGAGATCTGGAGATTTATTTTATTTTTTATTTAACTTTTATTTAACCAGGTTAGTCCCAATGAGATATTGGATCTCTTTTACAAAGGAGACAGTTGTATGAGGTTTTGTAGATGTAGCTCAGAGTTTATCTTGTTCCATGCATCAGGGGCCGAAAACCTAAAAGCTTTCTTTCCCAATTCTCGGTTATGGGAAAATACTTCACTTCTTTGCCTTAAAAAAGTCCTGGGTTGCTTTCATAGTATGTTTTGGGTCATTGTCGATCTGTACTGGGAAGAGCTGTCCAATCAACTTTATGGCATTTAACTGAATCTGAGCACACAGTATATCCTTATACACTTCAAAATTCATCCACTCGCTTCTGTCTTCTGTCACACCACCAATAAACACTAGTAACCCAGTGAAATTGGAAGATTTGCATGCCATTGCATCACATTGCCTCCACCATGTTTTACAGAAGATGTGGTGTGCTTTGGATAATGAGCCGTTCCAAGACTGCTCCATACTTTCTTCTTCCCATCGTTCTGGTACAGGTTGATTTTGGTTTCATCTGTCCAAAGAATGCTGTTCCAGAACTGGGCTGGCTTCTTTAGAGGTTTTTTGCAAAGTCTAATCTGGCTTTTCTATTTTTTTGGCTGATTACTGGTTTGCACCTTGTGGTGAACTGTCTGTTTTTGCTCTCATGAATTTTTCTCTTTATGGTAGATTTAGATACTGATACACCTGCTTCCTGGAGAGCATTTTTCACTTGGGTGGAAGTTGTGAAGGCATTTTTTTTCACCATGGAAAGGATCCTGCAATCATCCACCACTGTTGTCTTCCATGGACGTCCAGGCCTTTTTGAATTCTTGAGTTCACCAGTGCACTTGTTTTTTTTATCCACCAGCAGTCGAAGCCCAAAGGAGGATTATGTGATGGGTCAGTCCGTCCGTCCGTCCGTCTGTCCCACTTTTGTGTAATCAACTTCTCCTACAGTTTTGGTCCAGTTGTTTTGAAACTTGGTACCATGGTTTGATATACACTGATGATGTGCATATTGCAATTTGGTTCTGATTAGATGATTTTTGCAGGAATTGTACCCCCCTGACCTATGACCTCCTGTTTCACCTCACTTCATAGACAGTAACTGTCTTGTTAAATCAACTCCTCATACAGTTTTGTTCCGATTGTTTTGAATCTTGGTACCATGGTTTGATATACTCTGATGATGCACATATTGCAGTTTCACTCTCATCGGATGACCTTGCCGTCAAAGGTCAGATTTTCCCTAAATCTTCTGAACACAATAACTACTGAAAGAAATGATGTAGTGAAGAGGATGATAAAATAAAGGCAGCGTTGGATTTTTAATAGCTTTATTATCATCTGCCTTCATCAGAACTCGGCTCCAGCCCATAGTGTGAGCAGGCTGAAGCCGAATTCCTCAGGCTCTCAAAGAGGAGACAGTGCGTGTGTCTCACAGCAGATGCAGAATCAGAGTGAGAGAATGAGAGGGTTTGCGTTACAGAGTTGCAGCATATATAATCGACTACAACTGTCACGACCTGAACGCTATCTTTCTCTGCGTTCAGGTTGTCCAGTTTCGCTCCTGCTCCGTGGCAGTCCGTGCCGGGTCTTCTAAGGCCCGCTCTTTGACAGCGCCCAGCTGATTGCCAGCTGTCTAGTTCAGCTGCGCTGGGACAGCTGTCTCCTATTCCCAATCATCTCCCCCACTTAAGCGAGCAGCCGAGAGTTACTCGTTGCTGCGACCTCGCTATGGGAAGACATGCCTTGTGTTTTCCACGACTGTTAGCTCCTACGACTAGCTTCAGTTCGCCGTTACCTCGGCGCTTCCCCAAAGTAAGTGCTGCGACTCGGCGTGCGTTTTTCCCTCGCCGCCTCTCTAGCCTTTCTCCCTGGGTTGTATGTTATCCTCAGTTCTGTGTGTATTTTTGCCCCACGTGGCTCTTTGCTTTGCTGTTTGTTATTTAGTGTAGTGTGTGTGTTTGTATTAATAAATTACGCCAACTCACTGGTCGCCCTCGTATCTCCTTTCTGGCTCGTGAGAGCCAGAGTTATGATAGTAGGTCGCAGCCAGACTGAGACGGCCGCGACCGTGAGTTTGCTGTGGGACTCGACGATTTTTTTTTCCCCTCCTCTGGGTGCAGGCAGGCCTGTATCATGTCTCCCTCCAGGAGACGCATGCGGCACCCAGGCCACGATCTCTCGGAGGCTCTGGACCTTGTGGACGGAACGCTGTTCACCACGGACCTCTACGATTCTCCCAGCGAGATACGCTGGCGCTTGGAGCTCGCCGAGGGTATGATTAACAACTTTTCTCGCTACTTCCTTCTCCCCGAGGTTAAGGCGAGGAGGGCAGACATCTCGGTGGCCTGGGAGAGACTCCGTAGGCTGGAGGAGAACTCCGGCAGGAAGCCGAAGACAGGACGCCATCGCTCCTCGCTTCGGAATCCCGCTCCTGCCGCCGAACCAGTCCAGGAGTTCGCCTCACCCAGGGGTGATCCCCAGGATAGAGTGACGTCAACCGGGTTTCCCCCGGAGAAGATGAGAGTGACAGCGATGCGCATTGTAGACCGAGTGGCAGCCGCTTGTTCCGCCGCCGTTCCCCCCGTAGCCATGAAGAACGTGATTGCGGCGGTCAGGCTGGTCGAGAAGAACCCAGAGCTGAACGATTATCCGGAATACGCTGACCTGTTGGCTTCGCTCACCGCACAGGAGCGGCGTTTTCCCGATCTCACATTCAGAAGACGTCGCTCCCAAATTCCCCGCTCATCTCAGCGAGAGCCCCGTCCGGATCCCGCTCCAGGAAACCACATGAATTCCGCCTCCCAGCCTGCTGCAGCTCCCGTGTCTTGCCGAAGAAGCGAATCAGCTGCTCCCGCTCCTGGGCCCGCTCTCCCCGCTGTCCCGTCAGCTTTGGGCCCCCGGTTCTCCTCAGCTGTTTCATCCCCCTCTTCGTCATTCACTCCGGCTGCTGGGAATGGCGCAAATTCGTCCCCAGGTGTTCCCGGTCCCGATCCGGTGCGGGTAGCACCACCTCGTCTGTCCGGGGGGTCCTCCATTTCTATCCGGCTGGGAGAGGAAAGACTCAAGTCCCTTGTAGCGGATTCCACCGGCCCTCCGGGAATCAGGCAAGTGTCCTTTCATTCTCCTCCCATTATGAGTGAATTGCCTTGTTTGATTCCTGGGGGAGGAGTTCAGGGTTCACAGTCCCCTGAGCTCTCTCCTCCCGCTGCAAAAATTGAATATGAACCTGCGTCCTCTGTGTCTCTTCCCCCTGAGTGTGCCCCGGTGCCAGGTGTACACCGCCGCGCGAGGAGGAGGCGGCCTGCGGCCCTGGAAGGTTTTGCCCCAGCCCCGCAGCCACGTCATGGGCAGAGGAGAAGGTCGAACTGCCTGTTGGAGCCAGCACCGACGATTAAGCGTCCCCGGGTCTCCACGGAGGAATGGTTCGGCCCAGCAGAGTCCAGATCTCCTGCCTCCACGCCAGGCGGGCTGTCGATGTGGTCTTCGGCGTTTGGAGGTCGTTTGACTGTGGAAACCATCATGCCGGCTGCGGAGCCATTCGCAGTCGAGTTGGAGCCGGAGGACGGAGTCCTGCACGCTGAGCCCGGAGCATCGAAGTCCTGGATGGCGGTAGAACCCGAGATCAGGCGAGTGCTCTATTTTCCTTCTTTCATTCATTCGCTGGAGCATTATTGCCTGTCTCTCGGGGGGGCGGGCCGGGTGCAGCCGTCTGCTGCGCTCGAGCCTGTCCCGCCGGGCTCTGCCGCTGCCGGTGATCCTGATCCCGGTTCCTTTTGTCCCTCTGAGCCTCTCCCCAGGGTCACTGGAGACGAACCTGCTCTGGGTGCCATCTCGGAGGTTCCGGTTCTCTGCACGGTGTTCGCCTCAGATGCTGCGCCCGGGAGCGCTGTCCCGGTCCAGCTGGAGTCCACCGGGAGTGTTTCGCCGGTCCAGCTGGAGTCCACCGGGAGTGTTTCGCCGGTCCAGGTGGAGTCCACCGGGAGTGTTTCGCCGGCCCGATCGGGGTCCACCGGGGGTGCTTCGCCGGCCCGATCGGGGTCCACCGGGGGTGCTGCGCCGGTCCGGGTAAAGGTCAGTGAGGGAGCTGGAGGATTGTGTTTGCCTGACATCAGGCTGACTTCGTCCCTTGCCTCCATCATCTCTCCTCCTGCCGCTGTTGGGGTTCCTCTCACCCGGGCCAGTTTCCCCCTGCCCTTGTTGTCATTAGATGGCAGGCTGACTTTGCCCCTTGCCTCCATCTCCTCTCCCCCTACTACTGTGGGGTTTTTTCTCACCTGGGTCAGTTTCCTCCTGCCTTTTCCCTCAGGGAGGAAGCTGCACCAAGACTTCTCCCTCAGCTCTCCGTGGTCTGAGGTCACGGGATGACCGCCTGGGGAGCCGTCTGGCTGGTTCGGTGATCTGGGTCGGCCTCCGGAGAAACTGTGTCTCCTAGCCTGGGACTCGGGTAGGCCACCCGAACTGGTGTTGTGGTTCCTGGCTTGGTGGAGTTCGGGCCACCCGCCGGACAAGCGGTCATCGCCTGCTCCACCTGCTGTCGTTCCTGAAGGATTGACTGACTGTTCGTAGCCTTATTTATTTACCCTTCATTATTTAATTTCATTCAGGACATCGAGGAACTTTCTGTGCTTGAGTCCTTATTGTGGTGTCATCGCAACCAAGCGTTTCCTTAGACTATTTTCTATGTTTTACTATCCCTGTATGTACTCTTATTCTAATTTGTCCCTTAGGTTGCATTTGCTTCACATTGCCTGGCCTCATTCAGAGTAGCCTGGTTTATCTGCATTTTTATCCTCCTCCACACTGTTTGGTGATATCTGTTGTACTAATTCATGATCGAGGAGTGGTTTCCTTTGTGTTTATATGCCAATCGGTAGCTCCAGGCTCTATTTTCAGGGCTTGTGCCCGGATTACCTTTTTTTTTGTATATTCTGTCTTGGCCGGGGTTACATGGGTAAATCTTCTTTAACCTTATATTCACTGAGTTTTGTAGTTTTTTTTGTGGTCGTCGGGACACGAGTTTTGCATTGTCCTCGTCCTAAGTTATTGTGAACCTTTTTTTTTCCGTGACTATGTCGCTATATTTCTGCAGGTTGTTCTCCCCACCTCCTGTGGTCACCTGCACAGACCGTCTGGCCTCTGCAGAGGAGGGGGTGATGGTTTTTTTTCCTGTTTTTGAAATTATGATGGTATCTGACCCTATACTGTACCTAGGGTTTTTTTTTTTTTCTTCCCTGCCTCCTTTTCCTGGTCCCTCCCTTCCTCCCAGATCTGGCCCCCACCGCCCTCCCTGGTCTTCCCTCGGGGGGGACGGGTTAGCCCGCTCCAGGAGGCGCGGCTCGGGGGAGGAGTACTGTCACGACCTGAACGCTATCTTTCTCTGCGTTCAGGTTGTCCAGTTTCGCTCCTGCTCCGTGGCAGTCCGTGCCGGGTCTTCCAAGGCCCGCTCTTTGACAGCGCCCAGCTGATTGCCAGCTGTCTAGTTCAGCTGCGCTGGGGCAGCTGTCTCCTATTCCCAATCATCTCCCCCACTTAAGCGAGCAGCCGAGAGTTACTCGTTGCTGCGACCTCGCTATGGGAAGACATGCCTTGTGTTTTCCACGACTGTTAGCTCCTACGACTAGCTTCAGTTCGCCGTTACCTCGGCGCTTCCCCAAAGTAAGTGCTGCGACTCGGCGTGCGTTTTTCCCTCGCCGCCTCTCTAGCCTTTCTCCTTGGGTTGTATGTTATCCTCAGTTCTGTGTGTATTTTTGCCCCACGTGGCTCTTTGCTTTGCTGTTTGTTATTTAGTGTAGTGTGTGTGTTTGTATTAATAAATTACGCCAACTCACTGGTCGCCCTCGTATCTCCTTTCTGGCTCGTGAGAGCCAGAGTTATGATAACAACAATACATCAAGGGCATACCCCAGCAGTTGGTATGATCAAAGAGATAACAGAACAGGCATGAGACATTTGCATTTGAGAGACATATTGATCTCAGTCCCTAGGTCACAGTGAGGACAGGACGCATGAGCACAATGCATGAAAGGCAACATTAACATCACAGAAGTGAGCCAGACGAAACGAGTCTGCCTGTAGACATCAATACACATTTCACTGTTCTGTTATTTGCTCTAGCCGAGCGCTGTGTTTGACCAGTCTGTTTGTGGGGGTTACACCAAAGCACATCTACATATCAGTAGTGCAGCAGAAAAAACCAAGAGAAGAGAGCTGAGTGTCCTTAATCTGTTGTGGGGGTTAACCGAACCGCCACAGTAGGCTTTTTAAATTGATACAGTGGTTGTATCTAATACAGATCTTGGATGACTTACACCCTGACCTCACTATGGGTTTGGGGTCAAGGGGTCAAAGGCCAAAGTTCAAAGTTAACATTGCAGTTGCACTGTGGTAAATGGTAAATGCTACATTTACTATTATTATAAAACGAGTAAAGCTTGTTGTGGATGCCCCTTGCAGGGCATCAATGAGACGACAGAGACCAGACAGTAAGTTTGCTGATTTATTTACAAAAGACTAGGATAACAAAATAAACAGCCTCGTGGGGCAAAACATGCACATAAACTCTGACACAAGAACACTGACACTGGAGATTAGCTATGAGAGGCAGCGAGGACGGAGCCAACGCTGAACAATAAACACTTACGGGAGGAAGGATGAAATGAATCATAAGAGAGACTGGAGTCGGGGGTAGGAACTCCAGTCACGTACACAGAGGTGCACGATATTGTTGTGTAGGTCGCAGCGAGGAGTAAGCCTCAGCTGCTCCCTTAAATGCAGAACCAAAACCAATCAAAGAGGGGAAAAGTAACTAGTGGAATGACACACAGCTGTCACCGCACCGGCTTGGCTTTGACAGCCGGAAGTTCCACCGTGACGCTGTCAAAATAAAAGCCCTGGAGAAGGCCGCATGACAAGACCCGAAATAAGATAGAATAGAGGAAATACTGCACAACTCGAGCGCGGATGGAATCAGCGCTCAGGCCATCACAAAGCTAGGGCCACAAAACCTGGTGTACAGGTTCACCTTGGAATCCTGATCTCTGACTATGGATTTGGGGTCAAAAGGTCAAAGGTCAAGGTTAGTGTTCCATTTGCACCATTACTATAAAATGAGTAAAGCTAGGGCCAGCAAACATGGTACACAGGTTCACCTTGGGATCCAGACCTCTGACTATGGGTTTGGGCTCAAAAGGTCAAAGGTCAAGGTAAACATTCCTTATGCCTTATTACTGTACAAGTAAAATTAAGGTCACTAAATTTCGTACACAGGTTCACCTTGGGATCTTGACCTCTGGCTAAGGTTAACATTCCTTATGCCTAATTGCTGTACAACAAGTACAGCTAGATCCACCAATCTTGGTATACAGGTTCACCCTGTGACTCTGTAGTGTGACTGTGGTTTTAGAATTGCAAGGTCAAAGGTCAACATCAAAATGGCTTATAAACTATATTCCAACAACAAAGAAACTCTGAGACCATAACCTCTGACTACAGGTTTGGGGTCAAAGGTCAAGGTTGGCACTCCCTATGATCTCTTACTATAGAACATGTAAAGCTCTGTAGGGTCACCAAAGTTGCTACATAGGTTCACCTCGGGACCCTGACCTACAACTATGGATTGTATACTTTGTTGTATATTTGTGGATGATGGGCTTATCATAATTTAGTTCTACCACAGTAATTATACTGAAAAATTGAAAACTGCTTTCTGTTAGTAAGTCTTGGGATTTTCAAAGAGAATGGAGGTGGGGAATATTGCACTCGTCTCAGAGTGCTCTTGTTCTCAGAATGTACCAAACTGTTGATTTGGCTCTTCCTAACATTTCTGCAATCTTTCTGATGGATTTCTTCTTTTTTCAGCCTAAAGGTGTGTTCACACCAAATGCAAACAGGCAAATTTTTCGCGCAGCACAATTACATTATGACTCAATGTAAACACGTGAACAGACATGAATAGTAAGATGCAGACAGGTGAAGTTGTCTTTAAAACTTCTGCAGCTGTGTTCAACCTGCTGTGGAAATTCTCAAAACAACGTCATGCTTAGGTTTACATTATCCAACTGGGGGCTCACCTGAAAATGTTGTCTCAAGCCTCCAAAACTTCACAGATGATGGGTGTTTACGTTAGCTTGCTAGGACGTCCGTGGCCGGAAACAGTGGGTAAATAACTCCAAAATACCGATTCAGCTGAAGAGTTCCCAGTCCTCCTGTCTCCTGGTGAGTGAGTTTCATTTTCAAACTAGTTTATTCTGCAATGGTGATACTTTTATTCCGGTGACAGTAGACTCTCAAAGCTATCTAGCTAGCTAGCTGCTAGTTAGCTAACGCGTGTACTCGCATCTTCCCATTCACTTTATATGGATTTGCGCCGCCTGTTCACGTTTGGTGTGAAGGCGCCTTGAGGATGATCTGTTTCACTTCCATTGAGAGCTCCTTTGACTGCATGTTGTGGGTTCACAGTACCAGCTTCCAAATGCAAATGCCACACCTGGAATCAACTCCAAACTTTTACGTGCTCGACTGATGATGGATTAATGAAGATATAGCCCATGCAGCCCATGAAATAGCTTTTGAGTCAGTTATCCAATTACTTTTGAGCCCCTGAAATGAGATATTTTTATAAAAATGGTTACAATTCCTAAACTGTAACTCCAATTTGAATGTGAATACCCTCAAATTAAAGCTGAGAGTCTGCTCTTTAAAACCATAGTGATTATATAATTGTATCTTGAATATGTTTTGGCGAATGTCGGCACTCGGATTGTCCGGTTGTTCTCCGTTCTCGACGCACCACTAAGCTTCCGGGCTTTTATTCTGACAACGTCTCGGCAGGGCTTCCGGCTGTCAGAGCGGAGCTTCGCTGAGCAGCGAGATTCCAATCAGCTGGTGACGTTTCATCAGCTGGTTAATCTGTCAAAGCCCTATTTAAGGGAGCAGCTCTGTTTGCTCGGGGCTGCGACCTCGCTTGGATAACGCTGGTCTCCCCAACATTAGACTGGAGTCCCTACGCTTCGGCTCCAGTCATCCTCTTTTCCTCGCCGCTTTCTGTAAGTTTATTCCTGTATCAGTGTTTATCGTCAGTGTATCCTTGCCTTTGTCCTTATTTGTGTTTTGCCCCTCGTGGCTCATTATTTTGTACTTTTGTCCTTTGTTAATAAATTATGCAAACTCATCGGCTGGCCTGCAGCGTCTCATTAATGGCTCGTGAGAGCCAACCATGACAGTAGGTCGCAGCCAAGAGAGACGGCGGTGACCGTGAGTTTGCTTTTGGACTTGAATTTTTTCCCTTCTCTGGGGAGCTCGTATCGCTCGGTATGTCCGCTCTCGAGCGTGGGTATTGTCCCAAGTGGCTTCAGGAGGTAGACGGCCACCTTGCAGAAGCCCGTCTCCTCATGCCCACTTACGCAGCATACAAGCCCCTGGTTCTTGCTCAGAGAGCTTTATTGAAATACCACCTAACCTCCTTTCCGGAGGGAAAGGAGCGAGTGACGTGGATTGTGTCACAGCGTACACGGATTGAGAGAGCGCTCGAGAGGGCAGCCAAGGAACCCTCACCTCCTTCCCCGAGAACGGCGTCTCCGATGAGGAGGGAGATCCGTGGATTGGAGGGAAATCCTGGCAGGAGGCCGATGGTGGGGTATCTCCATTCCTCACCTCGGGAGTCAGCTCCTGTCGCCCGCGCAGCCCAGGTGCAGTGTTTCCCTGGCTTCTCCTTGCCCTCTGCCAGTAAACGTCATCACACAGCCACCAGTAAGCCTTTGTGAGAACCCCGTCCGGATCCAGTTCCGGGTCGTCGGAGGAACTCTGCCTCCCAGTCAGCTGCTTCTTCTGCGTCACGTCAGGAGGGAATTTCCGCAGCCTCTCCCTCCAGGTCATCTGTCCCTGCTGTCCCGTCAGCTCCTCATGCCCGGATCGCCTCGGCTGTCACCCCCTCCTCCTCAATGTCTTCCCCGGCTGCTGTGAGTGCCACGAGTCCAACTTCGGCGAGGCCCGTCATCGATCCATCGCGAGCGGCTCCCCCTCATCTTCCCAGGGGGCCCTCTGCCACCATCCAGCGGGGGAAGGGAGGAACCAAGTCCACTGCAGCTGGTTCTATCGGGCCTCCACGGATCAGGCAAGTGACTCTTCATTCTTTTCCTTCATTGGGTGAATTGCCTTGCTTGATACCTGGGGGTGGAGTTCGAGGTTCACAGTCCCCTGAGCTTCCTCCACCTGCTGCTGTAACTAATTATGGACCTGCTACCTTTGTGTCTCCTTCCCCTGAGCGTTCCGTGGCGCCAGACCTACGCCGCCGGACGAGGAGGGAGCCTGTGGGCCTGGAGAGCCTGGTTCCAGCCCCGCAGCCATGACACGGGCAGAGGAGGAGGTCGGACTGCAAATTGGAGCCTGCGCCGACAACGAAGCATCCCTGGGTCTCCATGGAGGAGCGGTTCGACCCAGCAGGTCGAGGATCTCCTGCCACCATGCCGTGCACATCGTCAGCGTGGTTGTCAGTGTTGGAGGGTCCTCAGACTGTGGTGACCATCATGCCGGCTGTGGAGCCCGCCGTGGCCGAGTGGGAGCCGGAGGAGGTCCTTCTTCATCCTGAGTCTGGATCGCCGAAGTCCTGGACGGCGACAGAACTCGAGATCAGGCAAGTGCTCTACTTTGTCTTCCTTCTTTCTACTCTGGAGCATTTTTGCCTGTCTCTCAGGGAGACGAGACTTTGCAGCTGTCCGCTGCATCCGAGCTTGTCTCGCCGGGTTCTGTCGCTACTGGTGATCCTGATTCTGGTTCTGTTCCCTCTCCTGAGCCTTCTCCCAGGGTCGCCGGTGATGAGTCGGTCCTGGTCTCTGCTCTGAAGGTTCCGGATTTGGGGTTGGAGGTCGGCCTTGGTGCTGTTTCGACCCAGTCGGGGTCCATTGTGGGTGCAGCGCGGGCTCACCTGGGGTCCAACAGGAGGACAGCGCCTGTTCTGGTGATGTTCGGAGGTGGAGCTGCAGACCATCCGCTGAGCTTAGCTGGATTGGGTCCTCGTTCTGTTCCCGTTTCCTCTTTCCCTCCATCGGGTGCCGCAGGGATTTCCCGTGATCGGCTCGGCTCTCCCTCGCCACTCCTCGCAATAGGGAGGCCGTCTCCGAATCTCTCCCTGTGGTCCTGTTGGCCTGATGATGCGGGTCGGCCGCCTGGGAAACTTTTTCGCCGGTTTGGTGTTCTGGGTTGGCCACCCGAAGAATTGTACTTTCTACTGGGCGACCTGGTTTGGCCGCAGGAGGTTCCGTCTCTCTGGGCCTGGGACTGGGGTAGGCTGCCCGAACTCTTCCTTTCCCTCATTTGTCATCTGGACGCTAGACGCAGGCAGGCCACCTGAACTTGTTTTTTTTTTCTCCATTGCGCTCTGCCTGTCGTCATTCCTGTCCCCCCCCCCCCCCCCTCCGAGTGAGTTGGGATGTTTTTGTTTGAAGTCTTGGACTGTTTTGAACTGTTTATCGCCGCTCTTTTGTGTGTGCCTTTTTTTCCCCCTTCCTCGATTGTCTGAGATGTGCTCTGGTGTTGTCTCTGCCAGTTTATGTTTCTCATTGTGCTGTATTTATTCGCCGCTATTTAGCGTGTTTTTTTTTTTCTCCTCTTCCTCCCCCTGTTCGATGGATGATTGTTACCGTTTATTTCTTCTGCGCCTGTATATTTTGGTTTTTTTTACCTGGTATTTCTGTTTGTGACCTGTAGGCTTATATTCTGTTATTCATATTCATTGTCCTGACTGGCAGTCATCTGTGCATTATGGAGTGTTTTGTGGGGGTTTTTTTCTTTTTTTTTTTTCTATGCTCTGTAATTGCTCCATGGTTTATTTTCTGTGTTTGCCTTTGTCTCCTGGTTCTGACCCTCCTCGGCCTTTTTCCCCCTCCTCCCTCCCTGGGGCGGTCATGTTGGCCTCCCAGTTGGGGGGGGGGGCTCAATGTCACACCGCGTCTGGCATCCGCGTCGTGAACGTGGGCAACTGTCATGGTCCGTGTGCTGACTTTGTCGGTACTCGGATTGTCCGGTTGTTCTCCGTTCTCTTCTCAGACGCACCACTAAGCCTCCGGGCTTTTATTCTGACAGCGTCTCGGCGGGGCTTCCGGCTGTCAGAGCGGAGCTTCGCTGAACAGCGAGATTCCAATTAGCTGATGGCCTTTCATCAGCTGGTTAATCTGTCAAAGCCCTATTTAAGGGAGCAGCTCTGTTTGCTCGGGGCTGCGACCTCGCTTGGATAACGCTGGTCTCCCCAACGTTAGACTGGAGTCCCTACGCTCCGGCTCCAGTCATCCTCTTTTCCTCGCCGCTTTCTGTAAGTTTATTCCTGTATCGGTGTTTATCGTCAGTGTATCCTTGCTTTTGTCCTTATTTGTGTTTTGCCCCTCGTGGCTCATTATTTTGTACCTTTTTGTCATTATTTAATAAATACGCAAACTCACTGGTTGCCTATAGCATCTCATTGATGGCTCGTGAGGGCCATCGTTGACAATATGGACTTAACTGTGTGTCTGTGAAATCAAAATAAACAAATATAATAATAAACAAATAAAATAATCTTTTTTGCCTTCATATACCCTCCAGAGTATTTAAGTGTGCTTTTTTCCTATTTACTGGAAGAAATACACTTTGTGAAACTTTGTTTTACTGCTGGCTAGGTGTGGGGAATGATCTTTGCCTCATATATAGTATTTTTGTGATATGACGAAAAAAGAAAAATGTTTTGCTCAAATACGGGATTTGCTTCAGTATGAAAAAAAGAAAATACACAGAGTTGTGTTCTACACATGTGCTCAGTGAACTTTGGAGGGTACATGTGTATTTGGAGTGTAATGATAATGGACAATGTGACTAATAGATAACCGGAAAACTACAGTGACATTTGCTTTAATGTGACAGACTGAGTGCTGTAATGTAACATTTATAGACACACACACAAACACATACTGGAGTAATCAGGTGTCCCATCTGCCAAAGCACAGGAAGTCTTCTAGGAGGGACCTAATGATGTCAGAGACCAGTTGCCTAGCAACATATCATATGTCGTCAGGACAAGTGCATCACTGTTGTGGTGAGTCAATGCTGGAATGAGTGCATAGGCTCATACTTCATCACTGCCACTAAAGTAGAGCTGACACACAGGCACACATACTCCATATCACAAATAAGCATGTCATCAAATGAATGGAAGTCATTCACGGCAGAAAAGGTGAACGGATGATGGAAAGATGGGAAATGGAAAGCCTTTAACTTAGTGAGCTGTCTGTGACACCATATTAAACACACATGTATTAAAGTCCTACTGGGGGACTTCAATGCGCACATGGGCAACGACAGTGAAATCTGGAAGGAGGTGTTTGGGAGGAATGGCCTTCCCAATCTGAACCTGAGTGGTGTTCAGGTATTGGACTTCTGTGCTAACCACAGTTTGTCCATAACGAACACCATGTTCAAGCATAAGGGTGTCCATATGTGCACCTGGCACCAGGACACCCTAGGTCACAGGTTGATGATCGATTTTGTTATAGTGTCATCAGACCTGCGACCGAATGTCTTGGACACTCGGGTAAAGAGAGGTGCAGAGCTGTCAACTGATCACCACCTGGTGGTGAGTTGGATCCGATGGCAGGGGAGGATGCCATTCAGACCTGGTAGACCCAAATGTATAGTGAGGGTGTGCTGGGAATGTCTGGCTGAGGCCCCTGTCCGGGAGGTCTTCAACTCCCACCTCCGGAAGAACTTCAACCACATTCTGAGGTAGTCTGGAGACACTGAGTCTGAATGAGCCATGTTCTCCACCTCCATTGTTGAAGCAGCAGCCCAGACCTGCGGCCGCAAGGTCATTGGGGCATCTCGTGGTGGCAACCCCTAAACCAAGTGATGGACACCAGTGGTGAGGGGGGCCGTTAAGCTGAAGAAGGAGTCCTATCAAGCTTAGTTGGCTTGTGGGACTCCCGAAGCAGCTGAGGTGTGCCAGCAGGCCAAGCGGAGTGCAGCCCAGGTGGTTGCTGAAGCAAAAACTTGGGTATGGGAGCAGTTCGGTGAGGCCATGGAACAAGACTTTTGGTCGGCCTCGAGGAGATTCTGGCAACCTGTCCGATGGCTCAGGAGGGGGAAGCAGCTCCCTGTCCACACTGTGTATAGTGTGGATGGGGCGCTATTTACTTTGACTGGGGATATCGTCGAGCAGTGGAAGGAATACTTCGAGGATCTCCTCAATCCCACTGATACGCCTTCCATAGAGGAAGTAGGGCTTGTGGACAAGGGGGATGACTCGCCTATCACAGGGGCTGAGGTCGCCAAGGTGGTCAAAAATCTCTTTGGTGGTCGGGCCCCGGGGGTGGACGAGCTTCGCCCTGAGTACCTCAAGGCCCTGGATGTTGTAGGGCTGTCATGGTTGACACGCCTCTGCATCATTGCGTGGAGGTCGGGGGGCAGTGCCTTTGGCATGGCAAACCGGGGTGGTGGTTCCTCTCTTCAAAAAGGGGGACCAGAGGGGGTGCTCCAACTTTAGAGGGATCACACTCCTAAGCCTCCCAGGGAAGGTCTATACCAAGGTACTGGAGAGGAGAGTCCGGCCGTTGGTCGAACCTCGGATTCAGGAGGAGCAATGTGGTTTTCGTCCTGGCTGTGGCACATCAGACCAGCTCTTTACCCTCTTGAGAATCCTCGAGGGTTCGTGGGAATTTGCCCAACCAATTTACATGTGTTTTGTGGACTTGGAAAAAGCTTTCGACTGTGTCCCTTGTGGTTTTTTGTGGGGGGTGCTTTGGGAGTATGGGGTATCGGGCTTGTTGTTACGAACTGTTTGGTCTCTGTACGACCGTTGTGAGAGTTTGGCTCGTATTGCCAACACTTGATCGGACTCATTCCCAGTGAGAGTTGGACTCCGCCAGGGCTGCCCTTTGTCACTGATCCTGTTTATAATTTTTATGGACAGGATTTCTAGGCGCAGCCAGGGAATGGAGGGTGTCATGCTTGGTGACCACAGGATCTCATCTCTGTTGTTTGCAGATGATGTTGTCCTGCTAGCTTCATCCAGCAATGACCTACAGTTCTTATTGGGATGGTTTGCCGCTGAGTGTGAAGCAGCTGGGATGAGAATCAGTACCTCCAAGTCCGAGTCTATGGTCCTCAGCCGGAAAAAGGTGGATTGTCCTTTCCGGGTTGGGGACAGGCTCCTGCCCCAAGTGGAGGAGTTTAAGTATCTTGGGGTCTTATTCACAAGTGAGGGGGGAATGGAGCGAGAGATTGACAGACAGATCGGAGCAGCATCTGCAGTGATGCAGACATTGTACCAGTCTGTTGTGGTGAAGAGGGAGCTGAGCTCTAAGGCAAAGCTCTCGATTTACCAGTCAATCTACATTCCTACCCTCACCTATGGTCATGAGCTTTGGGTAATGACCGAAAGAACAAGATCGCGAATACAAGCAGCTGAAATGAGCTTTCTTTGTAGGATCGCTGGACTCACCCTTAGAGACATGGTGAGGAGCTCAGTCATCCGGGAGAGGCTCAGAGTAGAACCGCTGCTCCTCCACATTGAAAGGAGCCAGTTGAGGTAGTATGGGCATCTGATCAGGATGCATCCTGGACGCCTCCCACTTGAGGTTTTTCGGGCATGTCCCTCTGGGAGGAGACCCCGGGGCAGACCCAGAACTTGCTGGAGAGACTATGTCTCCCAGCTGGTGTGGGAACTCCTTGGTATCCTCTTTGAAGAGCTGGAGCAGGTGGCTGGGGAGAGGGAAGTCTGGGCTTCTCTGCTTGAACTACTGCCTCCGCAACCTGGACCTCCGGAAAAGCGGTAGAAGATGGATGGATGGATGGATGGATGTATTAAAGTACAAAAAAGTACACTTCATCTGTTTTGAGTAACTAATACCACTGATACCTATTTATGAGATAGTCACTACCATTACCAAATATGCAGGAGATTCTGTGAGTTTGTTTATTTGAAAAACCACCTGGTCATTTTCCAAAGAAGCACTTTGCTTTGTGAGTAGATTTTCCCAGTACGTGCACCTCGTTCCCAAGTTTTTTTTAGCAAGAGAAAGATTCCTAACAGATTACGTGTGTGTGTGTGTGTGTGTGTGTGTGTGTGTGTGTGTGTGTGTGTGTGTGTGCACGCAGACCCACACACACATGCTTATCTTGTTAACTAATTGAAGCTTCTACACATTGAGATTGGAATTCACAGAGAAGAAGGAGTGATTAGGATAATTGAAAGGGAATGATGCTGCTTCTGCTTATTTGTAATGCAGTCGACTGGAGTCAGCTTTTATTTTTGTAATTCAACAACTTTGTACTTAATTCACTCTCAGCACACTGATCCCTGGTGTGCCACCAACTCCCCAATCACCTCTCAGTTTGTACTAAAGCTTCCACTAAAGTTCACCATGATGAGGGTGTGGGGTGTGGGGTGCAGCACAACCTTGATTGAATGCTGACTTAACTCGTCTGGAGCAAATATGATGCACAAGCAGTCCTTGTGCTACAAATCCCTAACTCTGTTCATCATAGTTATTCACCAGGTAAATGCAACACAAGGGAAAACTTGCATGTAGATATACGTATCTTCCCGTCTCCTATGATAGAAATGGCTTATCAATACTCATTTATTATGCATGTTTCCTTTAGGAGATGACCCACTCCTGGCCTCCTCCTCTCACAGCTATACACACTCCTGGAAAAGCAGATCAGACCAAGTTTCCCATCCCAAATAAGGTAAGAACTGTCTCCCATTCCAAACACCTTCAGTCAGCAAATCAAAAGGTTCATACCTACTCATATTAATCCTTAATAGAACTCATTCATTTTGAATTACAACCCCATAATGTATGCTCTATCCTGAATTTTGTTACCATGTTCTTTGACTGTGACTACATCCTTTCCGTCTATTAAGAGTGTGAGTCAGTGAGCGGTGGGAAACGATGTGACACAGTTGGAAAACCTTTATTTAAACTGCGACACTTATTGGTGACTCACAATACAAAATAACTGCAGTCTGTCACTGGAAATCTTCAGCCTGCTCATTAGCTCTGATTCAGAATATTCTGCGGCAGTGATTGCCGTGATAGATTCAGATTACTGTTGCCTCATTTTGCGCAGTGACACAAATGACAGCCAATGAAATTAAGTGCAGCGTGCGATTCACCTCTTGACTAGGTGTCCAGAGTTTGCACCGCAGCTGGTAATATTTGCATTAAAATGTGTTTGGGAAACAATGTCAAGCATAGCACCATTTCTAAACATTATACTGTGAGGTGTAATTTTTTCATGTAAATGAATAAAGATAATTCATTTAATATAGAAGAATTTGAGTTTCCGGTTTGTTAATTTTCCTCCAAAAAGGTTATTAACCACTTTTATTTTTAGTTATTAGTTTGTGTAGTATCATTTAACATATATAAAAATATTGACATTTTAATGACTAACTGATTTGAAATATATATTTATTAACTAGATTTATCGACTTTTGTTGTATTTGATATTTTAAAACTTTGTCTCATTATTGATACATATCTAAAAAATTAATCTGCTGAGGACTATTGAACGTTACTTGTACTCATCAGTTAACAAGCATGCTATTAGTCACTGGTTACATGAGAAGTTCACTGCCTTAATTTTTCCATTGACTCAATATAATGTTTTCTTTCCTGTTGACATACTAAAGAGCACAGTGGAAACATCTGGTTAAAAAGCCCCAATAGTGTCCTCTGTTTTTCATACTAATTAATCATTTAAGTATTTCCTGAGCCAGAATAGAACAATGATTTCAACTCTGACCTTAATCAAATAAAATTATAAATTCACTAAAATGACTAAGGAGGCAGCTATTTCTGACAAGGGCAAGTTATTCCACTATAAACAACATTTCTAACCAGCTTTCTCCCTGTGCAGCATTTTTATGACTGTCCGTGTTAATCATAAGGGTTTAATTCTGCTAGGCAAAGTTATATTTCAGTTTTATCAAAGAACACAGGGAAAGGTATATGAGACATTTCAGTGTATGGTATGCAGACAATGTATCATCTATATGTCTCAGCTTTGCTTATGTTATAATATAACTTAATAAATGAAGACACGTAGCGTTTGATAATGAGAGAAAAGCTGGTTGTGCACTAAAAAGTAACTCTAAAACGCCCTATCCCATTTTCCCCAAAACCCTAAAACTTAAATTTATAAATACAGTGGTGTGAAAAAGTGTTTGCCCCTTCCTGATTTCTCATTTTTTGTATGTTTCAGATCATCAAACAAATTTAAATATTAGACAAAGATAACACAAAAGGTGTCGTGTGTTTGAGCCAGTGCTCAACTCCCTTTGTAGTTTTGAGTATTCTTCTGTCTGTTATCATTATGTTGGCTGTTCTGTGTATATATTTTGGTTTGTTTACTTTCTGAGCCCTTTCCTCTTGCCAGTCAATCCCACCAACTACCCAGGCTGTCTCCCTGCCAACTCAGCTGCGTGTAATTGATTAATCAGGTCACTTGCTTACTCTGCAACCCGCACCTGTGCCTCATTTGTCTGTTTGCTATTTAAGCACTGCCTGTTCATTGTTTCATTGCGGCAGTCTTATATGAATGTAAACTGGACTACTCCTCTGCTCTCTCTCTAACACTCATGGGGCTATGTCAGCTTCGGAGTGTTTGCCTTAGTAAGTTTACCTTATTTGTAGTTTTTGTTCGCCATGCACTGTTTGGATTTTGTTTGTCTTTTTGTTGAATAAAATGTAGTGATAGCCAAATGAGGCTTTCTGGAGGACTTGAGGCCTTTCATCAAAATGGCTCATATAGACGAGGCCTCATGTGGGACTTCATTTTCACTACCAGGCCATCTAGTGGACAAAACGTATACAGCATGCTGATTTTTACAAGGGTATTATTGGTTTAACCCCTTGCACTCTGGTCAATTTCCCTAAAAACGCCAAAAAATAATGTGCCCAAAGTAAATCAAAAGCTGTTCTTCAACCCTTTGCAGCATCTTCATGGGATTGGTCTCATTTAAAAGAAAACACTTTGAATTTTTTGGCAAAACAGTCATAATCTCTCTAAGTGCTCCTGCCACTGAGTAACAGTCATCTAAACATACTGAACCTGAAGAAAATAAATTTCGCCTGGGTGTTTTTTTGGATACAAATGCTTGCAAATAACACATAGCTTCAGATCCAGGCTGGAAAATGCAACAGAAATGTAGAACCAAGTGTTATCCAGCTGAGGTCAAAATTTTGTAACAATACCACAAAAAATGAATATATTACACAGCTTTGTTCTCAGGTAGTTCCCAGGCGTTTTTGAACTGTGCCAAATTGTGCTAAATGGCACAGTTTGGAAAAACGTCTGTAACTTTTGAATGATTCAATATAGCAGCTTCATCTTGGGCTCTAATGAAAGGTGACACTCAGGGCTCTGTGTGTGTGTGTGTGGGGGGGGTGTTTATTCATTCATTCATGAAGGAATGAACAAACAAGCCCCCACGCACAAAGAAGCATGCCACGTAAAAAATGTGTGGCTTTTTTTTTACAAGAAAAAATAACCTACAGTGCACTAAAAATTATTCTAAAATATTTGTAATGTAGAAGATAACAACTCCCCCCCCCCCCGCTACAGAGGACGGACATCGGACATCGCTACATGACGGAACAGTCATGTGGCCATGTGGCGACCGCGGCGCACACTCCCCGCTGTCCCCCCCACCCCCCCTGCTACAGAAGAGTAGCGGGGGGGGCGTTCACGGTCCGGACGCGGCGCACGGACTTCGGACTTGCCGCGGTCTACTACGCACAGTTGTAATTTACCAATCGGTCAAAAGTCATTTTTGATTACAATTTTCAGGGATAAAGAATAATTTAGCTTATAACACTTACCTGTTCACAACAGCAGCGTAGCTGGCAAACTTCTCTTCCTCATTGTCAGACGAACATGAAGCTGGTCTGCTTGTTACGGACTCATGGTTCTGGTCACGCGACCCGGTCAAGACATAATTCCATTATTGCGGTTTTGCGCTTCCATGATTGCGGTTTTGGCGTACGATTTTTCAAAACAAATAGCAGTAGTAATAAAAAAAGACTGGCGAACGCGTGTGTGTCACCCAGCCTTCGTCGTCAGCCTCCGTCGGTCTATGATGACCATGGAAGAGAATCCTAAGCGTCTACTCTGCTGGGACAGCACCGCCTGTGGCTGAACAGGCCGATGCGCAAATGGCAGTCCCTGTCACACAGGTCGCACTTGTGGGTGGTCTCCGTGCTGCTGGGTCTGTGGCAGTTCTTCCTGCGGGTCCTTTTTTCATCTGCTGCAGCAGTCAGTCTCTCTTCACCCAGCCTTACACAAAACAGCTTCCGAACTTCTGTGCTTCAATTGGCTGGCTCTATTCGCAGCCGTTGGTAGGCGGGTCCTTCTTGCTTGGTTTTCAGTCATTGGTTCTTCAAGGTTTCAGAAACCCAATTCAAGGCTCTTATTAGTCGAATGAGACGTCAATCACATCTAAACCAATCAAAGCAGTCCTTTGGCTTTCTGTTCGCGGCTGTGTCTGTAGTGCAAGAACAGAAATGCAGGGGGGTTTTTTTCTTCAGTGCGCCCTAGGACGCACAGTGTGCGTACTAGGGTGCCCTCGTGTGCTCTAGGACGCAGAGACGTGCCTGCCCGCGGTACACCGAAGTGCAACAGGTTAAATTGGGTTTTTTTTTTCATTTCAATAAATGCACTGTCTTTTAAGAAATATCAATGATCATAAGGCAAAAAAAAAATAATAAAACCGAGGTGACTACAGTGAATGTGTCTGTGTTACTTCATGTGCTTGTACTACTTGCCCATTTTTATTAAGAAGTAATAAATTTTCAACAGTCTTATACTGTCCCAGTATATTCAACTCTGGCCTTATTCTTATGCAGGGCACAAAGAGCAATAGTGCCTCAGCATAATGATGCGTAATAATGATCCATGCTCTTTGAAACACAACAGACACTTCACCTTGAAAATAAAAATTAAATTAAAGGAATGACACAGCTGGGATTCAAACCCAGGCCTCCCGTTTGCAAAACAGATGCTTTACCACTAAGCCATCACCTCAGTTACAATAAATAGCCACTATTTGTAGAAAATACATTAATGGGAGAAATGCGCTCAAAATGTTCCCATACGGGAGAAATCCGTCTTTTTGCTGCTGCCTCCATGTGAAAATTGGCTGTGACAAATCCCTTACACAGTCAAACATGACAACACAAAACGTGAGGGACAGGGATTTCCATTGGGTATCACTGCTCACTTTATTTCATGTTGCGTGCAAAATCATGAACGGCTTCCTGACGCAGTCACATGGTCCGACGTCAACACATACGTCACAATGCACGCCTCTAAACACATCAGATATTTCCTGGATAAGATCGGCGCACCAGAGCTTGCCTTTTCTTGCCTTCCCGTCACTAATAAAATGTCACACTACACTCCAGTGTGTGGACTTGTCTTTCTGCCCCGGAGGGGTGCATTCATGACAAAAGGCAGTTTTTAAATGAAGGTGTTTATTATTAATTTTTAATAATGTGATTGTTTAATCACAAATTTGTGATTTTTTAATGTGATTGTTTAATCACAATTATTATTGTGATTAAACAAAAAGTTGGTAAATCTCAAATTAAACATGAAGCCTCTAAATTTGATTTGGCTTCTGTTCCTCCTCATAATTTAAAAATTAGATGTGGTTTGTTAAATATTAGGTCTCTAATTCCCCCAAGTCTCTGCTAGTCCATGATCTGTTAATTGATCATCAGATTGCATTAATATCCCTTTCAATATTAGACTCAATGGGGTTTTCTCAAAAAGTAGGGAATTCTACCCATTATCTCCACCACATGTTGGACCTTGTTCTGACATATGGCATAGAAATAGAAAATCTGGTAGTGTCTCCTCATAACCCTGTACTGTCAGACCATTGTCTGTTCACCTTTGATTTTACTATTTCTGATTATTTGGCTTCTAAAGAAAAATATTGCTACAGTAGATGCCTCTCAGATGATGCTGTTACCAAATTTATGCAGATTGTTTCCTCTATGCCATGTGTCAACACAACGGAAATAAGCTACGGAGAGTTTGCTCCTTCTGTAATTGATAGCATGGTAGATAGTGTTACAGCTTCTCGGCATCAGATTCTAGACATGGTGGCCCCTTTAAAAATGAAAAAGTCTAATTAGAGATTTCTAACTCCTTGGTTCAACACAGAAACTCATAGCTTAAAACAGAAGATTCGTCAATTAGAAAGAAAATGGTGCTCCACTAAATTAGATGAAATCTATTTAGCTTGGAGAAATCATCTTCTAATTTATAAAAAATCTCTTAGGAAAGCTAGAACAAGTTGTTATTCTGCATTAATAGAAGAGAACAAGAATAATCCCAGGTTTCTTTTCAGCACTGTAGCCAAGCTGACAAAGAGTCAGGACTCTGTCAATCCTAGCATTCCCTTAGAGCTTACTAGTCAGGACTTCATGAACTTTTTCAATTATAAAAATTTCATCTATCAGAGATAAAATCAATCAGATTCTTCCCACCACTAACTTAAATACATTAACTACTACAACTCTTTAAATTGATACAGTGGGGCAAAAAAGTATTTAGTCAGCCACCAATTGTGCAAGTTCTCCCAGTTAAAAGATGAGAGAGGTCTCCAATTTTCATCATAGGTATACCTCAACTATGAGAGACAAAATGAGAAAAAAAACCTCCAGAAAATCACATTGAAGGATTTTTAATGAATTAATTGGTAAATTCCTCGGTAAAATAAGTATTTGGTCAATAGCAAAAGTTCATCTCAATACTTTGTTACATACCCTTTGTTGACAATGACAGAGGTCAAACGTTTTCTGTAAGTCTTCACAAGGTTTTCACACACTGTTGCTGGTATTTTGGCCCATTCCTCCATGCAGATCTCCTCTAGAGCAGTGATGTTTTGGGGCTGTCGCTGGGCAACATGGACTTTCAACTCCCTCCAAAGATTTTCTACGGGGTTGAGATCTGGAGACTGGCTAGGCTACTCCAGGACCTTGAAATGCTTCTTACGAAGCCACTCCTTCATTGCCCGGGTGGTGTGTTTGGGATCATTGTCATGCTGAAAGACCCAGCCACGTTTCATCTTCAATGCCCTTGCTGATGGAAGGAGGTTTTCACTCAAAATCTCACGATACATGGCCCCATTCATTCTTTCCTTTACACGGATCAGTCGTCCTGGTCCCTTTGCAGAAAAGCAGCCCCAAAGCATGATGTTTCCACCCCCATGCTTCACAGTAGGTATGGTGTTCTTTCTCCTCCAAACACGACAAGTTGAGTTTTTACAATAAAGTTCTATTTTGGTTTCATCTGACCATATGACATTCTCCCAATCCTCTTCTGGATCATCCCAAATGCTCTCTAGCAAACTTCAGATGGGCCTGGACATGTACTGGCTTAAGCAGGGGGACACGTCTGGCACTGCAGGATTTGAGTCTCTGGCGGCGTAGTGTGTTACTGATGGTAGCCTTTGTTACTTTGGTCCCAGCTCTCGGTAGGTCATTCACTAGGTCCCCCCGTGTGGTTCTGGGATTTTTGCTCACCGTTCTCGTGATAATTTTGACCCCACCGGGTGAGCTCTTGCGTGGAGCCCCAGATCGATGGAGATTATCAGTGGTCTTGTATGTCTTCTATTTTCTAATAATTGCTCCCACAGTTGGTTTTTTCACACCAAGCTGTTTACCTATTGCAGATTCAGTCTTCCCAGCCTGGTGCAGGTCTACAATTTTGTTTCTGGTGTCCTTTGACAGCTCTTTGGTCTTGGCCATAGTGGAGTTTGGAGTCTTGACTGTTTGAGGTTGTGGACAGGTGTCTTTTATACTGATAACGAGTTCAAACAGGTGCCATTAATACAGGTAACGAGTGGAGGACAGAGGAGCCTCTTAAAAAAGAAGTTACAGATCTGTGAGAGCCAGAAATCTTGCTTGTTTGTAGGTGACCAAATACTTATTTTACCGAGGAATTTACCAATTAATTCATTAAAAATCCTTCAATGTGGTTTTCTGGATTTTTTTTTCTCATTTTGTCTCTCATAGTTGAGGTATACCTATGATTAAAATTGGAGACCTCTCTCATCTTTTAAGTGGGAGAACTTGCACAATTGGTGGCTGACTAAATACTTTTTTGCCCCACTGTATCTGTTTGGATGAGTTTACTCCAATTGACCTTTTAGAATTAGATAAAATAATTTCCTCATCCAATCCTTCAACTTGTCTTTTAGACCCTATTCCTACCAGATTATTTAAAGAAGTCTTCCCAATTATTGGTTGCTCTTTTCGTCAAATAATCAATTCTTCATTAACATTAGGCCATGTACCGCAGGCTTTTAAAACTGCTGTAATTAAACCCTTACTCAAAAAGGCAATGCTGGGTCCAGGAGTTTTAGCTAACTATAGACCAATCTCTAATCTGCCTTTCAGTTCAAAAATCTTAGAGTTGTTGCTACACAATTATTTGACCACTTGCAGGGAAATGATTTATTTGAAGAGTTTCAATTTGGGTTTAGAATCCATCATAGTACTGAAACAACCTTAGTGAAGGTCACTAATGACCTCCTTATTGCATCTGATAATGGACTTGTTTCTGTACTTGTCCTTTTAGACCTTAGTGCAGCTTTTGATAGTATCGATCATAATATTCTACTTGATAGATTAGAACACCATGTTGGACTTAATGGAACTTCGTTGCAGTGGTTTAGATCTTATTTATTTGATAGGTTCCAGTTTGTTCATGTCAGTAATGAGTTTTCTTCCTACTCCAAGCTCAGTCACAGAGTTCCACAGGGATCTGTGCTAGGCCCTATTCTTTTTAGTTTATATACGCTTCCGTTAGGCAACATTATTAGAAAGCACTGTTTACATTTTCATTGTTATGTAGATGACACACAATTATACCTGTCAATGAAGCCAGATGATAGTAATCAATTAGCCAAGTTAGAGGCCTGTCTTAAGGAAATCAAAGCTTGGATGACTTGTAATTTCTTACTATTAAATTCAGATAAGACTGAAGTCATTCTTGTTGGTCCAAAAAACCTTAGAAATACCTTTCCAAATCAAACTCTTAGTTTGGATGCGGGTACTCTTTCTCTTAATAGTTCTGTGAGGAACCTTGGAGTTATTTTTGATCAAGATCTGTTTTTCAATTCACATATTAAACTTGTTTCTAAGACTGTCTTCTATCATTTGCGTAATATTGCCAAGATTAGGAGCATCTTGTCTCAGAGTGATGCTGAGAAACTAATCCACGCTGTTGTTAGCTCTAGATTAGATTATTGTAACTCTTTATTATCAGGGTGTGCTAAAACATCTTTAAAAAACTTTCAGCTGATCCAAAATGCTGCAGCAAGAGTTTTAAC
Source organism: Pholidichthys leucotaenia (assembly GCA_020510985.1). Lineage (NCBI taxonomy): Eukaryota > Metazoa > Chordata > Actinopteri > Cichliformes > Pholidichthyidae > Pholidichthys > Pholidichthys leucotaenia. The sequence continues at coordinate 367,912,201 of CM035840.1, forward strand.
AGATACTAGAAAGAGAGATCATATCTGTGGTTCTGGCCTCCCTTTACAGGCTTCCTATAGAGTTTAGAATTAAGTTTAAAATCCTTCTCACTTCCAACTTTAGTTATGCTGCTAATAGGATTAGACAGCCGGGGGACCTCCAACAATGCACTGGGCTTTACTCCTTTCTTCATTCTCGATGAAATGTTTTTGCTGGTCATTAACATCTGTTTGTTCTCTCCCATAGATTGAGTCCCCATCATGCTGTTTGCTCTCTACATGTCTGTTCTTTTCATCTGCTCTATCCCCTCACACCCCAGCCAGTCGCAGCAGATGACTGCCCCTCCCTGAGCCTTGTTCTGCTGGAGGTTTCTTCCTGTTAAAAGGGAGTTTTTCCTCTCCACCATCACCAAGTGCTTGCTCACAGGGGATCACCTGATTGCTGGGGTCTTTCTGCAATTGTGGGGGTTTCCCCTACAGTTGAAAGTGCTATGAGATGACTGTTGTTGTGAAATGGCACTATATAAATAATGTTGAATTGAATTATTAAGGGGAAAAAATCCAAACCTACATGGCCCTGTGTGAAAAACTAATTGCCACCTTTAGCAGCAACAACTGCAGTCAAGCTTTTGTGATAACTGGCAATGAGTCTTTTACAGTGCTGTGGAGGAATTTTGGCCCACTCATCTTTGCAGAATTGTTGTAATTCAGCCACACTGGAGGGTTTTTGAGCATGAACCGCCTTTGTAAGGTCATGCCATAGCATCTCAATTGGATTCAGGTCAGGACTTTGACTAGGCCACTCCAAAGTCTTCATTTTGTTTTTCTTAAGCCATTCAGAGGTGGACTTGCTGGTGTGTTGTGGATCATTGTCCTGCTGCAGAACCCAAGTGCACATCAGCCTGAGGTCATGACCAGATGGCTGGACATTCTCCTTCAGGATTTTTTGGTGAACAGCAAAATTCATGGTTCCATTTACCACCGCAAGTCTTCCAGGTCCTAAAGCAGCAAAACAGCCCCAGACCATCACACTACCACCACCATATTTTACTGTTGGTATGATGTTCCTTTTCTGAAATGCTGTGTTACTTTTACACCAGATGTAATGGGACACACCTTTCAAAAAGTTCAACTTTTGTCTCATCAGTCCACAGAGTATTTTCCCAAAAGTCTTGGGGATCATCAAGAAGTTTTCTGGCAAAACTGAGACGAGCTGTTCCTTTTGCTCAGCAGTGGTTTTTGTCTTGGAACTGTGCCATGCAGGTCATTTTTGCCCAGTCTCTTTCTTATGGTGGAGTCATGAACACTGACCTTATCTGAGGCAAGTGAGGCCTGCAGTTCTTTGGATGTTGTTGTGGGGTCTTTTGTGATGTCTTGGATGAGTCGTTGCTGTGCTCTTGGGGTAATTTTGGTCGGCCGGCCACTCCTGGGAAGGTTCACCACTGTTCCATGTTTTCTCCATTTGTGGATAATGGCTCTCACTGTTATTTGCTGGAGTCCCAAAGCTTTAGAAATGGCTTTATAGCCTTTTCCAGACTGATAGATCTCAGTTACTTTGTTTCTTATTTGTTCCTGAATTTCTTTGGATGACAGCATGATGGCTAGCTTTTGAGGATCTTTTGATCTACTTCACTTTGTTAGGCAGGAGCTATTTCAGTGATTTCTTGATTGAGAACAGGTGTGACAGTAATCACGCCTGGGTGTGGCTACAGAAATTGAACATGGCTTTCCAAAGATATGACAAACCACAGTTAATTTATGTTTTAACGGGGGGGGGGGTCACTTTTTCCCACAGGGCCATGTAGGTTTGTTTTTTTTTTACCCTTATTAATAAACACCTTCATTTAAAAACTGCATTTTGTGTTTACTTGTGTTATCTTTGTATAATATTTAAATTTGTTTGATGATCTGAAACATTTAAGTGTGACAAACATACAAAAAATGAGAAATCAGGAAGGGGGCAAACACTTTTTCACACCACTGTGTCTGGCTTACTCCTGGTTCAAATGACTCTGCAGTAAATATAGACATAATGGATTTTTAGCTGCTTCACTTTCAGTCAGATGCAGTATGAACATTATAGTCACCTGACACAGGGGTCGACATCACTTCATCACTGTATCGCACTGGGGAACTGAGTACCAAAGCAATTAAGCCCTTTGATCCAGCAACAAACATTATTGTTTGTGGGCTGAGTGTATAATAGTGATTTTGTGGTTTGGATAATTATGCAGTACTGGCAGGACTTGATATGAAAAAAATAACTTCGACCACCATCTCAGTGGCTCACATGCTGCTTTCCGTTGTTTACATCGCTGTCTTTTGGCACATTCCTAACTTCAAACATGACAGCTCAGACAAACAACACAGAATGGTAAGTTCACTGCTGGCAATAAGAGTCGTGTCTGCTGGCAGTGAGAAAGGAGTCAGTAGCCAGTTGTTTGCGGGAGTACCTGTGAACAACTGGCTAAAACTAAAGAGAAGAAACTAAAAGAGAGAACCTAACGAGAAGAAACAGCTGACACGATAAAACAGGAGACTGAAGAATTTAGAAGATAAATGTATTGCGTTCTCAGACAAAAAATGTTTCATGACTTCTTGTAATGTAAGTAAACAGAGCTGATGTCTGTCAGATTAATACAAGCAGAAATTGTATATTGAGCTTTTATCCCAGAAATGGCAATAACATTCAGAGCGAAGCGGCAGGTGATGTTTTTGTTCCACTGCTGTGTGCTTTTATGAATCACTCTTAATCTGCAAAAAAATGCCCCATTGGTGTTGCTGTCAGATGAGGCAGCGATGTAAACATGGAGGCAGTAAATCTGACCGAGTTGTTAATGAATTAAGAGGGACTGTTGTGGTGCTCGCAGCCCCCAGCGTCACACTAATCCTGTCAGTGAGTTTTAAGAATGAGGTGGAGTGTCAACGGTGTGTGTGTGTGGGGGGGGGGGGGGGGGGGGAGCTCTGAATTCAGTGTAATGGCATCTTTGTGCTGCTGTGAAATCAATAATGACATCTGTTGGTTTATTCATTCAACTCATCTCCCTCTGGCTTTGTCTCTCCATCTCTCCTCTCTAGGAGTCACAGCACACGACCTCCGGCTACAACACCCAGAGTGAGTTTCCCAGCATAAACACTCATATATAAGCACTATGATAATTAACGTGGCAGAGGCCATTAAAGGCAGCGCCACCCAGAAGAAATTCAAGAAAGCAGCTGACGTTCAAACAAATTCATAGCCACAGGAGGAGGATCATCTGAAAACCTTTAGCTTTTATCTTTCTGTGTTCATCTGAGCAAGTAATCAAACAGGCATGATTAAGTGGAGAGTGGGGCACAGACTGTTTATCAGAGGCTTCTCTTTGAACTGACAGTGTCAAATGAAAATGGGGGAAAAGGAGTAAAAGGCATTGTCAAAACATGGGTAATTTTGAATTGAAATTAGCGTTTGTTTGAATGAAAAAAGTTGCAAGAATTTATGAGGTTTTAATCTTAGTTTATTATATTAAAAAAGTCACAAACTTACAAAAAAGTTAAAAAAAATTGCAAGAGTCAAAAAAGTTGTAAATTTATGTGAAAAAAATGACAAATTCAAGTGAAAGTCACAATTTATAGTAAACATTAGAAAATAAAAAAATATGTGTGTTAAACAGGAATAAACTTGCAAATACACGACTGAAAAAAGTTAAATTTACAATAACAAGTGTCATTTTTTTATGAAAACTTGTACATTTATGAGAAAATGTTCAAAAGTTTAAGAGAAAACACAAAGTTATAACAAAAAAAATTGTCATGAGTCTGAGCTCTAATTTCCCCCTGAGCTCAGACTCAGTCATTATTATGTTGTCTGTTCTTTGTATTTATTTTGGTTTGTTTACTCTCAGAGCCCTTCCTCTTGCCCAGACACTCCCACCAACTGCTCACGCTGTCTCCCTGCCATCTCAAGCTATGAGTAGTTGATTATTCAGGTCACCTGCTCACTCAGCTCACACCTGCTGCTCATCTGCCTGCTGTTCTGCTGCCCACTATTTAAGGACTGCTGTTTTGTTTCTCAGTGCGGCAGCACTGTCTATTGAAGTATGTCTTATGTCTAAGGACTAGTGTTCTCCTCTCGTCTCCTCCAGAGCCTTTCCTGCTCTGGAGCGTCACTCTAATAAGTTACTTTGTCTGTATTTTTATGTTAGTGCACTGTTCAAGATCTTTTGTTAATAAATATCACAATGCAAATCAGCACGTGGGTTTACCTTTCTGCCACGTAGGTACGTTCATGGCAAAAAATAGCAAAATAGTGAGGAAAAAAGGTTGTAAATTTCTGAGCGGTCACAAATTTGCAAGAAAATTATCCCCAAGTAATGAGGAAAAAGTTGGAATTTTATGAGAAAATTGCAAGGGAAAGTTTTCAAACTTGTAAGAAGGCAACGTTTTAAATTTAAGAGATGTTGCAGACTGTCAAGAAATAAGTTGCAATTTTAAGAGGAAAAAAGTCATTTTAAGGTTTAGAATGGCTCTTTCCTTAGAGATTTCACCCTGTGAGGTAGACATTTAAGATACTTTCTGACAAAAACCACCAACCCAAACTTAATGGAACCAGATTGCTTCTTATGACCAGGGATGTTTCACTCTTTTTTTTCCACAATATATTTATTAAACCTTTTTTTACAAACATAACACAAACAATCAGACACTAACACTAAAGTAATAAAAAAAAAAACTAAAAAAACCCACCAACAACCACTAACAAGAACAGGTCATCAACAATGCTCCTCTGTTTAGTCTAGGCAATCCATTACATAAGTATACATATTATACATTCACCAGTTTGGAATTTACAAGGTCCACACACATCATTCACTTTCTTCTTGAAAAGTTATGTTTAAATTCTTTACATAATCAATGAAAGGTCTCCATATATTCTCAAACACAGTTTCCTTTGATTTCAGTATATATGTTATTCTTTCTAGTGGAAGGTTTGTTAACATCTGTTTTAACCACTGAGTCACAACTGGTCTATGAGTCTTTTTCCACAATAGTGCAATACATTTTTTGGCGTTAAGCAAACTGAGGTCTATGAATGCTCTTTCACTTTTATTAAAATTATGCTTTTCTGGATACAGACCCAACAAAAACAATTTAGGATTCAATATGATTTGTTTTGAAATTATTTTTTCAATTGTTACCCTCACCTCTTCCCAAAACATTCTAATTTTCCTACATTCCCATACACAATGAAATAAGGTTCCTTTACTTTCCATACATTTTGTGCACGTATCTGGTATGTTTTTGTTATATCTATTTAATTCCACCGGTGTAACATACATCCACATTAACCATTTAAAATGTATCAATTTAAGACGTACATTTATTGATTTGGTTTGAGCTTCTGTACAAGCCAATTCCCATTGTTCCTCTGAAATTTCAATTTGCAGGTCTTCTTTCCAATAATTCAATCTTTTCTGTGAGTTTTCACTTGAAGATAGTGTCAATGAATTATAAAACTCTGAAATAATACCCTTTCTCTTACTATCTTTCGTCAAAATTTTTTCCAAGGATGAATAAATAGGTCGAGTGAGAGCATTGTTTTGATTTGATCGAATAAAGTTCCTAAGCTGAAGATATTTAAAAAAATGTGTTCTATTAAGATTAAATTTGATCCTCAGCTCTTCAAAAGACATTATGTTATCTGAACATGACAGATATAAATCTTGAATCTTTTGAATCCCTTTTAAATTCCATACTTTAAATACAGCATCCGCTCTCCCTGGTTTAAAATATTGATTACCCCATATTGGGCTAAATTGTGACAGTAAATGTGGTTCTTTTAAATATTTTTTAGTTTCACACCATATTTTGATCATATGCTTTACAAATGGATTTTTAACTTGTTTCTGTAATTTTTTTGCCGAGTCTGAGTATATGACTATGGGAAGAGGTAAAGGTAAATTGTATGATTCCATTTCAGTCCAGTGAGGGAGATCATTTGATGAAAAATAATATGTCATAGACCTCAGTTGTGCTGACCAGTAATACAACATAAAGTTTGGACATTTCAGACCTCCACGATCAAATGGTAAATATAGTAAGGACAGACGTAATCTAGCCTTCCAGTTGTTCCATATAAATTCCACTAACTTTTTTTTTATTCTTGAGAATTGATCTGAAGGTGGTGGTAAAGGAATATATTGAAATAAATATAGTATTTTAGGTAAGATATTACTTTTAAGTATATTGATTCTCCCTATCATCGACATTGGTAGTGACATCCATCTCTGAATTAACTCATTAATGTCTGTCATTAAGGCTTCATAGTTGGCACTGGCGACTAATTCTAGCTTAGGCACAATTTGAATTCCTAAATATTTAAACTGATTTACAACATTGAATTGATTTACCTCAGGAGCTGGGTGATTTCTCTGGGTCTCATTTAGCATTAATATTGAAGATTTAGTTTTATTTATTTTATATCCTGATATTTCCCCAAAATTCTTTATTAATTCAACAAGGTTGGAATTGATTTTTTAAGATTCGACATAAACAAAATTATGTCATCGGCATACAGGGAGATTTTATGTTCTGTTGGTCCAACTTTAATTCCATATATTTGTGGATGTAAACGTACTGCCATCGCTAAAGGTTCAATTGCCATTGTAAACAATAAAGGTGAAAGTGGACAGCCTTGTCGACATCCTCTATTGATCTTTATTGATTTTGAGATATTGCTGTTTGTTAGGATTTCTGCTGTAGCATTATTATATATTATCTGAACCCATTTTATGAAATTATTTCCAAGTCCAAACCTTTGTAAGACTTCAAAAAGAAAGGGCCTTTCGACCCTATCAAAGGCCTTTTCGGCGTCCAATGATAGGAGAGCTGTATCCGGTGCTTCTTTATTAGAATAAATAATATTAAGTAGTCTTCTTACATTATGGAAGCCTTGTCTTCCCTTTATAAAGCCATTCTGATCTCGGTTAATAATATTTGGTAATATTTCTTGTATTCGTCTTGCTAAAATTTTACAGATTATCTTAAGGTCAGCATTTAATAGACTTATTGGTCTCATATTTTCACATTTATTAGAGGGTTTACCTGGTTTTGGCAACAGTATAATTAAGGCATTATTCATGTATGGTGGTAAATTACTATTTTGAAATGCTTCTAAAACTATTTCCAAAAAAGGTTTTATTAATTTATTCTTAAATTTTTTATAAAGGTCAACTGGAAGACCATCTGGTCCTGCACTTTTTCCTGATTTCATATTATCAATGGCTAGCCCAACTTCTTCTTGACTAATTTTAGACTCCAGTATCTCCCTGTTTTCATTTGGAATACACGGTATAGATAGTCCATCCAATAACCCATTTAGTTTTGTTAAGTCAGTTTCATTTTTTGTATCATATAATTTTTCATAGTAATCTCTAAAGGCTCTATTAATTTCTAAAGGATCTACAACTACCTGTCCGTTACTTATAATACTGGTAATTGGTGTTTTAAATTCTAATTGTTTAATCTGCCATGCCAATAATTTTCCTGATTTTTCACCTTGTTCATAAAAAGATTGCTTCAATCTTAGAAGACTCGAGCAGCTCTATTCGCTGATTTTTTGTCATATTCAGCTCTCAGAATCAGTAATTCGTTCTCTAACTTTGGGTCACTTCCTGCATACACTTTTTCTTGAAGAATTTTTAGTTTATGTTCCAATTGGACTCTCCCCTCTCGAGTCTTCTTAGATTTTGAACCTGTACAACTAATAATATGTCCCCTAATATTAAAGCTTTGAAAGCCTCCCACTTTATACATGCTGATGTTTGTGTAGTATTGATATCAAAGAACTCATCTATCTGTTTTTCTATGTACTTAACAAATTCCTCATCCTGAAGCCATTTATGCTGAAATTGCCACCTACCTGGTTCCTTTGTCAATTTCTTATCTACATATATGAGACAACAGGGTGCATGATCAGAGATCACAATATTATCATAAAAGCAGTTTTGAATCTTGGACCTTAATTCTGTGGAGATCAAAAAATAGTCAATACGTGAGAATGTCTTGTAGGTATTAGAATAACAAGAGTAGGCTTTAACTTGTGGTTTCATTTCTCTCCATATATCTAGCAATCTCAATTCTTTCATAAAATGCTTAATGATCATCCTGCATCCATTGTGCGTACAGTCCCGTCCTGTTGATCTGTCTATACTGGGGTTCAATGTACAATTAAAATCCCCTGCTATTATATGTTGCCCTGTAAGTGATGATAAGATAAGAAATAAATTAGCAAAGAACTTTTGATCATCTATATTGGGACCGTATAAGTTCACCAGATTTATATTTTCTAATAGCAAAGATCCTTGAATAATTAGATATCTTCCAAATTTGTCTCCAATTACATTTTTCACTTGAAATGGGACTGATTTATGTATGAGAGTCATAACTCCCCTGGCTCGGGATGAAAATGATGAGGTGAATACACTTCCTTGCCATCTACTCCTAATTCTTTTTACATCCTCCTCTATTAGATGAGTTTCTTGTAAAACACAATTTTTGAACCTATGTCTTTTATTTTATTCATAACTTGTTTAAGTTTTTTTAAATTTTGTAGACCTCTGCAATTCCATGAAGTTAAATTAAAATTAACGCTTTGGTCTATGATCAATAGGGAGTTTGGGATTACCTCGCAATATAAACATGCTCATACAGAGAAGCAAAAACATGAGTGGTTGAACATTCATCCTACAAACTACACACAAACAAATTCCCCCTTCCCACATTCGTGGTGATCCCTCCAAAATCCCAAAAAAAATTCCGTCTCCCGATATAGCCATCGACCGCTCCACACCCACGAGGACCAGCCAAAGCCACTCCTTCTTCATCCTCCCAATCACCCTAACTCTACTGCTTTAAATGACGTAACATTAACTCTCTTCTGTAGTTTTCCAACTTAACTCCAAAAATTTTATAGCAACTTTGTACATCATAGGTTTTTGTTTTGTTTTTTTTTGTAATACAATCTATATTTTGTAAACTTGCTATATGCTTCAGATCAGTTAGATGCCTGTGCAAATGCTTAAATATTCTACCTTATATTTTATTCATGTTTAGCTCCCACCAGTCTCTTCTTGGATCTTCTTGATGAACTCCTGCGCCTCCTCAGGGGTCTTGAAGATGTGTGTTCTGCCCTTATACGTGACCAGCAATCTTGCAGGATGAATTACTCCATGACGAATCCCAAGGTTGTGCAGCTCTTTACGGACGGGGTCAAACTGCTTCCTCAACCGTTGAATTCCTGTGGCCAAATCTGGATAGAACCGCACCTGTTGATCCTGGTATTTAATTTCTCCTTTGGCTCGCGCCGCGTCGGAGATCGTCATCCTGTCTCTGTAGCTGAGGAACTTCATAATTAACGTCCTCGGCGCTGCCTTATTATCTCTCTGTGGTCCAATTCGGTGGGCGCTTTCTAAAACAACTGATGATTGCAGCTCCGCGTTATTCAGCGCTTCTGGAATCCACTTTTCCAAAAAGGAACACGGGTCCCGACCCTCGGTTCCCTCTGGTAGACCCACCAGCCTCAGGTTGTTCCGTCTCGACCGGGACTCCAAGTCCAGGACATTATCTTCCAGACATTTATTTTTTTTTTCCAAAGTGCGCACCTTTAATTGAAGGCCGGCGACGTCATCTTCAGCACTGGAAACTCGAAGCTCCACGTGCGCCACTCGTTCCACGCAGTCACCCAATTCCTTTCTCATTCCTTCCAACGCTGCCATAATCCCATCAAATTTAGCAGAAAAATCTGCTCTCATTGAACTAATGGCAGCGAGCACTGCACCTGTGCCATCGCCCGCAGTCACCGCACCGCTGCTAGCTTCTTCCGCCATATCTGGAGCTTTATCTGCTGCGTCACGGACGTGAAAGTCCGTTAATTTGGACTGTTTCGGCGGTTCAATTTTTCCTCCACCTGATTTCCCAGCCTTAGGCTTCACCGGCATATCCTCGCCCACACGCTGGGATAGGTTCTGTTCCAAATGAGAGAGTTATTTGCCGATTTTTTTTCTCTAGGAGCAGAGCAGAGTGATACGTGTCCTTCTACGTGGCCGCCATAACCGGAAGTCGGGATGTTTCATTCTTATTTATATATTTAGATGTGATGGGCTCATTTCACAGCAGCCATTTGACATGAGTAGATACAGAAACACAGGTGTTACTGATCACATTAATTAATGCTGTTAATTGAAAAGAACCTTTGTTGGAGTCATTAGAAACACCTGTGTTCCTACAACCTCATGGCTGCAGTGAAATCTGGCCAAATAGAGATAGTGAGAGAAGCAATTATTTCCAAGTGTAAATAAAACAGCCCCTAAATATATAAGCTGTCATGATGATAAAGTACTCAAATAGAGTTCACATGTCAGTGGGTTCTAAAGGTCTCATTTACAAGGTTTTCATCCATTTTTTTTCTTTTACATTTTAAAAGGAGATATCCAATATTAAAAAAAAAAAAAGCCTTTCTATTAACTATCTTATGTACATTATCTGGTCCTATATAATGTTGCATAGCATTCAATAAGATATTGCATTTAAAGGAGTCATTGAAATTTTTTGTTTTTGTGTGTTTTAACTTCCTGAAAAGCATCTACTGGTCACATGATTATTATTAAAAAATATTGAAATGCTCACTTTTCTTTAAAAAAGCACACAGCCTTTATATTGTTTTTCACTCCAAAGAGCAAAACTGATCATTTTGCCACAGGATATCACTTGCATAGTAAACCCAACACAGGGCTATCCTTGATCCCCACCTGCTGCTCTGTAACTGGCCGCTCTCACGCTGTGCACTCGAGCAAGGCAACATTGACAGAAACTTCCAAAGGAAGCATCTCTAAGAGAAAACTAACTAAAATTTATTTTAACTAGTGCATACCTGTGCATGCCCGTAGAAACCAAGTATAAGCAAGTATTTCTGCATGCCTGTAGAAAGCAGATGTAGGCAAGGGTGTAAGCAAGCACGTCAGCACTTGTTCAGTGACGCCTGCCTTTAATCTTTGATGATGTCATAGCGAGTCCTATGATCATGATGCCTGCGTTTGATCTTTGATGTCATAGCGAGTCCTATGATTGTGAGTGATGCCTGCCATTGATCTTTGATGTCATAGCGAGTTCTATGATCGTGAGTGATGCCTGCCTTTGATCTTTGATGTCATAGCGAGTTCTATGATTGTGAGTGATGCCTGCCTTTGATCTTTGATGTCATAGCGAGTCCTATGATCTTTTAGCGAGTCCTATGATCGTGACACACACACAGACACACACACACAGATTTTCTTGAATTATATATAGAGTGATGGACATTCCGGAGGAATTTATTACTCTGTTCTGGTAATTTCACTATGGATTCATTCCAAAGCCAGGTAAACTATACAGTATGTAACTTAGGTTTCATTAAAAAAAAAGAAACTCTTATTAAGGATACCACTGTACTGAGCGCAGTGATGCTATAAAATGCCAAAACATTGAAAATCTCATACAGCCTTGATTGTGAAGGGTCTGAATAGTAATATGGCATATGTGGCTACACAACGCATGCATCAGGTGAGCTGCTGGATCACAGCAAAAAAGGCAAAGAACAGAACCGGGAGTCCCCTGGCAGTGGAGGGTCATGCTGGACACCTGAACATCTCTGCCCTAAGACTCTGGTCGATTTTGCTCCAGACATTTATTCATTTTTCAACCCTGAATTTGTGCTATTTTTATATAACCTTGTGAGATTTTATTTGCTTGTATATTGGGTTTTTTTATCCACACTCAATGTAATCATTGTTTTTTAAAATTATTTTACTATATCACATTTTGATTTGGAATCATTTGGGTATTTTCACACAAATGATTTTAGATCCATTTAGATCCATATCTGGCACTTTTAATTTAAAGTAATTTTATGTGTGATTTTCACCTTTTTTGAGGTATATGCATTATGCATGTGGTACACTGAATTTTATTCTCTCACTTTAAGCTGTATGCCTTTGCTCTTCTGGCTGGACTCGCGCATCTTCAGCAGGATTGATAACACTCTCAGGCCCCTGGCCTGCTTCTCTCCCAAAACTTAAACTGTTTGACTGCATGTTTTTCTGAGTTTTGAGTTTTTCAGCACTTGCATGTATTTTTCTTGTATTTGTTTTTGTGTGTTCATTAAAAAACCCATGTTTGCAGCACAAAACCTCAGACTATTTATCTCTGAGCTCTTGGGCGAGTTACTCTTTCCCATGTTATGGACAAAATTAAGAGCACTTAGGGTCAAAGCTTCTTTAAATCTTGTGAATTAGGATGTAGTCCACTAAGAATAGCCCTCAATAGTGTTCTCCACACTAAGAGGCAGATTTACTAAGGCAGTGCAAAGTAGCGAGTGCGCAAATTAGAGCGCCTAAGGGAGTGGCCAATTTTTGCCATCCTCAGTGGTGTCCGTGGTCTTGTTGGTTGAGACTTGGTCAGCCGCTGTCCCAGTCTCTTGTTGGTGGGGACTTGAACCCAGTCCATGACTTTGAGTGGCGCCTTGCTCGGCCTCATATACCACTGTGATTGCAGTGGTACCACGTGCTCATCTGTGTTAGAACCTCCATCATGCCTTAACAGTTCTGTCGTTACAGTGTTTGTCACAAACCCTTCACCCAACTTCACCGTTGTTTCAGTAGTCCAAAACTGGTCATGGGTACTGAAGGTGTCCGGCGTCTCTCCCGTGTTGTTTGCTGTTGCAGACTCTTCACCAGTTGGCTCGGCTGTAACTCCTGTAGACTGATGCTGAGCATGGGTACTGAAGCAGTCCAGTTTTTCTTCTCACCTGTCTGATGTGCTTTGTTGTGCCGTGTTGTAGATGGTGTCCGTGCCCGGTAGTTGTGTCCCAAGGTTCTCCGCATGCACGGGCTCCCTCTCCTGCAATTCTGCAGCGGCCTCCGTAGTCTCCGGCTGGGCGAGGATCTGAGGCGAGTCCGGCTGCTGCCCCCCCCTCCGGGCAGCTCTCCTCCTTTGCGCACGGGACAGTTGATTTGGTATTGATGTCGTCACCCTTTTTAAACTCGTCCCATGCCACATAATCATCATAAATGTCCGTCGTGTCCCAGTTGCCATAACTGGACAATGTGAACCTAGTGGTGTTGCGGATAGTGAAGCCCAGTCTGTAGAAGAGGTCACATCCCATAATGTTGTCACTTTGTGCAGACACTTGGAACTCGAAGTCACAAACAATCTTCAACTTGTAGTAGACAGTTAGCTCGACTGTCCCTGCATTACTGAGTCTGTGACCGCCGTATCTGTACAGCTCCCCTGGGTTCTTTCTTACCTTGTGGTTGGGGAAAAATTTCTTCACTGTGGCTCAGGTTAGCAATGACCTAACCACCGCAGTGTCCAGCAGCAGCGGTACAGCCACACCATCTAATTCAACCATGCCGTATGCGTATGCACTAATTTCAGAGCTTACTGCGTAGATGGTGGTCGCTGGCAGGCGGTTTTGCTTGCTTGGCAGGCCCTACGGCGTTGGCAACCAGCACACGTTGGCGAAATGGTTAAAACGTCCACACTTGTTACAACGTTGTCCTCTTGCTGCGCAAAAACGTGGTCTCGCATGGTGCATCGGGGAACCACAGTTACCACTCGCGGGGCCTCTCGGAGTGGTCCTCCGGTAAACGGTGTTCGCCTCGTACTCATCTACTGTGTCTTCATATTCCTCCATGCCCACCGCGTTGGCTAAAGTCGTCTGTCCTGGTTGTCTCTGTTGTTGGCACACACCTAGCTCTGATGCTAACCTATTTGCTGAATCAAGCTGGAATGCTAGCTCTATCGTGGTAGCTAGCGTCATGTCATTTGGCGCTGTTAGCATCTTAGCCCTTAACCTTGGGTTACTCGTGTGCTCAACCAACTGGTCCCGCACCATGTCGTCCTCCAACAGTCCAAAGTGGCACATGAGATGTCTTAAGTCGGCAACAAATTGCTGGGTGGACTCACCAATTCCCTGTCGCCTCTGGCGGAATCGAATTCGTCATGCCAGCACGTTGTCCGGTGTAGCAAAGTAGCTAGCTAGTAGCTCCACAGCATCTCCATACGAATCCATCGACTTCCGCGGAGCCTCACCGTCTGGAGCAGCCACCTGGACACGCTGTAGTTGGTTCGCGTGCCGAACTGAACTATCTGCCAGCCGAAAGCATGCCGTTCTCAGCTTTGCCACGATCCTCAGCGGCACCCGTTGTTTCGCTGGCTGTGGCCCGGTCAGTCGCCGTCCCAGTCTGTCGCCAGTGTGAACCCGAACCTAGTCTATGACTTGGAGCAGTGCCTTGCTTGGTTTTATGCATTGTCGTTGTGCTGCCGGTGGCTCTGCATGCTCGTTTGGCTTGGGATATCCGTCGTGCTGCGATGGTTCCATAGTTACCATGTTCGTTGCAGACCCTTCACCCGTTGTCTCTGTCATTGGTTGAGGCTAGTCGTGGGTATGGAAGGTGTCCGGTGCCTCTCCGGTGTCGCTCGTTGAAGCAGACTCTTCACTCTTCACTCTTCACCCGTCAGCTTGGTTGTAACCTCTGTAGCTTGTTAAACAAGGGTACGGGAGCAGTCCGGTTCCTCCTCTCTGCCGTCTGAACTGTTCTGCTGTGCCGCGTTGTGCGTGGTGTCTGTGCCCAGCTGCTGCTGCTGTGCTTTGGGGCTCTCTGCATGCTCGGGCTCCCCCTCCCGCACTCCGATTCTGGCTTAGGGGGAAACGGAAGCGAGTCTGATCACTTCTCGTCTGGGCGGCTCTCCTCCTGAGAGCGCAGAGTGGCTGGTGTGGCGCTGGTCTTAATCACGTTGTCATCATCAAGGTCCACTGTGCTCCAACTGCCGCATCCGGACCACTCAAACCCAGTGCTGTCTCTGATAACGAAGCCCAGTCTGTAGAAAAAAATCACATCCCATAATGTTGTCACCGTGCGCCGTCACCTGGATCGTGAAATCGTACACAGTTTTGGGCTTGCAGCAGTCAGTTCCACTGTACCAACATTGCACAGTCTGTGATCACTGTATCTGTACAGTGGTGTTGGGTTCTTCTTGATTTTGCAGTTGAGGAAAAACTTCTTCACCGTGGCCCAGTTTAACATCGACCACATTGCCGCCGTGACGAGCAGGAGTGGTACAGCTACTCCATCTAGTTCAACCATGCTGTAAGAATAACCATTGATGTCGGGGCTTACCGAATGAATGGTCGTTGTTGGCGGGTGGACTGGCTTACTTGGTGGGCCCCATGGTGCTGATGACCGACATACTCTGGCAAAATGATTCAGGCGCTCACACTTGTTACACCGCTGTCCTCTTGCTGAGCAAAACCGTGCTCTGTCCTGGTGCGTCGGGGACTAGCCCCCACAGACGGGGCCTCTCCGCGCAGACCTTCAGCTCGCTGCATTTGTCTTGCATTTCTCTGCTGTGTTCTCTTCTTCCTCCGTGTTCACCCTGCTAGCTAGCGCTGTCCATCTGGGTAACCTCTGTTTGGCGCTCATTTAACTTCGTGGCTGACTTCTCTGTTGCTTCTAGCTGGAACGCTAGCTCTTTCATGCTAGCTAGCATCATGTCATTTGGCGCCATCAGCATCTTAGCCCACAGCCTAATGTTACGTGTGTGTTCAGTAAAGTAGCTAGCAAAAAGTTCGACAGCATCCACTCATGACTCCATCGGTCCTAACGTGTGGAAGATTCTCTGACCCTCTATGCCGAGTTTGCAAACAAGAAGTGCTCGTTTCCTTACTTCGTCGAGTTCACCCAGGCCCAACGCTGCAACATAGGTCTCGAACGTGTCCAGCCACCGTGGCCACAGGACCACTGGTTCCCTGGGTGCTCAAGAAAAGGCCGCAGTGGTGTCATGCATGCCTCCATGGTTTAGCCTCCCATCGCCAAATGTTATGTCCACAAACCTGGCAGAGAAGATGGACGAGGATGCTGTGTTGGAACACAAACTTTATTACACCAGTGTTAATACATTACAGGTCTCCTATCTCCTATACAGCCAGCCGGGAAAGACGAGCTAAAATGGCGGCTCTCACCTTATATGGGCTGGCGTGATGACGGCACCAGCCGGCTGCGTCATCCCGCCGCTCCCTGTTGTTAACCCCTTCACTACACATATATTCTGAATTCATTACAGGTAAAGTGGAATATTTAACAGTCTTTTTGTTTTATCTTTGATGATTAGAACTGTAGCTTTTTTTTTCCACAATATTTTTATTGAACCTTTTTTTAACAAACATGACACCAACAATCAAACCCTAACACTAAAGTAAATTAAAAATAAATGTTCTAAAAACACCAACAACCATTAACAAAACAAGTCAAACTGACATGATTTACGACCCATGAGACAGACGCTGACACGAGAGATACTGACAATAATCTTTATTGTGGATGTGTGAGTGAAGTGTGAGTGAATGTGTGAATGTTCGTCTGGCCACTGGAGCTGAGCCCGTCTTGTGGTAACCCAGCAACCCTGGAAAACACAAGCACAAGGTTACTGTTGTTCAGTAGCAATGTTCGGCGGGTATGCTGCAGGGGCTTACTTGCGGGTGCCACAATGAGAGGCTGACTGACTCCTGGTGTCCGCGGATCTCCCCTTTTTAACGGGCAATCGACTACTCCATGTGCCCCATTCCCACAGTAGAAGCATAACCCCTGCTCCCTGCGGCGCTGTCTCTCAGCCGCTGTAAGACCCGATTGCCCCACAACCATATCCTCCTGCTCCGGAAGTTCTTCAGATGCGGGCAGAGCAAGGAGGGGGGACCTAGCGGAGCGAGGGCGAGACTTATTCGCACGGATAGCTGTTCGCCGTTCTGTAGCTCGCTCCCTCAGTCTGCTATCTAGGCTGATGGTGAGGGAGATTAATTCCCCAAGTCTGTCTGGTTTCTCCTTTGCCACTAGCTCGTCTTTTAACTCTGAGTTAAGGCTGCGGAGAAAAATTCCACAGAGTGCTGGCTCCCCCCACTCAACCTGACCGGCTAATACCCGGAAGTCCACGGAATAATCGGCGGCAGATCTACTGCCCTGCCGAAGTCCAAGCAGCCATTCAGTTAACACCGCGCCCCTGTCAACATGATCAAACACTTCCATGAACTCTGCCACGAACAGCTGGTAAGTTAACAATGAATAATTTGGTTTGGCCATGATGGTATAAGCCCAATCAAGAGCCCTGCCTCCCAGCAGGTTGATGATGTACCCAATCTTATTCATATCAGTGGCAAAGACCCCTGGGACGCGGAGAAAAACTGACTAACACTGTAGCAAAAACCCCCGAGCCTCCCCCAGTTTACCAATAAAGCGTGCGGAGGTTGGTACAGGAGTTAGGCGATGTGTGGAAGATGGGCTGGTTTGGCTAGTAGCCGCAACTGCGGGGGCAGAAGGCGCCCCGCTAGCCGGGGGGAATGCCTGGAGACCTTCCAGGCGATCCAGCCGGCTGTTAATCTGAGTTAGTTGGTTTAAGATTACTGTCTGCTGGTGGGAAATCATATCTACTCGTGCGCTGAGTGTGTTAAAGCGGCGCGGCAACACACTGTCTGATGGGTCATCCTGACGGAGTCGTACTGACATGATTTACGACCCAAGAGACAGACGCTGACACGAGAGATACTGACAATAATCTTTGTTGTGGATTTGTGAGTGAAGTGTGAGTGAATGTGTGAATGTTCGTCTGGCCACTGGAGCTGAGCCCGTCTTGTGGTAACCCGGCAACCCTGGAAAACACAAGCACAAGGTTACTGTTGTTCAGTAGCAATGTTCGGCAGGTATGCTGCAGGGGCTTACTTGCGGGTGCCACAATGAGAGGCTGACTGACTCCTGGTGTCCGTGCGACGTCGTGCTCGTGGTGTCCGGTGCTGTGGAGGTGAGGAGGAGCTCCGCGGAGCGGGAGACGGTGCCTCGTCAGCAGAGGAGGGAGGTCCGCCGCCAGGGAGGTCCACCTGTGCACAGGGGAAAAGGCTAGCAGAGGAATTGTGAAGAGATGGCTTACGTGGCCTGGTTTGGCGAAGCGTAGAGTTCTTCACGAGAGGTCGAGATCTTGGCACGTTGCTCAGTGAGATTGACAGACGACTCCGTGCTGAGGCATCTGCGCGTTGGGCTTTTATGGCCCGCTGATTGCCACCTGCTGAAGTGAGCACAGCTGATGTTGATGATGCTGATGATGGCCTAGCGGCCATCATGACAGTACTCCCCCCTCTAGAGGTGCCTCCAGGCACCTGCCCAATCCTACCTGGATGCGCCCGATGGAAATCACAGATCAACTGCTTGTCAAGGATCAACGCAGGGCGTATCCAGGAGCGGTGCTCAGGGCCAAACCCCTCCCAGTCCACCAAATACTGAAGGCCCCGACCCCTCCTGCGGGCGTCCAGGATTGCCGTTACCCCCCAGGCCGGATGGCCATCGATCATCCTCGGGGGAACGGGAGCCGCAGGGGGCGGGCACAGCGGGTCGGCGACGTAGGGCTTGACCTGGGAGACGTGGAAAGTGGGGCAGATGCGCATGTGAGAGGGGAGAGCAAGACGCTCAGATACAGGGTTGACAATGCAGGAGATAACAAAGGGACCGATGAAGCGTTTGGTTAGCTTACGCTTCTCGGCAGGCACACTGACATTCTTTGTGGACAACCATACCTTGTCACCCACCTTGTAATCCAGGGCAGGCCTCCTATGGCGGTTGGCCACCTCAATGTTCCGTTCCGTGGTCCTCAGAAGGGCTCTGCGGGCAATGGACCAAACTTGCCGACAGCGTCTGGCGTGAGCCTGAACGGACGGGAGTGCTACCGCCCCCTCCTCCTCCGGGAACAAGGGTGGATCGTACCCCAGTGATGCCTTGAAGGGGGACATCCCTGTGGACGAGGACACCGTGGTGTTATGAGCGTACTCGATCCACGGGAGGTACATGCTCCATGAAGAATAGCAGGAGGAGATGACGCAGCGCAGCGCAGCCTCCAGCTCCTGATTGGCTCGCTCGCACTGGCCGTTACTCTGAGGATGGTATCCAGAGGAGAGGCTGGCCATGGCCCCAAGCGCCGTACAGAACGCCTTCCAAACCTGCGAGATGAACTGTGACCCTCGATCCGAAACAATGTCAGCGGGGATTCCGTGAGGGCAAACCACATGGAGAACGAGGAGGTCTGCCATCTCCCACGCTGAAGGCAACCCCCGGAGAGGCACAAAATGGGCAGCTTTAGAAAAACGGTCCACGATGGTTAAAACGGTCGTGAAGTGGCCGGAGGGGGGCAAACCGGTCACAAAGTCCATGGCTACATGGGACCAGGGGCGGGAGGGAACGGGCAAATGATGAAGCAGACCTGCCGGGGCCGATGATGATGTCTTCCCCGTGGCGCACTGAGCGCAGGCTCTGACGTAGTTGTTAACGTCCCTTCACAGCCCTGGCCACCAAAAGGTTCTCTGGAGGAGATCAATGGTCCGACTCACACCCGGATGGCACGCCAGCTTGGATGCGTGACCCCACTCTATTACTTGGCTCCTGACAGGACGAGGGACGAACAAGCGACCCGGGGGCCCCCCACCCGGATCGGGCTACACCTCCTGTGCTCTTCTGACCTTATCGCGGATGCCCCAGGTCAATGCACCAACCCCACACGCAGGTGGCAGAATAGGCTCCTCCCGGTCGTCAGCGGAGGGTGCGTCAAACTGCCTGGAAAGGGCATCAGGCTTGCCATTCTTACTCCCTGGCCGGTAGGTGATCGTAAAATTAAAACGGCCGAAGAAGAGAGACCAGCGGGCCTGACGTGCATTCAACCGCTTGGCAGTCCTAAGGTATTCAAGATTGCGGTGGTCAGTCCAGACGACAAACGGCTGGGCAGCCCCCTCCAGCCAGTGTCTCCACTCCTCCAGCGCAAGTTTGACAGCCAATAGCTCCCTGTCGCCGATGCTGTAATTCCTCTCAGCAGGTGTCAAACGATGAAAGAAGTAAGCGCAGGGGCGGATCTTCCCGTCTGTCGGGGAGCGCTGAGAGAGTACCGCCCCCACCCCCGAATCCGATGCGTCCACTTCCACCAGGCATTGAAGCTCCGGGTCCACCTGGGTCAACACACGGGCCGAAGCAAACTCCCCCTTCAGCCTGTCAAATGCCGCGGCAGCCTCCTCACTCCAATGGAAAGGGACCTTCGGGGATGTGAGTGCAGTCAGGGGTCTGGCGATGTTCCCAAAATTTGGCACGAAGCGCCGGTAAAAATTGGCGAACCCCAAAAAACCCTGTAGCTGTTTCCTGGATGTGGGCGTAGGCCAGTCCACCACCGCCTTGACCTTGTCTGGGTCGGGAAACACCTGGTTACGGGCGATTATAAACCCCAGAAAGGAGGTGCGATCCGTGTGGAACTCACACTTCTCCGCCTTGACGAACAACTGATTCTCCAGGAGGCGCTGTAGGACCCGTCGTACACGCACCTGATGCTCCTCCAGTGTGCGCGAGAAGATGAGGATATCATCAAGATAAACAAAGACGAAGGAATTCAGAAAGTCCTGGAGAACGTCATTTATTAAGCGCTGGAACACTGCCGGAGCATTGGTTAACCCAAACGGCATCATCAAAAATTCAAAGTGGCCACTTGGGGTCCGAAAAGCAGTCTTCCACTCATCTCCTTCCCGAATGTGCACCAGGTGATGGGCGTTCCGTAGATCTAGTTTAGTAAACCACGCCGCCCCCTGGAGGGAATCGAAAGCAGTGTTCATCAAGGGAAGAGTGTATTTGTCTTTAATAGTAATGTCGTTGAGACCCCGGAAATCGATGCAGGGGCGCAGCGACCCGTCCTTCTTCCCAACGAAGAAAAACCCTGCCCCAACGGCCGAGGAGGATGGACGGATGATACCGGAGGCCAGAGACTCCTTGATGTACGTATCCATGGCCTCGCGTTCCGGAGCTGACAGGCTGTACAGGCGACTCGCCAGGAGAGGGGCCCCAGCCTTGAGATTAATCGCACAGTCGTACGGGTGATGGGGGGGAAGGGACAACGCCCGTGACTTACTAAACACCTGGCCCAAATCATGGTACCCGTCAGGCACCTTTGACAGGTCCGGAGGAGGTGTTGAGGGAGGCGCCATCGGCACTGAGGGAGCGCATGCAGCGGACTGAAGACAGGCGCTCAGGCAGAATGGGCTCCAAGCCGTTATTCTCCCAACTTGCCAGTCGAACGTGGCTTTATGCAACCGGAGCCATGGGTACCCCAAGATGACGGGTGAGGAGGAGAAGGGCAAGACCAGGAACCGTATTTCCTCCCTGTGGTTACCAGAAACTATCGTTAACACAGGTGCCGTCTGGTGGGAAACTGACGTCAGAGATGCTTTTGACAGGGTGACCAGATGGATGGGGGGGGGGCGTAAAGGTTGACAGCTGAGGCCCATCAGGGTTGCCAGGTCTCTGGAGATAAAGTTTTGCTCAGCCCCAGAGTCAACTAAGGCAAGTGTGGTGTGTTCCTTGTGTTTATGAATGAGCCTAATGGGAATGTGGCAACTAGTGAGGGGCTTTGTCTGATTTTTGTCCGCGAATCCCCCTACCGTGATCCGCGGATCTCCCCTTTTTAACGGGCAATCGACTACTCCATGTGCCCCATTCCCACAGTAGAAGCATAACCCCTGCTCCCTGCGGCTCTGTCTCTCAACCGCTGTAAGACCCGATTGCCCCACAACCATATCCTCCTGCTCCGGAAGTTCTTCAGATGCGGGCAGAGCAAGGAGGGGGGACCTAGCGGAGCGAGGGCGAGACTTATTCGCACGGATAGCTGTTCGCCGTTCTGCAGCTCGCTCCCTCAGTCTGCTATCTAGGCTGATGGTGAGGGAGATTAATTCCCCAAGTCTGTCTGGTTTCTCCTTTGCCGCTAGCTCGTCTTTTAACTCTGAGTTAAGGCTGCGGAGGAAAATTCCACAGAGTGCTGGCTCCTCCCACTCAACCTGACCGGCTAATACCCGGAAGTCCACGGAATAATCGGCGGCAGATCTACTGCCCTGCCGAAGTCCAAGCAGCCATTCAGTTAACACCGCGCCCCTGTCAACATGATCAAACACTTCCATGAACTCTGCCACGAACAGCTGGTAAGTTAACAATGAATAATTTGGTTTGGCCATGATGGTATAAGCCCAATCAAGAGCCCTGCCTCCCAGCAGGTTGATGATGTACCCAATCTTATTCATATCAGTGGCAAAGACCCCTGGGACGCGGAGAAAAACTGACTAACACTGTAGCAAAAACCCCCGAGCCTCCCCCAGTTTACCAATAAAGCGTGCGGGGGTTGGTACAGGAGTTAGGCGATGTGTGGAAGATGGGCTGGTTTGGCTAGTAGCCGCAACTGCGGGGGCAGAAGGCGCCCCGCTAGCCGGGGGGAATGCCTGGAGACCTTCCAGGCGATCCAGCCGGCTGTTAATCTGAGTTAGTTGGTTTAAGATTACTGTCTGCTGGTGGGAAATCATATCTACTCGTGCGCTGAGTGTGTTAAAGCGGCGCGGCAACGCACTGTCTGATGGGTCATCCTGACGGAGTCGTACTGACATGATTTACGACCCAAGAGACGGACGCTGACACGAGAGATACTGACAATAATCTTTGTTGTGGATTTGTGAGTGAAGTGTGAGTGAATGTGTGAATGTTCGTCTGGCCACTGGAGCTGAGCCCGTCTTGTGGTAACCCGGCAACCCTGGAAAACACAAGCACAAGGTTACTGTTGTTCAGTAGCAATGTTCGGCAGGTATGCTGCAGGGGCTTACTTGCGGGTGCCACAATGAGAGGCTGACTGACTCCTGGTGTCCGTGCGACGTCGTGCTCGTGGTGTCCGGTGCTGTGGAGGTGAGGAGGAGCTCCGCGGAGCGGGAGACAGTGCCTCGTCAGCAGAGGAGGGAGGTCCGCCGCCAGGGAGGTCCACCTGTGCACAGGGGAAAAGGCTAGCAGAGGAATTGTGAAGAGATGGCTTACGTGGCCTGGTTTGGCGAAGCGTAGAGTTCTTCACGAGAGGTCGAGATCTTGGCACGTTGCTCAGTGAGATTGACAGACGACTCCGTGCTGAGGCGTCCGCGCGTTGGGCTTTTATGGCCCGCTGATTGCCACCTGCTGAAGTGAGCGCAGCTGATGTTGATGATGCTGATGATGGCCTAGCGGCCATCATGACACAAACAATGCTCTTCTGTTTAGCCTAGGTAATCCATTGCATAAGTATACATATTATACATTCACCAATTTGGAATTTACAAGGTCCACACATATCATTCACCTTCTTCTTCAGAAGTTATGTTTAGTTTCTTTACATAATCAATGAAAGGTCTCCATATATTCTCAAACACATTTTCCTTTGATTTCAATATGTATGTTATTCTTTCTAGTGGAAGGTTTGTTAACATCTGTCTTAACCACTGAGTCACATCTGGTCTATGAGTCTTTTTCCACAGTAGTGCAATACATTTTTTGGCGTTAAGCAAACTGAGGTCTATGAATGTTCTTTCACTCTTATTAAAGTTATGCTTTTCTGGATACAGACCCAACAAAAACAATTTAGGATTCAATATGAGTTGTTTTGAAATTATTTTTTCAATTGTTACCCTCTCCTCTTCCCAAAACATTCTAATTTTTCTACATTCCCATAAACAATGAAATAGAGTTCCTTTACTTTCCATACATTTTGTGCATATATCTAGTACGTTTTTGTTATATTTATTTAACTCCACTGGTGTAACATACATCCGCATTAACCATTTAAAATGTATCAATTTAAGACGTACATTTATTGATTGGTTTGAGCTTCTGTGCAAGCCAATTCCCATTGCTCCTCTGAAATTTCAATTTGCAGGTCTTCTTTCCAATAATTCATTCTTTTCTGTGAGTTTTCACTTGAGGATAATATCAGTGAGTTATAGAACTCTGAAATAATACCCTTTCTCTTACTATTTTTCGTCAATAGGTAGGTCGGGTGAGAGCATTATTTTGATTTGATCGAATAAAATTCCTAAGCTGAAGATATTTAAAAAAATGTGTTCTATTAAGATTAAATTTGGCCCTCAGTTCTTCAAAAGACATTATGTTGTCTGAACGTGCCAAATATAAGTCTTGAATCTTTTGAACCCCTTTTAAATTCCATAATTTAAATACAGCATCCGCTCTCCCTGGTGTTAAATATTGATTACCCCATACTGGGCTAAATTGTGACAATAAGTGCGGTTCTTTTAAATATTTTTTGATTCCATACCATATTTTGATCATATGCTTTACAATAGGATTTTTAACTTGTTTCTGTGATTTTTTAGCCAAGTCTGAGTATATGAATAAGGGAAGAGGTAAAGGTAAATTGTATGATTCCATCTCCGTCCAGTGAGGGAGATCATTTGATGAAAAATAATATGTCATAGACCTCAGTTGTGCTGACCAGTAATACAACATAAAGTTTGGACATTTCAGACCTCCACGATCAAATGGTAAATATAGTAAGGACAGACGTAATCTAGCCTTCCTATTGTTCCATATAAATTCCACTAACTTTTTTTTAATTCTTGAGAATAGATCTGAAGGTGGTGGTAAAGGAATGTATTGAAATAAATATAGTATTTTGGGTAAGATATTACTTTTAAGTATATTAATTCTCCCGATCATCGACATTGGTAGTGACATCCATCTCTGAAGTAACTCATTAATGTCTGTCATTAAGGCTTCATAGTTGATACTAGCGGCTGATTCTAACTTAGGCACAATTTGAATTCCTAAGTATTTAAACTGATTTACAACATTGAATTGATTTACCTCAGGAGCTGGGTGATTTCTCTGGGTCTCATTTAGCATTAACATTGAAGATTTAGTTTTATTTATTTTATATCCTGATATTTCCCCAAAGTTCTTTATTAAATTTAACAAGGTTGGAATTGATTTTTTAAGATTCGACATAAACAAAATTATGTCATCAGCATACAGGGAGATTTTATGTTCTGTTGGTCCTACTTTAATTCCATATATTTGTGGATGTAAACGTACTGCCATCGCTAAAGGTTCAATTGCCATAGTAAACAGTAAAGGTGAAAGTGGACAGCCTTGTCGACAACCTCTATTAATTTTTATTGATTTTGAGATATTGCTATTTGTTAGGATTTCTGCTGTAGCATTATTGTATATTATCTGAACCCATTTTATGAAATTCTTTCCAAGTCCAAACCTTTGTAAAACTTCAAAAAGAAAGGGCCATTCGACCCTATCAAAGGCCTTTTCAGCATCCAATGATAGGAGAGCTGTATCCCGTGCTTCTTTATTAGAATAAGATAAGATAAGATAAGATAAGCCTTTATTAGTCCCACAAAGGGGAAATTCCAGGATTGCAACAGCACAGGGATAGCAACACTCAGAGCAACAATCAGAAGGCAAGAAAAAAAACAAGCAAGCAAGAGCAGCTAATATACATATGTACATATTACTATAAAATAGGAGAGCTGTATCCGGTGCTTCTTTATTAGAATAAATAATATTAAGTAGTCTTCTTACATTATGGAAGCCTTGTCTTCCCTTTATAAAGCCATTCTGATCTCGGTTAATAATATTTGGTAATATTTCTTGTAGTCGTCTTGCTAAAATTTTACAGATTATCTTAAGGTCAGCATTTAATAGGCTTATTGGTCTCATGTTTTCACATTTATTAGAAGGTTTACCTGGTTTTGGCAACAGTATAATTAAGGCATTATTTATATATGGCGGTAATTTACCATTTTGAAATGCTTCTAAAACCATTTCCAAAAATGGTTTTATTAATTTATTCTTAAATTTTTTATAGAGGTCAACTGGAAGACCGTCAGGTCCCGCACTTTTTCCTGATTTCATATTATCAATGGCTAGCCCAACTTCTTCTTGACTAATTTTAGACTCCAGTATCTCCCTATTTTCATTTGTAATACACGGTATAGATAATCCGTCCAAAAACCCATTTAGTTTTGTTAAGTCAGCTTCATTTTTTGTATCATATAGTTTTTCATAATAATCTCTAAAGGCACTGTTAATTTCTAAAGGATCTACGACTGCCTGTCCGTTACTTATAATACTGGTAATTGGTGTTTTAAATTCTAATTGTTTAATCTGCCATGCCAATAATTTTCCTGATTTTTCACCTTGTTCATAGAAGGTTTGCTTCAATCTTAGAAAACTCGAGGCAGCTCTATTCGCTGATTTTTTGTCATATTCAGCTCTCAGAATCAGTAATTCATTCTCTAATTTGGGATTACTTCCTGCATACACTTTTTCTTGAAGAATTTTTATTTTACGTTCCAATTGGACTCTCTCCTCTCGAGTCTTCCTAGATTTTGAACCTGTGTAACTAATAATATGCCCCCTAATAAAAGCTTTGAAAGCTTCCCACTTTATACATGCTGATGTTTGTGTAGTGTTGATATCAAAGAACTCATCTATCTGTTTTTCTATGTACTTAACAAATTCCTCATCTTGAAGCCATTTATGCTGAAATTGCTACCTACCAGGAACCTTTGTCAATTTCTTATCTACATATATTAGACAGCAGGGTGCGTAATCAGAGATCACAATGTTATCATAGAAACAATTTTGAATCTTGGACCTTAATTCTGTGGAGATCAAAAAATAGTCAGTACGTGAAAATGTCTTGTAGGTGTTAGAATAACAAGAATAGGCTTTGACTTGTGGTTTCATTTCTCTCCATATATCTAGCAATCTCAATTCTTTCATAAAATGATTAATGGTCATCCTACATCCATTGTGCGTACAGTCCTGTCCTGTTGACCTATCTATACTGGGATTCAATGTACAATTAAAATCCCCTGCTATTATATATAGCCCTGTGAGTGATGCTAAAGTAAGAAATAAATTAACGAAGAAGTTTTGATCATCTATATTGGGACCATATAGGTTCACCAGATTTATATTTTCTAATAACAAAGATCCTTGGCTGATTAGATATCTTCCCAATTTATCTCCAATTACATTTTTCACTTGAAATGGGACTGATTTATGTATGAGAGTCATGACTCCCCTGGCTCGGGATGAAAATGATGAGGTGAATACACTTCCCTGCCATCTTCTCCTTATTCTTTTTACATCCTCCTCTATTAGATGAGTTTCTTGTAAAAACACAATTTTTGAACCTATGTCTTTTATTTTATTCAAAACTTGTTTAAGTTTTTTTAGATTTTGTAGACCTCTGCAATTCCATGATGTTAAATTAAGCTTAACACTTTGGTCTATGATCAATAAAGAGTTTGAGATTACCTTGCAATATAATAATAATAATAATAATAATAATAATAATAATAATAATAATGCATCGGTTTTATATAGCGCTTTATCATATATACTCAAAGACGCTTTACAATTAGGTACATTATTCATTCACTCCAGACAGACAATGGTAGTGGCAAGCTACTTCTGCAGCCACAGCTGCCCTGGGGCAGGCTGACGGAAACATGCAATATAAACATGCATATAAACATGCTCATAGTGAGAAGCAAAAGCACGGTGGCGCAGTGGTTTAGCACTATGGCAGCACAGTTTTACCCTCGGCCGGGGGATCGCGGGGATCATGAGATCATGGGCTCGATCCCAGCCCCCGATCAACAGTGAGCTGTGTGGAGTTTGCATGTTCTCCCCTTGTTGCGCGGGTTTACTCCGGGATTTCTCCGGTTTCCTCCCGCACACCAAAAACATGTAGGTTTAGGGCGCTCACGCACGCAGCGACCAGCAGCCAGTGGCTTGTCACCAGACTGCAAACCAAGTCTACCTACGGGTACAAATAAGTAACAAAAAAAACAAACAAAACAAAACATGGATGGTTGAACATTCATCCCACAAACTACACACAAACAAATTCCCCCTTCCCACATTCGTGGTAATCCCCCCAAAATCAAAAAAAAAAAAAAAATTCCGTCTCCCGTTATAGCCTGAATCTGCTCCTCCCCCGTGAGGATCAGTCAAACCACTCACTCTTTCTCCTCTCAATCACCCTGACTCTGCTACTTTTAATGACATGACAATAACTCTCTTCTGTAGTTTTTCCAATTTAACTCCAAAATTTTATAGCAACTTTGTACATCATAGCTTTTTTTTATATATATATATAATACAATCTATATTTTGTAGACATGCTATATGTTTCAAATCAGTCAGATACTTGAACACTTGCTTAAATATTCTACCTTTTATATCTTGTTCTTGCTTCATGCTTGGCTCTCGCCAGTCTCTCCTTGGATCTGCTTAATAAGTTCCTGCGCCTCCTGAGGGGTCTTAAAGACTTGGGTTCTCCCTTTATACGTGACCAGCAGTCTTGCAGGATAAATCACTCCGTGACGAATCCCAAGGCTGCGTAGCTCTTTACGGGCGGGGTCAAACTGTTTCCTTAATTGTTGGATTCCTGCGGCCAAATCTGGGTAGTACCGCACCTGTTGATCCTGGTATTTAATTTCTCCTTTAGTACGCGCTGCGTTGGAGACCGTCATCTTGTCCCTGTAGTTGAGGAATTTCATAATCAGCGTCCTCGATGTTGTCTTCTTATCTCTCGGTGGGCCTATTTGGTGTGCGCTCTCCAAGATGACTGATGACTGCAGCTCTGCGTTATTCAGCGCTTCTGGAATCCACTTTTCCAAAAAGGAACACGCATCCTGTTCCTCCGCCCCCTCCGGAAGGCCCACAAGCCTTAAATTATTCCGTCTCGACCGGGATTCTAAGTCCAAGACGTTATCTTCCAGACGTTTATTTTTTTAATTCCAATGTTTGGACCTTTAATTGCAGGCTGTTGACGTCATCTTCAGCGTTGGAGATCCGGAGCTCTGCCTGCGATATTCGCTCCATACAGTCGCTTATTTCTTTTCTCATAGCTTCTATCGCAGCTATAATCCCATCAAACTTAGACGAAAAGTCTGTTCTCATAGCGCTGATGGCGTCAAGGACCGCATTCGTTCCTTCGGCAGTCACCGCACCACCGCTAGCTCCGTCCTCAGCCATGGTCACAAGCGATTTATCTGCTGCGTCACGAGCGTGGAAATCTATTAACTTGGCTTGTCTCGACGAATCAGTTTTTCCTCGGCTTGATTTCACAGCCTTAGTTTTTACCATATCCGCCCCCAAACGCTAGAATAGGTTTTTGTTCCAATTGGGAGAGTTTTAGCCTACTTTTTTGTCATTAGGAGCAGAGCAGAGTGGAGCACACCTTCCTACGCGGCTGCCATAACCGGAAGTCCAGAACTGTAGCTTTTAGAATTAAATTGCAGTATAATTTTTTTTTTTGGAGATGCAGCTCTTTAGCATGTCTGCAGAAAATCCATCTGTGTGTAGAGGATGCCTTTCACAGACGAGACTGAGTTTATTTCTCAGGGTTGGTTTATTGAGAGGTCACATCCTCTAACAAGCACAGAATCTCAGAAAAGAGGCAGAACAATCATCCTTCACCGTTCTTATACTCTCCAAAGTCACAAACCCCCAACATCAAATAACACACCCCAACCCACAGTCCTTTAGTAAACATACAGCCCCCGAGGCTCCTTGGCGTCTCCATTGTCTCTCATCCTTCTAGCCTCTGGGGCTCCTGCTGGGACATTCTCTCCAACTTCCCGTTTCCTGCAAGAGCAACTTCACAGCTCCCGTAGGTCTCTGCAGGGTCAGGTTCTCTTTGGCCATTAAGACGTGAAGCTTCCAGAATATGCACCGTCATGCCTACTAGGTATATGTGGGGAATATGAATACCATATATGCGCCCTAAATATGCGCCATATAACCCCCCCCCCAAACGTCTAAATAAGGACAAAGTACACCCCAATATGCATGGAATCATGTCATATCAAACAGAACAGCAAAATGGCACAACATATCACACTCCCGACTGCTTGGGCTTCAACCTCCTGCCATATCTGCTGTAAGCAGGTTTCGATCTGCCTGTAGCTGTTTCTTGCATCTGTGGATTAGAGTCGTTAGCACATCCTTGTGAAAGCTTAGAACAGTGTCTCCCCGGTGGCCTGCCACGACGGGGGGCCCTGGCTAACTGCACTTGTTCATCAGCCAACACAAAAGCGGGTTTGAGTCTGTTAATGCAGACTAATTCCCTTCTGTCACCCAAATCGAGCAAAAAATGTTTTTCCCCAGTTTCCAACACTCTGAACGGTCCATCATAAGGCGGTCTTAAACCTGGCCTCTGAGCGTTGTGTCTGACAAAGACAAATTCTGCGTTCTTTAAGGCTTTAGGCACAAAAACGCGTGGGAAACTGTGATGAACTGGGCCGGGGAGGGTGTTTGATCCCGCGTTGCTTTGCAGCAGCTGGGCAGGGGGGCGATTTGGTGCGGGGTTCTCTGGAAGGAATTCGCCCGGTAACCGGAGGGGTTGGGCCAAAACTAGCTCAGCCGGAGAGGCTTGCAAATTTTCCTTAGGTGCTGAACGCAACCCTAATAAAACCCATGGAAGTTTATCAACCCAATTTGTGTCCGTGAGAGCCGCTCTGAGGGCTGCTTTCAATGACCGGTGAAAGCGTTCGCACAAACCGTTGGCCTGGGGGTTATATGCTGTCGTGCGGTGAATTTTCACCCCCAGACTGAGTGCCATGGATGACCAGAGCTCGGAAACGAATTGGGGTCCTCTGTCAGACGTTATGTCAGACGGGACTCCAAAACGCGCGACCCAAGCCGTTAAAAATGCACGCGCAACGTCTGCTGCTGTAGTTGACGCCAGGGGGACCACTTCTGGCCAGCGTGTGGTGCGGTCCACCATGGTTAGAAGGTGTGTGAACCCCTGCGACAGCGGGAGGGGTCCCACCAAGTCGATATGCACGTGGTCGAAGCGTTTGGCCGGGATGTGAAAAGGTTCTAGAGGGGCCCGCGTGTGCTTGTGTATCTTTGCTCTTTGACACGTTGCGCAGGCTGCGGCCTATTCTTTGACCTGTTTACGCAGCCCCGGCCAAACGAATTTTTCTCCCACCATTTTGATCGATGCGCGAACGCCCGGATGTGCCAGCGAAAGGATTAAATCAAAAATGCGGCGGTGCCACGCAGCTGGGACCACGGGGCGGGGGCGCCCCGTGGAGACATCGCAGATTAGAGGGAGCATACCTATTTGATGCACCCTGTGCTCCAGCCTTTGCCCTGTTGGCCCAGACTGGAGCGCGCGCACATCCGCATCGTTAACCTGCTCGGCGGCCATGGCTGCGTAATCTAAGCCCACGCGTGCTTCCGCGCCGCAAGCCTGGCCCGTGTCCACAGCCACCATGTCTGCCCACTGGGGGCCTGGCATTGCAACTGCGCGCGAGAGACAATCTGCCACTACATTGTGTTTGCCCGCCACGTGTTGAATGTCGGTGGTAAACTCCGAAATCGCGGCCAGCTGTCTCTGCTGTCGGCCCGACCAAGGCTCTGAAATCTTAGCCATTGCAAATGTTAATGGTTTGTGGTCTACAAACGCGGTGAAACGGCGCCCTTCCAGCCAGAACTGGAAGTGGCGGATGGCCAAATGCAGGGCTAAAAGCTCCCTATCGAACGCGCTGTATTTCCGCTCGTTATCGCGCAATGTTTTGCTGAAAAACGCAAGTGGTTGCCAGCTCCCTGCTACCAGTTGCTCGACAACCGCCCCAACTGCTACGTCGGAAGCGTCCGTGGTTAGCGCCATGCGAGCTGCTGGCACCGGGTGTGCCAACAACACAGCGTTCGCGAGGGCCGACTTGACCTGGGAGAAAGCGCGCTCCCGTTCCGGGGACCACTCGACCTTATTTGCAGGTTTTTGTTTCTTTAGTGCCACGTACAGTGGGTGCATGAGCTGTGCCGCGCTGGGGAGGAAACGGTTATAAAAATTGACCATCCCCAAAAATTCTTGCAATGCTTTAACTGTCTGCGGTTGGGGAAACTCCGTTATCGCGCGTACTTTATCGGGCAGCGGGACCGCTCCTTCTGGAGAAACGCGGTGCCCCAAAAAATCGATTTGCGCTACCCCGAATTGGCATTTCACTGGATTAATTATCAGCCCATGCTCTGTCAGCCTCTGAAAAACCGCTGTGAGGTGGCGTTCGTGTTCGACCTCGGATGCACTGGCTACCAAAATATCATCCAAATAGGCGAACACGAAAGAGAGGCCGCGCAACACCGCATCCATCATGCGTTCGAACGTCTGTGCGGCGCCCTTGAGGCCAAAAGGCATGCGCAAAAACTCGAAAAGCCCAAAGGGGGTTATTACTGCCGTTTTGGGTATGTCTTGAGCGCGGACTGGGACTTGGTGATAACCGCGCACCAAATCTATTTTGGAAAAGATGCGCGCCCCCGCCAAATGTGCCGAAAAATCCTGGATGTGCGGAATTGGGTAGCGGTCGTGTGCTGAAGCATTATTTAACCTGCGGAAATCACCGCAAGGCCGCCACGGGCCGTCAGCCTTGGGGACCATATGCAGGGGTGACGACCAAGGGCTGTTAGAGCATCTAACAATGCCTAGTTTTTCCAAGTTGGCGAATTCCTCGCGCGCGATGGCCAGTTTTGCTGGGTCCAAGCGCCGAGCTTTTGCAAAAATAGGGGGGGCCAGAGGTAGTTATGAAGTGCTCGACCCCGTGTTTGGCTACTGACGCTGAAAATGTTGCGACCGTGAGTGCTGGGAACTGATTGAGTAGTGAATGAAACTTACCACCCGCAGCTGTGACATTGGGATGTGCAGAAGGCAGGGCCACCCGAGCTGTACAGGAGATAGAGTGGAAAGACAGTGTATTTACCATATGTCTATTAGTAAGATCAACTAATAAACTGTTTGAGCATAAAAAAAATCAACACCTAGCATGATGTTGCTAACTGCAGCTACGACGAAAGTCCACTCGAAGGTGCGACCGTGGAAGGATAGGAGGAGCGTCTTCTCCCCATAGGTTTTGATCGTCGAGCCATTTGCCGCTAGCACCAGGGGTCCGCTGGAAGGCGCCAGCAGGTCCGCGTAGGAAGGCTTGACAAAACTCAGCTGGGAGCCTGTGTCCACCAGGAAATCCTTCCTTGAATTCGCGTCCGTCACGAAAAGCAGCTTGTTCTTCGCGCCGAGAGCAGCAGCTGCTACCGACTCTCGGTCTTGGCGTTTCCCTGGCGCTTGCATCGGCACGGTGGGATGCATCTGCGCACCCTCTCGGCGAAACGTCGATGGTAAAAGCAGAGGGTGCCATCCGCTCCGCTTCTCCTGGTCTCTGCCGCTGCTGACGTCAGTGGGTCCGGTGCTGCGGCTTCTGGTCTCCCCTCGTCTCGCGGGGGTGCGTTCAGCTCCGTTGCCGCCGTCGTGGCTGCGTGTTGTCTATGGGCGTCGACGAGCCGCTGCGCCTCCTGGCCCAGCCCGTGGTAGTCACGGTCGTTGAGCAGCTGTGAGCTGGCCAGGGTGACTCTCACTGCTGGCGGTAGTGTTCTGAGAAAGAGGTGGGCGAAGATAAAACTGTCGTCGTCTTCGCCTCTCAGGTTCATCATCCTCGCCATCAGATCTGCCGGCCTGTCTGCTTCCCCTTCTGTTAGCGCCAGAAGTCTCTCTGCTGGCTCTCCCTGCGAGGGAGTGAAAGCTCGAATGAGGGCGGCTTTCAGTGCGCCATACTTGTCGTCCTGGGGCGGGTGGTTGGTCAGGCTCTCCACCCGCTGCACTGTGAGGCTGTCCAGCTTCGCGACGACATGGTAGAACCTCGTTGCGTCCGCTGAGATTCCCCGAAGGTGGAACTGCGCCTCCACAGTGGTAAACCAGGAGCGCGGGTTATGTTGCCAGAAATCGGGTAGCTGTAGTGTGGTAGCTGCGTTAACCCGGTTGGCTCCTGAAGAATCCGGTGCGGGAAGATCGTCGCCACCGGCCATAGTTTGTCGTAGGTCACCAGTGTAGAGGATGCCTTTCACAGACGAGACTGAGTTTATTTCTCAGGGTTGGTTTATTGAGAGGTCACATCCTCTAACAAGCACAGAATCTCAGAAAAGAGGCATAACAATCATCCTTCACCGTTCTTATACTCTCCAAAGTCACAAACCCCCAACATCAAATAACACACCCCCAACCCACAGTCCTTTAGTAAACATACAGCCCCGAGGCTCCTTGGCGTCTCCATTGTCTCTCATCCTTCTAGCCTCCGGGGCTCCTGCTGGGACATTCTCTCCAACTTCCCGTCTCCTGCAAGAGCAACTTCACACCTCCCGTAGGTCTCTGCAGGGTCAGGTCCTCTTTGGCCATTAAGACGTGAAGCTTCCAGAATATGCACCGTCATGCCTACTAGGTATATGTGGGGAATATGAATACCATATATGCGCCCTAAATATGCGCCATATGTGGAATTTTGTTGGTTCTACATACTGTAGTTGTGGTTGGGTTCTGTGCTGTTAAAACTGCAAACTGTTCAAGCTGATTTTGCATATTCTAATATAAAGAGGGGACAAGGATTTACATTTTTTCGTATAAAATGCTGTCCTGATTTTGCACATCCCAGTCGTCAATTTTATGATAATTTCTTTATCTTCACATTAAAGTTATGTAGCTATACAGAAGTAGTCATAAAAATGTTTTCCAACACACTTTCAGAAGCTTGGTTACTACATTAAAAAAAGAAGAAAAATTATATCCTTCCAAAGAAGTATTGGAAATCAACCAAAGAAAAAAACACCAAGATTGTAATAAAAAGGGAGTCTGTTCAGTTGTATTCACAAAATAAGAAAGCACCTAGCTATCATTAAATTATGCAACACGTACTCACTGGCTTAACTATAAGTGGATCAGTCGTAATTTTGGTGTATGTGTGCAGTTACCTCCTTAAGGTCCACTGGAAGCCAGGAAAAATGCTGAGTTTTAGGGAGAAAGGATGAGAAATGAAGCTCCATGACTGTGTGTTTCCATGTTGCTCTGGGGATCTGGTGTGTCCATGGAACTTATTTTATCCATCAGTTATGTCTTTAGTATTTTAGTATCCTAGTTCAACAACATACTGCTTGGTATGACTGGATTCTAGTGTTGTAGTCAAGACCAGACTGAGACCAGAGTGTCCCAAAACCAAGACCTCTTAACAAAGGAGGGAACTTTTATGTACAGTTTTACAGTATAACATGTATATAAACTTTAGAGGAAAACTGGTAAATTATTTCACAAGTTAATTAGCAATATCATGTATCGCTGCTACGTATCTGGCATCTGTATCAAACTAAGCAGCTGGAAACAGTCCCGGATAGTGATTATTTATAATAAACGAATTGATGAATTGATGCATAATTCAGTATTTAAATGCTCTTTTAATTCTGGATGATAAACATGCATGTATAATGAGGGACACCCTGTCATGGATGTTTGTTGTGTCACACTAATGTGTCGCTCTATCAAACAACAATTGCTAATAATGAAATTTTAGACAATCATAAGATTGTGTCCAAAAATTGTCTTGATTTGAGGAAATATCGACACATGTCATACATACCGTAGATTTCATGGATTACAGCCTGAAAATTCAAACTGATCAGCTCAAAAAGGTGCAAATTAAATGGGAACTACAAATACTCGGTGTAAAGCTCCACCAAGACAGCATATTTCCCACTCTAAAAAATTCCTGGAACCATCCTAAAATTTATAAACAGACATCTTTTAAAATCAACACAGTGAAGTTTTATTAACCTAATCAACCATAATTGCTTATTAATAGTAAAACCAACTGAACCAAACTCCACATAAGAAATTATGATTTTAGTAGTTACTAAATTACTAAAAGTCTGTTACAGCTTTACTTAAAGTTTCAAGATAATTAGACATGCCATTTTCAGCAGCTCAGTTCCTTCTGAGCATGCTCCAAGAGGGAGGTTTTGTTTGCAATATAGGACCCTATTACAACGGTCTGAAGCAAGCACTTGCACCACACTTTGTGCCTTGTGCCAGTGCTTTTGTTAGTTTCTGTCAGCGCAGTGTTTGGGTCTGTCTGGTTTTCTACTGTGTGCCCTCGCCACCTACAATAATTAGGAAATGACTGTCAATGCAACTTGGAGGGGACTGATTTAAAGTGGGTGAGGCTCAGAGCCAAGTTCAGCACATTGGTATTAAGATGCATTTTATTCCAATGCACTTTTGATCATCATAAAGCAGGACTGAAGTGAGCAGTGCATTTAAAAAGCATGAATGCACACGTACGTTTGCCTGTTAATACACTGGGGCTAGAATTTCTTATTGTCCATTATGTTTATGGACAAATTTTTAAAAAATCAGTAATAATCCCTTACCTGATCTTCATTGATTCATTGGCGATCTGTGTACCCCACTTCTCACCCAAAGATGCCCAGAGGCTCCAGCAACCCCACCACCACCACCACCACCACCACCCACAAAGCACCTATAGAGGGCCCACTAAACACACAGTTTTCCAATTAATATCGACTGTTTCAGGTCTAAGCAAATCAGACCTACGATGTGGATGGTCCTTAAATACCAGTCCTTAAAAGGTCCTTCACTTTATGAAGGGGCCCACATTGTCCCCAGCACAAAACTGATTTGTTCTCCCATTATATGAGTGTTATGCCCAAGATCTTGGGCCCCTGTTTAATAAAGGGAGGAGGAGCAAAGACAGTGATTGGTTTATTGTACATTACACCCAAAACACACCTCAAAATAATTAAGAGTGGACAGCCTCTTTGTGTGGTCCGCCAGGTGCTGAATCTGTTTTTGCACTGCTGTAATAGCAAAATGGACTTGGATAAGGCAAAAAACTAGCTTTGCACCTTAAACAATAGACTGTTGACAAGATTGTCATAATAGGGCCCATAGTGCTGGTTAAGGGCTGCACGGTGGCGCAGTGGTTTAGCACTGTGGCAGCACAGTTTACCCTCGGCCGGGGGACCGCGGGGATCGTGAGATCGTGGGTTCGATCCCAGCCCCCGACCAACAGTGAGCTGTGTGGAGTTTGCATGTTCTCCCCGTGTTGCGCGGGTTTACTCCGGGATTTCTCCGGTTTCCTCCCGCACACCAAAAACATGTAGGTTTAGGGCGCTCGCGCACGCAGCGACCAGCAGCCGGTGGCTTGTCACCAGACTGCAAACCAAATCTACCTACGGGTACAAATAAGTAACAAAAAAAAAAAAAAAAAAAAAAAAAATAGTGTTTCCCCACAGAACAGATCCTGGCAAAGTAGGTGTAGGAAGACTACAAAAGAACACTAGTACTGTTGCTTTAGTAGCATCAGACAGTCCCCGCTTTTGGTCAGTTCAACTCCCCCTTTCTATCTCTTAAAAAAAAAAATCCTGGATCCAATCAATCAAAATGTAATTACTTCTAAGTTGGGCAAAGCTACTGTACATCTATCTATAAATTCAAGACCTCTCTGTCTGTTTGTGTGTCTGTCTGTGTGTGTGCGTGTGTGTTCCTCAGATATCGCTCAAACCGCTCGTTATACTGACCTAAGATTTTAAATGTGCTTTGCCGAAGCTACGAGGGTGTGCATCCCCGAATATGGAGCCACTCAGTCAGAATATGTAATTTTTATCAATAAAAGTTTAGCCACCGCTGTGTGACCACTCTATGTCTTCATCCCCTGGTTTCAAGAAGTGTGGGTGGGTTTTTGGATTGACTCCATGCTCACTGAAGAATACGCCCCATCATGGCCATGCTGATTGGACAATACGCGGCATCACGACCATGCTGATTGGATAACACAGCATCACGACCTGTCAGTCACCACAACGCTTTGCAAACAAAGATTTTAGAAGTGCTTTGCTGCTGAGGTTACGAGGGTGTGCATCCACAAGTCTGGAGCTGCTCCGTCAAAATATATACCATAAAGTTGCGTATTCGCCATAGAGAATGCGGGGGGGGGGGGGGGGGGGGGCGCTGCCGGGGACCCACGCATCCACGAGTATGGAGCCACTATATACCATAAAGTTGCGTAGGTGTAATGGATATATTCGCCATAGAGAACACGAGGTACGGGGAAGGGGGGAGGGCGCTGCTGGGGACCCGTGGTGACGCAATGACATCACTGGCACACAGGTAAGGCAGCAGCCGAGACTCCAGTTAACCAGCCAATGCCAGTGTCCCACCGTGCACTCAGCCTGCCCGGTCAGCGTTACACAAAAGTCCCGACTGCTGCTTCGTTGTGGAGCGGAATGACTGCATCAGCCGCATATTACATGCGGACACACGCTTTGACTGAATGACAGCAACATGCAAAAATGTCCAAATAATGAAATAAATCATTTTTATTTAAATATTTACAGACAAATGGCCAACACTGATGCAAAACTTGCAGCCAAATAGGTCATTCTGCTGTGCGTGTGTGTGTGTGTGTGTGTGTGACACTGGTGAAGGGATCAGTGCTGTACCGTGGATGCCCTGAATTTCCCTCTGGTGATCAGTAAAGTATACAAGATACAAATACAAAACAAAACAAAAATAATAATGTTCGGTGTTTTGTACTTATAATATTGCTAAAATATAAAAGGATGCACTACAGTGGGTCTCAAATATTTGTAAACGTGTCCCGTTATAGTACTGCATGACTTTATTGACGATAAACTACACATATAAACTAACAACTCTGTTAGTCACTGAACTACTCTTAGTTACTCTGACTGAACAACTCCCATTCCCCAAAGTGCAACATGCAACATTTATGAATATAACTCTTAAAATATCACACAAATAAGTGATCTGACAAAAAATAAACAAGCGGTTCTTAAACAGTGGCTAATATTGCATGTCCCATTCATTTTCAATTATTCTGTAATTAATATTTACACAGTCAAATAAATCTCAGTTCAGTCCCTTTCGTATTTGTCAAAGTCTAACATGTGTGATTGCCCACATATAGGCTACACCTCTGTATTCCACTTTCAAACACAGCCTGCATTTGGGCCTGTAAAGCCTGATTAGGCTACCTGTTTAAGACAAGAATACGTACTTTCTACGGGCATGCACTAGTCTGGTAAAATTATTATGCTCATCCATCCTTTAGTTTTTGCTGTAAACCCACTAACGAACAAAAAGATCAACACACAGACAGACAATAGTATAATCTCTGTGGGTAAAGTAATTGTCATGAATCGCCCCTTCAGGGCAGAAAGGGAAACCCAAACACTGAACTGCAGTTGTGATATTTATTGAGAAAAACACAAAAGTCCAAACAATGCACAAGAAATAAACTTACGATGGAGATGAACAGGTAGACAATGAGATGATTACAGGAGTACACGTCGGAACAGGGAAAGGGTTCCGACGGGGATGAGCGGATTAGACTCCGACAAGGAGTGACTGGAACAATGGTCTTTAAATAGAGCAGGTAATCAATGAACATAAATGATGGCAGGTGTGAACCACAAGAGCGGGAAGGTTGACCTAATCAATGACAGGTGTCAGCTGACGATCCGTGAACAGAACCAATGGCAGGATGATGCCACAGTGAGAGTGCCTGGAGGAAAAGATGGGGAGCTCATGTCAAACAGAAACAACAGATAATACAACCAGGATGATCACCCAGTAAAATAATCACACAAACTAAGAAAATATGGGAAATAAACAAAATTAAGTTGAGAGCATGAGCACGGTGGTGACATAACGTTCGGCTCAGGAGACGCACACACACAGGCTCAGAGTAGTTCAAACTGTTTATTAACAACAGGGATGTTTGGGTGCGTGTCTGCGGAATGTTAATGTGTTGGTGGTGGCGTCTGCTTCGGACCCAGAGGCAGGAGACCGTTCAGCCGGCAACCCTATGGGAGAAATCAGACACAGGGTGATGAGCACACACCAACACGGGAGGAGAATAGGCGAGGGAGAGAAGCTTACTTGTTTTGGCAGATGACTGGCGCTTCAAGGATGGAAGCCCGGGAGACAGCCACCTGCAGGGCTCGGTGCAGCAGCGAGGAGAGACGAGGGACGGGATTGTCCGCCGCCGAGGAATCCACCTGTGCACAGGGGAGCAGACTGGAGAGATGAGGTAAGTGAACTTCTTACCGGAGATGAGGATGCTGAAGAGAATGTGGTAGAAGTCCATACGAAGGCAATGAAGTCTACGGCTTCAGGCCGACGCTCAGGGCGAGGCGGCTTTTATCCTTCGCCGCTGACGAGTAGCAGGTGCGTGAGCAGGTGGCGCCGCTGATGAATGGCGCGGCGTGACAGTACTCCCCCCTCTAGCAGCGCCTCCTGGCGATGGCTTATCCGGGTGCGCTCGGTGGAAGTCCGCGATGAGCGATGGGTCCAACACAAACGACGGGGGCACCCACTGTCGATGCTCGGGCCCATAGCCCTCCCAGTCCACCAAGTATTGCAACCCACGACCCCGGCGCCGGGAGTCCAGGATGGAGGAGGCGGACCAGGCCGGATGGCCACCAATCATCCGGGGCGCGGGTTGTGCTGCAGGAGGAGGGCAAAGGGGGTCAGTAACCGCCAGTTTCACCTTCGACACGTGGAAAGTAGGATGAATGCGGAGGGAGGGGGGAATAGCCACGCGCACAGCCACCGGGTTGATGATCCGGGTGATGGGGTAGGGACCCATGAAGCGCTGTGCCAGCTTTCTCCTCTCGCCTTTTAGAGTGACGTCCTGGGTGGAAATGTAAACAAGCTGCCCAACTCTGTACGCCGGGGCAGGTCTCCTACGCCGGTCCGCCACAGTCCTGTTGCGCTCCGCTGTGCGCAATAGCGCATGGCGCGCGGCAGCCCAGGTGGAGCGGAACTGCCTGAGATGGGCCCTAACTGACGGGACAGTTACCTCACTCTCCTGCTCCGGAAACAGCGGGGGGTCGTAACCCAGGGACGCTTTGAAGGGGGACATCCCTGTAGCAGAAGAGCGAGCGGTGTTGTGGGCATATTCAACCCAGGCAAGATGGTTGCTCCAGGACGCGGGTTTGGATCTGGACACACAGCGGAGCGCAGCCTCCAGCTCCTGGTTGGTCCTCTCACACTGCCCGTTGGATTGGGGGTGATGGCCAGAGGAGAGGCTCACCTTGGCTCCGATGGCGTTGCAGAAAGACCTCCAAACCTCAGATGAAAACTGGGGGCCCCGGTCCGAGACCACGTCCACCGGAATCCCATGCAGCCTGACCACGTGTTGGACGAGGAGGTCCGCCGTCTCCAGGGCAGTAGGGAGGCCTCGCAGGGGGACGAAGTGCACGGCCTTGGAGAAGCGGTCCACGATGGTCAGGATGGTGTCATAGGAGTTGGAGATGGGGAGTCCGGTGACGAAATCCAGAGCGATGTGCGACCAGGGCCTGCCAGGGACGGGGCAGGGGCTGGAGCAGACCCGCTGGAGGGGCATTTCCCGACTTGCAGGTGGCACAGATTGGGCAAGCCCGGGCGTAGCGGGCTGCATCCCTCCGCAGGCCTGGCCACCAAAAGGACCGTTGGAGGAGATCTATCATCCGGGAGGTGCCAGGGTGACAGGTGAGCTTGGAGGTGTGGAGCCAGTGGATGACCTCTCCTCGGACCGCGGATGGCACGAACAGCCTCCCCTCCGGTCCGCCGCCAGGGTCAGGTTCCACCTCCTGTGCCTTCCGGATCTTGCTCTCAATGTCCCACGAGATGGCTCCCACGACGCACGACCTGGGCAGGATGGAGTGGGGCGCCTCCTCCGACTCCACGGGGGCGAACTGCCTGGAGAGGGCGTCAGGCAGGACGTTCTTAGAGCCAGGCCTGAAGGTGATGGAAAATTGGAACCTGGCGAAGAACAGGGACCAGCGCGCCTGGCGGGCGTTCAGGCGCTTGGCAGACCGTAAGTATTCCAGGTTCTTGTGGTCCGTGAGGACCACAAACGGCAGGCTTGCCCCCTCCAACCAGTGGCGCCACTCCTGCAGGGCGAGCTTGATGGCCAAGAGCTCTCTGTCCCCCACATCGTAGTTTCTCTCCGCCGGGGACAAGCGCCGGGAGAAGAAGGCGCACGGTCGCTTGGCGCCATCGGTCCGGTGACCGCTGGGACAGCACTGCTCCCACTCCCGTGTCCGAGGCGTCTACCTCTACAATGCACTGCAGCGCGGGGTCGACCTGGCGAAGGACCCGGGAGGAGGAGAATTCCGCCTTCAGCGCCTCAAAGGCGGCAGCGACCTCTTCGGTCCACCGGAACGGGACCTTCGGGGACGTGAGGCGGGTCAGTGGTCCCACGATGGCACTGAAGTTGGGGACAAAGCGGCGGTAGAAATTGGCGAAGCCAACAAATTGCTGCACCTGTTTCCGAGATGCAGGTGTGGGCCATTCCACCACCGCCTTTACCTTCTCTGGGTCGGGGAGCACCTTATCATGGGCGATGATGAACCCCAGGAAGGATGTACTCCTGGCGTAAAATTCACACTTTTCCGCCTTAACGTACAGACGATTCTCCAGCAGCCTTTGGAGGACCCGCCTCACGTGGACCTGGTGCTCATCCCTGGACTTGGAGAAGATGAGAATATCGTCCAGGTAGACGAACACGAAAAGGCCAATGAAGTCCCGGAGGACGTCATTAATGAGGCGCTGGAAGACTGCAGGAGCGTTGGTCAACCCGAACGGCATCACCAGATATTCAAAGTGGCCGTTCGGGGTACGGAAGGCCGTTTTCCACTCATCTCCCTCCCGGATCCGGACGAGGTGGTAAGCGCTGCGTAGGTCCAGCTTGGTGAACCAGGTCGCCCCCTGGAGGGAGTGGAAAGCAGTGTCCATGAGAGGCAGGGTGTAACGGTCCCTCTCCGTGATATTGTTGAGGGCCCGGTAGTCGATACAAGGGCGGAGGGACCCATCCTTTTTCCCCACGAAGAAGAACCCTGCCCCCACGGGTGACGATGATGGGCGGATAATCCCAGCACTTAATGACTCCTTCAGGTAGGCGTTCATCGTCTACTTCTCCGGCGCAGACAGGCTGTAAAGGCGACCAGAAGGTAAGGGAGCCCCCTGGCGGAGGTTGATGGCGCAGTCATAGGGCCGATGAGGGGGAAGAGACATAGCTTTCGCTTTGCTGAACACTATACCCAGGTCGTGAAATTCTGGGGGCACCAGAGACAGGTCCGGGGGTGCAGCGTCCGTCGCAGGGGGAGGAGCGGACGGAGAGCAGGCAGCGGACTGAAGGCAGGTGCCCATACAGAACGTACTCCATGCCGAGATCCCAGCTGATCTCCAATCCAGGACCGGATTGTGAAGGCGGAGCCAGGGATACCCCAGGATGACGGGCGACACAGAGTTGGGAAGGACGTAAAAGGTCATTTCCTCCCGGTGGTTTCCCGAGATGATGACCGGTAGGGGAACAGTTTGATGTGTCACTCTCCCGAGGGTGGCACGGGAGAGGTGGATCAGGGAGATGGGAGTGTTGAGTGCCTGGCAGCGGATGCCCAATCGGGTTGCCAGGCTTTGTGAAATGAAGCTGCCTTCTGCGCCCGAATCCACCCAGTGCGTGGGTGAGGTGCCCAGTAGAGTTATGGCAGAAACGGATGGGCAGCTTCAATTGAGTAAGTGATCCTAACCGATTGACATCCGCGAGGCTTCCAACAGTGACTCGCGGACCCCACCGACTGGCTTCCGTGGACAACGCTCCACGGTGTGTTTGGTCGCCTCCGCAATACATGCAGAGGCCCAACTCACGGCGGCGTTGTTTCTTCTCACAGGGGAAAGTTTAGTCCAGGCCGTCACCATCGGCTCCGACTCCTCGGGGCGCGATGCTGGCGGCGCCGCCAGGGGGCGAGCTTGGAACAGGTGCGGCGAGGCTCCACGAGGGCGAGAAGAAGAAGACCTCCGCCCCGAGGAGCCTCGCCGCAGCCTGTTATCCAAACTTATCGCTAAGGATGTCAGCTCCGCTAGCGTCCCAGGGATATCCCGACCAGCCAGTTCATCCCTCAGATCACTATTGAGGCTGCGGAGGAACAGGCCACAGAGGGAGCGTTCCTCCCAGCCCAATTCCTCCGCCGCTACCCGGAAGTCGACCGAGTGGTCCGCTGCCGACCGGCTTCCCTGCTGGAGAGCGAGAAGCCGATCGACCTGGACCGTTTCGGTTTGTGAGTGGTCAAAGACCTCCAGAAAGCGCCTCACGAATTGGTCATAGGTGAGGGTGGCATAACTGGGCCTCGCCATTACGGCGTAGGTCCAAGTTAACGCACGCCCTCCAGAAGATTCCCTATGTAACCAATTCGGCTGTGATCCGAGGGAAAATCTCCGGGCACACGGTGGAACACGGACTCACACTGCATAATAAACCCCCGCGCTCCGCCGAGCTTACCGCTAAAGCGGGCGGGGGTCGGAATCGGCGTGAGCCGAACCGGTGCCACTGGAGCCGGCTGGACGGCCGCTGGAACAGCAGGAGCCGCGCCAACCCTGGTGAGTCGGGAGGAACGGCTGTTGGGGGTCCAAGCGGTTCAATCGGTTAGTCAGTTCTAATAATTGATGAAGAACCACCTGTTGCTGATAAACAATCTGATCCACCCGAGCCTCGAGGATGGTAAACCGGTGTGCGAGCCCGCCGTCTGCCGAGCCGCTCTGCTGAAGCCGTACTGACATAACGTTCGGCTCAGGAGACGCACACACACAGGCTCAGAGTAGTTCAAACTGTTTATTAACAACAGGGATGTTTGGGTGCGTGTCTGCGGAATGTTAATGTGTTGGTGGTGGCGTCTGCTTCGGACCCAGAGGCAGGAGACCGTTCAGCCGGCAACCCTATGGGAGAAATCAGACACAGGGTGATGAGCACACACCAACACGGGAGGAGAATAGGCGAGGGAGAGAAGCTTACTTGTTTTGGCAGATGACTGGCGCTTCAAGGATGGAAGCCCGGGAGACAGCCACCTGCAGGGCTCGGTGCAGCAGCGAGGAGAGACGAGGGACGGGATTGTCCGCCGCCGAGGAATCCACCTGTGCACAGGGGAGCAGACTGGAGAGATGAGGTAAGTGAACTTCTTACCGGAGATGAGGATGCTGAAGAGAATGTGGTAGAAGTCCATACGAAGGCAATGAAGTCTACGGCTTCAGGCCGACGCTCAGGGCGAGGCGGCTTTTATCCTTCGCCGCTGACGAGTAGCAGGTGCGTGAGCAGGTGGCGCCGCTGATGAATGGCGCGGCGTGACAGGTGGAAACATCGTGCTCAGTCTTGTGATAG
The DNA here is from genome assembly GCA_020510985.1 of Pholidichthys leucotaenia. Lineage (NCBI taxonomy): Eukaryota > Metazoa > Chordata > Actinopteri > Cichliformes > Pholidichthyidae > Pholidichthys > Pholidichthys leucotaenia. The sequence goes on from CM035840.1 coordinate 367,957,139, forward strand.
TAATAGATACTTCACCTACACATGTTTACAATAATATTAATCAATTGTTTAATTAAGGTTGAATTTATTTTTCATTTTTGTCATTTGAGTATATGGATTTTTTCTAACTCTTTCTACCAATACAAGTGGTGCAATATTTGTGAAAGACCCAGTATAAAACAGTGCAGACCAATTGGTACAGTTAAGGCTAGGTGATTAATTGAAAAATGAACCAGCAGATAGACCCCCTCCCCCCTTAAAGGGTGGATTCCAGACACCCCAGGGTAACATCAACACCACCCCCCCCCCAAAAAAAAGGAGTAGAACAATAAACCACCCCGGGATAGTGGTGGAGGCAACGGGCTAGGAGGGAACAAAAAACAGCAAACTCGCTCCGGATCCAGACCAGACAAAAACCAAACCACCTAGGCCCCCTGGGCCAGAGAGCTGGACAACTCAGGTGGTCGGCCAGAGTCCCAGACCCTGTGGATGGTGCGATGGAAGGAGTCGGGTGGCCTCCCGGAGAATGTGAACCACCTACCCCAGCGGCACAGTCTGTCGAGTGGTCTTCCAGAGTTCTTTAGCCACCCAAACAGAAGGGGTAGTCCAGGAGGCTGCTGCCCAAGGGGAAGAATCGGTGGTGTGGAGGACCGAGGAGCAGGGGAACAGATTGGAGAAGATGACCAACCAGCGGGAACCTCAAGGGAAGGAACAGGACCTCCGGTGACCATAGGAAAAGGGGAATCCATGATGGTCTTGGACAGAAGCGAGGGAACCACGACGGCCTCGGGCGTAGGAGAGGGAACCACGACAGCCTTGGGCATAGGTGAGGGGACCACAACAGCCTTGGGCATAGGTGAGGGGACCACAACGGCCTTGGATGTAGGAGAAGGAACCACGACAGCCTCGGGCGGAGGAGAGGAAACCATGACGACCTCGGGTGGAGAGCAGGAAACCAAGACGGCCATGGGCGAGGGAGAAGAACCCTCGGTAGAAATGGACGGGGACTGAGGGACCACAGTGATTTGGGACTGGCCTGTAGCACCCTCGGTGACCCCAGACTGGAGCATGGCAACACCAATGGTGGCCCTGGGCTGGGGCATAGCAACACCAGTGTCAGCCCCAGGCTGGGGATAACAGCACCCACGGTGACCCTGGACTGGAGCGTAGCTGCGCCCGCAGTGGCCCCGGCCTGGAGCGTAGCTGCACCCGTGGTGGCCCCGGTCTGGAGCGTAGCTGCACCTGCGGTGGCCCCGGTCTGGAGCGTAGCTGCACCCGCGGTGGCCCTGGCCTGGAGCGTAGCTGCACCCATGATGGCTCCCGGGCTGGAGTGCAGCATCTACGGCGCGCCCAAGCTGGGGCGCAGCACCCATGATGGCCCTCGACTGGGATATAGCACCCACGAAGACCCTGGACTGAGGAGAAGAGGCACCCCCGAGACCTCAAGCGATGGGGAAGCCGCACCCACGGAGGTCCCGGGCTAGGATGAAGCACCCATGAAGACCTCAGCTGGAAGAGGAGCACCAACCATGGAGATCCTGGGCTGGGGCAGAGCAGCCGCGACAACCTCGACCGGAGGGGGAGCAGCACCCATGGATGTCCCGGGCTGGGACAGAGCACTCAAGATGACCTCAGCTGGAGGGGCTGGACCCACGGAGATCACAGGCAGTGAGGCTGGACCTACGGAGACCTCTGGTGAAGTTGGATGATCCTCGGTGACCCTGAGGAAAAGCTCCGACAGGAGGGACAGAGAAACAGGCTCAGAGTCACTGGTGGTAGTGGAGTCTGGCGAGGTGAGCTTAGGTGCAGCTGATGGCTGCACTTGGCCCTCCCCAGCAAGAGCCAGGCAAGATCTCTCCAAAATAGGGACAGCAAAAACAAATAAGATCACTTGTCTGAGCTCAAGCTCCACCGCCATCCAGGACTCTGTCGATCCAGGCGGCGACATCTCAGGCCCGGTCCTCTGGAGATCCAGCTTCAGCTCTGCTGTGGTAGCCCCTACAGCAGGCATGATGGTTGGTGCAGTTCCAGAACCCCCCAGCAAAGTGACCCACGCTGGTGGCTCGCCCGGTGTGGAAACAGGAGGCCAACTCCCTGCTGGCGCTGGATCCTGCTCAGCTGAAGCCAAGGGATACTCACTCATTGGCGCAGGCTTCGGACCACTGGCAGCACTCTCCCTCTGTCCGGACTGTGGCTGCAGGTCTGGAACCAGGTCCTCCAGGGCTGCAGGCTCCTCCCTCATCTGGCGACTCAATCCTGGGACCAGCGGACACTCAGGGGGCATAGGAGGAGACACGAACAGAGCAGGTGAGGCATTTACGGCTGCAGCAGGGGTGAGGACTCAGAGGACTGCATTAACTGAGCCTCACCACTGGGAATCAGGCAAGGTAATTCATGTGTGAATGATAGAGAATGAAAAAGCACTTGCTTGTTTTCCCAGGGTACGTTGGTTACTGCTGCAGCTGGTCTAGAATCCGCCCTCTCCATGGCTGCAGTTGTTGTAGGCCCCTCAGAGGAACGTAGAGGAGCTGCCCCTGCAGACATGGTGATGGGCAGAGCCGGGGAGGAGGTGACCGGACCTTCAGCAGCGGGAGGAGAGACGCCGAGGAGACGAGGGTCACAGCAGCAGTGGAGGGAGAGGAGGCTGATGTGACAGCCAGCGAAGAGGAACCAAAAAAGTGAACTGTTGCAGGGATAGTCTGACTCGGCATAGGGGAAACTGCTGGCTGAGAAGTGGAGGCACTCCTCTGGCGGTGTTTCACTGGGCAGCGGCGGGAAGCGGGAGGCAACTGGCCCAGGAGGCTGTCTTCTGGGAAATCCGGTCCCGTCGCAACTCGAGGACGAGCGGAGGCAGACCCGGGAGAGTGGCATCCCGGAGCAGGTGGAGCAGGAGCGGACAAACAGAGGAAGGAGGATGACGTTTCTCTCGGGGAATTGCTTCCTTGTTGGCTTTGGTCCCGCCGAGAATGAACCCATCTTCAGCTCGGGAAATGACAGCTGCAGAGCGGAGACGGTGGACAACAGCTCCGTGAACTAGGGAAGCCTCCTCAATCCAGGATGTGCCTCCACAATCCCAACTGCTGCCTTCACATTCTCCTAGACCTTCTTTAGGCTGTGGGAGGTGAGAGCTTCAGCCACAAAGTCCCAAATGAAGTGCGCCCCCCATTCCTCCTCCAGACTTGGGGTCCCGGCCACCGATCTTCCTTTGATGGCTGAAGGCCGGCATGCTGGGGACATGTCGCATGCTCCGATGCTCCGGAAAAACAGGTGAGTGAAAAACAAAAAACCACAAACTACAGCAGCTGGGTCTCAAACTGGTCGGAGTCTACTGTTAATCGCCCCTTCGGGGCAGAAAGGAAAACCCAAACACTGAACTGCAGTTGTGATATTTATTGAGAAAAACACAAAAGTCCAAACAATGCACAAGAAATAAACTTACGATGGAGATGAACAGGTTGATAACGAGATGATTACAGCAGTACATGTCGGAACGGGGAAAGGGTTCCGATGGGGATGAGCGGATTAGACTCCGACAAGGAGTGACTGGAACAATGGTCTTTAAATAGAGCAGGTAATCAATGAACATAAATGATGGCAGGTGTGGACCACAAGAGCGGGAAGGTTGACCTAATTAATGACAGGTGTCAGCTGACGACCCGTGAACAGAACCAATGGCAGGATGATGCCACAGTGGGAGTGCCTGGAGGAAAAGGTGGGGAGCTCATGTCAAACAGAAACATAGATAATACAACCAGGATGATCACCCAGTAAAATAATCACACAAACTGAGAAAATACAGGAAATAAACAAAAGTTGAGAGCATAAGCACGGTGGAAACACCGCGCTCAGTCTCGTGATAGTAATAGATACTTCACTTACATGTGTTTACAATAATATTAATCAATTGTTTAATTTAGGTTGAATTTATTTTTCATTTTTGTCATTTGAGTATTTGGATTTTTTCTCTTTTTACTAATACAAGTGGTGCATTATATGTGAAAGACCCAGTATAAAACAGTGCAGACCAACTGGTACAGTTAGGGCTAGGTGATTAATTCAAAAATGAAACGGCACAAAGCATAAGAGCCTCAAACAAACATAATTTTAGCCATATTGGTTAATTCCTATTCTCCCCCTCTGGTAATACTTTCCATGCACTGCCCCCTTGTGTATGTAGACACTAAGTAAATCCATCCATCCATCCATCCATCCATCCATTTTCTACCGCTTTGCCGGAGGTCTGGGTTGTGAAGCTAGCAGCTCAAGCAGAGAATCCCAAACTTCCCTCTCCCTGGCCACCTGCTCCAGCTCTTCAGAGAGGATATTAAGATGTTCCCAGGCCAGCTGGGAGATGTAGTCTCTCCAGCGTGTCCGGGGTCTGCCCCGGGGAGACAAGCTCCTGCCCCAAGTGGAGGAGTTTAAGTATCTTGGGGTCACATTCACGAGTGAGGGGAGAATGAAGTGAGAAATTGACAGACGGATCGGAGCAGCCTCTGCAGGAATGCAGACATTGTACCAGTCTGTTGTGGTGAAGAGGGAGCTGAGCTCTAAAGCAAAGCTGTCGATTAACTGGTCAATCTACGTTCCTACCCTCACCTATGGTCATGAGCTTTGGGTACTAACCGAAAGAATGAGATCATGGATACAAGAAATGAGCTTTCTCCGTACGATTGCTGGACTCACCCTCAGAGATGGGGTGAGAAGCTCAGTCATTCTGGAGAGGTTCAGAGAAGAACCGCTGCTCCTCCACATTGAAAGGCACCAGTTGAGGTGGTTTGGGCATCTGATCAGGATGCCTCCTGGACGCCTCCCACTTGAGGTGTTTCAGGCACGTCCAACTGGCAGGAGACACTAAGTAAATGCTTTATTAAATTCAGTTTGAAACAACAATAATAGTGCTTTGTGACATTGACTGCTGGAGCAACAATCAGCTGGTATTTAAATTGGTTTCTCCATGCAGAGATCAGCCGCAGCAGCTCTGTTAACCTCACCTCTTTTTGCTCAGCTTTATCTGGCCTAAAATAATGCCTATTGCTAGACAGAAGATTAGTTGAGGCAATGCTTTAGCATTAGTTTCTCATTATGACACTAAAATTTATCAGCTGAATGGTAGTTTAAAAACAAAACATACCGGAGGCAGAAACTTTCAAAATAAAAGCTGAGCTTTCACAATAAAAGTGATACAATATTCAGTAATAAATTTAATTATCTTTCTCTCTGATGAATGAAAAACAAAGTAAAACTGAAGTAATTAAACTGTATGTATAAATTCATAAATTATTTGAAAATTCCACTGACAAATTATTTGGCCATATTTCTGTAAACTCCACCAAAGAAAGAAAGATAGAAAAAAAACAAAACTGAAGTAAATTATTAATTTAATTTGAGATCATAGGCACATTCACTGTTGCCAAGATAGGTGCAAATATAAGTTTCTATGATATACAGGCATGTGAAAAAATTAGGAAACCCCATTAAATATTCAGTTCATTATTAAGAAAAGTTCACATATCTATGTCTAACCTTGTTTTTGTTTTTATTTGCATTTTTTAACATTTATTTTAGCCATTGTAAGTGGGAATGAATGTGGGGGTGTCCTAATTTATTCCTCACTATTTGTTTAGAATTACATTTTACAGAAAATTTGAAAAAAGTATTTAATTCATTTTTAATTGTTTAGTTGTATCTCCCAGTATTTTTTTAACATTGATATTAAATAGCCATATGTCCAAATATTAAAAAAAAACCACACACACACAGGCTTATACAGGGTGTCCTAATTTTTTCACATGACTGTATTAAAGTGATTTCTGCTTTCAGAGTTCAGTTTGTGTAAGGTTGCTGGTCTTTATTAACCTCAGCGTGTGTTGATTTTAGATAATGCTGATTCATATAAAGCAGCAATATTTCCACCTTGACAGTTTTTTTTTCTCTCTTCTGAAAGTGCTTCAGGAAAAGAAGTCATCTAATCGTACTTTGTCAGCCAGTATATTTCAGTTTGACATTTATTGTGGAAGGACGTTTAAGTGGTGTTTTTTCCTAAACTCCTGTTACCAAAGCAAAGGAAATGTGCACACATGCAGTCTAACACTAGAGCACTGTGTCACATTTTCCAGTGTGACAGTGCTACAAGTCTACAGTGATGCGAGTTTGGCTTCCTGTCAAACACTAATCAATACAAACCTCGACACATGCAAAACTGTGATACGCTGATTGAATGTCTTCTGTTGTGTTGCAGAGCGATGTACTGTATCAGCTAACAAGCCTGCTGCTAAACCACCAACTGCACCACAGAAGTCGTGAGTATCTCTCTCCTTTTTCTCTAACAAACATGCACACACACACACACACAAAGTGAGAATTTCTGACCTGCTGCTGCGCTTGCCTCAAGGTAAAATTAAACTTGACTCTTGGATGAAATTCACTGGTGGTAGGAGGGAAAAAAAAAAAGATTGTGTGGATCAGAGCGGGAAAGTGCAGCTACATTAATTTAGCGTGAGCCAGGAGCATATTGCAACATCTCTGGCTGCTGCCCACTCCACATCACTCACAGAGCTGTACGGCAAGATCCATGGCAGGATGAGAGTGGAAAGGCATGGCTTGTAAAGCTGCTTCATGACCCTGACTTTACCCTCCACTTGACCATAACAACTTTAATGATTTTGTTTTTTTCAATTTTTCAACCTAGTGGATGGAAATTTCACAACCAGTGTTTGCAACACTATACTGACTTTACTTGTTAAAAAGCTGGCTTCCTTGATGAAGCTGTTTTTTTTTGTTTTGTTTTTTTTAGGCTCTTGCAATGTAGGAATTGTTCTGGCCTTTTATTGGTTAACCTAATTTTGGTACCTAATTTTCACTGATGATTTCACTTTTCAATGATGATGCAGAAAAGGAATAAAAAAAACTAGAATTGGCATTTTGGTCCAGTGCTCTGCATGTTTGAAAATTATGCTAACTGAATTATCTTCCTGTTCCCTTTCCTTATCAAATATACTGTAGTATTGTGGAGATGAAATAACCAGACCGAACTTTCCAAGCAGATGAACTTTATTTCACTCTCACATCTTCCAGAATCAGAACATTAAACTCGTGAAGCAGGGACTCTCTCTTTTATAACCCAAAACTCACACCTTCCTGCTACCTGAGGTCCTGCATTCACCATTCACTCTCCCCAGACAATTCCCCTTACCCCCCAGCCCTTTGATCTCCATGCTCTCTCAGTCTGAGAGGATAACTACTGAACTCTACCACTAGAAGTCCCAGAGAGGGGTCCCCCACACTGCCCCCCCCCCCCAGAGTCTCAGACTGGGTGTTAACTCTCCTGTCCTTGTGGCTTCAGCCTCCGCCCATAGCTGCTGTAATGGGGGGTCTTCAGCTCAGCTCAGCTTCAGCTGTGCCGGTGGGGGGGGTTCCTGGGGGGGTGTCCGTCTGTGGGGGGACAATGGAGGGGGGGAGAAACATTCAGCATGCTCGTGTGACTGCTGTGATGAATCATTTACCTGGGGAGCTCTCAGTGGGGGTCTTCCTCGCTGAGGAGCTCGAACCAACACCAGCTGCTCGTCTGCCACAACAAAGGTGGGCTTAAGCCTGTCTATACAGATTCTCTCCCGGCGACCCCCCAGGTCTAACACAAAATGTTTGTCCCCGGTTTCCAGCACTCTGAATGGGCCATCGTAGGGTGGGCGCAATGGGGTCCAGTGGGCATCGTGCCTGGCAAACACGAACTCCACGTCCTTCAAGGTTTTTGGCACAAACGCGTGGGGAAAGCAGTGGTGGGCTGGGCCAGGGAGCGTCCGTGCGTCTGTGCTATGCTGAGAACGCGGGGACGGATGGGTGTTTGGCGCGGGGTTATCTGGTAAAAACTCCCCAGGGAGCCGCAGGGGCTGCGTAAAAACCAGCTCTGCTGGGGAAGCTGCTAAATCCTCCTTCGGTGCGGAACGCAACCCTAATAGAACCCACGGCAACCGGTCCACCCAATTTGCATCCGTAAGCGAAGCCCTGAGCGCTGCTTTCAGTGACCTATGGAAATGCTCGCATAACCCATTGGCCTGTGGGTTGTACACGGTCGTGCAATGAATTGAGATGCTCAGGCTCTGGGTTATGGTGGACCAGAGGTCAGAAACAAACTGCAGGCCCCGATCGGACGTGATGTCCGAAAGGGTGCCAAAATGTGCCACCTATGTTGTTAAAAAGGCGTGTGCCATGTCTGCGGACGCGGTGGAAGCTAGTGGGACTGCTTCGGGCCATCGCATAGTGTGGTCCACCACTGTCAGGAGGTGCGTGAACCCCTGCGATGGCAGGAGGGGGCTGACGAGGTCCACGTGAACGTGGTCGAACCTCTTAGCCGGGATATGGAATGGCTCAAGGGGAGCCTTTGTGTGCCTGTGCACTTTGGCTCGTTGGCACGCTACACAGACTGCAGCCCACTCTTTCACCTGTTTGGGCAGGCTCGGCCAGACAAACTTTGCTGCCACCATTTTGACTGACGCGCGTACGCCTGGGTGCGCCAGGGAGTGAACCGACTCAAAAATGCAGCGTCACCAACCGTGTGGTACCACCGGGCGCGGACGGCCCATGGAGACGTCACAGATCAAGGGGGGCCCCCTGTCTTGCATAACTCTGCTCTCCAGCCTTAACCCTGCTGGTCCAGACTGGAGCGCGCAAACGTCGGCATCACCGATCTGCTCTGCGGCCATGGCCGTGTAATCTATCCCCACGTAGACTGGGGCCACTAAGGTGCGCAAAAGACAGTCAGCCACCACGTTGAGTTTACCGGCCACATGACGAATGTTGGTCGTAAACTCCAAGATCGCGGCCAGCTGTCTCTGCTGCCGGCTCGACCATGGTTCCGAAACCTTGGCCATCGCGTACGTTAGCGGCTTGTGGTCCACGAACGCAATGAAGGTGCGCCCTTCCAGCCAGAACAGGAAGTGGCGTATGGCCAGGTGGAGAGCCAGCAACTCCCTGTCGAACACGCTGTATTTACGCTCATTTTCGCGCAAAGACCTGCTAAAAAAGGCGAGCGGCTGCCAAGAACTGGTGACACACTGCTCCACGATGGCCCCTATGGCCACGTCTGATGCGTCTGTAGTGAGCGCAATCTGAGCCACCGGGTCTGGGTGCTCCAGCAGTGCAGCGTTCGCCAGAGCTGTTTTAACCTCGGAAAACGCTTGCTCCCGCTCAGGAGTCCAGTCAACTCTGTCCGCCGGCTTCCATTTCCTAAGTGCGGCGTACAACGGCTGCATGAGCTGGGCTGCGCGGGGGAGGAAACAATTGTAGAAGTTCACCATCCCCAAAAACTCCTGCAGCACCCTGACCGTCTGAGGCCAGGGAAAATTCGCCACTGCGCGCACCTTGTCTGGCAAGGGTATTGCTCCATCCAGTGAGATGTGGTGTCCCAAAAAAACGATCCCTGTCATGCCGAACTGGCATTTCGCCGAGTTGATTATCAACCTCCGGAAAACCGTCCTGAGGTGGGCTACGTGTTCGTCCTCGGACGCGCTCCTCAGTGGCTTCCCGTCCAGGTCGTCTCCGGGGTGTTCGCCTCGTGTTCCATTCTGCGTCAAGGGTCGCCAGTGTGGAGATGAAATAACCAGACCGAACTTTACGAGCAGATGAACTTTATTTCACTCTCACATCTTCCAGAATCAGAACATTAAACTCGTGAAGCAGGGACTCTCTCTTTTATATCCCAAAACTCACACCTCCCTGCTACCTGAGGTCCTGCATTCACCATTCACTCTCCCCAGACAATTCCCCTTACCCCCCAGCCGTTTGATCTCCGTGCTCTCTCAGTCTGAGAGGAAAACTACTGAACTCTACAGCATGGGTCCCCCACAGTATTGTGATATTACAAGTGCATTGCACAAAAAAGGATCATCTAAATGTATTCATGTACATTTCTGACAATGTTCAAAATTGTAATAATCACATTAATTCACAAATTTCACATTAATAATCTATAGCTTAGATATAAAAAGCGGATTATAATTGAAAAGGAAACTAAATAAAATTTTTACATTAACGATAACGCTATATGAAATATTTTGGCACAGACACAGCAAACAGTGCTACTGAACAGACAGTCCAACAAGGAAAGATTTTACTAGATTAAAATCTTTGGGTAAAAATATAAATTCTATTCAGCATTCACAGATTGACTTTACAGATTGCTGCATAACATTAAAGGTCCCATTTACTGCAGTTTTCACACTTTTTGACAGCTCTTACAGGTCTTAATGAAATGTTTGTGACATATTTTGGTAAAATTGCCCTTAAATTTGTAATTATTGCTGCATCATGGCAGCATCATTGTACAGCATTTTTCTGAATCAGGCAGCTCAGTGGAGCAGTGGTTAGCACTGTGGCAGCACAGCAAGAAGGGCGTGGGTTTGATCCCACCCACTGGTCAACAGTGACCCTTTTTGTGTGGCATTTGCATGTTCTCCCCATGTCTATGTGGGCTTTCGCCGGGTTCTCTGATTCCCTCCCACAGGCCAAAGACATGCACATTAGGTTAATTGGCATCAGCTGGGGATAAATTCTCCTTAGGTATGAATTTGAGAGTGAATGGTTGTCCGTCTCTCTATGTTGGCTCTATGATGGATGAGTGAAAAGGATTAAGTGGTTGAAGATGAATGAATGCATTGTGAATCATCTTTTGCAGTCTTACTCACAGGGCTTGACCTTAACACCGGCCAACCGGCCAATAGCAGATGGATTTCAGCAGTGGCCGGTAAGACAGCCATACCCACTAGCCACTTTGGCCGGTTGTATTTTTCTCAAATGGCATCTAAAATAGCAAACCTATTGCAATGTGAGACTATGAAACTACAACTCCCATAAGTACTGTTTTTTTTCCTAATCAGTTTTCCTTTCCTTTCTCTTCTTTTTTTCTGGTGAAAACAGGTAGTGTCCATTTAGGTTGAATTCATTAGCAACTACTAATGACGTCGTGCAGCCATGAAAGGGTGTCCCAACTCATAGGGGTAGGCGAAGGGGTAGGGGTACAAATGAGAAGTGGGACGGACACAAATCTATCTGCACTTCACTCTCGTATTGCAAATATTTTTCTCTACTTATTTTTCTCTTCTTACTGCTCTTCATAAATAATTAAAGTGTTTCTATTTCTATTTTTTATGTGTGTATAAGGGTAATTTACTTTGAAAAAGGTTGTAAATTTAGTTCAAGTAAATTTTAGCATCCCATAGTCCAATCTGATCTTATTAAACATAATCTTCCAGCCACAAAATTGTGGCTAGTGAAAAGGCTGAGTGGCTAGTAACTTGGGAAAATCACTAGCCATAGTGGCTGCTGAGCAAAAAAGTTAATGTCAAGCCTACTTACTCAGAACGGCTGGTTTCAGTGCATGTCTCTTTAAACTCCCTAGGAGCCATGTTTAACTCCACCATCCCTCTTACATCACCATTGCTAATGTTAGCTGGTTAACTCCTATCTCGGGTGCAAGCCTGAACCAACTAATGGAAATTTGTCTTAAAGAATGAATAATATAATGCATCATTAGTGGACAGGGGTGTGTGGTTTCAGTGGCTGATAGCATATGACTGGTGCCTGGAGTACAATAACCATAGAAGCATTCATGAGTGGCTAAACTGCTAGCTTCTGATATACACGTTATTGTCAAAAGTACTGGGACACCCCTCCAAATGACTGGGCACCAATGCACAAAGCAAGGTTCGTAAAGACATGGATGAGCAAGTTTGGTGTGGAAGAACTTCACTGGCCTGCACAGAGCCCTGATTTCAACCCCAAAAGAACGCCTTTGGGATGAATTAGACCAGAGACTGTGAGCCAGGCCTTCTCGTCCAACATTAGCGTCTTACCTCACAAATGCGCGTTTCGAAGAATGGTCAAAAATTCCCATTAAGACACTCCTAAGCCTTGTGAAAAACCGCCATTGTCATAAATGCTCTTCGGGGCAAGAAGATGAGACCCACACGCTGAACAGTGAGCTTGGCCAATTTATTGAAAAGAAACAACAGATAAAAATACTCAACACCATGCTCAAAACACAAAAACAAGTGAAGGGGAAAAAACTTACAGATTTTACACACCAGAGCAAGGCAGGGCCCCGGTGGAGACGAGAAGAATCCAAACCAAGAAAACGGTAGTGGCAAATGAAAATAACTCCCTTTAAATAGGGATCAAAATCCTTTACATAATTAATAACCGGTGTGGGTATCTGAACGGGCAGGAGAAAGCAATGACAAATAATTCGGACCAGCTGGGAATAATGAGGAAGTTATCAAAGCTGACAGCTGACAGGGCCACGCCCACGCAGAGCAAAACCCCTGAAAGCCATTGACAGCTGTCAGCCCCAAGGGAAAGAACACACAGAATACAAATATAGCGATATTACAAAAAATGGAGACAAGTAAACTCAAAAATACAATAAACAGACTATAATGAAGGTAAACGAGAAAATAAATCATACTGAGAAACAAAATAGGAAAAGTGACAACTCAAAAATGACAACACAGTACAAACATGAAAAAAGGCAGACAAGCTGAGCCCGGATGAATCCCTCCGCACTCAGAACGTGACAACCCTTTGCAGCCGTAAGACCTTCTACTCTTCAGGGAAGGTTTGCCAATAGTTGTCCATTTATGGCTATTTTTATACATATTTTATCCATTCCTGCTAGACACTCATTTTTCCAGGTCATCTACCAACGCTTGGCCATATATTTAATTCAAATGCATTATTTTTTGGGGCTTATTGTATTATAGTTTATTATACTCCAGACAGATGCCTCCTCAAGTAGCAGCAGTTAGCTGCCACTGGAAGAATTAGACGTTTCTGGGAGCCATGTCAACATGTGGAAAAATTAACATAATAATGGCTCTTTAATTATCTGTAATGATTAATAATCTAATTAATACAGCCATGGACAAAATTGTTGGTACCCCTCTGTTAATGAAAGAAAAACCCACAATGGCTACGTCAGACCAAGGAGGAGGCCTACAGGACTGGTGACTGGACTCTGTACAAGCGGGCCAGAAACATGCTGACGAAGGAGACCAGGCTTGCTAAGAGGAGCTACAGTGTGAAGTTACAAAAAAACTTCTCAGCTAACAACTCTGCTTCTGTCTGGAGAGGCCTACGGAATATCACCAACTACAGGAGACCATCCCCCCACCCTGCGGAAAACCTCCAGCTGGCTAATGACCTAAACAGCTTTTACTGCAGGTTTGAAAAGAACCTACAGTTCTCACCTCCCACCCACACAAAAGGATTATCTGCAGCCCCAGGAACTCCATCCCTCCTCCACTCTGACCTCCCACCAGCACTAATGATCTGTGAAGAGGAGGTGCGCCGGGTCTTTCAGAGACAAAAGATCAAGAAGGCTGCAGGACCTGATGGTGTGTCTCCGTCCTGCCTGAGAGTCTGCTCCAACGAGTTGGCCCCCATCTTCACCCGGATCTTTAACAGATCACTGGAGCTGCGTGAAGTGCCTTCCTGCTTCAAACGCTCCATCATCATTCCAGTTCCCAAGAAACCCTCTATTACAGGATTAAACGACTACAGACCTGTTGCCCTGACCTCTGTGGTCATGAAATCCTTGGAGAGATTGGTGCTGAACCACCTGAAGGTCATCACAGGCCCCCTGATGGACCCACTGCAGTTTGCCTACCGGTCAAACAGGTCAGTGGATGATGCAGTGAATATGGGACTACATTACATCCTGCAACACCTCGACTCCCCAGGGACGTACGCCAGGATCCTGTTTGTCGACTTCAGCTCAGCGTTCAACACCATCATCCCAGGCATTCTTCATCAGAAACTCCTCCAGCTCAAGGTGCCCCCCTCCACCTGCCAGTGGATCTCCAGCTTTCTGACTGACAGGTGGCAACAGGTGAAGCTAGGGAGATTTACATCCAGCTCCCGAAAAATTAGTACTGGCGCCCCCCAAGGATGTGTCCTTTCCCCACTGCTCTTCTCCCTCTACTCCAACGACTGCACCTCAGAGGACCCTTCGGTGAAGCTCCTGAAGTTTGCGGACGACACCACAGTCATCGGTTTGATCCGGGATGATGATGAGTCTGCATACAGGCGGGAGGTGGAGCAGCTGATCCTCTGGTGCAGCCAGAACCATCTTGAACTTAACCCAGCCAAAACGGTGGAGATGACTGTGGATTTCAGGCGACACCCCCCTTCATTCCCCCCACTCACCATCCTCAACAGCACAGTGTCCACTGTGGACTCCTTCAAGTTTCTGGGTACCACAATCTCCCGGAACCTGAAGTGGTCCTCCCATATTGACACTGTCCGGAAAAAGGCCCAGCAGAGGTTGTTTTTTCTGCGTCAGCTCAAGAAGTTTGATTTGCCTCAGGAGCTGCTGGTTGTCTTCTACACCGCCATCATCCAATCTGTCCTCTGCTTTTCCATCACTGTCTGGTTTGGATCTGCCACTAAACAGGACAAGACCAGACTGCAGCGGATCATTAAGTCTGCGGAGAGGATCATTGGTACCGACCTACCCTCCATTGAGAACTTATATCGGTCCATAACCAGGAAACGGGCGGGAAACATCTGTGCTGACCCATCACACCCCGGCCACAAACTGTTTGAACTTCTATCTTCTGGTCGTCGTTACAGATCACTGAAGGTCAAAACCACCCGTCACAGGAACAGTTTCTTTCCTCAAGCCATCACTCTGATGAACTCCTAACATTCACCTAGTCCTACCTGTTTGCTGTACTCATGACTTTTCATCCATTATTACATTGCACATAACTCTCACACTGCTTTTTACTTCATTCACATTATATCACTGAATCTGAGTCCACATTGAAATACTGTGTGATTGTATATTTTTTCATATATTTCTGCAAAGTGTGGTTAGTCCGAGTAAATAACTGCATATATTCCTGTATATATTTGCATCCTTTTATAGAAACGTGGACAGACTGTAATTTACTGTACATACTCTGTTTGTCATTGAATCCTTATTTAAATCCTTCACCTGAACAACGAGAGCAAGTTTTTAGTTTTTAGCCAAAGTCAAATTCCTTGTATGTGTTGTGCATACTTGGCCAATAAAGCTGATTCTGATTCTGATTCTGATTCTGATGGTCACAGAAATAACTTGAATCTGACAAAAGTGGTAATAAATAAAAATTCTATGGAAAATTAACTAATGAAAACCAGACAATGCTTTTGAATTGTGGTTCAACAGAATTATTTTAAAGAACAAACTCATGAAACAGGCCTGGACAAAAATGATAGTACCCTTAACTTAATATTTTGTTGCATAACCTTTTGAGGCAATCACTGTAATCAAACGATTTCTGTAACTGTCAGTGAGACTTCTGCACCTCTCAGCAGGTATTTTGGCCCACTCCTCATGAGCAAACTGCTCCAGTTGTCTCAGGTTTGAAGGGTGCCTTCTCCAGACGGCATGTTTCAGCTCCTTCCACAGATGTTCAATAGGATTTAGATCAGGGCTCATAGAAGGCCATTTTAGAATAGTCCAATGTTTGGCTCTTAGCCATTCTTGGGTGTTTTTAGCTGTGTGTTTTGGGTCATTATCCTGTTGCAAGACCCATGACCTGCGACTGAGACCAAGCTGTCTGACACTGGGCAGCACATTTCTCTCTAGAATACCTTGATAGTCTTGAGATTTCATTGTACCCTGCACAGATTCAAGACACCCTGTACCAGATGCAGCAAAGCAGCCCCAGAACATAACAGAACCTCCTCCATGTTTCACAGTAGGGACAGTGTTCTTTTCTTGGTATGCTTCATTTTTGCGTCTGTGAACATAGAGCTGATGTGCCTTGCCAAAAAGTTCCAGTTTTGTCTGATCTGTCCATAGATCAGCTTCTGAGACATTCTCTCAGAAGCTTTGTGGCTTGTCAGCATACAGTTTGGCAAATTCCAGTCTGGCTTTTTTATGATTTGTATTCAACAGTGGTGTCCTCCTTGGTCGTCTCCCATGAAGTCCACTTTGGTTCAAACAACGACGGATGGTGCAATCTGACACTGATGTACCTTGACCTTGGAGTTCACCTTGAATGTGTTTAGAGGTTGTTTTTGGCTCTTTTGTTACCATTTGTATTATCTGTCTCTTCCATTTTTCATCAAGTTTCCTCCTGCGGCCACGTCGAGGGAGGTTGGCTACAGTCCCGTGGATGTTAAATTTCTGAATAATATGTGCAACTGTAGTTACAGGAACATCAAGCTGCTTGGGGATGGTCTTATAGCCTTTACCTTTAGCATGCTTGTCTATAATTTTCTTTCTAATCTTCTGAGACACCTCTCTCCTTTGCTTCCTCTGGTCCATGTTTAGTGTGGTACACACCATGTCACCAAACAGTACAGTGACTACTTGTCACCCTTTAAATAGGCCGACTGACTGATTACAAGTTTGTAGACACCTGTGATGTTAATTAGAGGACACATCTTGGTTGAACATGTCCCTATGGTCACGTTATTTTCAATTTTTTCTAGGGGCACCATCATTTTTGTCCAGGCCTGTTTCATGAGTTTGTTTTTTAAAATAATTCTGTTGAACCACAATTCAAAAGCATTGTCTGATTTTCATGGGTTAATTTTCATAGAATTTTTTTTATTACCACTTTTGTCAGATTCAAGTTATTTCTGTGACCATTGTGGGTTTTGCTTTCATTAACAGAGGGGTACCAACAATTTTGTCCACATGTGTAACCCTGTTTTTTAGTATTGCTGCATAATGAATTTATTATATTGACTTTAAACTTAGACTTCCAGTGGTTGCTGTCTTGTGTTTAGTTTTGTGCTACTTTGTACATGTGAAAGATGATATGTATTATGCCCAATTTACTGATTTAAGTTCCTGTTTTATGTCAGGAACAAGTGTGGTATCCAGTGGTGGGCTTTTGAAAATTTTAAAATAAAAAGACTTGGCAGATCAAAGATGATGCAAAACCCTGCAAGTAAAGAAAAAATTATAGGCAATCTTAGGAGTTAGCTCTAATTCAACTGGATGGTTTGATTAAAGTTCCAGGTCGACATATAAACTCTCATTTCCTCTCGTTTGGGTGTGCAGCTAAATAGTTAATTATATTTCCTTTAGGATAGCGTCTGCTGGAGCTGTGCTGCATTTAGTAGCTTATTACACTTCCAAAGCTGATAAGTCTGTTTTTGTTTATTATTATGTGGTGTGCATTTGTTTTTCCTCATCTCATATTTAAACATAAATACTGATTTGTGTATCATGGTAAAATAAATGTTATTGGTTGAATACAATGTCCAGTTTACAACAACCATTAGCCCGTTCTTTGTTTTCTCTATGATGCCTAACAAGCGTAAAATGTCCTGGATAATGAATAGAACTTCCTATTCAAGACTAAACAAGCAGCTTAAGCTAATTGCCATATTATTTGTTGAATGTCTGGCTTTACAGGAAAGTCACCCAATATTAATCCTTCTTAAACAAGCTCAATACTTAATGTACCAATAGAAAATTTTGTATTATTTTTCCTTTTTCATTAAAGCAATAAATGAAGAGCATATCATAGCTAATCATCGTGCCTGAAGAACTTAATTACACCATGGCCCAGTCACAATTTTCCATATAACACATCATTAAAAACAGCTCTTTCAAACCCTCAGAAGGTATGGGTTTTTTATTTTGATAACTGCTTTGGGATCCAGCATTTTGGGAAAAGTGTATATATTTTTAAGACACATGCACATACAATTTTTAGAATGTCTCTGATAATTTAAAGAAAATACCAAATGTTTGCTGTTTTGACCTACAGTATAAGGTAGTGAAAATTATCTGCAGGACAAGTACATATTCAGAGCTGCACATAAGTGGTACTCACCCCATATGTAGCAAGGTCCTAATAACCGCAGACTTCCTTGCTGTCCTCCTCAGTGTCTCCCTCAGTCATCCATTTCCACTTCATGCATTGTAGATGATGATGAACCTCCCTGTTTGAGCCTCCGCTAAGCTGTGCACCACTTGAGTACCACTTTTGTGCACCCCTGTACATATTCCATATTATTAGTGTAGTCTAGTATTTGAACAAATATAAACAGCAAAGTTAATGATTTGCCTCCTAAATGAAAGCTTAAATGAAATCCTTGGCCTGAATACTTTATATTACTGGTGTTGATAGAAAGATTTAATTCCAGGAAAATAGTGTTTTCATGTCTAGCCATAAGCACCATATCATGTTATTTTGCTTCAAAATGGAAACGTTACATTTTAGTGCCATTGGTATATGATAAAACTATTTTCATCAGCTTTATTTGGTTTGGAGTGGTGGCCTAGTTGGTAGAGCATCCACACCATAACCAGGAGGCCAGGGTTCAAATCCCGGCCGGGTCATACCAAAGACCAGGTAAAAGACCCAGCCACACTCAAAGCACTTTGAGTGGTCTTTGTGACTAGAAAAGCGCTATAAAAGTGCAGGTTAGTTAGTTAGTTAGTTAGTTAGTAAAAATGGTACATTCCGCCTTCTAGTTTGGTGCTCAACAGAATAGAACAGGGAAAAGAACGTGAACACACAGAGGACTGAACCCCCACTGTAGCCTTCACTACCTACAGTAGCTGTGTGGCCTGGGGTCTTGAAACGGAGATAGGCGCTGCCCTATGCCAAACATCATTGGCATGGGAATAACTTAACTAACTTAACTTATTTGGTTTGGTCTTAAGCAACTCAACTCTACTAACCAAATACATTTTAATGTGAAATTTTGAGTGTTTTTTTTTTTTTCTTTTTGTCTTTCGGCTGCTCCCTTTTGAGGTCATCACAGCATATCATCACCTTATATTGCAATAATCTGCATGTTGATTTGGTAAGGATTTTTATGCCGGATGCCCTTCTTGACGCAACCCTGCCCATTTATCCAGGCTTGGGACCAGCTCAGGGAGTATACTGGCTTGTGCACCCCCTGTGGCTGGGAAACCAACTGTCCTTCTTCCATTCTATTTTTGCTGAGCACCAAGCTAGAAGGCAGGAAGTACCATTTTTATATGGTCTTTGGTATGACCTGGCCGGGACTTGAACCCACGACCTTCTGGTTGTGGGGCAGATGCTCTACCTCTAGGTCACCACTGCGGTGGCACATTTTGAGTAAAATGCGTATTTATCATAAAAAGCATAAATGCAGTTTGAGTTAAAGCCGGTAAAAGTTTTCTACAGTTTTCTAAGGGCACAAAACTACCCCTGCTCCCCACCTAATATTTACAGGGGGCATCCAAACAAGAAAAAAATAGCTTAAAGTGAGGGGGACGGGAGCTAAAATGGTTCGTTTCAGACAGAGGCTAAACTGAGGAACTGAGATTTACTGCTCTGACAAATGAGTTTAATAAGCCATCTTTAATTTTTGCTTCAAGCAGCAAAACAAGGTATAAATTAAACTTCTCATACTACAAAACTGTTAAATGCTCCAAATGAGATGCATCGTTAGAGACTGACCGAGTCTTTTCCCAGTCAGGCAGTCATTTATTACAAGCCCGCTAACTAAAACAATAGCATAGGGTTTTTTTTCCCAACAGTATCGGATGTGGTGCCATCACCATATTTTGAGACATTTCAGTGCATTTCATCTCGATTCACTGCACTTCACATTTTCAGAGCTCTCAAATCCCAATATGGGGGATGCAGGTAGCACGAAGAAGTGCTCTCCCATGCAAGAAATGCAAGTTTGAATCCACTTGGTGCATTGATTTATTTATTGGAATTGAGATTCACTTCCCAGTATCATGATTCACTTACAGTGGATATAAAAAGTCTACACACCCCTGTTCAAATGCTAGGTTTTTGTGATGTAAAAAAAATGAGACCAAGATAAATTATTTCAAAATTTTTTCCACCATTAATGTGACCTATACCCTGTACAACCCAACTGAAAAACAAACTGAAATTTTTTAAGGGGAAAAATAAAAAATAAAAAACTTACAATAGCCTGGTTTCATAAATATGCACACCCTGTTATAACTGGGGATGTGGCAGTGTTCAGAATTAATCAGTCACATTCAAACTCGTGTTAAATGAGTCAGCACACACCTGCCACCATTTAAAGTGCCTCTGATTAACCCCAAATAAAGTTCAGCTGTTCTAGTAAGCTTTTCCTGACATTTTTGTAGTTACATCTTACAACTCAAGCCATGGTCCACAGAGAGCTTCCAAAGCATCAGAGTGATCTCATTGTTCAGAGTACAAAAGAATTTCCAAGACGTTAAATATACCATGGAACACAGTGAAGACAGTCATCATCAAGTGGAGGAAATATGGCACAACAGTGACATTACCAAGAACTGGACATCCCTCCAAAATTGATGAAAAGACAAGAAGAAAACTGGTCAGGGAGGTTGCCAAGAGGCCAACAGCAACACTGAAGGAGCTGCAGGAATTTCTGGCAAGTACTGGCTGTTTAGTACGTGGGACAACATTCTTCCATCTTCCATCTGGGATATGGGGTAGGGTGGCAAGATGGAAGCCTTATCTTATGAAGAAAAACATCCAAGCCCAGCTACATTTTGCAAAAACACATTTGAAATCTCCCAAACACATGCGGGAAAATGTGTTATGGTCTGATGAAACCAAGATTGAACTTTTTGACCATAATTCCAAAAGGTATATTTTGCACAAACACAATACTGCTCATCACCAAAAGAACACCATGCTTAAAGTGAAGTGTGGTGGTGGCAGCATCATGCTTTGGGGCTGTTTTTCTTCAGCTGAAACTGAGGCCTTAGTCAAGGTGGAGAGAATTACGATCAGTTCCAAATACCAGTCAGTGTTGGCATAAAACCTTCAGGCTTCTGCTAGAAAGCTGAAGATAAAGAGGAACTTCGTCTTTCAGCATGACAATGACAATGGATATCAGGGGCAGTTATCCCATGATCTGATTGCTGAGAGCGGCTGCTGTCAGTTCGTCGCTGTTTCTCTGGAGTGGCTATAAAATAAGCTGAACTACCGACCATCTGCACCTTCACTTGTACCCAGCACGCTGAGCATGGACTCCTCCTGTGTACCGGGCTGCTGCTGTCGACAGTGGACCAATGAGAATACAGTGTGTGTGCACAGATACAATAGTGCTTATGGGAGTTGTAGTTTCATAGTTTCACATTGTGATAAGCTTATTATTTAGACGTCGCTTGAGAAAACTACACTTGCTAAAGTGGCTAGTGGGAGTTGCTATCTTGCCTACCACTGGTGGAATCCACCTGCCAGTGGCAGGTTGGCAGGTGTTAATGTTAAGCCCTGGTTGTAATACCTGCTGGTAAAAAAAAATTCTCCTATAGGCTTCATGCCAAATGACACATGACCAACCCAGAAAACAGGTCTCATCACATCTGGTTCTTGTGAATGGCAGGAGCGAGATCATGAAATGACAACGATATTGACACTAAATTAATCAGCTAACCTGAACACTGAGTTTTTGTCATTGTCAGGATGTGGGATGGGCCCCGAGTCCTCGCCTTGATTTACAGTTTGTGTATTTTCTTGTCACCGGGAAGTGGGCTCAGCCCACATTCTCGCTTTAAGTTAGTTTTTGAGATTCTCTGTTTTATTAGTATCAGGGTTGTGTTCTTGGTTTATGTTTATCCCTGTCTTGTCTTTAGTTCTGGTTCTCATATTACCATTTTTTCCTGTCTTAGCTTTTGGTCTTTATGGTCATCATTAGTGTTATTTTTATCATGTCATGGTTACAGTATATTATCCTTGCCTCAGTTCTTTGTCATTACCATAGTCATGTTTATGTTTTTTTTATTCTGGTCTTAGGTTTGAGTTCATGTGTCTTGTTATTTCTGGGTTTTTCCTTAGCTTGGGTTTGGTCTTGTTAATTTCCTGATTTTCCACATCTGTTTGTATTTAGTTAATTAGTCCCAGTTATTTAAGGAACGCCGCCCCTTACCCGGGTGCAGTGTCCTCATGTGAATTCGGTGTGATTACTTTAGCGTAGCCTTGTTTTTGCCTTGTCCTGTCAGTAATTTGTGCCTTGAGTTTTTGCCTTGGCTAGCCTCTGTTTCAGCCCACGAGCTGAATTATTTTCTGTTTTGATCCATAAATCGAGCAGTCTTAGTCCTGCGTTTCGGTCCTGCCTTCTGCCCCGGAGGGGCTCCCCTAACACTCATTGGTATTTCATTCTTCTCTGAGTATAATTGCTTAAACAAAAATGGCTGGAACTGGACCATACTTCCAAATTTGTACATAACAGCAACCTATCTCTAACTTTTGGTTTCAAGCTGCTCACTTTTCCTCACAGACATGTAGCAGCTGTGACACTGACAGCACCAGTCAGCCTGTCTTTGTTTGATACTGGGGAAAAATGGGTGACAATGTGGTTATGCCAGACAGTCACTAGGAAGAAAAAACAAAATATTTCATTGACACATTATCTCTCTGCTAATGTTATTTAGCATTGCTAGGGACATTTCTGTTCAGGACTGTAAGCTAGCATTAGCTGATACATACCCTTGTAGTCCCATATGTAGCAGGAAGTATGTAGTTTAAATCATTTATCCATTTTGGTGGCACGATTTTTAGAAGTCAACCGATATATTTTATCAACATTGGTTAAGTTCATCTTTGGTAGCTTTTAAAGGTATTTTGAGTAGAATTGGGCTAGAAGTGGTCTTTGTGACTTGAAAAAGTGCTAAGTACGGGTCCCTTAGAATATTTTATGTAGGTCAAACAGGAAACTGAATTTGAACAGTGAAACAGACCTGAACCAGAAGTGATGCTAAGTAAGAGAAAAGTGATGAT
This sequence comes from Pholidichthys leucotaenia, assembly GCA_020510985.1. Classification (NCBI taxonomy): domain Eukaryota; kingdom Metazoa; phylum Chordata; class Actinopteri; order Cichliformes; family Pholidichthyidae; genus Pholidichthys; species Pholidichthys leucotaenia. Next base: position 367,979,851 of record CM035840.1, read on the forward strand.
AAATAAGAAATGTTTGTAAACCCTAATGTTAAAGAACAGCAGGAAAAGAAGCCTAGGCAGGAATAAGTTTAGATCATTTCAGTTTTGAATTTGCACAGTGAGTTTGTTAATTCATGTGTAGAATTTGTTTTGCAATGTGAGTAAATGTGAATCTAAAACTCTCCGTAGCAGAGTACTGAGCAATTAGTCATTAGCTTAGCAAGGCTTTGAGTTAACACCCTCTCAGACAAACTTCCTCGAGTAATGCGGCTCTCTCTGCGCTTTACTTTCAGCAATAAAAAGATGAAATTTTATGAAGGCAATTAAGAGCATCTGCACCAAGTAGAAATTTGATGTTCTGCTTTCTAGGCTCTGCGTGTCATGGATGCTTTAGTCCATAACTCATTTATATCTGAGTGCGTCTGTCCTCCTTATTCTCTCTTGTGCATTTTATTCATTTCCCTGCCATGCTCCCCTTCTCGCTCTCTCTATTCAGCCTCCGTCGCCATCTCTCCACCCCCCCACCACTCGCTCCCCTTCACTTCCCCGTCATTATCATCTCCATCTCACTCACTATCTCCCTCTCTCCATCTGTCCCTTCTTATGAAATAAAATATGAATCCATTATTCATTCATTCAAACATATCTATCATCACTGTGTGCTGCACTGTGCCCCTTATCTCCAAAGCTTTTTCTTATTGTGTTTCAGTAATTCACAACTGGCACGACCCCATCTGAAAACACCACAACACTGGGTTTTTTTTTTTTTTTTTTAGCAGTGCTAGCACTGACAAGAGTGGTTCGTGAGGCAGTAAAAATCCCTTTAGGGGATTCTGCTGTCATAACAATAGCAGTGTGAGCTTAAAATAACAGTAGTTTGTGTGGAAGGTTTATATAAAGCGATAAAACATGGGAACTTGCCAGTCCAGAGCACATAAATACTGAATAATTCGTGTGGTAAGGAGCCAGTGATGCTGCGAGGGAGGTCATGTTATCGACTGTGCCTTGTATATCTTTTTCATAGCATCTATATAGCTGGGATTTGATCTCTAGCATGGGGAGAGTAAAACAAACACAACAGAGAGAGGAAATCTAGGCTCTTTTTCCTAATTAGAAGCCTCTTTTGAAAAACCCATGTGCGATCGATCCCCTGTTGCCGTGCACCTCCTCATTGTTTCCAAGGAATTTTTTTGGCTGTAGGTCAGCAATTGTCAGACAGAAAGTTTCCAGGTGAAAAAAAACCAATATGGCTCCCTTTCCACCTTCAAAACATCTGGTCGGTTTTTGAGCAGCGACCATCCCCTTCCTCATTCCCCAACATGCACCACCAGATTGCTACTTTTGCTGCGTAATTAATGTGCTCACCAGAACAGCTCTTTAAATGGAATTGTAGATCATGACTTTGCCATATCAGGCCTAATGCGAGCAGGTGGGAGGTCATGGTTTCAGTAACATGTCTCTTTGTCTCTGTGCAGAATGTTGGAGGATGACCTGAAGATCAGCAGCGATGAGGAGGAGGGTGAGCAACAGGTGAGTGCCTCTGCTGTCTGTCAGCTGCTGTCTTATTCCATCTGTTCTTCAGAATTTATTAAATAACCCTAAAATACACAGATGCCTTTACATGTCTTAAATTTAGGATAGATAGATAGATAGATAGATAGATAGATAGATAGATAGATAGATAAAATGTGAATGCAGTGTATCAGTCCACACAGATAAAGACGTCACACTGCTCACTAAATATGACCTGAAAGCAAAATATTTGCAGAAAAATATTAGCACAAACTCATGGTGGAATTTTGAAGACATAAATTACACCTTGTTATAAAATATTAACTTGACAGTAATAAACAATACAATATAGTAGTTACGCTGTAACAATGTGCTCCTGGTCTCACTGTAAGGTCTTGTCCCATCATCGCCATTTAGTTTTGACATCACCAGGGAGGAAGCCTGTACTAGTTAGTGTGAAAATAGACATGTGCCCATGTGGCCTGATGAGTCCAGTTTTACGAGCAAAACGTGCATGAGATCACTATAGTCTGACAATGATGAAGAAGACAACGGATTTTCAAAAAATTACTCAGAGGACTCATAATTCATTTATCTGTCCTCCCTCGTGCGCAAAGATCCATATGAATGGCTTATGTGCAGTGGGACCGTATAGAATGTATTCCACCTGTGCCGAGTCTAAAATTAGAAAGGCTAGGGGCGTAACAACCGGCCCTGTGTAACTTTTTGCCTCAGCTTACCCTACATGCTCATAATTAATTTGTGTACTTATTTGTAAAAGGCTGTATATGTATATGAAAATTCTCTTTTTAGTTTGACAACGTTTCTGTAGCTTTCATTCAGATCACATGAGCTTCCTCCTTGTAGTCTCCAAGTGACAGTGAAGTTGTTGAAGTTTAATCTCAGTTGTGTGTGTGTGTGTGTGTGTGTGTGTGTGTGTGTGTGTGTTCTTGCTCTACTTTTAATGTTTTCTTGACAATGGTTGCTCATAACAGTGTGAACTCCATCTGACGTGCGATAGGATCTGCCATGATCATGAGCTCCAAGACACTGACTCGAGGTTATAAAAGGGTCACAGAACAGAAAGTTCAAATGTCGAATCAGAAGTTACAAAAAATGAGACGGAACATGATGAAAACAATGGGATGGTCTTGTAATTATTTAAAATGTCATTATTGGCTAATTGTTTGAAGAGAGATTAAGAAAAATGTAATGATCTTCCAGTGTCCTCTTCAAGTTTTATAATGAATCATTTAGATGCAGATTTAATTTGTGCATTCATGATGGCTTTTTAAGTTGATCCATGTATTGCAATTATAAGTGATTGTAATTGAATACTGTAAATTAGTAAGTGTTCCAGGCTCAGTAGAGTTATATAGAATTATTTGGGGGCTAAAGTATCACCCAAAGTAATAATTAAAAATGCCTGAACTTTTGAATGCTTCTCCATAACCAAGAAATTTGCCCATTTTGCACACGAGCCGTGCAGTAGCCCTGTGCTCCCTCTCTTGTTTTTCAGTATGAAAATTGGCATGGTGGCCCTTTCTGCTCTAATCACTGTCACCAGGCACTAATGATGCCAGAGAAGAGTTCAAAGCAGTCAGTGGGGGTCGTGCTGCTGCCCCCTCCCCTACTGTGCAGTCAGATATCAGCGCTCATCAAAGAGTCTCCGAGATATTTTCTGTTAATGAAAGGATACCGATTCTTCTCATTGCCTTTTAACTGGCCTTCTGATTGTGTAATTACCATGATGGTAGATATTATAATTAAAAATGATGGCACGGTCACTTATAGTGGCTTTAGTCATAATCATACTGAAAGTAGATTCGGTAATTACACACATAATAGGTGTGCATGCAAAATCGTAAGTGGCTTCCTTAATTATAGGGATTATACATGTATATGTATACGGTATTGCGAGTGATCAGACAAGATAAAATTGGATCCATAAAATTTTCTGTTTTTCCTCTTCTTTGTGAAGTGTTGTTTAATTTTCTGTTGCTTTATTTTCTTCTTTCAACCCCTTTCTCCAGCTTAAGAGTCTCTCGTTAACTCTTTTATTGTTATTTTATATTAATCTTCTTTACAACTGTTAAATATGCAATACACTCTAGGACTCAATGATACCATGCATCCAGTTACGGATACAGTTCAACTTGCACTGTCTGCTGAACAACTTCAAGGGCTCTCCAGCGCTGTAGTGGCCACGAGCGAAAGTCTTGAGTTACATGTCAACAGCAAGGAGACCAAATGCATTGATCATTTCGAAGTTGGTGGTTCCACAGGCATGCCATCTGCAACACGGAAACATGACAATAGAATAGGTCACCTTCAGACTTCTTCTGATAATTGTTCAAAATCTTGTTGATCTATATTTTGTGATAATTTAAAAATTGATTAATGTGTGCAGAAGCAGCTAATATCAAGTCCATATCATTTCACTGCAATATCTTGCAGTTGATAAATTGGTGACATTGTGTAATAATGCCCCATCACACTTTATTAATTAATTCAATTCAACTTTATATAATAACGCCATTTCACAACAACAGTCATCTCATAGCACTGTCAAATTGTAGGGGAAAACCCCACAACTGCAGAAAGACCCCAGCAATCAAGCAGTCCCCTGTGAGCAAGCACTTGGCGACGGTGGAGAGGAAAAACTCCCTTTTAGCAGGAATAAACCTCCAGCAGAACCAGGCTCAGGGAGGGGCAGTCATCTGCTGCAATTGGCTAGGGGGTGAAAGGGTGGAGATGAAGGCAAAAAAGAGCAGGCATGTAGAGTGCAAAACAGCATGATGAGGACTCAATCTAAGGCAGAGAAAGGATGTTAATGACCAGTAAAAATATTACATTGAGAGCGAAGAGAGGAGTGAAGCCCAGTGCATTGTTGGAGGTCCCACGGCTGTCTAAACCTATTAGCAGCATAACTAATGGAGGGTTCAGGGTCACCTGATCCCACCCTAACTATAAGCTTTGTCAAAAAGGAAGGTTTTAACCCTATTCTTAAAAACAGAGATTAAGGGGCAGATTTACTAAGGCAGTGCAAATTAAGGAGTGCGCAAATTAGACAGAGCGCCTAAGGGAGTGGCCAGTTTTTGCCAGCGATCTACTAACAACACGCAAAATTATGAACACAGACTCAGACACTTCATTTCAATAATGCCCACCCATCTGCCAAGAGCACCGCAAAATTGCACACAGGCACACCTGATGAGGAAGTAGATCATCAACAAAGGCACAGCCAGTTCGGAGGAGCATAATATAGTTTTTTAAGCTTTTTTTAAGCTTTTGTTTAAGCGCAAACCCCAATAAAATGATTTATTTTTGTTCATCATATATGAAAGTTTTGATTTTCATTTCACATTCATTTTCATCTTTTCTGAAGTCTGGAACATAACAAAATTAAACGCACACGATTTCATTTATTCCCCAGACAGCCACAGCAGCAGGTGAGAGCAATTCTCACCAGGGATGTCCTGGTGTGTTATCGTATGTACTTAATGTTTGCTTTTATTCTTGTTCTTAGTCCTATTTGTGTAGAAATTTTGCCCTGAGATGTAAAGTGCATTATAAATGAAATAAATTATTATTATTAGACTATATATAAGCAAATAATTTAAAAAAAAAATCCTCTGCTGGCTGATGTCCTGTGCAGCACAACACTGATCTCTGTGAGATCATTTCTGTTCATATTAATCTGTTCTGTCATGCCAAATAAAGTCACGCACGGGGAGAAGCTGTCTCTGGCCTCGCACCCTCGGTTCTCACTGGTGTCTCAGCACCAGCGATTGCTGTCATCAGGCACAAATGAATTAAGACAAGCTTTTTTGGGGCGTTAAATCCTGGTGCATTTAGCAGAAGATTGACAACCATAAACCTTAATAAATCACCTTGCGCCAGTCAGTTAAATACTCCCCTCCTTCAAATTTGCACTTTGACATGACACCTCCCACAAATACATATGCAATGAGGCCAGGCACAAAATTAACATTGTCCACACCTTTTGCCTTTGCCCTGTGCCCTTTAGTAAATCTCAACAGTAGTTTTTTTTTTTTTGTTTAACGCCAAAACAGGGTTTTGCGATGGTGCAGCACGTTAGTAAATCTGCCCCTAAGTCTGCCTCCTGAATCCAGATTGGCAGCTGGTTCCAAAGGAGAGGAGCCTGATAACTGAAAGCTCTGCCTCCCATTGTACTTTTAGAGATTCTAGGTGTTACATTTTAGGAGCATAGTGCTCTGTTAGGATGATAAGGTACTATCAGATCTTTTAAATAACAAGGGGCCTGATCATTTAGAGCTTTGTAAGTGAGGAGAAGGATTTTAAACTTAATTCTAAATTCTATGGGAAGCCAATGAAGGGAGGCCAGAACCGAAGAGATCGCTCTTTCTAGTATCTGTTAAAAGTCTAGCTGCAGCATTTTGGATCAACTGAATACTTTTTAGGGACATTTTAGGATAGCCTGATATGAGTTACAATAATCTAATCTACAGCTAACAAAAGCATGGATTACTTTCTTAGCATCACTCTGAGACAAGATGTTAATCTTGGCAATATTATGCAAATGATAAAAATCAGCTTTAGAAACAAGTTTAATATCATCATCATCATCATCATCATCATCATCATTCATATTTTATTTTGACAGGACACAATTAGTCCCACAGTTGGGGTGGGTCCTCTTACAGTTGAAGTTGAGTTTTTACACTGGATGCCCTGCCTGATGCAACCCCGCCCATTTTATCCGGGCTTGGACCCGTGCAGGGAGTACACTTGAATTGTGTACCCACTGTGGCTGGGTAACCAAATATGTGAATTAAAGAACAAATCTTGATCTTGGGCATATTATTATTTACATTAAGAGCTCTGACCTCATGCTTTTTTTTTTTTACAGATTTCATGATCATTTGCAATTTAATTTGAAACGTTAGAGATCAAACAGCAAATTAAAGAAGTATTTATGACAGCATTTGTCACACAAAAATCAATTTGATATCTTTCCTAAATCGTTAAGCCTTAGGAAGGTAACTGACTTTTTTTTAACTTCATGCAGCAGGTTGCACTTGGCAACACATACTGTATATCGTACATAATCACCAGATCTGTGGCATTCATACAAGTGAAAACATACCGTGCTCTTATGTCTGTACCACTGATCACATGGACAATCCTTTTCAGTCTTTGGTGCATAATCTACACATTACTGTCGAAGCCATAAATTTAGCTTTACTTGGTTGTGAGTACAACCATGGATGCAACAAGTGCCAGAACTACACAAAGACATTCTAAAATACAAAAACAACAAGTGGGGAAATTAACTGTCACTTGACTGCAAAACACATATGTGGGCTATACATTAAATTTAACTCCCCAAACTTTCAAAAACATTGTTATAAGTGACCCACTACTCCACCACTGCTGACTGCTTCAACACAACTTCAGGCCAATACCAGAAGTTGCACCCATAATCGTTTCTACAGTGGCACCCCCTGTCATGCTTGGGGCACGGCCAGGGACCGTGCCCTCGCTTTATGTTCATTTTGGTTTCCTTGTTTTTCCCCTTGATTATTATTAGTATTATTTGTATTACCATTATTATGATTATTATTAAGTGTCCTTTGTGCTCACTAGTTGTTGTCTGTTGCATGTAGTCCTGTCCTCATCCCCTGTTGTTTTGTGGTCATCTTTTGTAAGTTTTGTAGCTACAATGTGCCGCACTGTGTGTCTATATATATATGTTTATATGTACATATGTATACTCGCTGCTCTTGTTTTTTTCTTGCCTTCTGATTGTTGCTGTGAGTGTTGCTATCCCTGTGCTGTTGCAATCCTGGAATTTCCCCATTGTGGGACTAATAAAGGCTTATCTTATCTTATCTTATCTTAAGTTGATTATTATTATTTGCATTATGTGCAGACCAGTGTTTCCCTTGGTCCGCTGTGCTCATCCCCGTTTGTCTTTATTGTCATTTTGGTAGTCTTGTGTGTGTGTGTGTGTGTGTGTGTGTGTGTGTGTGTGTGTGTGTGTGTGTGTGTGTGTGTGTGTGTGTGTGTATATATTTGTCTTCCTATTGTCCCCAGCTCCTTATGTTTCCCCATAGCCATTTTCTCATGTATGCTCCTGTTTAGTTCTTTGTCTCCAAGCTTTCCCGTGTTCCCCTGATTAGTTTCCTCCCTATATATGTTGCCTTTTGCTTTCAGCTCATTGTTGGGTCATTGTTGTTTACAGTCGTTCCTCCTGTCAAGCTCCCCGTGCGTGTTTAGTTGTTCTCCGTGAGTTTTTTTTATCAGTTATTCCTGAGGTTAGAACCGGAGTGGTGGCTCAGTTGGTAGAGCATCCGCCCCACACCCGGGAGGCAGGGGTTCAAATCCCGGCCGGGTCATACCAAAGACCATATAAAAATGGTGCTTTCTGCCTTCTAGCGTGGTGCTCCGCATAATGGAATGGGGAAAGTAAAGTTACACACAGAGCTACCAGAGGACTGACCCCCCACTGTAGCTTTCACTACTTACAGTAGCTGTGTGGCCTAGGGTCAGAGAAACGGAGATAGGCGCCGCCCATATACACCATCATGGTGTGAAGGGATTAACTAACTAACTAACTAACTATTCCTGAGGTTATTCCAGCCCTCGTGCTGTTTTTGGTCCTCCTGAGCCTTTGTTAATAAATTATCATTTTTGCACCGAAGGCTTGCCTGCAACTGGGTCCTTCTATCCACCATCATCTGCCTGGAAGGCAGCTTTATGACACTTCCAGGAATAAGGTGGATAGTAACTCCTGGAATCCCTATTTTCCAATTAGATTGGACAGTCCAATCTAGTGCTGAAAAACTAGCTGAGAATAAATGAGTGTAGGTTTACTATTTGGAAAGAAACAGGTCATTATTACCCTTTGTATCTCTTGTGTTGTAAAAGCCTATTAATGATTTATAAGTTGTTTACAAACTAATTAATAACATACATATGAAATATTTATAATTTTTTTGTAGGGTGGTCTTAATAGGATAATCAATGCTGATTTGAAGTTAATGCGGCACATTTAATAAGTTTAAATATTTGACAAAAATTATGGTAATGAAGAGATACAATGGTATTTAACTTATTTAAAATTAGTATAATTATGTAATTAATTGGATTTTTTTGCTGCTTTTGCTATGTGGTTGGATAAACATTTGAATAGTGTATGAGGGGTAGCCTTTAATAAACTGCTGCTTCAGCCTATATCCTTTCTGTCTGTAATATGATTTTTTGTTTTATCAAAAATATAGTTTGTTATGATAAGCCAGAAATAAACTCGAATGAATGTAAATTAATACCAACAAATTAAAATAAAAGAGAGAAATTTTATCTGTTTTGTCTGAAAGCCGAAACAGTTTTGGGCATATGGGTACTAGATTAAAATTTGGCTAAATAAAAAAATAAATGCATAAAAAGTGGAAGATGAGAGAGGAAAAGGCAAAGAGAGATGAGACACACTGATAACACAGACAGAAGATAAAAGGTACAAAATAAAATCAACAGGAGAGAGGGAGAGAGAGGGAGAGATTCAGTGGCATTTTTCTTGTGCATGCTGTTAACAGGCTTAAAGCAAATGAGTGCATGGTGTATTATCTGGCTTATATAGCCTGAAGTAAAACGCAACACACATTCATAATCAAACCCACAAGGACATGCATGTACTACACACGTGCACCCATGTAATGTACATGCGGGCGTGTGCATACAGTGTGCATGTGCAGATTTGAACTCACAAGCATTTTACTCCCAGAAACACAAAAATGTAAACACAGGCTGACAGTGTATCTCTCTTTCTCTCTCTCTCTCTCTCTCTCTCTCTCTCTCTCTCTCTCTCTCTCTCTCTCTCACTCACACACACACACACACACACACACACACACACACACACACTGTCATTAGTATGCCATGGCACAGTGCTGTGAGGGCAGCAGAAGAGTATGATGAATATGTTTTTGGCACAGAGGAAAAGGAGATGGAGGAGAGGGGTAGCCATTGAAGGAAAGAGCAGTGGAAGGAGAGAAGAGGAATCCAGTGATAGCGGAAAGAAAAAAGAGAGATGTTCCTAATGACTTTAGAAACTGACAGAAAAACAGCAACCCAATTACCGCTGCAGGACTGTCCTCTGTCTCTACCTCCCTGTATTTCTCTCTTTTTTTTTCTTTGATGACAGATCACCTTGGTCAGAGCAAAGTCAGGCTCCCAAGTTCTGTCTCTATATAAAAGCACAGTTGCAGCTGGGAAAGATGTGAAGCACACAGGGGAATGTGGCAGTGCTCCATTACACTTTGGTGGCCAGCAGCAAATGTTCAGTGACATATACCATTTAACCTCAGAAAATGTCACATGAGATTGAGCTCAGCTGTGCAGCTTTACAATTAGTCTATAGAAGAAATCAGTGTTGTGTAAAGTACATTTATATATATGCCGATCAAGCATAACAAGATAACCACCTGCCTAACATTGTGTTGGTCCCCCTTTTGCTACGAAAACAGCCCTGACCCGTTGAGGCATGGACTCTACTAGGCCCCTGTGGTGTCTGGCACCAAGATATTAGCAGCAGTATACTGTACACCCTTTCAGAAAAACAATATTCCCTGATGGCTGTGGCTTCTTTCAGCAGGATAATTCACTGTGCCACAAAGGATGGTTTGAGGAGTTTGAGGTGCTGACTTGGCCTCCAAATTCCCCAGATCTCAATCCAGTCAGGCATCTGTGGGATGTGCTGAACAAACAAATCTATGGAGGCCCAGCCTCGCAACGTATAGGACTTAAAGGATCTTGGTGCCAGATACAACAGCACACCTTCAGGGGTCCAGAGGAGTCCATGCCTCGACGGGTCAGGACTGTTTTTGCAGCAAAGGGGGAACAATACAATATTAGGCAGGTGGTCATAATGTTATGCCTGATTGGTGCAGATAAATGTCAAGACAAACTTACCAAAAGCGCACTAAGGACTGGATTTACCTTTTTTTCATGCATTAAAACTTGTGCAAAGCGCAAAGGCCAAGCTTATAAAAAAATGAGTAAATGGATTAACTAAGGCCTCACATTGAGGCATACTTCAAATGAGCAAAATAGTGTGGGGTGTGAATTTTGCAGCTTTGCCTTAATGAATATGCAAAATGTGGTGTTTTTGCTGATCCCTGCAAAATATTGGATGGGGACCATGCAAATATGTTTATTGCACACACACAAAGGTGATTTATACAGGCGCCAAGTAATTGTGCTTGCTGTTTTCTGCATCTGAATTTAATACATTTCAAAAGATGATTCAGTCTGTTTGACACCCAGGTTAATCCTGTTGTTCCAGTAAGGAGGAGCACATAGAAGAAACAAATATGCCTCCAAAACTCATGATTTGTGTTAATATGTTTGGAATGATGGAAGAAAAAAATATTTTTATTTACCCAATAGCATCCTTTTAATACAAAAAAACAATGATTAAAGTAAAGCAAGCACATCTCTTCTTCTCTCCAGATGTTTGGCTGCTCCACTCTCTGACTGTATAGAACTGGCAGGACATCTACAGTATGTCACTGTTCAGGATCCTGGTGTTTGACATTGACCCATTTCCAATCTGAGTGCTGATGCCACGTATGGCACAGCTCCTACCTCAGCTCGCAGTGGATGTGTCTTTAAGGGCTGCAGACTGATTTCTTTGTTATTGCTGCAATTTTGGGGTTATATTGATTTTATTTGGTAAATACAATAAAATACACCGTGCAATTGTTCTGAAATTGCTCCGCAAGTAGCAAGGCAATTATTCGTGTTATACTTCCACGATGCTCCACTGCCTGTCGCAGTGGGCAACATTTGCTCCTCCGTATTAGATGAAATACAGTTTATCCACCTCTCCACCAATTTCAGTTGCACATGTGTTAGTAAAAGCCACCTTTGCATCATTCTCCTCCTTACATCTAGCCATCATCGCTAGTAAATTTAATTTTTTTTTTTAATTGTCCTTGTCTTCCACACTGCATTTTCTCTTTCATTTGCGTGGGTCTCCCTCTGCAGTGACACAATGAAACACGCTAACTCCCCATTTAAATATGCCTGTCTCCACCTGCCGTGACACCAGTAACCACGCCTTTTTTCCAGGTTGCATGCACAATTTAGAACTTGCTATTTTGGATCGTAGTAAATTAGGTCTGAGCATGCATAAACTACTACTACTAATACAAAAGTAATAAAATAGAAAAAAACAAAAGAAATTAAACGACAAAACTGGAAGGCAATAAATGGACCTCAGAATGAATGCATGGGTGGAAATTTGCATGTACTATTCCTGGCCTAACTTTGGTGTTGGTATTGTATCTGGCTATCTGCAGCTGTTCTTGTATTAGAGTTGGGAAAATCAGATAAACATTTGGTGATCCTATGCCTTTGAACTTTGAACGTTTGACCTCAAAATGAATGCATGTCTAGAACTTTGCTTGTACTATTCCTGCCCCGGAATTGGTGCTATCCACAGCCATTTATGTACTAATCCTCTATATAGTCTTTGAGTGGGACCTTAACATTTTCCCACACCCACGCCAGGGTGAATTGCATGGTCCCAGAAAGAGCTAAAAACTGAGATCAGCAAATGTGGTAATGTACATGGCACAGGTTTCTAAACAAGTTCAACACGATGCTCATTTTTCTATTGCAAACATTTTTGGCTTACTACACAAGGAAAGGCAAACAAGTATTCACAGAAAACTGCTTCTGTACTATTCAAGTAATCATATTGTAATTGAAAGACAGCATGCACAAAAGGAGGACTGTAAAACCCATTGTGCTGAAAAGAATGCATTTGTTGTGTATTTTATTTAAGCCTTCAGTGATGAACTGTATCTTGCAGGAACTGATTCTAATCACGGTGTGAATCACAGCTGTGTTTGATGCTTTCAGATGATTATTCTTAGGTTTCCGAAGCAAAGTAGAATTATTGGGGACATTTACATATATGAGCACAACTTTTCTAATTCATGTTTTGGATTCAACACTTTGTTGCCCTATCAGTTGTAATTTGTCTTGATGACAGAATAAGAAGACACATTTACACATGCCTTCCTATTATTCTTCTGGATCATCTTCCATCTCAACCTATACCTTGCTGCCTCTTCTGTAATGTCACCCTTTTCCATGTCCTCCTTCCCCACATCCATGAATCTTTTCCGTTTTCCACTTTTGCTCTTGTCTGGAGCACCATCCTCAACATCCTATAACCAGCATATCCACGATCTCTCTTCTACACATGTCCAAACCATCTCAGCCTTGCCTCTCTTACTTTGTTTCCAAACCAAGTATTCTTATTTTTAATCCTGATCTTCCTAGTCATTCCTAATGAGAATTGTAGCATCTTCAACTCCACCACCTCCAGCTTCGCCTCCTGTCTTTTTGTCTGTGCCAGTGTCTTCAAACTATACATCACAGCATGCCTCACTTCCATCGTGTAAACCTTCCTTTTCACTATAGCTGCTATTCCTCTCTCACAAATCCTCCCTGACAGTTGTCTCCACCTGCCTGTACTCTCTTCTTCATCTCATTTCTGCACTATGCATTGCTTTAGATGACTGACCCCTGGTATTCAAAGGTATTCACCTTCACTACCTCTATTTCTCAGCAATATATCTGTCCCCTTCTCATTCACGCACATGCATTTGGTCTTGCTTTTACTCGCTTCCATTGCTGTTCTCTTCAATGCATACTTCCACCTCTCCAGGTTGTCTTCCACCTGCTCCTTACTCTCAATACAGATCACAATGCCGTGTGTGAACACCATAGTTCACTGAAACTCCTGCACAACTTCATCTGTCAGCCTGTCTATCACCTTTGCAAAGTGGCTTAGAGCCAATTACTGATGCAATCCCACCCCCACAATTTCCATATGCATACAGATACACAAGTACATAAAATTCATGACAGGAATTCATACATACTGTATTAGGTAGCAAGACGAATATATAAAAACCCCAAATACATAAATACAGTAAAATCCAGACAGATCTGCTCTTAGTACATTTACTAGATTTGATGTACAAGTACTGACTCAACGAAATACAGTTGGGTATTTAATCTGAAATGCAGAAGAAAATGCAGAGAAGTATATAGATATACAGTGGTGCGAAAAAGTGTTTGCCCCCCTTCCTGATTTCTCATTTTTTGAGTGTTTGTCACACTTAAATGTTTCAGATCATCAAACAAATTTAAATATTAGACAAAGATAACACAAGTAAACACAAAATGCAATTTTTAAACGAAAGTGTTTATTATTAAGGGGAAAAAAAATCCAAACCTACATGCCCCTGTGTGAAAAAGTGATTGCCCCTAAACCTAATAACTGGTTGGGCCACCCTTAGCAGCAACAACTGCAATCAAGCATTTGTGATAATTGGCAATGAGTCTTTTACAGCGCTGTGGAGGAATTTTGGCACACTCATCTTTGCAGAATTGTTGTAATTCAGCCACATTGGAGGGTTTTCGAGCATGAACCGCTTTTTTAAGGTCATGCCACAGCATCTCAATTGGATTCGGGTCAGGACTTGGACTAGGCCACTCCAAAGTCTTCATTTTGTTTTTCTTAAGCCATTCAGAGGTGGACTTGCTGGTGTGCTTTGGATCATTGTCCTGCTGCAGAACCCAAGTGCACTTCAGCTTGAGGTCACGAACAGATGGCCGGACATTGTACTTCAGGATTTTTTGGTAGACAGCAGAATTCATGGTTCCATTTACCCCAGCAAGTCTTCCAGGTCCTGAAGCAGTAAAACAGCCCCAGACCATCACACTACCACTACCATATTTTACTGTTGGTATGATGCTCCTTTTCTGAAATACTGTTACTTTTACTCCGGATGTAATGGGACACACACCTTCCTAAAAGTTCAGCTTTTGTCATGTCAGTCCACAGAGTATTTTCCTGAAAGTCTTGGGGACCATCAAGATGTTTTCTGGCAAAACTGAGACAAGCCTTTATGTTCTTTTTTGCTCAGCAGTGGTTTTTGTCTTGGAACTCTACCATGCAGGCCATTTTTGCCCAGTCTCTTTCTTATGGTGGAGTCATGAACACTGACCTTAACTGAGGCAAGTGAGAGGCCTGCAGTTCTTTGAATGTTGCTGTGGGGTCTTTTGTGACCTCTTGGATGAGTCATCGCTGTGCTCTTGGGGTAATTTTGGTCGGCCGTCCACTCCTGAGAAGGATCACCACTGTTCCATGTTTTCGCCATTTGTGGATAATGGTTCTCACTGTGGTTCGCTGGAGTCCCAAAGCTCTAGAAATGGCTTTATAACCTTTTCCAGACTGATAGATCTCAGTTACTTTGTTTCTCATTTGTTCCTGAATTTCTTTGGATCGCAGCATGATGTCTAGCTTTTGAGGATCTTTTGGTCTACTTCACTTTGTCAGGCAGGTCCTATTTAAGTGATTTCTTGATTGAGAACAGGTGTGGCAGTAATCAGGCCAGGGTGTGGCTTGAGAAATTGAACTCAGCTTTCCAAAGATGTGATAAACCACAGTTAATTTATGTTTTAATGGGGGGGGGGGGGGTGCAGCAATCACTTTTTCACACAGGGCCATGTAGGTTTGGATTTTTTTTACCCTTAATAATAAATACCTTCATTTAAAAACTGCATGTTGTGTTTACTTGTGTTATCTTTGTCTAATATTTAAATTTGTTTGATCTGAAACATTTAAGTGTGACAAACATACAAAAAAAGAGAAATCAGGAAGGGGGCAAACACTTTTTCACACCACGGTACCTCTTTAGTGGCAACCACCTACACACCGTCTAAAGCAGAGAATTATACTCTGATGCTTGGTTTAAATATGCACTTTGTTTGCTCTTTACTAAATAAACAAAGAAGTGATGAGTGGATGTTTGTGGAGAAGATGGCACTGGGATAAAGGCTGAAACATTGCATGCAGGCAAGCATTATTCAAAGAAACACAAAGCTAAATTTTGGGAATTATCCTTATTTTTAGCTGCAGAAATGTCATGCTGCAAACTGTCTGTATAATCAAAGGGTTTTGTTCTGTAGTGATAGGTGATGCTCTCCAGTGCTCAGATCATGGTATATGTGATTATCAGAGTGTGGTGGGTCTCACTTTCTCCAGAAAATACCAATAAACCTTGAAACAGAGATAATGTGTATGAAGAGGTCAGAGGAAAGGAGACCATAGGAACAAACAAGCAAGAAAGTGTAGATTGATGGGTTTAAAAGGTTACAGAACAAATGAAGAGATAAAATGACTCAAGGATCTTAAAGAGAGCTGAGTAAATAGACAAGCCTCTCATCTGCAGCTGCGTTGGAAAGGAAAAAAAAAAACTGTACACGATTAGGATTAAAAATTAGGGGAACAATTAAAAAACAGACACTTTTTGAGGACTGGAACATGGCTTTCACCTAACCAGTGAACAGATAACCAGTCAGCAAGAAGATGAAAATCTGTGGCTTTTTGTTGTGTGAATTATGCAGTTTGCATACAAAGAAATAGTCTAAATTTGAGGGGGAAAAAACGGAGAATATTGTATATTACTAGCAGCTCCCGAAACGCATATGGTGCTTTTGTATTTTAACAGTGACTTCATGAGAAAAAAAATAACATATTTGTGAGGAAAAGTTCCAAATTTACAAGAAATTAACACTCCCATGCAAGAGATGCAAGACTGCATTAATTTGGTGCCTTTTTGATTACCATTTAGAAGAAGAAGCCATCTCTATTGTCATTCAGTCCATACAGCCAATCATGTACAGTAGAACGAAATTACGTTTCTCCTATCTACAATGTTAATTACATGTAGAATCAGAGGGGTTGCTGCCATGCAAGGCGCCACTACAAACAACTTCTCCTTCCCCCCATTCTGTTATGCTGAGCACCAAGCTAGAAGGCAGGAAGTACCATTTTTATATGGTCTTTGGTATGACCCAGCCGGGACTTGAGCCCCCAACCTCCTGGTTGTGGGGCGGGGCGGATGCTCTATCAACTAGGCCACCACTCCAACTTTCTTGTTGGCAATTCCCTTAAAATTATGCATTAAAGGTGCACTTTTCAGGCATTAAGTTTTGAAATACTGAAGGAAATATAAGTATTTTGATGTTTCAATGGTATTCATGTCAGCTATGGACATATTTTAAAAGGATGAAAGTCAAAACACAATTTTGCACTGCATGGGCCCTTTAAATACATGTTTTTAGGTGATTAAGGGTATAGTAATTTTTGTGGTTACAGAAAGGGTTTTTCTTTAAACAGCCCCTACCAAGTCACTTGGAGTTTTTTTTTCCCTCTAAATGGTCATAAGGTTTAAGTACTGGTAAAGACACTTTCTGTTGGTGTTTTATGTTGGTGATAGTCTCAAAAAGTCATAAATTTGAGAAAAGTTTCATATTTAATTCCTTTATCACTTGAGGTTTTCATTTTAATTTATTATGGTTTAATGCTCAGAATTTGGGAACTAAAAGCTGTCAGTGGACGAACTGTGTCAAATCCACCTGGCATGGGAGAAAAAGATATGGACATATGGAATACAGAACCTCTTTGTTTTCCACTTGTTCAAATCCAGGAGCTGCTGTACTTCCAGTAAGGCAACCCCTACGCAATACTTGCATCAGAAATTCAAGATTTTGAATGGTTCGTTCAGGTGTTAGAAATGCTTTATAAAGTCTGTTGGTCAGAGTAAAGTGGCACCATAAAAGACAACCAAAGAATTCATTGTTTACTTCCTGTTTAAATTGGCGTGGGGGTGTTTAAAGCCTCATTGGAGCTGCATCTTTGGGCCTCCTGTGAAACATCACAATGTTTTGCACCCACATGAGAGTAGAAAGATATGGAGATTTTTAGAAAAAAAAAAAATCATCCCAGAGGCTTTAAGGTCGGCATTGTCTCGCTTTCGGTGGAAACAGCTTGTCGCTTTTTTGTCAGGAACAATGCTTTGTTTGCAGCATTGTAGCAAAGGAGATTGTGCGACTGAATGCTGGTTGGGTTGTTCTTTATTTAAATCCAGCCAGAGCCACCATCCAGCTAAATATATTCACACATAGATCCTCTCCATGAGCCAGGCAAGTCTCCCAAAGCCAAAGATCTGAGGAGGTTTGTTGTTCTAGCCTGCAGCTCCGCATCGATCTATCAGAAACTTCACTGGTCCAGCTAATCACTTTATTCCTAGAGAGCCAGAGAGACAGAAAGAGAGGGAGGAAAACAAGGAGCCAGAAGCAAGGAAGTGATTCTGTTTTCATCTGAGCGATCCATATTAATTGCAGGGTTACAGCACTTGAAAACAAATTACTGTCAAATATTTGCAGAAATTGAGGCGATTGTATTTTCTTCATTCTAATTGATGTAGTGAAATAGGGAAAAATGACTTGGCAGTGTCAAAGAGAAGAAAAGAGGATGAGGAAGACAGGTGGAGGTTAGAAGAGGGTTCGCTGGCAGGCTTAAACACCCTCGATTCTATAGCTGAAAGGAGGAGGTGTATGAATAGAAATAAAGGTGAGATGGAGGAAACAAGGAAAAGGGGAGGAAACAGACGATGAAAATAAAGTTTGTTTTTGTCATTTCAATGCCAAGAACCCTCTTTTTGTCTAATGGAGGAGACCAGAGGATGAGACATAACAGATTAAACGAGGTAAAGTGAGGATATTTCTTGTTTAAGTTCTCACAACTTGAAACTCACTTTTTTCTAAAAATGTTTTTTAAAAGTGTATTTCCCAATATAATTAATTCAGTATTTTGATACATTATAAATATCTTTGTATTCTTTTAAATTAATTAAATTATTTTTGGAAGTGGACTGAGTTGTCACCTTTCAAATGTATTTGTTTTTTTAACATAAAAACTATTTGTAAAATTGACAAAATTATACATAGTATATCTACAGGGTTTAAGTTCACCTATGAAATGGTTGCATAATACTCAGTCTGTTAATAAAAATAAAGATAAACATAGATAAAATTACCATGGTACTAGAGAGGAGAGTCCGGCCATTGGTCAAACCTCGGATTCAGTAGGAGCAATGTGGTTTTCATCCTGGCCATGACACATCGGACCAGCTCTTTACCCTCTCGAGAATCCTCAAGGGTTCGTGGGAGTTTGCCCAACCAGTTTACATGTGTTTTGTGGACTTGGAGAAGGCATTTGACCGCATCCCTCGTGGTTTTTTTTGGGGGGTGCTTCAGGAGTATGGGGTATTGGGCTTGTTGCTACGAGCTATTCGGTCTCTGTACGACCGTTGTGAGAGTTTGGTTCGCATTGCCAACACTCGGTCGGAGTCAATCCCAGTGAGAGTTGGACTCCGCCAGGGCTGCCCTTTGTCACCAATCCTGTTCATAATTTTTATGGACAGGATTTCTAGGCGCAGACACGGAATGGAGGGTGTCATGCTTGGTGACCACAGGATCTCATCTCTGTTGTTTGCAGATGATGTTGTCCTGCTAGCTTCATCCAGCAGTGACCTACAGGTCTTACTGGGATGGTTTACCGCTGAGTGTGAAATGGCTGGGATGAGAATCAGTACCTCCAAGTCAGAGTCCATGGTCCTCAGCCGGAAAAAAGGTGGATTGTCGACACTCTTCGGGATAGGGACAAGTTCCTGCTTCAAGTGGAAGAGTTTAAGTATCTTGGGGTCTTATTCATGAGTGAGGGGAGAATGGAGCGAGAGAATGACAGATGGATTGGAGCAGCATCTGCAGTGATGTGGATGTTGTACCTGTCTGTTGTTGTGAAGAGGGAGCTAAGCTCTAAAGCAAAGCTGTCGATTTACCAGTCAATCTACATTCCTACCCTCACCTATGGTCACCATGGTGATCTGTGGTCATGAGTCAAAGAAATATATGTAGCTCTATTTAGATATTTAAGTGCAACTGGATTAAAAAATTTTTAGTTTTTTTCTTTTTTTTTCTCTGCCATTCTCTTGTCCACACTCCAACCCGGTGGGTGGCAATGGTGCACCTGCGGGCTGGATGCTAGAGGAAAATTTCACAAAGCGATGAGTTTAACGTCACAAAGCTATGAGGATTACGTCACGTCATAAAGCTATGAGGAAATCGTCACAAAGCGATAAGAGGAAAACATCACAAAGTGATAAGAGGAAAACGTCACAAAGCGATATGAGGAAAATGTCACAAAGCGATATGAGGAAAACATGGTGCGGTCAGTGGTGGTAATGCACCTTTGAGCTGGTTGCCAGAGGACATCTCGACTGCACCTCGGACACAGTCCAAGGACGGATAATTTTTTCACATATAAGGAGTTGTTCAGAACTCCTTATACTAAGCTATAGAGTGATGATAATCAAGTCAGTGGTGGTAATGCACCTGTAAGTTGGTTGCCAACTGCCAATCAAATCTAAGAGAAGAAGAAGTATTGAACTCGTGAGAAATCGGCAGAAGAGGAAGAAGGAATGTTGTCAAGAACACATCTGGTAGGTGGTGGTAATGCACCTGTAAGCTGGTTGCCAACCACCAATCAAATCTAAAAGAAATATTGAACACGTCGGATAATTCAAGAAGAGCTCCTGACGACAGAGTGATGACCTGAAGAATATAGAGTGGGACCAGATAGAGTGTTAGACATCATGTAGACATGGAAATCTCACTGTTTGAAGAAGAAGAAGATTGTTCAGAACTCCTTATAAGAACTCCTTATACAAAGATATAGAGTGAAGAAGACAAAGAAGTGGTTGGCAACTGAGAAGAATTGACTTTTGATACACAAAGTGATGTTTACGGAGTGAAGTACGTGGCAGTAAGGACTACAGCTCCTGACCAGATAGAGTGATGATATAGAGTGATGTAAGTGGCAGTAATGCACATGTAAGCTGGTTGCCAACCAACCGCCAATCAAATCTAAGAAGAAGAAGTATTGAACACGTTGAGGAGGAGACATGAGACACACAGACATTTCATGAATTAATAGAGATGATAATGTCAAGCCGGGGGATCCTGGGTTCGATCCCAGCCCCCGACCAACAGTGATCTGTGTGGAGTTTACATGTTCTTCCCGTGTCTGCGTGGGTTTACTCCGGGATTTCTCTGGTTTCCTCCCACATGCCAAAAACATGCAAGTTAGGTTAATTGACCTCAAGCTGGGGATTCTAAATTGTCCTTAGGTATGACTATGCGAGCGAATGGTTGTCTGTCTCTCTGTGTTGGCCCTGCGATGGACTGGCGATCTGTCCAGGGTGTACCCTGCCTCTCACCCAAAGATGCTGGAATAGGCCCCAGCCCCCCCGCGACCCGAAAGGGATTAAGCAAAAGATGATGGATGGATGGATGGATGGATAATGTTGTCAAGAATACATCTGGTAGGTGGCGGTAATGCACCTGTAAGCTGGTTGCCAACCGCCAATCAAATCTAAAAGAAGAAGTATTGAACACGTCAACATTTTTCCTCATTAAACATATTTCTGATGGAGCTATTGACCTGAGACTTTCACCAGATATCAGTAACAACCCAAGTAATTCATACATACAAAGAAATCTAGGCAACTGTGTTCACAAAACAAGTTATATTTAATAAAGTGGGATGGCACAGGGAATAAGTATTGAACACACTTGGTGAAATTAATTTAATATTTAGTAGAAAAGCTTTTGTTGGTAATAACAACTTTCAGACACCTCCTGTATGGAGAAACTAGGCACAGGCATTGCTCAGGAGTGATTTTAGTCCATTCTTCCACACAAACTGTCTTCAAATCTTGAAGGTTCTGTGGAGGTCTTCTATGAACTCTAATCTTCAATTCGTTCCATAGATTTTCAATTGGATTCAGGTCAGGTGACTGACCGGGCCATTCTAGCAACTTTATTTTCCTTCTCTGGAGCCAGCTGAGTTTCCTTGGCTGTGTGTTTGGGATCATTGTCTTGCTGAAATGTCCACCCTCGTTTCATCTTCAGCATCTTGGCAGATGGCAACAGGTTCTTATCAATGATGTCTCTGTACATTTGTCCATTCATCTTTCCTTCAATTATATAAAGTCTGCCTGTACCATGTGCTGAAAAACGCACTCACACCATGATGGGATGTGTAGTGCCATTTCTCCTCCAAACATACTGTGTCGTGGCATCCAAAAAGTTAAATTTTGGTCTCATCTGACCAGACTATATTCTCTCAGTATTTAAGATAAGATAAGCCTTTATTAGTCCCACAATGGGGAAATTCCAGGATTGCAACAGCACAGGGACAGCAACACTCAGAGCAACAATCAAGAAGACAAGAAAAACAAGAGCAGCGAATATACATATGTACACATACTAAATATATAAATATACAGTATATACACACAGTGCGGAGCATTGTAGCTAGATGGAATAAACAGCATAACCGTCTACTTAGTTATCCTACATAATATGAATATGTACCCATACATATTGTCACCCTCCGTAGCGACTGATATTGTCCTAGTTGTATACTGGAGGGGACATTTGTGTAAGTCTATTGTGTCTTTCGCATTCAATACTATTAGGTCGTCACATTTTTTGCTATCTCTGCGAGCAGCCCTGCTTAGGTTATACAGTCTGACAGCTGTAGGTAGGAAGGACCTGCGAAACCTCTTGGTTGCGCACCTAGGATGATGAGGTCTGCTGCTGAATGAGTTCCTCAGTGCGTTCAGTATGTCCTGCATAGGGTGGGACTCGGACTCCAGCAGAGATGACAGTTTAGCCACCATCCTTCTCTCTCCTATCTCCTCCACTGGGTCAAGGTGTTTCCCCAGGACAGAGCTAGCTTTCTTGATCAGTTTGTTCAGTCTCTTCCTATCGGCTGCTGTAATGCCACTGCCCCAGCAGACCACTCCAAAAGTGATGGCTGATGCCACCACCATGTCGTAGAATGTCTTCAGCAGTGCCCCTTGTACACCAAAAGACCTGAGTCTCCTCAGTAGGAACAGCCTGTGCTGTCCCTTCTTGTAGAGTGCATCGGTATTGTGTGATCAATCTAGTTTATTGTTCAGATGAACACCCAGGTACTTGTAGGATGTCACCATCTCAATGTCTGCTCCCTGTATGTTTACTGGTGCTGTGAGGGGTTGTCCTTGCCTGCGGCAGTCCACCACCAGCTCCTTAGTTTTCCTCGCATTGATCTGGAGGCAGTTCCGATGGCACCAGTCCACGAAGTCCTGGATAAGTCCTCTGTACTCAGCTTCATCTCTGTTGGAGATGAGGCCGACGATCGCAGAGTCATCAGAGAACTTCTGTAGATGGCAGTGTGTTGTGTTGTGTGAGAAGTCCGCAGTATAAAGGGTGAACAGGAAGGGAGCCAAAACCGTTCCCTGGGGGAGCCCTGTGCTACCGATGATCGTGTCGGACACACAGTCCCGGGTTCTCACAAACTGTGGCCGGTTAGTGAGGTAGTCCAGGATCCATGATGACAGGTGCTGGTCCACCCCTGCGCACAGCAGCTTGTCCTTCAGGATCATCGGTTGGATGGTGTTGAAAGCGCTGGAGAAGTCAAAGAACATGATCCTCACCGCATTCCCGGGCTTCTCCAGGTGGGACAGAGAACGGTGAAGGAGGAAGATCACTGCACCCTCCACCCCAATGCCATGCTGGTAGGTGAACTGGAGTGGATCCATCGCTGGTCCCACCAGGGGGCGGAGGTGAGCAAGGAGCAGTCTCTCCAGGGTCTTCATCATGTGAAACATCAGGGCCACTGGTCTGTAGCTGTTCTGTTCATTTACTGAGTTAAGTTGATCCCATTCCACAACATGTGGTGTTTGGGGCAGCGCCTATCTCCGTTTCACTGACCCTACGCCACACAGCTACTGTAAGTAGTGAAAGCTACAGTGGGGGGTCGGTCCTTCTGGTAGTTCTCTGCTTCCAAATGTTGTTTAAACGAGCTTCAGCATGCTTTTTCTTCAGCAGTGGAGTCTTGTGAGGTGAGCAGGCATAGAGCCCATGTCGGTTGAGTGCATTACTTATTGTTTTCTTTGAAACAGCAGTACCTGCTAACTGCAGGTCTTTCTGGAGCTCTCCACAAGTGGTCTTTAGCTCTTGGATAATTCTTCTGATAATTCTTTTGACTCCTCAGTCAGAAATCTTGCGAGGAGCTCCTGATCGTGGCCAGTTTATGGTACAGTAAAGTGATGATCTTTTTTTTTAAATCTTCATTCATTTTCTTCCGCTTAATCCTTTTCGGGTCGCGGGGAGGCTGGAGCCTATTCCAGCATCTTTGGGCGAGAGGCAGGGTACACCCTGGACAGATCGCCAGTCCATTGCAGGGCCAACACAGAGAGACAGACAACCATTCACTCTCACAGTCATACCTAAGGACAATTTAGAATCCCCAGTTTGATGCCAATTAACCTAACTTGCATGTTTTTTTGGCATGTGGGAGGAAGCCAGAGAAATCCCGGAGTAAACCCACGCAGACACGGGGAGAACATGCAAACTCCACACAGATCACTGTTGGTCGGGGGCTGGGATCGAACCCAGGATCCCCCAGCCAAGGGTGAGTTGCTGTGCTGCCACAGTGCTAACCACTCCTCCACCGCGCCACCCAAAATGATGATCTTTCCACTTCCAAATGATGGCTCCAACAGTGCTCACTGGAACATTCAGCAGTTTAGAAATGGGCCTGTGACCAGTGCCATCATTATGGTTTATATTGTGAAGGTCTAGAGAGAGCACTTTGCTTCTACTCATCATGAGTTCTTTGTGGTGTGACAATTTTCTTCTTCTTTTTCTTCTCTCGGTTACTGGCGGATAGCAAACAACTGAAAGGTGCATACCGCCACCTACTGTACAAGAGTGTGTAACATTATGCCATCTGAGCCCGAACCCTACTATGACTTAATCCTGTGTTATTTAAAAAAGAGAAGAGAGCCCTTCTCATGATTCTTAGTGCCTCTCCATCTCCATTTGTTCCCAGAATGCCAGTTAAATCCCATTCCCTACCGGCCTCTCGAACTTCATTTTTCATTCTCTCTCTTTCATTTCCATACTTGCGACAGTGTAATAAGATGTGCTCGACATTTTCTTTTACTCCACATTCTCTACATTTGTCACTTTCGCTTTTCCCCATGGTGAATAAAGTGCCATTTAAACCTGTATGATCCAGTCTGAGTCTTGCCATAATGATGTCTTCCCTCCTGTTTGCTGTTTTATAATTCTTTAGTGCAAAAGATTTTTGTTTTGTAATATGATCTGCCTTTATGATCTTCATCCCACCTTTTTTTGCCATAGCTCAATTCTTTTTTTTCTTGATTACTGCTTTCCCTTCACCTTTTCCAAGAGACAATGGCATTCCCTTTCAATCCTTCGTGTGCAGAAGTGAACTTGTCCACCATCCCTGTGTACCCTAAATAAACTGTGATAGAGCTCAATCACCAAGTCTTCCCTTGTAGATTTTAGTGTCTGTATGGTTTTTAAAGCTGCAAGTGAATCTGTGCACACCACCACCCGGTCCGGTCTGACCTCCTCTACCCACTGCAAACCAATAATTATTGCTATCATCTCTACTGTAAACACGGATGTATTGTTGGAGAGTCTTTTTGAGATGGTCACTTTAAACTCTGGAATGTATAATCCAACTCCAACAGAGCCCTCTTTGTTCTTTGAACCATCAGTATAGAGCTGTAAGTAGTTATAGTAATTGTTCCTGAGGTAAATGCTTGGGGTTTTTTTTGTTTTGTTTTGTTTTATTAATTTTAAACTTTATACAAAGAAAATGCAAAATTCACAAAACAATGCAGGACCGGTCAAACATATTCACAGCTGTCACGACTCGCCGCTCATCAGCGGCGCCAGCTGTGCGCACACCTGCACCTCGTCAGCGGCGAGGGATTTAAGCCGCCTTGCCCTAGGCTTCGGCCTGAAGCCGTCTGTTCTCATCAGCATCTCTTGCTGCAAGGAATCCCCTTCACCAAGCAAGATATCACGTAAGGATCTCTTACCTTTTCCTCCCAGCCTTCTCCCCTGTGCACAGGTGGATTTCCCGGCGGCGGACAACGTTCTCCAGCCACCATCTCCTCGCTGCTGCATCAGGCGCTCCAGGTCGCTGTCTACCGGGCTACGCCCTTGCTTAACGCCAGCCACCTGCCCAAACCAAGTAAGCCAGCTGTCATTATCATATCTCCTGTGTTGGTGTGGTGCCCGTTACCCTTCTCCCTCTGCTTCTCCCATAGGGTTGTCCGGCTGAACGGCTTCCTGCCCCCGTGCCTGACGCAGACGCCATCACCAACATATACCCATCTCACAGACACACACTCATACACACTTGCTGTTAATAAAGCTATTGAATCTACCCTGAGCCTGCGTGTGTGTCTCCTGAGCCGTGCATTATGTCAGTACGGCTTCAGCAGAGCGGCTCGGCAGACAGCGGGCTCGCACGCCGTCTTTCCACCCTTGAGGCTCGGGTGGATCTAATAGCCCATCAACAACAAGTGATCTTAAATCAATTATGTACAATTACTAACCGATTGGACCGCTTGGACCCCCAACAGCCGTTCCCCCCGGCTCGTCTGGGTGGCGCGGCTCCTGCTGCTCCAGCAGCCGTTCAGCCTGCTCCGGGTGCTGCGGCACGGCTCACACCTATTCCGACCCCCGCCTGCTTTAGCGGTAAGCTCGGTGGAGCGCGGGGGTTTATCATGCAGTGTGAGTCCGTGTTTCACCACGTTCCCGGAGACTTTCCCTCAGACCATAGCCGGATTGGCTACATAGGAAATCTCTTGGAGGGGTGAGCGCTTACCTGGGCTTACGCCGTAATGGCGAAGCCCAGCTACGCCACCCTCACCTATGGCCAGTTCGTGAGACTGTTCCTGGAAGTGTTCGATCACTCGCGTACAGAGAGCGTTCAGGTCGATCGTCTTCTCAGCCTCCAGCAGGGAAGCCGGTCGGCCGCTGATTACGCGATCGACTTCCGGGTTGCTGCGGAGGAGGTTGGCTGGGGAGAGCGTTCGCTCTGCGGCATCTTCCTTCACAGTCTCAGCGCAGGACTGAGGGATGAACTGGCTGGACGGGATATCCCGGAGACATTAGCGGAGCTGACTTCCCTTGCCATCAGCTTGGATAACAGGCTGCGCGAGCGTGCCTCGGAGCGGAAGTCTTCTTCTCGCCCTCGAGGTGCCTCGGCGCGCCTGCCCCAAGCTCGCCCCCTGGCATTGCCGTCACCGGGGTACTCCGAGGAGTCGGAGCCGATGGTGACAGGCTGGACAAAGCTCCCCCCAGCGGAGAAACAACGCCGCCGTGAGTTGGGCCTCTGCATGTATTGCGGGGGCAGCCAACACACGGTGGAGCATTGTCCACAGAAGCCAAACGGGGAGGTCCGCGAGTTACTGTAGGGGGCCTTGCGGACGCTAATCGGTTAGCTCCCCTCACTCAATTGACGCTGCCCATCCGATTCTGTCACAATCCCACAGGACACCTCACCCATGCACTGGTGGATTCAGGCACGGAGGGTAGCTTTATTTCACAGAGCCTGGCAACCCGATTGGGCATCCGTTGCCACCCCCTCAAGTGTCCTCTCGCCCTAGTAAATCTCTCCCGTGTTTCCCTGGGAAAAGTAACACACCAGACGACCCCTGTCCCAGTAATTATCTCAGGAAATCATCGGGAGGAAATCACCTTTTTCGTCTTACCATGTTCAGTGTCACCTGTCATTCTTGGATACCCATGGCTCCGCCTCCACAATCCTGTCCTGGACTGGAGGTCCGGCAGAGTGTCCGCCTGGAGCTTCTTCTGCATGGGCACCTGCCTCCAATCCGCTGCCTGCGCCCCATCCTCTCCTCCTACTCCCAAGGACGCCGCGCCTCCGGATCTCACCCTGGTGCCCTCGGAGTTCCACGACCTGGGCATGGTCTTCAGCAAGTCCAAGGCGATGTCTCTTCCTCCGCACCGGCCCTATGACTGCGCTATTAACATCCGCCAGGGGGCACCCTTACCCTCGGGACGTTTCTACAGCCTGTCAGTGCCGGAGAAGGAGGCCATGAATACTTATTTGAAGGAGTCGCTGAGTGCTGGAATCATCCGCCCCTCGTCATCACCATTAGGCGCTGGGTTCTTCTTCATGGGCAAGAAGGACGGCTCCCTTCGTCCCTGTATTGACTACCGTGCCCTTAATGACATCATGGAGAAGGACCGCTACACCTTGCCCCTAATGGACACCGCCTTCCACTCCCTCCAGGGGGAGACTTGGTTCACTAAGCTGGATCTTCGCAGCGCATACCACCTCGTCCGGATCCGGGAGGGAGACGAGTGGAAGACAGCCTTCCGTACCCCGAACGGTCATTTCGAATACCTGGTTATGCCGTTCGGGTTGACCAACGCTCCAGCCGTCTTTCAGTGCCTTATTAATGACGTCCTCTGGGATTTCATCGGCCTGTTTGTGTTCGTCTACCTGGATGATATCCTTATCTTCTCCAGATCCAGGGACGAGCACCGGGTCCATGTGAGGCGGGTCCTTCAGAGGCTGCTGGAGAACAGATTATATGTTAAAGCGGAGAAATGTGAATTCTACGCCAAGACTACGTCCTTCCTGGGGTTCGTCATCTCTCATGACCAGGTGCTCCCGGACCCAGCGAAGGTTAAAGCGGTGGTAGAGTGGCCCACTCCTACATCAAGGAAGCAGGTTCAACAGTTTATTTATTGGGTTTGCCAATTTCTACCGCCACTTCGTCCCAAATTTTGGAGCCATTGTCGGTCCCCTGACCCGCCTCACCTCCCCTAAGACCCCGTTCCGGTGGACTGAAGAGGCCGCAGCTGCTTTCCAGGCGCTAAAGGCGGAGTTTTCCTCCTCCCGGGTTCTCAGCCAAGTCGACCCCACGCTGCAATGCATCGTTGAGGTGGACGCTTCGGACACGGGGGTGGAGGCGGTGTTGTCCCAGCGGTCGCCTGTCAACGGGGCCAAACGGCCCTGCGCCTTCTTCTCTCGGCGCTTGTCCCCGGCGGAACGTAATTACGACGTGGGGGACAGAGAGCTCCTCGCCATCAAGCTCGTGCTTCAGGAGTGGCGTCACTGGCTGGAGGGGGCTGCCCTGCCATTTGTGGTACTTACCGATCACAAGAACTTGGAATATTTAAGATCTGCCAAACGTCTGAATGCCCGCCAGGCGCGTTGGTCCTTGTTCTTTGCCAGGTTTCGCTTTAACATCACCTTCAAGCCTGGCTCCAAAAACGGCCTGCCCGACGCCCTCTCTAGGCAATTTGCCCCTGAGGCGTCAGAAGACACTGTCCACACCATCTTGCCCAGGTCGTGCGTTGTGGGGGCCGTCTTGTGGGACATCGAGAGCAAGATCCGGAAGGCGCAGGAATTGGAACCGGACCCTGGCGGTGGACCGGAGGGGAGGCTTTTTGTGCCGTCCACTGTCTGGGGGGAGGTAATCCACTGGCTTCATACATCTAAGCTCACCTGCCATCCTGGGTCCTCTCGGATGATCGACCTCCTCCAACGCTCCTTCTGGTGGCCGGGTCTGCGGAGGGACGCCGCCCGCTACGCCCGGGCCTGCCCCGTCTCTGCCACCAGCAAGTCAGGTAACGCCCCCCCCCGCGGGCCTGCTCCAGCCCCTGCCCGTCCCTGGTAGGCCCTGGTCGCATATCGCCCTAGACTTTGTCACCGGTCTCCCTGTCTCCAACACCTTCGACACAGTCCTGACCATCGTTGATCGTTTCTCCAAGGCTGCTCACCTCGTGCCATTACGGGAGCTCCCTTCTGCCTTGGAGACGGCGGACCTCCTCATCCAGCACGTGGTCAGGCTGCACGGGATTCCGGTAGACGTGGTTTCGGACCGAGGCCCCCAGTTTGCCTCGGACGTCTGGAGGTCTTTCTGCAACGCCCTGGGAGCCAAGGTAAGCCTCTCCTCCGGCCATCACCCCCAATCCAACGGGCAGTGTGAGCGGACCAATCAGGAGCTGGAGGCTGCGCTCCGCTGCATCACAGCATCCAAGCCCGCGTCCTAGAGCACACACCTCGCCTGGGTGGAATACGCTCATAACACCGCCCGCTCTTCTGCTACCGGGATGTCCCCATTCAAGGCATCCTCGGGCCACGATCCTCCTCTGTTCCCCACGCAGGAGAGCGAGTTGACTGTCCCCTCAGTCCGGGCGCACCTCAGGCGGTGCCGCTCCATTTGGTCTTCGGCGCGCAGCGCACTTTTACGCACGGCGGAGCGCAACAAGTCCATGGCGGACCGGCACAGGAGACCTGCCCCTGCCTATCAGGTAGGCCAACGAGTCTATGTGTCCACTCAGGACGTCGTTTTAAAGGGTGAGAGGAGAAAGCTGGCACAACGTTTCATGGGCCCATACCCCATCACCAAGATTATCAACCCGGTGGCTGTGCGTGTGGCTATTCCCCCCTCCCTCCGCATCCATCCCACCTTCCACGTCTCCAAGGTGAAACTGGCGGTCTCCGACCCCCTCTGCCCTCCCCCTGCAGCACAGCCCACGCCCCGGATGATTGATGGCCATCCGGCTTGGCCAGTCTCTACCATCCTGGACTCCCGGCGCCGGGGTCGCGGGTTGCAGTACTTAGTGGATTGGGAGGGCTATGGACCTGAATGGAGGCAATGGGTGCCCTCTTCATTTGTGTTGGATCCATCCCTCATCGCTGAGTTCCACCGAGCGCACCCAGAGAAACCATCGCCAGGAGGCGCTGCTAGAGGGAGGAGTACTGTCACGACTCGCCGCTCATCAGCGGCGCCAGCTGTGCCCACACCTGCGCCTCGTCAGCGGCGAGGGATTTAAGCCGCCTTGCCCTAGGCTTCGGCCTGAAGCCGTCTGTTCTCATCGGCATCTCTTGCTGCAAGGAATCCCCTTCACCAAGCAAGATATCACGTAAGGATCTCTTACCTTTTCCTCCCAGCCTTCTCCCCTGTGCACAGGTGGATTTCCCGGCGGCGGACAACGTTCTCCAGCCACCATCTACTCGCTGCTGCATCAGGCGCTCCAGGTCGCTGTCTACCGGGCTACGCCCTTGCTTAACGCCAGCCACCTGCCCAAACCAAGTAAGCCAGCTGTCATTATCATATCTCCTGTGTTGGTGTGGTGCCCGTTACCCTTCTCCCTCTGCTTCTCCCATAGGGTTGTCCGGCTGAACGGCTTCCTGCCCCCGTGCCTGACGCAGACGCCATCACCAACATATACCCATCTCACAGACACGCACTCATACACACTTGCTGTTAATAAAGCTATTGAATCTACCCTGAGCCTGCGTGTGTGTCTCCTGAGCTGTGCATTATGTCAACAGCAGCTTAAAGACAAAGAAAGAGCCACCAAGCAAACGTTTTTTGTACATGGGTTTTTCGTTTACACGTCCACCTGCAGTCCACTTGAGTCCAAACCACCGTTCAATCCCAATGCTTCCAACGGCTTCGTCCATTTTTGTAGATAGACTCTAGCTTTCCCATCAATATAATATCCCAGTCTTATTAAAGTCAGGGTTTCCAGGATCAGCAACTTCCATATAGCAATAGAGGGAGGTTCATCTCCGACCCACTTCACCATAATGACTTTCCTATCCAACATACCGGAGTGGTGGCTCAGTTGGTAGAGCATCCGCCCCACACCCGGGAGGCAGGGGTTCAAATCCCGGCCGGGTCATGCCAAAGACCATATAAAAGTGGAACTTCCTGCCGTCCAGCTTGGTGCTCAGCAATGATGGAATGGAGGAGGGAAATTTGTGGCGGCGCCTTGCATGGCAGCGGCCCTCTGATTCTGCACTTGGGGTGTGTGTGATTAACACTGTAGATAGGTAAAACACAATCTCGTTCTACTGTACATGATTGGTTGTACAGTTGAATGACAATAAAGGGTGATTTAATTTAATTAGAAGTGTTTGAATAACATCCTCATATTGCATCAAAGAGTTAGGAACATTTCCAAGTAAACATAGTAGAGGACTGATTGCTACTTGTTTACCTACTGCTTTACTAATGTTTGTGCATACTGCCCTCCAGAATGTCTGAATGATATTACATTCCCACAGACAATGAAATCTTGTGCCAACTTGACTTTTACATTTAGGACAATTTGATGAAATTCCTGTTTTATATTTATTATAAATATATGGTGAAATACACTGTAAACATTGTGCAATATATTATACTGTAGTTCTTTAAATCTGTTACGTACTGAAATTCTGGAAGGCAGCAACAACATTTTATCCCAGACATCATTTCCTATAGCACATTTGAGTAGAGTACTCCAGGATTTTCTTAACCATGCAAGTTTATCTAAACTCAAACTATATATTTCAGAGTAAAATTTTAATATGAAATATTTGTGCTCGCTATTATTAAGAAAAAACTTTTCCAGTTGGTGAGAATCACCTATAAAGTCCAAAGAATTAGCTTTCTTATATATGAAATGTCTAATTTGTAAATATTTATAGAAATCCTTATTTTCAAGATGATATTGAGTTTTCAAAGAATCAAATGTTTTAAATCTTCCATTTTCAAAAAGATCGTAAAGTCTCTTTATACCTGCTCTTTGCCAACTTGTAAAATTTAATCCTGCACTTTGCAGTGAGAGTTCTGGATTATCTAATGTTGTGAGGGTATTAAGTGAGTTACTTTTAAATATTTTCCTAATTTTTTTCCATGCCCATAATACATTTCCTATCAGAAAATTATCCTTAACAATACATGGTAACTCATTTACACGTCTTTCCAGCAAATTCACAGGGGAAAAAGGTTTACACATTACTGACTCCATCTCAAACCAGGGACATTGACGTGAATGTTCATTAGCCCAGGAGGAGAGAATTCTGGTATGAATTGCCAAAATATAGTTTTCTACATTTGGTAAACCCCATCCTCCCTGA
Organism: Pholidichthys leucotaenia; assembly: GCA_020510985.1. NCBI lineage: Eukaryota > Metazoa > Chordata > Actinopteri > Cichliformes > Pholidichthyidae > Pholidichthys > Pholidichthys leucotaenia. Next base: position 368,012,087 of record CM035840.1, read on the forward strand.
TCATCTGGCAATTGTAGTATCTCCAATTTAACCTTAGGCTTCCTGCCTGCCCAAATATAATCTGATAAAGCTTTAGTAACCATTTTAATATCCTCTGATTTTAATGTCACAAATAGCATAGATATAGGTTATATTATTTTTGGGAGAACTGTCATCTTGATAAGATTAATTCTGCCTAAAAATGATATTGGAAGGCTCTTCCATCTGGTCAGACTTTCTTTGATCTCTTTTATCATGGGATTAATATTTTCTGCATATAATTGAGTAATTTTAGGTGTAATTTTAATTCCTAAATATATAAATCCTGACGGGGCCCAGCGGAAGTGTTTGACATACATACAGTAGGTTTCGTGTTTCCCGTATAACTCAGGGGCATTATCTCTGACTTATCAAAATTTATCTTATAGCCAGATATTAGACCAAATTCCCTGACACACTGGGTCACTACTGGTAATGATTTAGCCGGGTCTGTTAATGTCAGCAAGACATCATCAGCATACAGCAGAATTTTGTGTTGTTTTGTTCCCACAGTTACTCCCTGAATATGTGGGTTTTGTCTGATAGCCATTGCTAAAGGCTCAATGGCCAGAGCAAACAGAAGAGGAGATAGTGGGCTTCCCTGTGCTGTACCTCTAGTCATTTTAAATGGAGCCGATAGAAGGTCATTGGTCAAAACTGAGGCAGCATTCGCTCGGTACAGAAGTTTAACCCATTTCAAATAATTTGGTCCGAAACCAAATCTAATCATCACTTCAAACATATATTCCCATTCAGTTCTATCAAACGCCTTTTCAGCGTCCATTGAAACAATGGCCCCAGGAGTCTGATGAAAATTAAGATCGTGAATAATGTTGAAAAGCCGTCTTGTGTTATAGTATGAGTTCCGACCTTTGATAAAGCCCGTCTGATCGGAATTCACAATGGAAGGTAGAATCTGCTCTAATCCAGTAGCCAGTATCTTAGACAGTATTTTGTTGTCCACGCCCAGGAGACTAATGGGTCTATAAGAAGAGCATAATTCTGGGTTCTTACCTTTTTTTTCTATTAATATTATATTTGCTCTATACATAGACTCTGGAAGTTTGGATCCCTCAAATGACTTATTAAAACCCTGAGTAAGATATTATTGATTTTCCCTTTCATCACTTGAAAGAACTCAACAGGAAAGACGTCTACTCCTGGACATTGCCCTGACTGAAGTGCTGAGATAGCCATGTCTATCTCAAGTGGGGATATCGGTGATTCCAAAAATTTAACTTGGTCCTCTACTAACTGCGGGAAACTTAAATTATTTAAAAAGAAACCTGATCCGAGCCTCTCCTCATCAGCCTGTGATCTATATAAATTAGCGTAAAATTCTTTGAAGCTCTCATTGATTTGATGATTACTAACTAACTTGTTTCTGATTATTACTGTTAGAAGGTTCCAGGTTCGAATCCCCAGGCTGGCAGGGGTAGGAACCTTTCTGTATGGAGTTTGCATGTTCTCCCTGTGCTGCGTGGGTTTACTCCGGGGGCTCCGGTTTCCTCCCACAATCCAAAGACATGCATGTTAGGTTAATTGGCTGTTCTAAATTGTCCCTAGATATCTGTCTCCTATAGGCCCTTAGAATAGAGGGTTAGTACTAGTGAAGCGCTTTGAGTGGTCTTTGAGACTAGAAAGGCGCTATATAGGTGCAAGCCCTTATTCCTTATTGTCATTTAATATAGCTGGAATAAAAGATTTCACTGGAGCATTCTTTGTCAGCCGTGCTGTAAGACGATTGGGTTTGTTACCCATTTCAAACATTTTTTGCTTAGCAAACAATATATCTTTTCCAGCTTTCCTAGTTATCAAGTCATGTAATGTATTTCTAGTATTTTTAAGTTCAGCTAATGTCACCTCAGATTTTGTTGCATAATAAGTCTCTTCTAATTGTTTTATTTTCTTTTCCAACTCCAGTTGCTTTGCTATTTGCTGTTTTTTTTATATAACATGTTTGTGAGATAATCACACCCCTCATATAGGCCTTGTAGCTATCCCACAGGATTCTGGGGTCAATGTCATCTTTATCGTTTAACTGTAAAAATAAATCTGTTCGTCCCGCCAAGAACCTAACAAATTCTTCATCCAAAAGCAATAACACATTCATTCTCCATGAGAATGAACTTTCAGAGGTTCTAAGGGGCTGCATAGACAAAACCACTGGCACGTGGTCTGAAAGAGCAATAGTACCTATATCTACCTGTTCAACTAAATAATTAAGGTGTTTAGAGGCAAAGATATAGTCTATATGTGATGTGATAGATGTGGTTGAGAGTAAAATGTATATTGCCTTGCAAGGGGATTGTGATACCTCCACATATCCAAGAGCTCAAAATCCTTCATAATATTTAAAAGATTCTTAGCATTTTTAGATTGAGCTATTTGTGATGGGTATCTATCCACCTTGGGACACAATGTACAGTTAAAATCCCTCCCCCAAGATAATATTAGTGCAGTCCAAATTACCACGTTGACTATATAAAGATGCATAAAATTCTTTATCTTGGACATTAGGGGCATACACATTTCCCAGTAAAATATCTTCATCATATAGCACCCCTTTAACCAGGACATATCTTCCCTCTGTGTCTTTGTAAAAGTTTGTGGGAGTAAATGGCAAATTTTTATGTACTAAAATAATTACCCCTCTCTTGTTAGTTGAATAGGATGAAAAAAAGATCTGGCCTACCCATTCTCTGCGATACTTCTTATGCTCATCGTCGTTTAGATGTGTTTCCTGTAAAAAAGCTATCTGGACTATATCCTTTTTAAGAGAATTCAAAACAGATTTTCTTTTAACCACATTATTAGATCCCCGAATATTCCATGTACTAATCTTAAAAGACATCAGAAGTAGACTGCATTATAAATTGTGAGCTGCTAACTTTGACCAAAAAACACATAGTAGACCAGTCTATGTCTTCAATAACCATATCAAAGCAAAAAACAAAAATAATAACATGTATTCCGAACAAAACCAGAACCACAAGCTCGGAATCACGGAAAACGTAAGATAAAAGACAAGGAAAAAAAAATCAACTATGCTTAGCTGCACTTAACTAGAAAAAGCACACCTATAGGGGATAACAAGAAAAAGAAAAAAAAGAAGCCAAGTTCCCCCTTACTGGAAAGCCTTTATTAAAATACCGGTGTATATATAATTGAACTCAATACAAAGAGAAGAATACCAAAGAACAAAACCACCCCAAATTTCTAAATCACATCCACCTGGATTTAACAGTCATGCCTTAACCAATCAGAATTTCTGTTCATTATGTTACTTTGAAGCTTGTAGTTTGTTCACATAGTCATTGATTTGTTCCACGTTTATGAGTGAAGTGCTGGAACCGTTAGGATGGAAAATTTTTATTACCGCCGGGTACAGAAAGGAGTACCGTATTCTGGCATCCCTTAAAACTTTACGTGTATTTGCGGACTCCTTCCTCCTCATTACAACTTCCACAGAAAAATCTTGCTAGAAGGATACCTTCCCCGCTTCAGTGCTAATTGTTCCTTTATCCCTCGCCGCATACAGAAACCTCTGCTTGTCGGTGTAGTTGTACAGCCTTACCAAGACGGCCCGTGATCCCTCTTTTCCAGCCAGTCTGATTGGAGGTCCAGTATGATGGGCTCTGTCAATCATGATTCTGTCCTTTTGCATAGCCAAAACTTTTGGAATCCATTTTTCAAAAAAATCGACTGGTGTTTGGCCCTCCGTTCCGTCCTTCAGCCCAACAATTCTCACGTTCTGCCGTCGACTTTGATTTTCAAAACTTTCTAAGCGGTCTTGCACTTTCTTCAGCTGGGTTTCCGGCACCTCCACCCACGGTGTGTTAGTAGCTGCGACGTCCTCCAGGTCAGAGACCCGCTGCTCCACCGTTCCCAGCCTTTCAATTAGACTGTCAAATTTCTCAGACAGCTCAGTGACCGGCGTAATTATGTCGGCCAGCTTGCTGTCCAACATCTTTGCTATGTTAGCAGACACTCGCTCCACTATCAAGTTGTCTCGCTATGCGTTTAGCTCTTCCTCGTCTAGTGTTAGCATTAGCTACATCTGTTGTGTCTTCATCAGGGCTATGGCTAACACCTGCGTCACTAGCAATAGCACTGGCTTTTCCTCCTCTTTTCCGCATTTCTTTCTTCTTAGTTGATCCAGGCTGTGTAAAAAAATTATCCAATGACATTATAGGCGTCTTCCAGATGAAATTTCACTGGTAAAATATGATTAAATTTACATTTCTGGCAATCCAGTGCAGATACGAGGAAACTCACGTCCGTTCACCTCAACTCATCAAGTGATCCCCCGTAAATGCTTGTTTTAACACCAACTTCACTCATATTGCCAATCTTTTTTCCTCATTAGCAGACTAATGTCTACTTCTTTTCCCGGAAACAGCCAAGGGGGAACATTACTCACTGGACAGGTGTTAGCTATAATAGTGTCAAGTCCATACATTCTGGCTTTTCTTTCAATTGTCCACCCAAACCCGTGTCCCTGGAAGTTAGAATATTCCCAGCAGTCTTGTAGTGTTATTTTTGAAATATTCGCTTCCTCACTTCCTTTCAGCTTGACCCAGTATGATAATGTGGGTTTATCTCTTCTCAAATCCAGTGGCATTTCTCTTGCTTCTGTTAAAACTGCATTGTTTGGTGTTGTTTTGATGGCTCTAATGCACAGGCAAAGTGCTCAATGCTGCATTCTGTCTATTTTTTCCAGAGTCGTCTTAGCTGCTGTTCCATAAATCATGCATCCATAGTCTATTGTCGATCTCATTAGTGCTCTGTAAATGTCAATTAAAGCCTGTTTATCTGTACCCCATTCATGTCAAGCTACAGCTTTTATGAGATTAATGACTTTTTTGCACTTTGTCTCCAAATTTTCAATATGAACTCTCCATGTTTATGCACTATCAAACACAATTCTAGATATTTGAACTCACTCACTTTCTTTATTGGTTGATTATATAATGTTAATGGTTCTGTAGCAAGTTCTGCATTTTTTTGTGAAAATTATATAGCAGGTTTTACCGCTTGAAATTTTAAATCCCCACTCATATGACCACTTTTCCACTTTCTCCATTGCTTTTCTTATGTTTCTGAACACAAATTTCTCATTTCCTCCCCTCATCCATATGGCTCCATCATCTGCATATAGTGCTGTTTTGATGGATCCGTTTTGATCCTCAAACATGTCATTAATCATTATGTTGAAGAAAACTGGGCTTATCACACTCCCCTGAGGAACGTCATTTTCTATGTCAGTCATTAGAAACTTCTGATCCTATTTTAACCCTAATTGTCCTGTGTGTTAAAAAAATCCATTATCCAATTATACATCCTACCACCAATGCCCATTTTATTCAATTTGATAAGAAGTCCATCCCTCCACAGTGAGTCATAAGCCTTTTCAATATCCAGATAAACTATAACCATTACTTCTTTCATTTTGAGAGTCTTTTCAATATCATTACTTACCCTAACTAGCGCATCCACTGTGGATCTTTCTCTTCTAAAACCATTCTGATAGTTGTTTAATAGTCGTCTTTGTTCTAGTACATATGAGAGTCTGTGAACTAACACCTTCTCCATCCATTTCCCTAAGTGACGTTAATGTTATTGGCCTGTAGTTGCCTGGATGCGCTGGATCTTTCCCTGGCTTATTAAATGGTAAAATTACAGCCTTTTTCCACCCTCTTGGGATAACCCCCTCCTTCCATATTCTGTTAAACAATTTCAGCACCAGTTGCATTGATTGCATAGGCAACTGCCGGAACATAGCATAGCTTAACTGATCATATCCTGGAGCTGTGTATCCACTATCTTGCAAAGCTCTCTTAAGCTCTGACATTGTGAGCTCAAGGTCTAACGCAGTTGTATCTTCTTTGACTTCTTTTTTTTAAGTTTGCATTTTCTCTGAGTTTATGCTCCCTTTGCTGTCTATGACTCTCACCAAGATGTTCTCCCCTATGCACTGCTGCAAAAGCTCTACCTAGGACTTCTGCCTTTTCTTTGTCTGATACAGCCATCTTTTCCCCATCCACTAGAGCTGGGACTTTAACTGATACCCTTTTCCCATTCATTTTTTTAAACATACCCCAGACATCACCTCGTTCTGCTTTCCTACCAAGGGTAGAACAAAATTCTCTCCATGTTGACCTTTTCCTGTTTTTAATAATCCTTCTAGCTACTGCCCTTTTCTTTTTATAATCTATTAAATTTTCACTATTCATATTCTTCCTCAGCTCTCTGAATGCCTTGTTTCGCTCCTTTACTGCAATACTACATTCCTCATTCCACCAGGGTACAACCTTCTTCCTACCCTGTGTTGTTTTCTTAGGTATACTTGCTATTGCAGCATTCAGAATATGATTGGTTACCTGACTTGAACACTCTTCTATGCCATCTTCTAATGTTACCAAATAACATGATTGTACACAGTATTGCCTAAATTTTCCCCAATCTGCCTTGTCAAAACATCGTCTTGTAAAACATCTTACCTCTTGTACATACTTCAGTTTTAATCACTTCCCATAGTTGTACTGTTCATAACCATCCATCCACAGGCGCTCACTAAAGAATCAGATACCAGAGTCAGGTCGATACATAATGATATGCCCCTATGCGCATCCACCCTGGTACCTTCACCACTGTTGAGACAAATTAATGATCTTGACTTTTTTAAAGGCTATCAATCAGGACTTAACCAGCTGAAATTAATTTGCACTGATGGGGGATGGGTTGGCTTCCTAAATTCTGATGGATTTCAGCTGGTTTCTTGGCTTTCTATGCCTTTTTACGCCTCTTTTTTTTTCATGTGTTCAATACTTATTCCCTTTGTTATTCCACTTTCTTAAATATAACTTTTGTGAACACAGTTGCCTTGATTTCTTTGTATGTATGGATTACTTGAGCTGTTCCTGATATCTGGTGAAGATCTCAAGTCAATGGCTCCATCAGAAATCTTTGAGAAAAATGTTGATGTGTTCAATACTTATTTTCCCTGCTATAAGCCTTTAAAGTTAGTCAGAATTAATTTTTCAAGAGGTACTGCATATGATATTGCCAATCCTATGTATAGAATGGAAAACGTCTCAGTACAGCATATCCTCAAAACTCAATCTATTGGCCAGCCCCGCAGGGGACCATAAACAGTGACTATCTGTGGCAGTGAAAAAATACTAAAAAAAACAAACAAAAACAAAACAACAATTGCAAATTTAAGTGAATAAAGTTTCAAATTTGTGAGAAAAATATATGAGAATAAAATCTCAAGTTTACATCAAAAAATGCTTCTCATTCATGGAGAAAAGTCTGAAATTTCTGAGAAAAAAAAATTAGAGTTACAAGAATAAAGCCACATATTCACAAGAAATATGTTGCAAGCTTATAACTAAAAAGGTGGAAATTTTTTATGAAAAAAATTGTAAACTTAGAAGAAGAAACTCAGACTTACAAGAATAAAATTCCAGATTTACAGCACAAATTCGCAAACTTGCTAAAGCTGAAAGTTTACAAAAAGTTTTACGTTTAAGTGGAAAAAAGTCTCATAAATATTGAAAGACCACTGTGTTATGTATGGAAATGAGTGAGACGCAAGTCGTCTTACGCTGAACATCCAACTGAACTTTATTGAGAGAACACACGGAATATATACAGCGGCCGCAGCCTGCCTGACATCATTTCCCCAGATGGCTACGGCAAGCCCCAAGGGCCAAACCCACATATCACATTCCTCTCCCCCTTTAGAAAAGTCCAAAGCCACACATACCATTAAAACCATCCCCAAATTTGGGACCTGAATCACGCACTAAGATAACAAAAACAATGTACTAAATGGCCTAACACATTCACACAAAATAACTAAAATAGGGCTGACAGGTGGACTACTGTGCAGCCCACACGGCACAGTGGATTATTCTCCCACTGGTAACTAAAAGAGTCCTTTATTAAACTAAAATCACAGCCGTGCTCCTAACTAAAAGCAAAATACCCAAAATAATCTCATATCACACAACATGCACAGAAAACACACAAAACTATGAGCAAAGTGCTACCGCACAGTCATTTATGTTAAGAAAAACTGGAACTTGCATGGGGGGCCCAGGGCAGCCCCTCAGCAGCCGTGCCCCTGGAGACCGCAGATGCCCGGAGCGATAGCCGATCCTCTGGATGGAGGGGCCCACACTGCCATCACCGACTCCCGTCCAGCCTCGCCACCTGGAGCGTCTTCCCGGACACGTTGAAACTGATTGGCATGCCTTAACGAGCCGTCAGACCATCTGAAGCACACCGCATCCAGCTTAACCACGATGTGCAGGCATTCCTGGTGTTTTACTGGCTGTTGTCTGGCCCGCATTCGCCGTGGACGCTCCTCTTCTGAAGCCGTTGCAGCGGTCACCATCGTAGCTGCAGATCTTCCATCCTTCTGCGGCCAAGTACGGGGGGCATCAGGGTCTAGCACCTCAGTGTCAATTGCCGATGCAGGTGCCTTGCCGCCACGCTTGGCACCCCCCTCTGCCATGTCCGGAGCACAGGCACTGAGACCCACCAACGACGAACATGAGTTAAACTGGCCCTGCTTGACCGCTGTGGTGCCCGTTAGCTCTTCATACCGTTCACTCCCAGTGTCTGTCTTCGACTGTGGCTCGTCTTGGGTACAAAAGCAGTCAGTACCTCCTCTCTGTCGTCCAAGGTGCTCTGCTGTGCTGTCTCTATGTGCGACTGTCACTGCTGTTTTTCAGGGCTCTCAGCATGCTCGTGCTCCAGCTCTGGCTGCTGTCCCTCAGTGCTACGGTTACTCGTAGTGCTGCGCTCTTTGGCTGGCTTGGCGTTCCCAATGGACATGGGCTCCCTCTCTTGTGGCTCCGATTCCATCGTGTTGTCTAGCTTGTAACCTGTAGCTTCTAGCTTCTGTGTTTGGCGCCCACCTAACGCCGTGGCTAATTTCTCCATTGCTACTAGCTGGGCTGTTAGCTCCCCCGAGCTAGCTAGCTTAGCATCTTTTGGCGCCAACAGCGTTTCAACCCACAGCTTCATGCTCCATGTGTGTCCAGCAAAGTAGTCAATGAGCAGCCCAACAGCATCTGCATAAGACGTCGTCTCCCCTAACATGGAAAATTTTCTGACCTTCTACGCCAAGATTGCAAACCAGAAGCGCTCACCTCCACACTCCGTCGAGTTTACCCAGGTCCAATGCCGCAATGTACTCCTCAAACGCGGCCAACCAGCGAGGCCACAGAATTGCTGGTTCTCCTGGATACTGCAGAAACGGCCGTAGAGGTGCCCTGCACGCCTCCATGAGTTAATCCTCAGTCGCCAATGTTATGTATGGAAATGAGTGAGACGCGAGTCGTCTTATGCCGAACATCCAACTGAACTTTACTGAGAGAACACACAGAATATATACAACAGCCGCAGCCCGCCTGACATCATCCTCCCAGACTGCTACGGCAAGCCCCAAAGGCTAAACTCACATATCACACACTGTAATTTCCTTAATTTCCACACTTCATATCCATATCTTCTTTTTTCCCCCTCATTCTGTTAATTTTCCTGCCCATTTCTTAATATCCTTTCCATAGCATGTCTTGTCTACACCATCTTATCTCCAATTGTTTCACTAAGAATGGAAGAGGTCCATATTTTCCCATCAGTCATGGCTGGGAATATTACCGCGTTTGTAATCTTTTTTCTTCACATGTACTGATTTATTTTTTTTATTATTGTTGTTGTTTTGGAAGTTGGACTTAAAACTATAATAATATATACGATTATGAGACTGTTATGATGGTGCTGTTATTCAGTTAGTTGTGGATCAGAGAGACAAACACATGTCTAGTGTCATTTTATTTCATATTTGAAGGTATTTTTGAATAAATTGTAAAGTTACTCTTAAAGAGATTTTTTCATTCATTTTTTTATTCATGGTAGCATCTAAATATTTATCCAATATAAGCATTTATTTATATCCATTTATTTCTTAGAGACTTAATTGTCTGATTTGCTCTATTATGATTATGATTACTTATTAGAAATAATGAATATGGAGCCTACTGTGTTTATTGTGCCTTTTATTTGTCAGTAAGTCATGATAAATAGTACTCACACTTCTCTTTTTAAAACCATACTTATGCAGATATTCATCTGATAAATTTACTTTTTTGTCGAATTTCAAGGATAAACAAATCAGTGAATGGTCCTCAATTGTGCCATCATGTATTATTAATACACTGTTTATATTTAAGCTCATTAAAACAGGCTTGAAGACACAAAGATTTCCCCATGTGGCTATTTCTTTAATTAGATAACTGCTGAACAGACACACTGTATTAAAGAATTCACCAACACTGTCAGAATATTTTTAAGCTTTAGATCATCAACAAAATCTGTACCATTTGGTCACTGAGCAGCAATTCCTTCTTTCTTTCTTTGAACCCAATCAGTCAGATAAGGAAAAAGAGCCAGTCACATTCATTATGTGTTTGTGACAAATGTTTTTCAGTATATTTTCCATTGTTCTCCAATCACTAACAGTCCTTCAAAATTAATTAGATTATGTGAACATAGCATCTCATTTCAATGTATGTGTGTGTTAACAGGTGTCTGACAAGCCCAAAACCAGAAGCACAGCACTAAGGTAAGACAAAGAGGCACACCACAACTCTCCTCTTATATGGGCAATGTATTTTTTTCCTCACTAGTACATGAATTGCATTCTTGGTATTATTGTTTGTACATTGTTCATTTAAATCTGGGGTTAAAGACACTCACCAATAAACCTCAGATAGGTTAATAATTTTTGAAGCACAGCTGCATATGATTATCTGCAGTGTTGGGTAGTAATGATTATCATTTACTCAACTCAATGCAAGTAATTTTAAACAGAACTGCGTTTTACTTAGTAGATTTATGGAAAGATGCTTTTTACTCTTCTTCTTCTTCCTCTTCTTCTTGCTGCTCCCTTTAAGGGTCGCCACAGCAGATCATCTGCCTCCATCTCACCCTATCCCTTGCATCTTCCTCTATAACACCAACCCTCTCTATGTCCTCCTTCACTACACCCATGAATCTTCTCTGTGGTCTTCCTCTTTTCCTCCTGCCTGGCAGCTCCATCTTCAACATCCTTTGTTCAATATATCCACTATCCCTCCTCTGCACATATCTAAACCATCTCAGCCTTGCCTCTCTTACTTTGTCTCCAAACCACTCAACCTGAGCTGTTCCTCTGATAGGCTTATTTCTAATCCTGTCCCTCCTAGTCACTCCCAATGAAAATCTTAGCCTCTTCAACTCTGCCACCTCCAGCTCCACCTCCTGTCTTTTTTTCAACGCCATGTCTCCAAACCATACATCATTGCAGGTCTCATTACCATCTTGTAAATCTTCCCTTTCACTCTTGCTACTAGCCTTCTTTCACAAATCACCCCTGATACTCGTCTCCACCCACTCCACCCTGCCTGCACTCTCTTTTTCACCTCTCTTGTGCATTTTCCATTGCTTTGGATGGTTGACCCAGGTATTTAAACTCATCTGCTTTCACTGCTTTCGTTACACCTGCCTCCCTCTCATTCACACTCATGTATTCTGTCTTGCTTCTACTGACTTTCATTCCTCTTCTCTCCAGAACATATCTTCACCTCTCCAGGTTCTATTCCACCTGCTCCCTACTCTCACTACAGATCACAGTGTCGTCTGCAAACATCATGGTCCACGGAGACTTCTGCCTGACCTCATCTGTCAGCCTGTCCATCACCATGGCAAACAAGAAGGGGCTCAGAGCCGATCCCTGATGTAACCCCACCCTCACCTTGAACCCATCTGTCATTCCTACAGCCCACCTCACCACTGTCTCGCTGTCCTCATACATGTCCTGCACCACCCTCACATACGTCTATGTCACTCCTGACTTCTCATACAGTACCACACTTCCTCTCTTGGCACCCTGTCATATGCTTTCTCTCGAACCACTGCATCTTAGTGAATTTAAAATTTTTCATCAGAGCTGAAATCATTGCTCCATCTCGGGAAATATTTAACTTATTGTATTAAGGTATGCGCCCAGGCTGGGCAGAAGAGAGGTCGCAAAAGCTGTGACTCAAGTTTGCAGATTTATTAATGGAAAATAAACTCAGCTCGAGGGCTGAAAACAAGGCTTGGCAGGGCTGGCAAAACACATCATTCAGGCTATGGCAAAATACTAAGGCTTGAGACATAACAAGACTTTAAGAAATGACCACGATAACTCCAGACAAGACAGAAGTGTGTAGTCACCCCAATAGTGGGTACAAGGACACTGCCCCCAGGTAAGGGGCAGAGTTCCTTAAATAAAGCAGGAGTAATTAACCTAAAGGCAAACAGCCTTGGACAATCAAGAAATTAACAAGACACAGACAGGACCAGACTGAAGAACGTAAACATGACTGAGAATGATCATCGGGACAATGGAGAACAAAGGCAAGTGTGGTATATATTACTCATATATTCCATACCTGCATACGTTGGAGCATGTGGAAATGTGTGGGGCAACATATGCAAAGGAATTTCACACCTCTGAAAGGACAAAGGAATCTCACCGCCGTGTGAAGACCAATGAAGTCACAGGACGCCATGGCAACAGACTTGACACCTTCACCCCCTTAGGCGAGGAGAGGTTTTCCCATCACCTCCCAAGACGGAGGGAGTAGTTAACAGGACTAATGGGGATTTAGAAACGGGGGATTTCAGCTTGTGTTTTGCATGTCTTGGATGTGTGCCTGTATTTAACCAGCGAGCTGGGCAGAATTCTTTCTCTTTGCCTTCTGCCAAGCTCTGCACCATGATGAGACAAGATAGAAGAGTTGTTCATTAAAGACTCTGCTTTTGTGATACAAAACCGCCTCGTTATTTCCAGCTCTTCTACACTGGTGACCTTGACGCGAGTATGGACCTGAGGCGTTCTTCAAGCGACTCATCTGCGGCGAATCTGACTTACGCCAGCGACAACGCAGACGAGGGAACAAGCAGACAGCTGTTCCCCCCGGCAGAGGGTACCGAGAGAGCTCAACCGAGCTCCAGCACCGCCGTGAGAGCCGAGGCAAGGCACTCTCACCCGGCGGGCACAACAGTGATGATGTGCACAAACGCCGTCGCTGTTAAACTGCCAGATTTCTGGCGAGAAGACCCGGCTTCTTGGTTTCTCCAAGCCGAAGCCCAGTTCATACTGGCGGGCATCACGGCAGACGATACTAAGTTCTACCATATCGTCTCCAAACTCGACTCCGCCACTTCGAGGTGTGTGCGAAGCTTGATCCAGCGACCACCGGCCCGGGACAAGTATGAGACACTCAAGGCGACCATCGTGGCGAATTACGTCCCGTCGGCGGAAGAAAGAGCCGAAAAAATCCTGGCAGTCTACGGCCACAGAGGGGGCAATCCAAAGACCCTCATGGAGGATTTACTGCAGCTCAAGGAGGAGGACAATGATAATTTCCTCTTTCAATTTATTTTCCTCAGCACGCTACCACCACACATGAGAGGGACACTCGCCAGTATGAAGTGCAACAATCATCAGGACTTCCGCACGCTGGCCAACGAGGCTTATCGACTCGTCAACGCCTGCAGAGATTGGACACCCACAGCGGCATCCGCAGACCTCAAAACTGACGCCCCGAACCTTGGAGAGTCACAAACCACGGAGCAGGCTCAACCCACGGTGACAGCAGCGCGGCCCAAGCGCAACAAACAGAATGACGTCTGTTATTATCACCACCGCTTTGCCGAGAAAGCCCGGAAATGTGTTCCCCCCCTGCAAGTTTACAATGTCGGGAAACGCCAAAGCCGAGGGCCGTTAACGGCAGCGGTTCTCGGCGAGAAAAATAAGCTGTTATACGTGACGGATGGTCACACAGGCAAGCAGTTCCTCATCGACACAGGAGCCCAGCTGAGTTTCGTCATGCCCTCCCACGCAGATCGAGCCATGGGCACCCGGGGCAATGGAGCAGTGGCAGCCAACGGCTCGGACATCGACACGTTCGGGGAAAAGAGCCTGCATCTCCTCATTCACGGCCGCAGCTACAGATGGACATTTGTTGTAGCGGCGGTGAGTTTTAACTTGTTAGGCGCAGATTTTCTGTGTGCACACGGGTTATTAGTTGATCTAGCAAATAGGCGCCTGGTTAATGCACTGTCTTTTGCTTCTATTCCTTGCTCAGCTCGAGTCTCTCCACCACCTGTGCAGGCCAACGTCACCACGGCAGGAGGTAAGTTTGAGCAACTCCTCACCCAATTTCCAGCACTCACAACCCCCAAATTCTCAGCCACTGTAGCCAAACACGAGGTTAAACACTTCATTCCAACAACGGGACCTCCCGTTTTTGCCAAAGCTCGCCGCTTAGACGCGGCCAAGCTCAACATAGCAAGGGACGAATTTGCAGCTCTTGAAAAATTAGGCATTGTCCGACGTTCAAAGAGCCCTTGGGCTTCACCACTTCACATGGTTCCGAAATCCGACGGTTCTTGGAGACCGTGCGGAGATTACCGCAGATTAAACAACGCTACAGCGCATGACCGCTACCCCATTCCTCACATACAGGACTTTTCACTACATTTAGCGGGTGCGCGCATTTTTTCAAAAATAGACTTAGTCCGCGGTTATCACCAAGTTCCAGTCCGAGCTGAAGACATTCCTAAAACAGCGGTTATAACCCCTTTCGGCCTTTTTGAATTCCTGCGAATGCCTTTCGGCCTCAAAGGTGCTGCTCAGACTTTTCAGCGTATGATGGACGCAGTCTTACGCGACCTCCCCTTTGTTTTCGTCTACCTCGACGACATGCTGGTAGCCAGCTCATCGGAGGAAGAGCACGAGCAGCATCTCACTGCCGTTTTTCAGAGGCTAGAAGAGCACGGATTAATAATTAATCCAGCCAAATGCAAATTCGGCATATCGCAAATTGATTTTTTGGGACACCGAGTCTCCCCGAAAGGGGCAGTTCCGCTTCCAGACAAAATTCATGCGATAGAAGGTTTTCCACGGCCCCAAACGGTCAAATCGCTACAGGAATTTTTGGGGATGGTTAATTTTTACAACCGTTTCCTCCCTCATGCAGCTCAGCTCATGCAGCCCCTGTATGACGCGCTCAAAAAAAAGAGAGCTTCCAACGCGGTCGAATGGACCCCGGAACGCGAACGCGCTTTTGTGGAAGTTAAAAACGCCCTAGCTGACGCCACAGTGTTAGTCCATCCAGATCCCTCGGCCCGCATTGCTCTAACCACAGATGCTTCAGACTTGGCCATAGGGGCAGTTGTAGAACAACTTGTCAAGGGGGTCTGGCAACCTTTAGCATTTTTTAGCAAATCGCTAAACCCGACGGAACGCAAGTACAGCACTTTTGACAGGGAGCTGCTGGCGCTCCATTTATCCATCCGCCACTTCCAGTTTTGGTTAGAAGGGCGGAGTTTCACGGCTTTTGTGGACCATAAACTGCTCACTTTTGCTATGGCTAAAATTTCAGAACCTTGGTCGGGCAGACAACAAAGACAGCTAGCTGCGATTTCAGAGTTCACCACAGACATTCGACATGTAGCGGGCAAACTTAACGTAGTAGCGGACTGTCTCTCTCGCGCTGTGGCACCGCCAGAGCACGAGGAGACAGATTACACTGCTTCAGCAGCTGAGCTTTTCTCTAACGCAAACACATATGCAGCACCTATCCATGAAGGGATAGATTATGCAGCCATGGCGGAAGAACAAGGTAGTGATGCGGACGTGCGCGCGCTCCTGTCTGGACCAACAGGGTTAAGGCTGGAGGAAAAAGGGTTGCGCGATGGCGTGCCCCCCCTAATATGCGATGTTTCAACCGGCCGACCTCGCCCGTTAGTACCGGCTGCTTGGCGCCGCCGTATTTTCGACGCAATTCACTCCCTCGCGCACCCAGGTGTGCGCGCCTCGGTCAAAATGGTTGCCGAAAAGTTTGTGTGGCCAGGCCTGCGCAAAAACGTAAAAGAATGGGCAAAAACTTGCATTCCTTGTCAGCGCGCCAAAGTACACAAACACACAAAAGCCCCTCTGGAGCCTTTTCCCATCCCTGCTAGAAGGTTCGACCACATTCATGTCGACCTCGTGGGGCCGCTGCCTTCCTCCCAGGGTTTCACACACCTGCTAACAATGATAGACCGCACCACGCGCTGGCCAGAGGCAGTCCCTCTAGCGGCAACTACAGCGGAGGAAGTCGCTCGCGTTTTTCTAACAAATTGGGTGGCACGTTTCGGCGTCCCATCAGACATCACGTCAGATAGGGGGCCTCAATTTGTCTCAGAGCTCTGGTCAGCCATGTCCAACAGTTTAGGGGCAACAATTCACCGTACCACCGCTTATCACCCTCAGGCTAATGGGTTATGCGAGCGTTTTCACAGGTCCTTAAAGGCCGCCCTCAGAGCCTCATTAACGGACACAAATAGGGTAAATAAACTTCCCTGGGTTTTATTGGGGTTGCGTGCGGCACCTAAAGAGGATTTAGACGCTTCCCCTGCAGAATTAGTCTTTGCTCAGCCTATTAGACTACCAGGTGAATTTTTACCAGAAAACCCGGAACCAGGGCACCTCCCAGTCCCAAGGTTTTTAGGCAGTAACGGACCGGACTCTCTACACGGTCCAGCTCATCACTCCTTTCCGCGAGTTTTTGTTCCTCAAACTTTAAAAAAAAGCCGAGTTTGTTTTTGTTAAGCATGAAGCCCTTAAACCAACGTTACGCCCAGTATACGATGGCCCGTTCAGAGTGCTGGAAAATGGTGACAAACACTTTGTGCTTGATTATGGGGATAGAAATGAAACGGTCAGCATTGACAGACTCAAACCTGCCTTCTTGTTGAGAGACGAACCTGCACAGTTGGCGCGAGCACCTCGGCGAGGTAGACCCCCCAAGGAAAAAGTCTCAGCCCCCAGGCAGGGAACAGATAATCTCTCTCCTTCCCACACTGCAGATTCCTCACAACAAGGTCCCAGCAGGATGCCTAAACCAGCCTACAGCAGCTTTGGGAGAAGATTGAAACCCAGACTGCGCAAGGACTGATTACACCACTCTGCAATTTTTCGCTAATTGTGCCGCAACAGTTTAGGACTGACTTATGATTATACTATGCTGTTATATTTTCACTGAACTCTCTTAGGAGCATGGCTGCTTGGAAGTTTCTTCTGTGACAACAGCTGTAACACGTAGTATGTCTTAGTAATTACCCTAGACTGTGAATCTTTCTGTGTCCTTTCCTAGTTGTTTGGGGGGCCTGTGGTATATATTACTCATATATTCCATACCTGCATACGTTGGAGCATGTGGAAATGTGTGGGGCAACATATGCAAAGGAATTTCACACCTCTGAAAGGACAAAGGAATCTCACTGCAGTGTGAAGACCAATGAAGTCACAGGACGCCATGGCAACAGACTTGACACCTTCACCCCCTTAGGCGAGGAGAGGTTTTCCCATCACCTCCCAAGACAGAGGGAGTAGTTAACAGGACTAATGGGGATTTAGATAACGGGGGATTTCAGCTTGTGTTTTGCATGTCTTGGATGTGTGCCTGTATTTAACCAGCGAGCTGGGCAGAATTCTTTCTCTTTGCCTTCTGCCAAGCTCTGCACCATGATGAGACAAGATAGAAGAGTTGTTCATTAAAGACTCTGCTTTTGTGATACAAAACCGCCTCGTTATTTCCAGCTCTTCTACAGCAAGGATAATAATAATACTAATAAACAGGACTAGGAGGATAATCATAACCAACAGAAAAATAAATGGCAAAATTAGGGAGCATAAATAGGGACATGAAAACGAAAATAAACACAATGACCAAACTAAAGCTGAGGCAGGGAAAACACAGAACCGAGGTAATAATAATGCACAAGAACACAGGAGACCAAAAGTCATACAATAATAAACTCAAAGTGAGGATGTAGGCTGGGCCCATGTCCTGGTGACAAGGAGAATGGAACTAGAACCTGAAGTGAGGACATGGGGCCAATCCACATTCTGACAATTGTTGTGTACTATTTTTTTTATGATTTAGATTACATTAGAGGATATAAAGTTTGTTTTCTTCACATTAAAGATATTTAAGAGGAAACCTTCCCAATTCGGTGAATGTAAAGTAAAAGTAAAGTTGCTAATTTAGAACAAGGAAAAAAAAAATCAAGTTTACAAAAAAAAAATTGCATTTATGTGAAAAGTGACAAATTTGTCACAAAAGTCCCAAATTTATAAGAGAGACAGAGGATATAAACACCCCTGTTAAAATGCCGGGTTTTTGTGATGCCAATAAGATGTGGCATGCTCATAGACCCCCTACCCGAAAAGACTTAAAGAGGCAGTGGTGGTCCAACGGTTTGGGATGTGGACTGATGAGCGGAGGGTTTCCGGTTCAATCCCAGGACTGGCAGGATCAGATCTGGGTAGGACAGATAACAAAGCAGTGTTTGCCCCACCCTCATTAACCCCCCTGGGGTGCCCTTGAGCAAGGCCCGTAACCCCAACTTCTCCAGTGGAGCTGCTCAGTGGCCACAGGTAGCGTGTGGTTGTACTGGGCAGCTTCCAGGTGTGAATATGAACAGGGCGTCTCTTGAAAACGAGAGGCTGCCTCTCAATGGAACTACCCTGTATAAATAAATGTTAAATAAAAAAAGGTCCATTTCACTGAAAAATTGTATTTTTTGTAGGTAGGTTTTAACATTCTGAAATTTCTCATGTGATTATCGAAAAAAAACATCAAAACACTCACTTCTCTTACAAAAATACAGTCTTTATACATTTCCGTGTCCAGTTAGCCATTTTATTGCTTCCGGGCTTTTTCCTTTGCATCAAGAAAAGGTAAGCCCAGCCTTGATATGTGCTGCTGCTCTGTTATTGGCCAGCATAGCTATAACTGTCTGTCTGGAAATGTGGATGAGCCCAGCCAAGGCATTAGCTTCAGAGCTAGGGAGTTGGCTTTCCAAACACAGTTTATATTGTCATTTTCCTTAGATTTCAGTCACCCTAATAAACATTCCTGTTTCCACCTGGTTCACTAGTCCACAGTCGATAATATCTTACATCATTCTGGCTTATTTTGCTCTATTTTTACCATGGTACTACATCAATCTGGTAGCATTAGCTTGGCTAAGGGGTCGGCAGCTAGCTGAAACTAGGAGTTTAGCCACACTTTCACAAATGTTTTTGTGCGTATTGTACTCCAGAGATCGGTCATATCCTATTGACCAGTGAACCTCCCCTTCCCCCGGCCGCCAGTGATGTATTATTTTATTCATTCTTTGAGACAAATTTACATTAGTTGACTGGGTTTATGGGTGCACACGCCTGTGCAGCCAGCTTATTGCATGTTCTTTATTTTTTTTATATTTTCCTCCTAGCAGATTCTTTGCTTTTCAGTTCAATTCTATAGTTTATCGGTCACATTAAAGGTGGGGAAAGTATGGGAGTAATTTATCATGGTTTAATTTTTATGATGTCACAAAAACCTGGCATTTTATCATTACTGCTGTTGTTGTAATAGAGTGACCTTTATAACCACCTACTGGACAAAATTGAAATAGTTGTTACGTGGACACTTTTTGGTTGGCCAGCGACTGAGAGGCTGTATGTTTTACACTGGATAGCGGACTGTTTTTTGTTCTAATTAAAAATGGCAGTTAGACAGTGAAGTGAGTGCAATTGCAAATCATTTGTCTTCATTGAATTTCTTCCCAAATATATCACAGTTGTGTACACTTTTTATATCCACAGTAAATTATAAATATACAAGAAAATGTCTCAGATTAATAAGAAAAACCTCACAAACTGTTTTTAGCTGATACTTAGTCTTACTGAGGTAAATCTTTTTTGTGACAACACTTATACTTGAGTACAATTTCTGGCTACTCTACCCACCTCTGTAAGTTTGGTATTGCATAGAAGATCTTACATTGTGTGCCATTAGTTGTTTTGCCAAAATGAAACAAGAGAAATCTGCATGTGGTCTGAATCTGGACTAAAAGCTTCATATACCTATACCACGCAGTGATCAGTGTGTCTTTGGCAGCCTATGTAAGGTTGTTGGAGTGTGTGATTTTCAATATCAGCCAAACAACACACTATAAATAAATGCTCTTTGCTCCGACTCATACACTCGAGGCAGCAGTGGTCAGTCTCTTTTTTTTTTTTTTCTGTTGCCGTTTATGCTGGGAATGTTAAGGTCAAAGTTATCAGAGCAACTGCAGAGCCAGAGTCAGTTACATGACCTCAGCGTGAGCGCACAAACGTCTTATTTAACTGGCTTTACATCTAACAGATCAAAGGGTCACGTTACTGGATGCCGCTTCGGCCAGGATCAAAGACTCATTTTATCTTTAGTTGTGTAGTAGTTGAATGTAATTTGGCATTTTGCTTCCGTCTGTGTGTCTGGTCATGCTTTACCTTGAGAACTGATGAAGCTAGGGTCACCAAACTTTGTACACAGGTTGACTTTGGGATCTTATGTATTGCATAGAAGAGCTTATATTGTGTGCCATTCTTATTGTGTGTCGGTCTTATCTTATGACTGGAGTGGTGGCCTAGTTGGTAGAGCATCTGCCCCACAACCGGGAGGTCGGGGGTTCAAATCCCGGCCGGGTCATACCAAAGACCATATAAAAATGGTACTTTTCTAGCTTGGTGCTCAGTGTAATAGAATGGGGGAAGTAGAAGTTGTTTGTGGCGGTGCCTTGCATGGCAGTGACCCCTCTGATTCTACATGTGATTAACATTGTAAATAGGAGAACACTGTTTTGTTCTACTGTACATGATGGACTGAATGACAACAGAGATGGCTTCTCTCATGTGTGACTTTGATTTTGGGGCCAGAAGGACAAAGATCAGTGTCACAAGGTCATGGGCCTGAAAATACCATGCACACACGGTATATTGCATATGCTTGCATTATGTACACTACCGTTCAAAAGTTTGGGGTCACTTAGAAATTTCCTTATTTTTGAAAGAAAAGCACTTTTTTTCAATGAAGATAACTTTAAACTAATCAGAAATACACTCTATACATTGCTAATGTGGTAAATGACTATTCTAGCTGCAAATGTCTGTTTTTTGGTGCAATATCTACATAGGTGTATAGAGGCCCATTTCCAGCAACTATCACTCCAGTGTTCTAATGGTACAATGTGTTTGCTCATTGCATCAGAAGGCTAATGGATGATTAGAAAACCCTTGTGCAATCATGTTAGGTCTGCAATGCTGTAATTGCTGCAAATGGAGGATTCTTTGACAAAAGCAAAGTTTGAAGGAAAAAAATATTATTTCAAATACAAATTATTATTTCTAACCTTGTCAATGTCTTGACTATATTTTCTATTCATTTTACAACTCATGGTGGTAAATAAGTGTGACTTTTCATGGAAAACACAAACTAATTGTCTGGGTGACCCCAAACTTTTGAACGGTAGTGTATGTCTACTCATATCTCATGAATGAGATGGAGGAAAAGTGAGTGACATTCTAGTTGCAAATGTTATTACTATTAAAGCTCCTGGTAGTGTAGCGGCTTACTAAAACATCTGTGATGGCAGGTGCCTACTTGACACCAGTCACCCAGCTGCATTCACACACTTTCAGCTCTGCTACATTTAGGCAGCACATGTACTCACTATTTGTGGTGCATGGACTCGTTCAGAGTCTCTGTGTGTGCAGGGATTGTGGTTCAATAAAGAAACATAAAACCTTGTGTACATACATGCATACATTACGTCTGAAGGTCAGTGGTTGACATTTCCTCAGGCTCCATCTCATTACAGCTGAACATAAATGTAACATTTTGATGTCCTGTTCTTCATCCACGAATGGAGTTCCCTCATCTTTAATGTTATTAATATTAAGCGTTTTGTATTGGGTCATGGCAATGTGATGTACAAGACCCTCTGTAAACAAAACATTAATAATACATTTGCTGGAAACCTGGAGTGGCCTGCTATCTCTACATTATAAGATATGATAAGTTAAACTGACCCATCAGAAATTTTATGGTAAAATGTTATAAAGGAACCGCTGGTTCTAGTGCAAGGGTCATCTACCCAGCAGTTTGTGTCCAAGTCTGCATAGATCTGCACAACCTAAGACATATTTTTACTTGAAATTCACATCTTTTAGGTAAAAAAAAATTATGACTTTTTATCTGTAGATGTATAATTAGACTTGAATTTACAGCTTTTTCTGGGAAAACCTTGTTTGCCACCTTTTACTCAGCCTTTTGATATGTGACTGTTCTTATAAATTTGCAATCTGACTTTATTGCAAAAACAATATAATTTTGACTTTTTACCCAAAAAATTTAACTTTTTTATTGGTAAATGTGAAACCATTTGCTCCTAAATTTGAGACTTTTTTTTTCATTTAAGTTTCTAACTTTTTTCCCATAAAATTCCATCTTTTTACATATAAATTTGTAACTTACGTCCATAAAGTTGTGGATTTAGTAGCAGAAATTTCTGACTTTTTACACACATATTTTAGACTTTTTCTGGTAAATCTGAAAAATTTTCTGGTGACTTTGTAGCTTTTTACTTGTCAGTTTGTTATTTTGCTCATAATGTTCAGCTTTTTCATAACTTAGTAACTTCTTATCTTTAAGTTTACGGTTATTTAATCTTTAACGTGTGATGTTTTACATTTAAATTTGTCATTTTTCCCACATAGATTTACAACTTTACTGTCAGAAGTTTTTCATCATGTATTTAAGACTTTTTACTTGTAAAGTTGCAGTTTTTAATTAAAGTAATAGCTTTATTGGCAGAAATATGTGACATTTTAGATTCCTACTTTGTGGCTTTTTCTAGTAAATTTCAGTTTTTACTAAGAAATTTTCATTTTTTTTCAGGTAATTTGCCTTTTTTTTTTTTAACCAGAGCAATGTAGAGTTGGTTGTGGGAAAAAGGGTTATGTGTCACTTTGGAACTGCAGTTTGCAAAAGTATATTTTGTAAAAGCAATTAATATGTACAAACTGGAACTGTAAATAGCTATTTTTCTATTTATTCATTCATTTATCAGGGACAATGCAGTGAAACTGTGGTGATCCGAGCGTTGAGCTTATTCGCGCTCGAGTCACGCAGTATTCTCTCTTTTTTCTTTATATTTTCCTGCACTGTTATTATTGGTTCTCCCGGGGCTTTTACTGTGACAGCGCCACGGCTGAACTTCCAGCTGTCAAGTCTAGCCGGTACTGTCACAGCTGATTATGATTTTGGTAATTACGTTTCCTCCTCGCCTGTTCAGTTCTTTGCGTTGTGTCTTTAGTATTTAAGGGAGCAGCTGAGGCTCACTCCTCGCTGCGATCTACGTCGACCTTGACTAGAGTCCCTACGTCCAGCTCCAGTCTCCTTTCTGTGTTTGGCTCGTCCTTGCCTCATCAGTTGTAAGTGTTTATTCTTTAGCGTCAGGTTCCGCCCTTGCTACTCCCTGGTTTCGGTCTTTGTGTTCTTTATTTGTGTTCTACGTTTAGTGTATGTGTTTTGCCCCACATGGCTCATTATTTTGTGTTTTCTATAATAAACAAGCAAACTCTCTGTTGGCATCTGGCGCCTCATTTATGCCCTGAAAGGGGCAAACGTGACAGTAGGTTGCAGCCAAGCGAGGTGCCAGCCACAGTAAGTTTGTTTTTTGGGCTTGAGTTTTTTCCCTTTTCCGGGTGCCGGAAACACACTTTTATTTGGAGAGATAGCGTCATCTGAGACTGGGTATTGTATCGAGTATCTGATGGAGGTTGATGACCTCCTGTCCAATGCCCGTCTGTTCACCCCCTCCGAAACTACACACTGGTACCTGGACCTCGCGCAAAAGGCTATAAAGCCCTATCACCTGGCCTCGTATCCAGAAGGCAGGGAGAGGTTGGCGGCGTTGACGGTTCTACGTCAGAGGAACTAGGAACCGATGGAGAATCCGGCCAAGAAGCCTCCATCTCCTCCCCGGGACACAGTAGTTCCGATTAGATGGTTAAACTCCTCCAACCACAATGCAGAGGATCCTAGCTAGCAAAACGCCAGTTCAAGGACTTGCTTCAGCTACAATATACTCTATTTAAATATAATAGCTGTTTTTCCACCCACAGTGGCTGACAGTGTCATGATTTGCCCTGCAGAGCAGGAATACAAGACCCATGCACTGTACCATTAGTAGTGAGTTTATTAAATAAAGGACAAACACAAAGTTCAAAAACAAAGATGCAAACATGAGGGAGATTACTTACAAATTACGCACCAGAGCGGAGCAAAGCTCTGGTGGAGACAAGGGTAGGACTAAGCCAAAGCGGCAACAAAGTAAGAATTAACATATGGCCCTTAAATAGGGCTAGAAACCCATTACATAATTGACAACAGATGTGGGCACCTGAACGGGCAAGGAAAGGCGAAGAAACTTAATTGGGAACAGCTGAGGCGGTGAGAAGAGGGCAAATCCACACTGGTAGCTGACAGGGCACGCCCACGAGAAGCTTGACACCCCTGACAGCTGTCAACAGTGGGAGAATAATACTAGGGGGGAAAAATAGAATAACATAAATAAATATGAATAAATAGAGATAAAAATAAAACACTGCACGAACAGGAAAAATGGCAAACAGAACATAATACATAGACCCAAAAAAGACACAACTAGAACAGGTGAATATAAATATGGCAGAAAAGCCACAAAGCTTAGTCTGGCAAAATATCCAGAACTCAGCTCATGACAGACAGGGGAGAGGAAAATAATTTGGTCACTGATATTTTAAATAAATCAATTTTCCAGACGGACTTTTCAAGAAAAGCTGGTCATTGGGAAGAGAGGTTGGCCAACCCCGAAACTAGCAGGCCCATCTCAGCCAGGGACAGGATTTGTCCGTCACCTCCATCTTAGCAACGAGCGGTATCCTTGATACAGGCTCCGAGGAGTGCTGCAAATTATCTTGCTGGGAATGCCTGTTGTTTGCAACTGATCGAGTAGGTAATTGGAGCAGGACAGGGTTTGCAAACTTGAGCTGTCTACTGTCACACCATGACGATTTACGCAGCGTTTGCCAAATGTATAAAAACTGGTCTAAAACGCTGGGATATGCCGAAATTTTCACTTTTGGCCGTATGCATCGTGTATCCATAACGACTTGGACATATAGTGGTCTGAAAAAGTGTTTGCCCCCTTCCTGATTTCTCATTTTTTTTGTGTTTGTCACACTTAAATGTTTCAGATCATCAAACAAATTTAAATATTAGACAAAGATGACACAAGTAAACACAAAATGCAATTTTTAAATGAAGGTGTTTATTATTAAGGGAAACAAAAATCCAAACCTACATGGCCCTGTGTGAAAAAGTGTTTGCCCCCTAAACCTAATAACTGGTTGGGCTACCCTTAGCAGCAACAACTGCAATCAAGTGTTTGCGATAACTGGCAATGAGTCTTTTACAGCACTGTGGAGGAATTGTGGCCCACTCGTCTTTGCAGAATTGTTGTAATTCAGCCACATTGGAAGGTTTTTGAGCATGAACCGCCTTTTTAAGGTCATGCCACAGCATCTCAATGGGATTCAGGTCAGGACTTTGACAAGGCAACTCCAAAGACTTCATTTTGTTATTCTTAACCCATTCAGAGGTGGACTTGCTGGTGTTTTGGATTATTTTCCTGCTGCAGAACCCAAGTGCACTTCAGCTTGAGGTCATGAACAGATGACCGGACATTCTCCTTTAGGATTTTTTGGTAGACAGCAGAATTCATGGTTCCATTTACCACAGCAAGTCTTCCAGGTCCAGAAGCAGCAAAACAGCCCCAGACCATCACTCTGCCACCACTATATTTTACTGCTGGTATGATGTTCCTTTTCTGAAATGCTGTGTTACTTTTACACCAGATGTAATGGGACACACACCTTTCAAAAAGTTCAACTTTTGTCTCATCAGTCCACAGAGTATTTTCCCAAAAGTCTTGGGTATCATCAAGATGTTTTCTGGCAAAACTGAGGCGAGCCTTTATGTTCTTTTTGCTGAGCAGTGGTTTTTGTCTTGGAACTCTACCATGCAGGCCATTTTTGTCCAGTCTCTTTCTTATGGTGGAGTCATGAACACTGACCTTAACTGAGGCAAGTGAGGCCTGCGGTTGTTTGGATGTTGTTGTGGGGTCTTTTGTGACCTCTTAGATGAGTGGTCGCTGCACTCTTGGGGTAATTTTGGTCGGGCGGCCACTTCTGAGAAGGTTCACCACTGTTCCATGTTTTCACCATTTGTGGATAATGGTTCTCACTGTGGTTTGCTGGAGTCCCAAAACTTTAGAAATGGCTTTATAACCTTTTCCAGACTGATAGATCTCAGTTACTTTGTTTCTCATTTGTTCCTGAATTTCTTTGGATCGCAGCATGATGTCCAGCTTTTGAGGATCTTTTGATCTACTTCACTTTGTCAGGCAAGTCCTATTTAAGTGATTTCTTGATTGAGAACAGGTGTGGCAGTAATCAGGCCTGGGCGTGGCTAGTGAAATTGAACTTAGCTTTCCAAAAATGTGATAAACCAGTTAATTTATGTTTCAATAAGGGGCAATCACTTTTTCACACAGGGCCATGCAAGTTTGGATTTTTTTTTACCCTTAATAATAAACACCTTCATTTAAAACCTGCATCTTGTGTTTACTTGTGTTATCTTTGTACAATATTTAAATTTGTTTGACCTGAAACATTTAAGTATGACAAACACACAAAAATGAGAAATCAGGAAGGGGGCAAACACTTTTTCACACCCCTGTACATAACATATTAGTAACTTATATAGAATATTCCCATAACTTATAAGTAACTTAAACCAACTAATGCTTAGCATGTTGCCGACATTTACAACTTATGCGTAACAATAGTCTAACTTCTGCATAGCACAGTCATGCCAAACTGCCATTGACTCCCGATCCATGAATACTAGGTGTGCGAGAGATCATCTCTTTTCAACCGAGATGATTCTCCCCTTCAGAGACCACGGCGGGGGGCGTGACCAACTCGGCAGAGCTGTCAAATCTGTCAGGTCTGTCATGCCTGTCAGATGACAGTTGTCACAACCTGGCTCAAAGGCACGCGAACTGATGGCAACAAAAAGGTTTATTTTCAATAATGTGAAAAAACAACAATATAATGCATGGAGTGTGCTTTTGCTGGGAGGTGCAGCCAACAGCAAAGTGTGTGATTTATCATGGAAAACAGCTGAGCTCTGTGCTTCAGGCAATCAGCTGATTGGATCCGCCTCCTCTGGTGCTCTGACATTTTGGCATATCTATCAGAACAATACAGATAGGTGATGGCACAGACTGCAGTCAAATGTAAAAAACAATGGGGAGGGCTAAATAGCGATTTGGATCTTTATCCTGTAGCTTGAAAGTGTTCAGATGCGTCATTGACAGGTCCCGTTATACAAACAAGTACGTATATTTAGCTCTGTGAGTGTGTGTGTGCGCTGCAAGCAGAGCTTTGTACAGGTTTTTCCTGTGAACCAACGCTGCAAATACGCCATTATAGAGTAACTGTAAGTTAGAAACCCGTTCAGTAAGTTACACATGGGTTCAAAGAGTGTTACTCATATGTTAGAAATAATTTTTGGGTACGCTAGACATTAATCTGGACATATTTTAACTTTTGAGTAACTATGAGTCACTGACAAGTAACGTATGAACGAACGCATAACTTCCCTACAACGTTTGCTCCGCGAATGCGGGACACATCAGCCATACACTGGAAATGATGGAAAATTTTCAGCTTGCTGAAAATTAATTTTTAGAGGAGCTCGGCGAATTGCGCCATATACCAGCATGCTTCAGCGTTCTTCAGCATACCTTTAACTTAGACAAAAGTTAGCCATAACTGATTTGACGTACCCCAGCGTATTCTCCAAATTTTTCATTCGTTTTGCAAACACTGCCTAAATCATCTAGGTGTGACAGGACCTTAACCAAGGCAGCAGCGAGACACCAAAGCACAGCCGCCAGCCGGACACTTACAAGCAACAGTATTTTTAAACCTTTGGGGAAACAAGAATGGATCTGCAGCTCAACAAACAAGTGTGCAGGGAAATGGAGCTCTACAATGAAAAGGTAAAGATTTTTAAAACCATAATTTTATAGTTAGTTATCTTTAACATGCTTTGTGTGGACAGCCCTATAGGCTATTTTTATGGTGCTTGGTATTCACCACTGAAGGCAGAGTTGTAAAATACACCGTCCGCCACTGCTCCTGAGCAATGTCTGCGCCTAGTTTCTCCATACAGGAGGTATCTGGAAGCTGTTATTACCAACAAAGGCTTTTCTACTAAATATTAAATGAATTTCATCAAGTGTGTTCAATACTTATTCCCTTTACAGATCCTATACATCAAAACACTAATGCACAAACTTAAATAAACAGAGGTGTCAAGTAGGGATGCATGATATCTGTTTTATTTATTGTTATTTTTCCCCGATAGCCGATATTTTGGAAATAGTTTCTGCTTTTGCCAACAACGATATACTATGCACATATTTTTTCCCCACTTAATTACATCTCCTTGTTCTTACAGTGATGATTAACTGTCATATACAGTGGTGTGAAAAAGTGTTTGCCCCCTTCCTGATTTACTATTTTTTGTATGTTTGTCACACTTAAATGTTTCAGATCATCAAACAAATTTAAATATTAGACAAACATAGCACAAGTAAACACAAAACGCAGTTTTTAAATGAAGGTGTTTATTATTAAGGGTTAAAAAAAATCCAAAACTACATGGCTCTGTGTGAAAAAGTGATTGCCCCCCATTAAAACATAAATCAACTGTGGCTTATCACATCTTTAGAAAGCTGAGTTCAATTTCTCTAGCCACACCCAAGCCTGATTACTGCCACACATGTTCTCAATCAAGAAATCACTTAAATAGGACCTGTCTGACAAAGTGAAGTAAACCAAAAGATCATCAAAAACTAGACATCATGCTGCGAGCCAAAGAAATTCAGGAACAAATGAAAAACAAAGTAATTGAGATCCATCAGTCTGGAAAAGTTTATAAAGCCATTTCTAAAGCTTTGGGACTCCAGCAAACCACAGTGCGAGCCATTATCCACAAATAGCGAAAACATGGAACAGTGGTGAACCTTCCCAGGAGTGGCCGGCCAACCAAAATTATCCCAAAAGCGCAGCAACGATTCATCCAAGAGGTCACAGAAGAGCCCACAACAACATCCAAAGAACTGCAGGCCTCACTGGTCAGTGTTCATGACTCCACCATAAGAAAGAGACTGGGCAAAAATGTCCTGCATGGTAGAGTTCCAAGACGAAAACCACTGCTCAGCAAAATGAACATTAAGGCTCATCTCAATTTTGCCAGAACACATTTTGATGATCCCCAAGACTTTGGGGAAAATACTCTGTGGACTGATGAGATCAAAGTTGAACTTTTTGGAAGGTGTGTGTCCCATCACATCTGGCGTAAAAGTTAACACAGGATTTCAGAAAAGGAACATTGGTCTGGGTCTGTTTTGCTGCTTCAGGACCTGGAAGACTTGCTGTGGTTAATGGAACCATGAATTCTGCTGTCTACCAAAAAATCCTAAAGGACAATGTCTGGCCATCTGTTCGTGACCTCAAGCTGAAGCGCGCTTGAGTTCTGCAGCAGGAAAATAATCCAAAACACACCAGCAAGTCCACCTCTGAATGGCTTAAGAAAAACAAAATGAAGACTTTGGAGTGGCCTAGTTAAAGTCCTGACCTGAATCCAATTGAGATGCTGTGGCATGACCTTACAAAGGCAATTCATGCTCAAAAACCCTCCAATGTGGCTGAATTACAACAATTCTGCAAAGATGAGTGGGCCAAAATTCCTCCACAGCACTGTAAAACACTCACTGCCAGTTATCTCAAACACTTGATTGCAGTTGTTGCTGCTGAGGGTGGCCCAACCAGTTTTTAGGTTTAGGGAGCAATCACTTTTTCACACAGGGCCATGTAGGTTTAGATTTTTTTTTCCCCTTAATAATAAACACCTTCATTTAAAAACTGCATTTTGTGTTTACTTGTGTTATCTTTGTCTAAGATTTAAATTTGTTTGATCTGAAACATTTAAGTGTGAAAAACACACACAAAAAAAAAAAATCAGGAAGAGGGCAAACATTTTTTCACGCCACTGTAAAGACACATTCCCCAAGGAAGCTAAGACAACTGCCTCAATTTAATGTGAAAATGTTATTTATTTTTAGAAATCTGTTCAACAGAACTGTAAACTTCCTCTTTATAATAGGAAATGTAAATAAAAGTATCCTGTCCACTGGGATCATGTGAAAAGTGAAGTGCATTCACTGTACAACTATACAGTAACTAAAACAATTTGCATCAACATAAATAGTCAATATAATATTTTACACTATTGAAAGAAGCACAAATTAAGCTGCATGTGCTTTACAGACTTACTTAAACTCAGCATCATATAAACTGGATCAAACAAATCACTTTAAATAGGAGCCCACTAAGCATGCAGCATCTCAGCTTTTTCAAACAGTAACTTAGAACCACCTCAATATGGGATGTTAAAAATTACAGCTTGCAACTCGAGTTGCATCTGAAAATTACTTGAAATGTAACGAAGTTTTATCTACTGATACTGATAATGTACAGATATTACTGTGAATCCCAAGTGTCGAATATAATAATTTTTTCTTGTGACAGCAGTTTTTTGATGTTTGAAAGCTTGCCAACATTCATAAACAGTGTTGTTATCTGTTTTGTGAGCTTAGAGCAAAATTAGTCACTTTTATCTGAGAACATTTTAGTTGCCACAGGTGAGTTCATCTCCATACAGGTTGGGTTTTCATTAGCCAGTTTAATCAGTTATTATGAATGCTTGAGTTAGATTATGATTCAGAGTCAGGATTAATCTAATAGGATTGAGAAAATGTAGATGAAATAGTTCCCTTAATAATAACTTTTCTAGGACTGGCAAAGCCTACGTTCATATTTTGCATTGAGCAGTCAGCGTTATGTGGGTTGCTCAATCTTATCTAAGTGTTAACATCTTGGGGGAACATACCACCTACTTCATCATTAGCGGAAAAAAAATGTTTGCTACCTTTGTAACATCACAGAAAATTGGACAGAATCCATGTAAACAGCTGACTTTGGCACCAAGATCAATTTTTCATAAGTTCATCCTGTTTTTGTTTTTTTTCCTTTTGAATGGAATGTGTTGTAAAGCCACGGCGGGTGCATAAGAATATAGGAATCTTTTATAAATGAGCCTCTTTGTGTTCACAATCCGAGGGCATTAGTATGCAAGTCTGGAGTGTGCATGTGTGTGTGTGTGAGAGAGAAAGCGCGCGAGAGAGAGAGAGAGAGAGAGAGAGACACACACACACACACACGAGAAGGAGAGTGTGCCGTGCATCTGTGTGTGCCCCAGGCCATGTGTTACTCTGCTACCGCTAATGAGCCCATTCACTCGGCAGCCCAATCTACTCAACACCACACACACTCACACACCATATCTGCAGGGACGTTGGGACTAGAGATGCTGCGAGCGATCTACCGGCTATATCCCCCACGGAAGCCAACACACACTCACACAACTTTCTCACCCACACTCCTCACACCATTCTTACAGATGCACACACTTTCTTCCTTTTTTTTTTTTAATCCTTGCTCTGACAGCCTCACCCACTTACCAATTGTCATTCTGCTGCCACACAACCACCCACAGACCATATCATTTTTTTATGACTGCTGTGTAATCTTCACAACATCTGCACTTGCTCTTGTTCTTGATTATTTGATTGCTGGTAATAGAGGCCAGCGCTGGTAAATGCATGTGAGTCTTGGTGCCGTCCGTGCATTCACAACAGACATGAGGAATGACTCAAAACTGCTCAGACATGGACGAATCAATAGGCTGATGCCGTGTAGCTCAACAAAGATGAATGTGCCGGCATCCATGATAAGTAATGAAAACACGTTGCCTGTACAAGCTGCTAAGTCACCACCAGCTGGAGGCTCGACAGAATTATTTTGGCACAGAAAAAGAGTTTTAGTTTTAGTTATTAGTATATCCGTTAATGAGTGAAGAGAAGCTGTGCCATCTTTTTTAACACTGAGCACATTTCATCGGAGTGTGCGTGACTGCACACAAAGTCACTGGCTAGATGGATGCAGAAACACAAATTCTCTGCAGGCCAAATATTGAGGTGAACATGTGAATGCCTGAGCCTAAAAACTTGTGACATGAGCTAAAAAAGAAGTTGCTCTTTGTGATATATGAGAAACGGCATAATGCACCATACTGCGGTCGCATGTACGCATGCATGACATCATCACACCGCAAATATAATAGCCAGCTACCCAGGGCTAGCCGGTCTTATGTGGGCTCTGTCTTGCTCTCCACCTTTGGTGTACTACCTCCCAGTTACCTCACTGTGTGCTTCCTCCTAGCTGTTCGAGCTAACGTTTAATAAAGCTAACCTCAACACGTGGACCTGTTTGCATCCTTTATTTCCTAACACAACATTGGCGACAAGGAGAAACTTGGACAACAATGAGATGGAAACGCTGCTGACACCTCTACCACCGTTCCTCACTTTGCCCGGTGAGCTGCCTATTCCTTGGCAACACTGGCATGAGTCGTTTGTACCATTTGTGTCCGCCATGGAACTAGCTAAAGCTAGCAAGCTAAGACTGTGCGCCATGCTAATCCACTTCCTCGGCAACGAGGGCCAGTGTGTCTTTAGGATGCTCAGACCTGCGGATAGCCACAATGAGTGTGTCGCTTTGTTAGTCGGACATTTCTCCACCCCTGAGAGTGTGTTGGTCAGGAGGACTAGATTTCATCAACGCCGACAGCGTATAGGTGAGTCTGTCCAGTGATATATCACCGACCTCCGTTGTTTGGCCATCATGTGTAGGTTTGCACAACTGGAAGACGAGATGGTGCGGGACCAGTTAGCAGAGCACATCTCCAACTCGAAGCTGTGGGAGAGGCTGCTAATGGTGCCGGACAACCTCCTACCCTCCAGGGCGGTGGAGTTGGTGTCCCAGCTAGATGCCCCGGCTGCTGAGCCCACCGACCCCGTGACCTCCCAGGAGGGCCCTGAAATTAACATCATGGGACGACAGGACAATACAGCATGCCGACCATGTGGAAACTGTGGTTCTGTCTCGCACTGGACATGCACACCTGCCTGCCCTGCCAAAGGACACAAGTGCGAATGCTGCAGTAAGCTGAACCATTTCACCAAAGTGTTCCGCTCAGCCCCGGCAAATCCGCTGTCTAGCTCACTCAGTCGGCCCAGTCCAACCACCATACATTCAGTGGACTCCAGTAACACACTGTACAAGTGGTGCACAGTGGAATTGGATGGTGTCAGTCTACCACTGCTGCTGGACACTGCTGCCACGATGTCCCTGATGGACGAGGCCACGGTGAAGACTTTCTTCCCCCTTGCATCCAATCAAGCCAGACATGGTGGAAATGTCCAGGTATGAACATGTAAAAATCAGCAAGGTAGGAACCTTCACTCTACCGGTTTGCTACTGGTCAAGAGTCCTCCCAGTGTTCACGTTTCAAGTGACGTGCCTCGGTGACAACACCCTAGGATGTGATCTTTTCCATGAGCTGGGCTTTTCCATCATAGATCACATGGGATCCTGTTTGACTGCTGATGGCCCGAGTCCGCTTCGCCCAGACATAGGCGTAGCCACTCCTTGTTTTACACTGCACATTGACCGGAGCGCAGAAGACTGGGAACTGATTCTCGCACACCATAAGCCTCTCAGAGCCTCCACCTCGCTGAAAGTGGCAGCTCTGAAAGACCCGGAAGATCATGGGGTTCATCCGGTCAACGACAAGACCAGTTCGCCTCCATGACCATCAACAACCCAAACATGTAATCTGTTAAACGGCACCCCAGCAACAACGCCTTTCATCAACCACATGATGAGAGAGCAGCAACACATCGCAAAGCAGAAACATCCATCGCTCACGGTGCCTGACTGGGTCCGGATCCACTGATCCAACCGCACGAGTCAGCTGCAGATGTTCCAATCACCACCGATGCAGATCACAACTTGGACCAGCCACCTTCCAGATGGCTGATGGGTCTCAAGGGCATGCCAGCCATCTGAGAAAGGTAACACCACCACCTGCCCCGGACCAAGTAACAGCAACCAAGTCGACCTAGCAAGTGTGGGATCCGGACTGGGACTTTGCTGATGAGCCAGTCACAATTCCAGTGAGGTGGCCCCCAGATTCACCTGAGCCAGCGCCGCTAAGGCTGCAGCCACCACGGGCTCAACAGAGGCCTCGCTGAGGTCTGAACTGTGATAAAGATAATTGGATTACTCTGTTTACATGACAGTTTGAATAATCGGGTAACTGCAGAAAGCTGATTGTAATTGGTTTACTCGTGACCATGTAAACAGGGTCACTGACTCAAAAGTTCTTATTTCATGTTCAGTTAGTGCATGGTCCGTTCAAAGTGGCAGAATAACCCACACAGCCATGTGGGCTAAACCGGCAGTCTACCTGGTTACCCAGGTTGAAACAATTAAATTTTTTTCTGATGTCTGTTCGGAAATAAACCTTATGTGGTTCTCACAATGGTCCAGTCAAGTACATAAACATAACTTGTTTTACATTAAGCATATGCTAATGTTCATATTGGCCCGGTTGGCCACATCTTGTGTGTTTAACTTTATATCAGCCAATATGCCAGTTTGTCTTAATGTTTACTTGCTACCCTTGCTAAGGCTAACCGCAGACATAGTTCTAAGCTTTTTCAGGGAGGATGGGAGGAAAATGTGATAATATGGGAAACGGCACGACACACCACACTACGGTTGCACGTACACATGCGTGACATCATCATGCCGCATGTATAATAGCCAGCTACCCAGGGCTAGCCGGCCTCTTGTGGGCTCTCTTTCTTGGTCCCCACCTTTGGTGTACCATCTCTTAGTTACCTCACTGTGTGCTCCCTCCTAGCTGTTCAAGCTCTTGTTTAATAAAGCTAACCTCAACACATGGACCTGTCTGCATCCATTATTTATATTATTTATCCATAGTACCCTGCCTCTCACCCAAAGATGCTGGGATAGGCTCCAGCCCCCCCGCAACCCAAAAAGGATTAAGCGAAAGAAGATGGATGGATGGATGGATGGATGGCTCTCACTGTGGTTTGCTGGAGTCCCAAAGCTTTACAAATGGCTTTATAACCTTTTCCAGACTGATAGATCTCAATTACTTTGTGTTTCGTTTGTTCCTGAATTTCTTTGGATCACAGCATGATGTCTAGCTTTTGAGGATCTTTTGGTCTATTTCACTTTGTCAGGTCGGTCCTGTTTAAGTGATTTCTTGATTGAGAACATGTGTGGCAGTAATCAGGCCTGGGTGTGGCTAGAGAAATTGAACTTGGCTTTCCAAAGATGTGATAAACCACAGTTAATTTATGTTTTAATGGGGGGGCAATCATTTTTTTCACACAGAGCCATGTAAGTTTGCATTTTTTTTTACCCTTAATAATAAACACATTCATTTAAAAACTGCATTTTGTGTTTACTTGTGTTATTTTTGTCTAATATTTAAATTTGTTTGATATGAAACATTTAAGTGTGACAAACATACAAAAGAATGAGAAATCAGGAAGGGGGCAAACATTTTCCACACTACTGTATATTATAACTGTTACAACTCTCGCCATTAAAATAACAGAAAATCCCTGTGCATGCTGCTTCGTCATGAGATCTAGAGCTGGGCAATTTCAAAATACTCCATTGAAATAGCATTAAACACTGCACTTCTGATGATAGACCTTTTTCCTCATCAGAAATGCATTGGCATAACATGCACCATAATACCTGTGTGCAATGATTGTCCACCTCCCAGTTCAAAGCAGATGCACTGTCTACTGGTAATTAGATGGCTTGATGCAAAGTGTAAAAACAGACAATGCGCTGACAGAAACTAACAAATGTGTGCATATGTCGGGAAGTGTGGCGTAAAAGTCCACTGATGACCATCAAAATAGGGCCCTGAATATCTTTTCTTACTCAAGCTGACAGTATAGCTTTCAGTCAGTATAGGACAAATTGTCATTGCAATAGATATTTATAGATTTACTCTCGCTTTACTTGCTGCTAAATTTACTTAACGTCAAAAATAATCCACATTATTATGTTGCTGGTAACTGACATAAACAATGGTGATAATTTAAATGGTCGGAAAGGGAGGCAGACATATGGACCTCTAGTGTTTGTTGAAAAGCTTTGAAAAAAATCTATGATGGGAGACTATTCAATTGCAGGTCAGCAACATCAGCTCAGATATCACGAAGCAGGAGAATTGAACTGACATGGTTTTCAGAAAACACCCAGAAACAGACGCAGGCTTGAACAATAATGGTCTTTTATTGAATGAGAGTGGATGTGTGTGCGTGTGAATGGTGTTTTGGGAATGTAGTGTAGTGCGAGCAAGAGCGTGATGACAGGACAGGTCTGGCAACCCTGGAATGACAACAAGACAGGAGAGTTAGCTTCAGACTGGCAGGTAATGATGTTAGAGTTTTAGCAGTCTTATGGCAGCGAAGAGATAATCCAGTTCCGAAGAGATGACTTTCCAATACCAGCCCAGCACCCTGTTGTGAAGCCATAATGCAGGTGCAACATATTTACAGTGCAGCTTGGGTGAAGGTGACATGTGCTCCAGCTCACCAATTTGCGAGAGGAGAAAGCTGCTGTTCACAGCTGAAGTCTGGTCCGCCGCCAGGAGGAAAGGGAGGTCCGCCTGGAGTGTGGTCCACCTGTGCACAGGGAACAAGGGGAAGAAAGGCAGGTGTAGGTAAAAGCTCCAAGAAGGCTTACGTTGCGTTGGGGAGAGGGAACTCCCGTGACGAGAAGCAGGTGAGCTGAGATGCACTCTCAAGCATAGCAAGATGGAGGAAGACACTAGGGAGGAGGTCTTCCTGGGAGAAAGCGTAGGTGTCTCCGTGCTGACTACTGGGCAGCGTTCCTTATAAAGCGTGCTTGATGAGTGAGAGCAGGTGTGCCCGCAGCTGTGAAAGATAATTAGGGTGAGGCACACACACACACACACACACACACACACACACACACACACACAGAGCAGATCACCACAGTACCCCCCCCCCCCCCACGGGATGCCTCCCGGCGACCAGTCCAACCTGTCTGGGTGCGTTTGATGGAACTCCCGGATGAGTTGAGGATCCAACACAAATGAGGGACGCACCCAGGACCGCGCATCAGATCCATACCCCTCCCAGTCCACCAGATATTGCAGACCGTTCCCTCGGGGGCGGACATCCAGGATGCGATTGATCTGGTGCGCAGGACCACTGTCTATCATCACGGGCAGGGGTGGAGGTTTGGGTGGAGGACAGCGGGCTGGACTCACATGGCTTCACCTGGGAGACATGAAAGGTAGGACAGATGCGCATTGAGGGGGGCAGAGCCAGGTGCACAGCAACGGGGTTGATGATACAGTATGAGTTATGCAGAAAGGACCAATGAAACGCTGTGGTAATTTCTTGATCTCACCCTTCAGGTTGATGTTCCTCGTGGAGAGCCATACCTGCTGTCCCACACGGTAGGAGGGAGCCTGGGTCCTGTGGCGGTTGGCGATCGCCGTATTGCGGGCTGCCGTGCGTCGCATGGCTGCCTTGGTGGACCTCCAGAGTGGCTGGCAACGCCTGATATGGGCCTGGACAGAGGGACCGGCGATTTCCTTCTCCTCCGGGAACAGTGGGGGTTGTAGCCTAAAGAGACCTCAAAAGGGGAGAGACCAGTGGCAGAAGAGACAGCTGTGTTGTGCGCATACTCAACCCACAGTAAGCATGTGCTCCAGGATGCTGAATTAGAGGCCGTGATGCACCTCAGGGCTGCATCCAACTCCTGATTAGTGCACGTGCACTGGCTGTTACGTTGGGGGGTGATATTCAGAGGACAGGCTCACTGTCACCCCCATTGCCTTGCAGAAAGACCGCCAGACCTGAGAGACGAACTGGGGTCCACGATCTGAAACGATGTCCGTCGGGATGCCATGAAGCCGAACCACATGCAACACCAACAGATCCGCCGTCTCCTTGGCCGCTGGCAGCTTCTGCAGGGGAACAAAATGAGCTGCCTTAGAAAATCTGTCCACTATGGTGAGGATAACCGTGTGACCTGCAGAGGGGGGCAAACCAGTCATGAAGTCCAATGCGATATGGGACCAGGGGTGGCTTAGGATGGGGAGAGGATGCAGCAGACCTGCTGGTGGGAAAGAGGATGACTTGCCAGTCGCACACTGGGGACAGGCCCAGATGAATTCTGCCATGTCCCTCCGCAGCGAGGGCCACCAGAAGGACCTTTGTAGCTGGGCCACAGTGCGCGCTACCACAGGGGGGTACATGATCTTTGAGGAGTGCAACCAGTCAATTACCTCCCCTCTAACAGCAGAGGGAACGTACATCCGACCCTCCGGTCCCCCACCTGGGTCAGGCTCCGCTTCCTGTGCTCTCCTCACCCTCTCCTTGATGTCCCATGATAGCATGCCCACGATACAGGAAGGAGGGACAATTGGATGGGGTGTCATCTCCGCAGCTTCGGGGGAAAACTGCCTCGAGAGTACGTCAGGCTTGATATTCTTAGAACCCGGGCAGTAGGTGATGGTGAAATTATCCATCCATCTTCTTCCGCTTAATCCTTTTCGGGTCGCAGGGGGGCTGGCGCCTATTCCAGCATCTTTGGGCGAGAGGCAGGGTACACCCTGGACAGATCGCCAGTCCATCGCAGGGCCAACACAGAGAGATAGACAACCATTCACTCTCACATTCATACCTAAGGACAACTTAGAATCCCCAGTTTGATGCCAATTAACCTAACTTGTATGTTTTTGGCATGTGGGAGGAAACCGGAGAAATCCCGGAGTAAACCCATGCAGACACGGGGAGAACATGCAAACCCCTCACAGATCACTGTTGGTCGGGGGCTGGGATCGAACCCAGGATCCCCCGGCCAAGGGTGAGTTGCTGTGCTGCCGCAGTGCTAACCACTCCGCCACCGTGCTGCCCATGGTGAAATTAAACCTTCCAAAAAACAGGGACCAATGGGCCTGCCTGGCATTCAGCCATTTAGCGGTCCAGAGGTACTCCAAGTTCTTGTGATCCGTCCAGACGACGAACGGAAGTGAAGCGCCCTCCAGCCAGTGGCGCCACTCTTCCAAAGCCAGCTTCACGGCTAACAACTCCCTGTCCCCCATGTCGTAACTCCTCTCCGCAGGAGACAGCCGACGGGAGAAGAAGGCGTAGGGGCGGACCTTGTCGTCCGTAGGAGAGCGTTGGGATAACACCGCCCCCACCCCAAAGTCTGAGGCGTCTACCTCCACCAAGCACTGTAGAGCGGGGTTGACCTGGGCCAGGATGGGGGGGGGACTTCTCCTTCAGCTCAGCAAACGCCGCCTCTGCCTCCTCCGTCCAGCGAAACGGCACCTTCGTAGAGGTCAGACAAGTGAGGGGTAAAGCAATGATGCTGTAATTCTGGACAAAACGGCGATAGAAATTAGCAAACCCCAAAAATTCCTAAAGTTGCTTACGGGAGGAGGGGACAGGCCATTCCACTACCGCTTTAACCTTTTCAGGGTCCGCGATGATCTTCTTGTGTGAGATGACAAAGCCCAGAAAGGTGGTGGATGAAACGTGGAATTCACACTTCTCGGCCTTGACAAATAACTGATTCTCCAGGAGGCGCTGCAAAACCCGTCTGACATGGATACGGTGTTCCTCTAAGAAGTGAGAGAAGATGAGGATATCATCGAGATAGACAAACACAAATGAGTCCAGAAAATACCTCAGAACGTTGTTAGTGAGCCTCTGGAAAACAGTAGGAGCATTTGTTAATCCAAAAGGCATCACTAAATATTCAAAATGGCCGCTAGGGGTGCAAAACCCAGTCTTCCTTTCATCCCCTTCTTTAATGCAGACCAGGTGATAAGCATTCCGCAGGTCTAATTTAGCAAACACCCTGGCCCCCTGGAGGGAATCAAGTGCCGTATTGATAAGGGGCAGAGTATACTTGTCCTTTACAGTAATGTTATTAAGCTCCCTAAAATCAATACATGGCCTGAAGGAACCGTCTTTCTTACCCACAAAGAAGAATCCCACCCCCACCACCGAGGAGGATGGTCTGATGATACCCAAGCTCAGGGACTCCTTGATGTATTTCTCCATGGCCTGCCGTTTCAGGGCAGAGAGGCTGTAGAGCTGACTCGAAGGCAAAGGAGCCCCTGGCAGGAGGTTGATGGCACAATCATACGGCCCGTGGGGGGAAAGTGACAGAGCCTTAGGATGCGAATCCTGAGGGCAGAGGGGTACAGAGGGAGCGCAGACAGCAGATTATAAACAAGCACCCAGACAAAACGCACTCCAAGATAAGATTCTTCCTGTCCTCCAATCGATAGAGGGATTATGGAGACTTAGCCATGGGAACCCCAGGATGATGGTGGAGGAGAGCACAAAAAACCTCATCTGCTCACGATGGTTACCTGAGACCAGCACAGAGACAGGAGCAGACTGTTTAGTAACGATGGCCAGGGGCATCTTGGAGAGGACGATCAGTTTGAGTGGTCTCTCTAGGTTGTAGCAGGGAAGCCCCAGCCGGGTTGCCAGACCCTCCGAAATAAAGCTCTGCTCCGTACCAGAGTCAATGAGAGCATGTGAGGATAATTCAGTGCGTACATATTGAAAGTGAATGGGTAGCATGAGGCATGTAGGGGCCTTAACAATACCACCGTCTGTTAGTCCCCCTACCGTAACTAACCGACTCCCCCCTTTTACCCGATTAGGGCAAGACGCAACCTCATGTTCAGCGCTGCCACAGTATAAACATAGCCCAAGGTCATGGCAGCACTGACGTTCCACCGGGGATAATTTGGACCGGCCAGAAAACATGGGTTCATCCTTCCCAGGGGACTCAGAGGGGGGGAGGGCCTTAAGGCGAGACTGCGGGGAGTGGCGAGGTTGAGTGCCCAAGCGGCGCTCACTAGCCCGTTCCCTTAACCTATTGTCAATAGAAATGGCTAGTGCAATGAGCTCGATAAGCTTAGCGGGATTTCCCACCCGGGCCAGCTCATCCCTCAAGCTGGAGCTAAGACTCTGAGCGAAAATACTACACAGCGAGGCATCCTTCACTTCCGCCCTCCCAAGAGAGTAGACGCTTTTTTCTTCTCTCCTGCTCTGACTTTTTCCTCCCCTCCTAACTACTGGATCCCAGCTTGCTGTTGTCTGTCTGCGTCTAACTGCGACCGCCGAAAAGAAATTATGGAGTTAATAAGCTGGGCTTTGAACACAATTGACACTATTTTTTCAACAAGGAAAAGTGCTCCGGGGGAAGCTGTCTGCCCCGCTGGAACGGCTCCAGCGGGCTATTTACTTGACACAGGTAATTGGAAAATGCTGTGTCTCACTAATCTCTCTATCGAAGATATTGAAGATTTGTTTATCTTCGTAATATTGGTGATCGGGATTTTTCTGATTGGGACTGGAATCGTCCTGGTTTACTGCAAATTGCTGAAGATGGATTCAACCTATCAAAATGCTGACCAGGCGAGGTGCATCCATCAAATTGAAAAACTGGAGAAGACCCTGATAGCGAATACTGGAGAACTGTCTCGTAAGATGGATTACATCATGATTTCGCTTAGGTCTTTCCACGACGGATTTAAAGCCCCGCAATGAAGGACTAAGTACTGAATCTACAGAAGA
Source organism: Pholidichthys leucotaenia (assembly GCA_020510985.1). Lineage (NCBI taxonomy): Eukaryota > Metazoa > Chordata > Actinopteri > Cichliformes > Pholidichthyidae > Pholidichthys > Pholidichthys leucotaenia. The sequence continues at coordinate 368,053,850 of CM035840.1, forward strand.
AATATAAGCCTTCTCTGTGATCAGTCCTATTTGGCTCATTCCCCATGAAAATTCCTCCTGGCTGTCTGCAAACTGTGTTTTCAAAATCATCGAGCACAAGGCCTTGGACAGTCAGCTGCACTGCACCAGATAAGGACTGGGCGCCAGCCAGACAAAACATCTTCTGCCAAGTGTCCTTGGGTCTCTCTTATTATCATTAACACTGCTCAACACCGCATACACACTGATCCATGAACTGAATAAAGATATACACTGCTCTCTTGTGTCTCGTGAATCCTGTGTAGCGAATGTATGTGCAATGAGAGCTTTTTTTTTCCTTGAACTCTTAATATTGATTAATTATGTAACCAGTATTTTGAATCAATGATTTTTTTGCTCCTTCCTATTGTATTATCCTTATGCTACCTGTACCCTCCTGCTGACAGGCGCGTTTCAGATGCGCCGCGGCACGGAAATGCAGGTTCATTACTGTGTCAAGTCAAATTCTCTCGTATGTTATCAGTGATCTGTTAATGTACTTGGCAATAAATCTTTTTCTGATTCTGATTCTGATTCTGATCCCCCCACCCAACCTCTGCAGCCACTACCCGGAAATCCACTGAGTAATCAGCTAGTGACTTAGCCCCCTGTCTCAAATTAAGAAGGCGAGAGGTGAGCACACAATCCCGATCAGAGTGATCAAAAACTTCACAAAATTCTGCCACAAACTGATCGTAGGTGTAATTAGCGTGATCGGGTCAGGTCATAATGGCAGTAGCCCATGCCAAAGCCCGTCCCTCCAGTAAATTCACCAAATAACTAATCTGACTATGATGAGTGGGAAAATCTCCTGGCACACGCTGAAAAACCAGACTACATTGTAACAAGAAACCCCGTGCCTCCCCTAACTTACCACTAAAACGGGTGGGAGTGGGGACGGGAGTTAACTAAGCATGAGGAGGTGGAGACAGAGAGGAGTTGGTTGACCCGGCCAGATCCCGAGCAGCAGGTGGAGGAGACTGCAACGGGGAGAGCTGGTCGAGTCGTGATTTAATGTGTGTAAGTTGAGTAAAGATCACCTGTTGCTGGTGTGTTAATTGGTCTAACTGAGACTCCATGGTGTTAGGTTGGCGTGCCAAAGCACCGTCTGCTGGGATTTCTTGGTGGAGACGTACTGACATGGTTTTCAGAAACACTCAGAAACAGACATAGGCTTGAACAACAATAATGATCTTTTATTGAATGAGAGTGGATGTGTGTGCGTGTGAATGGTGTTGTGGGAATGTAGTGTAGTGTGAGCAGGAGCGTGACAACAGGACAGGTCTGGCAACCCTGGAACGACAACAAGACAGGAGACTTAGCTTCAAGCTGGCAGGTAATGATGTTAATAGAGTTTTAGCAGTCTTACGGCAGCGAAGAGATAATCCAACTCCGAAGAGATGACTTTCCAATACCAGCCAAGCGCCCTGTTGTAAAGCCGTAGTGCAGGTGCGGAGTATTTACAGTGCAGCTTGGGTGAAGGTGACGTGTGCTCCAGCTCACCCAATTTGCGAGGGGAGAAAGCCGCTGTTCACAGCTGAAGTCTGGTCCACCGCCAGGAGGAAAGGGAGGTCCGCCTGGAGGGTGGTCCACCTGTGCACAGGGAACAAGGGAAAGAAAGGCAGGTGCAGGTAAAAGCTCTGAGAAGGCTTACGTTGCGTTGGGGAGATGGAACTCCCGTGACAAGAAGCAGGTGATTTGAGATGCACTCTCAAGTGTAGTGAGATGGAGGAAGACACTAGGGAGGCGGTCTTCCTGGGAGAAAGCATAGACGTCTCCGTGCTGACTACTGGGCAGTGTTCCTTATAAAGCGTGCTTGATGAGTGAGAGCAGGTGTGCCCGCAGCTGTGAAAGATAATTAGGGCGAGGCACACACACCACAGATCACCACATGAACTAATGGATTAAGACAGGAATGTTTACCTGGAGAGACAAAGGTTTAAGTCCTATGTGTAGACAAAAGTCTTACCTTTACTGCAAATGAATCACTAAGATATACTGACAGTTTAAAAAAAAAAAACAACAGATTTTCAGATGGTGTTATTTCTATTTTGTGTCTTTGTTTGCACAGTCGTATTTGATTTAAGTGCTTTTAATCAACTTTACTGGTTGCAAAGTTGAGCAGTTTTCTTTTTGGGAGCATTTGAGTGTTTTTTGTTTAAACTGTTTTGTCCAAATAAAACTTAATGGTATTTCAAATACCTCTGAATTTCTAAAAATGGTCTGCTTTCAAGTAGCAGTGGTAGTGCTCACCTTGAAATTGTATTGGCTTTTCAAAATACAATTTACAGTTTACAAAAGATTTGATTTGATTCAGATATCAGAATATTTATGCAAGAGAAGTTATGCCAGTTTAGGGCTGAAATAGCAAAGAAAAAGTATAGTTTTATAATGATTAAAACAATACAAACATCTGTTTTATTAATATTTCATCTGTATGGCACATACAGTAGGTAATTTGAGGGGGGTGAGGGGGATGCCCTCCCCCTCGTAAGCAAAATGATCCCAAACCAACCCCCTTATCGAGATAACTTTATTAATCCCACAAAGGAAATTCAGTTGCTACCAGTCCAGAACAAATATTCACAACACATTCATAGCAACATGAATGACAATTAAAAACAGCAGCCAATGCATACAATGGTATAACAATAAGATGCAATGTCACCCCCTCAAAAACTACAAATGCTCAATCTAATTGCTCCAGGAACAAAAGACTTCCTCAGTTTTTCTGTGTAGCACCAAGGCGTCAACAGTCTCTCACTAAAAGAACTTCGACATTTATTAAAAACATCATGAAAAGGATGGCTTTCAAGTTGCAACACAGTCTTTAATTTGAACCTTATTCTCTTTTCCATTATGAACTCAAGAGAGTCCAGAGTAAGGCCAATCATGAAGCCAGCCTTCTTTATCACCTTGTTGATTCTATTTTTATCATCCACCCCAATGCCCCTGCCCCAACAGAGCACAGCATAAAACAAGACGCTGTCAGTCTTGTTTATCAGTCGCTACGGAGGGTGACCGTATGTATGGGTACATATTCATACTATGTAGGATAATTAAGTAGACGGTTATGCTATTTATTCCATCTTGCTACAATGCTCCGCACTTTGTATACATATTTATATATTTATGTGTACGTATGTATATCCACTGCTCTTATTTATATTTTTCGTATCTTCTTAATTATTGCTCTGAGTGTTGCTATCCCTGTGCTGTTGCAATCCTCGAATTTCCCCATTGTGGGACTAATAAAGGCTTATCTTATCTTATCTTATCTTATCTTATCTTATCTTATCTTAAAACACGAGCCATGATTAAGTGATTAAAAAAAAAACTAAGAAAATTCTTACTAATATTAAATGAGCTTAACTTCTTCAGGAAGAAAAGTCTAGTCTGTGCCTTTTTAAAAACAGCTTCACTGTTTTTCTTCTAGTTTTGTCTGATGTCCAGATAGTCACCAAGATACAGTGAAATGAGTCCTGTACCGATGTGGGCTGCGAGGAAGAAGCCATTACTCCAAAAGCCACAAAAAAAGCCAGATTATATACAGCGGGAAAAATAAGTATTGTACACATCAACATTTTTCTCATTAAACATATTTCTGATGGAGCTTTTGACTTAATAAGGTTTTCACCAGATATCAGTAACAACCGAAGTAATCCATACATACAGAGAAATCAAGGCAACTGTGTTCACAAAACAAGTTTTACTTAGTAAAGTGGAATAACATCGGAAATAAGTATTGAACACAAAAAAAAAAGAAGTGCAAAAAGACAAAGAAAGCCAAGAAACCAGCTGAAATCCATCAGAATTTAGGAAGCCATCCAATCCACCATCAGTGCAAATTCATTTCAGCCAGTTAAGTCCTGACTGGTAGCCTTTAAGAAGGTCTGTGAATATCAGATTGTCACACCACAAAGAGCTCACGATGGGTAGAAACAAAGAGTTCTGTCTAGACCTTCACAACCTTATTGTTGCAAAACATAATGATAACATTGGTTACAGGTGCATTTCTAAACTGCTGAATGTTCCAGTGAGCACTGTTGGTGCCATCATTCGGAAGTGGAAAGAACATAATTTTACCATAAACCAGCCACGACTAGGAGCTCCTCGCAAGATTTCTGAGAGAGGAGTCAAAAGAATTATCAGAAGAGTTATCCAAGAGCCAAGGACCACTCATGGAGAGCTTCAGAAAGACCTGGAGTTAGCAGGTACTGTTGTTTGAAAGAAAACGATAAGTAATGCACTCAACCCACATGGGCTGTATGCCCGCTCACCTTGCAAGACTCCATTGCTGAAGAAAAAGCATGTTGAAGCTTGTTTAAAGTTTGATGCACAACATTTGGGCAAGCCAGTAAAATACTGGGAGAATATAGTCTGGTCAGATGAGACCAAAATTTAACTTTTTGGATGCTACAACACATAGCATGTTTGGAGGAGAAATGGCACTGCACATCCCATCATGGTGTGGGGATGTTTTTCAGCACATGGTCCAAGCAGACTTCAGATAATTGAAGGAAAGATGAATGCACAAATATACAGAGACAAACGTGTTGCCATCTGCCAAGATGCTGAAGATGAAATGAGGGTGGACATTTCAAGACAATGATCCCAAACAAACAGCCAAGGAAACTCTCAACTGGCTCCAGAGAAGGAAAATAAAGTTGCTAGAATGGCCCGGTCAGCCACCTGACCTGAATCCAGCTGAAAATCTATGGAACGAACTGAAGATCAGAGTTCATAGAAGACACCCACAGAACCTTCAAGATTTGAAGACAGTTTGTGTTTAAGAATGGGATAAAATCACTCCTGAGCAATGCCTGTGCCTAGTTTCTCCATACAGGAGGCATCTGGAAGTTATTACCAACAAAGGCTTTTCTACCAAATATTAAATGAATTTCACCAAGCGTGTTCAGTACTTATTCCTTGTGTCATCCCACTTTATTAAATATAACTTGTTTTGTGAACACAGCTGCCTTGATTTCTTTGTATATGTGGATTACCTGGTGAAAATCTCAGGTCAATGGCTCCATCAGAAATGTTTAATGAGAAAAATGTTGACATTGTAGGGGTTTGATTAAACCCCCCACAACACACAAACAGAACACAGAGACAGTCAGCTCGCACTCCTGGGGTTTGTTCCGCTGCACGCTGAGTTTACAGCCTTGAAGTTAAAGTGTTCATGCATTTTGCCCTTACTGTGACCTAGAGACTCAGATCAATATGTAAATGTGCTGGTTAGCCTCTTTGTCTGACACTTGGAGTGAGGTCTAGCTAATCTGCCCATTGTGATGTATGTCTTACAAATGCAAATACCTCCTGCCTGTTCTGTTGTCCCTTTGATCATTCTAAACTGTGGGGTACGTCTCTTTGATGTATTGTTATGATCAAGTATTTAAGGTGCAACTCTGTAACGCAATCTCTCTCTCTCAATCTGACTTCAACCCTGCTGCAGGACACAGATTTTGTGTCCCCTCTTCACTGAGAGCCTGAGGAATTCGGCTTCAGCCTGCTCACGCTATGGCTGGAGCCGAGTTCCCGTGACGGCGGTATGATTAATAAAATCTGCTTAAAACCACAGCATCACTGCTTATTTTTGCATGCCGCCTCACTGGTGACCCCGACGTGATATGAACACGCACACGTTTTGTGCGAAAGCAACCTTCCGAGCCGGACAACCACACAGCTGCGTTGGTGGCCCCTTGAAGACGCACACGTTTGTGCAACGCAGCCTTCTGTTTTGGATGGCCACGCTGGCGAACCGACGCTGAAAAAAACGAGCGGCCAGCGAACGCAACACCCGGGCATGAATGCTCCGTCGCCTGAGATCTGCACAACCACGCTGGACCGGCCGCTCTCACTGAGAGCGCACGCACCTCGTCCTCTCTCCACGACGGCAACCTCCAGGGCCGACGGGGAGCGCAGCGCATGGAACTGAACACACCATGGCCGCACGAGCGACAACGATCGTCTCCTCCCTCTCACCGCTCCAACGCAGCTGCACGAGCCCGGGGCACAAAGATCGTCTATTCCCTCCCGCCGCTCCAACGCCTCTGCACGGGCCTGAGGGACTAAAGATCGTCTATTTCCTCTCAACGCTCCAACGCACCATGGCCAAATCTACAGCAACAGCTCAACCTGGATTTTATTGGCGCCGTCTGCGCTGATCTCCGCCAAGTTTCTGCACCCTGACTCACCACTCCAGCGGCCCACCCACGCACTGAACCCCTGCGCACGCATCGGGGAGTTACAAGGACGGCGCATCACGCATGGGACAAGTAACGGCTCCACAGACTGCCTTCCTCCTTCGCCGCTGCCTTTCAGGGCTGCTCGCTCACCTGAGGCACGCATGCAGCATACTGGAAGGATTTGTTAACAGTCTCAGCCACGCCACAGACCGCCATCGTCCTCCGCCGCTGCCCACAGAACCTTCAGGGTTGCTCGTTCACCTGAAGCAAGCACGCAGCTCGCCACTGGATTTTTTAATGGTCTTAGCCACGGCACAACGGGATTTCAGCCGTCAGCTGTTCCCAGGAGCTTTGGGGTTGCTTCAGCACCCAAAGCCAACAGTCCCTATGCTTTGTTTACTTTTTCTCTTACAGCCGCTCCTGCTTTTCTTCATGGCCACGAGAGGAGTCAGAGACTAATTTTTCTTCTTGTGGACCGCTGCACGTTCAACGGGACCAGCCCTTCGACATTGCGGACCCACAAGCAATTTTTGCGCGGCTCAGGACGATTTCACAGCTCCTGCCGGCACTTACTACCCCTCCCCTCCCTCCCCCTCCGCCTGCAGCGAGCTTCTCCCACAGCTCGCTCACACAGATGGATCATCGAGGTCGCGGCCCCCTACCGTTTCCCTCTTGGGGGGGAGCGTGTGTGGCGGTTCGTTTTAACCCCACAACAGACTAAGGACACTCAGCCCTCTTTTCTCTGTTTTCCTGCTACACTACTGAGATGCAATGTGCCATTCATGTATTTGTGATGCAAACATGCATGTATTGTGATGTAATGCGCCATTCGGTATAGTGTGCATATGGCTTGTCCTTACTGTGCTTTTTCTGAGCATCTTACATATGTAGATGTGCTTTGGTGTATTAATGTCTACAGGTAGACGAGTTTCTTCTGTCTCACCTATGTGATGTTAATCGTTGCCTTTCATGCATGGTATTCACATCGCGGAGCAGCAAACACTTTTGGTGCGACTACCCCCCCCCCCCCTCCTGCACAGAGCTTTTCCCTGCTCGCTGCCCAGACTGCAACATCGAGGTCACGGTCCCCTACCGTTTCCCTCTTGGGGGGGAGCAGTGTAGCGGTTTGATTAAACCCCCCACAACACACAAACAGAACACAGAGACAGTCAGCTCGCACTCCTGGGGTTTGTTCCGCTGCACACTGAGTTTACAGCCTTGAAGTTAAAGTGTTCATGCATTTTGCCCTTACTGTGACCTAGAGACTCAGATCAATATGTAGATGTGCTGGTTAGCCTCTTTGTCTGACACTTGGAGCTAGGTCTAGCTAATCTGCCCATTGTGATGTATGTCTTACAAATGCAAATACCTCCTGCCTGTTCTGTTGTCCCTTTGATCATTCTAAACTGTGGGGTACGTCTCTTTGATGTATTGTTATGATCAAGTATTTAAGGTGCAACTCTGTAACGCAATCTCTCTCTCTCAATCTGACTTCAACCCTGCTGCAGGACACAGATTTTGTGTCCCCTCTTCACTGAGAGCCTGAGGAATTCGGCTTCAGCCTGCTCACGCTATGGCTGGAGCCGAGTTCCCGTGACGGCGGTATGATTAATAAAATCTGCTTAAAACCACAGCATCACTGCTTATTTTTGCATGCCGCCTCAACATGTTCAATACTTATTTTCTCTGCTGTATATACAGTCGTGTGAAATTAGGACATCCTGTATAAGCCTGTGTTTTTTTGACATATTTGGGCATATGGATATTTAATATCAATGTTAAAAAATACTGGGAGATTCATGTAATACAACTAAACAATTAAAAAGGAATTAAAGTGTCCAGGCAAATTGTTGGTAAAATACAGTATAATTCTAAACAAATAGTGAGGAATAAATTAGGACACCCCCATCTTTTTTAGGACACCCCCACATTCATTCCCACTTACAATGGCTGAAATAAATGTTAAAAATGCAAATAAAAACAAAAACAAGGTTAGACATACAGTAGATACGTGAACATTTCTTAATAAAGAACTGAATATTTAAAGGGGTGTCCTAATTTTTTCACATGACTGTATATAGTTGCTTTTGGAATAATGGCTTCTTCCTTGCAGCCCACGTCAGTACAGCACTCATTTCACCATGGATAATGGTACTCTTGTACCAGCTCCAGACAGCATCTTTACAAGGTATTTTGATTTTGTTCTGGGGTTGATACACACATTATGCGCCAACACACATTCATCTCTGGGATACAGAACTCGTCTCCTTCCTGAGTGGTATTATGGCTGGGCATTCCCTTGATGTTTATACTTGTATGTAATTGTTTGAATAGATGAACGTGGCACCTTCATGCATCAGCAAAATTGAACCCAAGGATGAACCAGAGTTATGAAGATCTACAATTCTCTTCCTGATAGATTTGATTTCTTTTGATTTTCCTATGATGTCACACAAGGAAGCAGTGTGTTTGAGGTGTGCATAAAATACATCCACAGGTATGCCTTCAGCTAACTCAGATGTTGTCAATTAATCTATCAGAGGCTTCCAAAGCCATGATGTCATCATCATCTGGATTTTCCCAAATTTATTCAGCAAATAGAAATAATTTTGGTAAATGTCAGACAGTGAGAAAGTGTCTTTTTATACAGTGTATGTAAACATTTAGTTTCAACTATATTTAAGTGGTGTCGGCATTATCGCGTTAGTCACCCGTTAACGCTTCACCCCTGTTAACGGTGAAAAATTTTGCGATCACAATTAACTGCAGTTAATGGCAGAAAGCGCGAACAGTACTTTTTTGGCCTGAACTGCCCTCTGTACAGAACTACGGAAGCCACTCTGGGTAGTGACACACTGTACATGCCATGCAGACATTGCGAAGTCAAACAAGCTGGACCACTGCCATGGAAATCCCCAAAACGCTGTCATGTTTAAGTTTACAACATTATCTGTCAGAGCTCTCACCTGGATAATTGTCACAGCTCCTCCAAAACTTCACCTGGATGTTGGTTGTTATTCTTTGGAAGCCGGCTAGCTGGCTAACAGTAAACTCTGGGCGGCAATGATGCAGGTGTAGTGTGGCTGACTACTGATTGGAGGGCTAGGGATTCGATTCCCGCTCTCTCTGCAGTCTGCATGTCAAAGTGTCCTTGAGCAAGACACTGAACCCCAGGTGGCTCCTGGTGGGTCAGGCCAGTGCCAGTGCATGGCAGCTCTGCCGCCATCAGTGTGTGAATGGGTGGATAGCAGGATCTGTGAAGTGCTTTTGTCATCCAGAGATGAGTAAAAAGCCCTATATAAGTGAATGCCATTTACCATTTAAACAGCTATGTGCTACGGATGTAGCTGCTGCCAGCAGTGGAGGACAGACACTCCACTTGTTTCATCTTCATAGCTTTGGGTCCAACTGTTGGTAGGTGAGTAGCAGTCTAAAATTCTCAAACTGTGTCCATAATGCCACTCACTCCCACGCCCTGTTTTTGCTGCTTGGTTGGTGACATCATAGGTGAGAGTTATTTATGTTTACAATTTTTCTGTTAAAACAGAAATTGTGTCTGTTATGGCACACAAGGTCCACTGATTTGTGTTCAGCTGGTGGATGTTTGCTATGGGAGTGTAGTTGTGTTGCAGTGACGTTACTGAGCCCTGGCATTCTGCTGTTTTTTGCACATGTGGTAGTACTTTTGAGGATTTTCTAGAGAATATTCTGGATAGTTTTGTCATTTTGGATATGTTGAGAGCTTTAATAAACCTGCAGGTGAAGAAAGCAAGCATATTTGTCCACTCCCATATCTATAACAGTATGAGAAACTTGAAAAATTACCAACTTAAGGTACACTGTATCTGAATGGAAGAACACATGATTAACACGTTATTAATTGTGATTAACTCAACGTTCCAAAAGATTAATCACGATTAGAAATTTTAATCCACTAAAACACACACACACACACACACACACACACACACACACACACACACACACACACACACCCCTCACAAAAAGTTAGGGATATTCGGCTTTTGGGTGAAATTTCAGGATGCACCTAAAATGCACTATAACCTTTACAGGTGAACTTAATTTGACCTTGTCTAACCTTTAGAATGCACATGTCCAACTGTTCAGTGTTTCAGTACTTTTTGCTTAACTTGCTGTTCTCCAACAAGGTGCTTAATGACAAAATTCACAACAGGTGTTTGATCCATAAATTGACCAATAAATTTTCTGGTTCAATTAGAATTGGTATTTAAACAGTCCTCTTCATTATACTGATCACATTTTGACATCATGAGACCAAGACAATACCTAACAGTTGATCAACAGTACCTCACCATTGTGAGGCTTCAAACAGGATGTTCTCAGAGGGAATTGGCCACTGAGCTTAGAGTGTCAGAGTGTCATCAGCAGGTTGCAACAGAGATACAGAGACTGGAAGAGTCACAGAAAGGCATAGAAGTGGACATCCTTTGGCCACATCCCACGCTGATGACCGCTTCACTGTGAACAGTGCCCTGCGGAACCGGAAGATGAATGCCACTCAACTCCAGGCACATGTAAGGGAGGTGAGAGGCACCCAAGTGTTACGTCAGACCATTCAAAACCGTTTACATCAGCGTGGTCTGCGTGCTAGATGAGCTGCAGGGGTACCTGACCACACCACCAGGCACAAGCATCATTGTCTTGCATGGGCCAGGGAGCATTTATTCTGGACAAGGGACCACTGGACCTCAGTGCTGTTCTCTGATGAAAGTCGATTCACATTGGCAGAAATGATGGCCGCTAGCGATGTTTGAGATGTCAAGGACAGCTCTATGCATCAGTCACTGTTGTCACCATGTTACAGTCTGGGCAGGTATGTCTAGTCAATAGGGTAGGCTGGGGTACCTCATATGGAGTGGTCTGCACTTTCTCCAGACCTGAATCCCATAGAAAACCTATGGGATCAGCTGGGTCGCCGTGTAGAGGCTCGTAACCTGCACCCCACAGCCTCAATGACCTGAGGGCCGCCCTTCAAGAAGAGCGGAATGCCATGCCTCAGCAGACAATAAGTCGACTTGTGAACAGCATGAGACGTCGTTGTCAAGCTGTAATTGACGCTCAAGGGCACATGACACGTTATTGAGACATTGACATTTTTTGTTGTGGTATACCCACCACTTTTGTTGACTTTTGTTTCAAGAAATTGTTTGAGATGAGGAAATCACCATTGCATGATTCTACTTAAATGCCGTACTTTCATGATATAATATCACTGTAGTGTGAACGTTTTACATTTTCCACAAATTTCACCTGAAAGCCAAATATCCCTAACTTTTTGTGAGTAGTGTATATATGATAAAAAATTATAGGTAGTGCAAAAAAAGAACAAAGTGGGTAAAAATGATGTGCAAAAATGTCATTTTTGGTATATACTGCATATGTGAAAAATACAAAATTTTAAGAACATTTTAAAATTCTCTTAGGTAGTGCAAGCAACCTATTTTTACTAATATCCAAATTGATATTTTTAGGTTTTTTGAGTTAATGCAAAAAAAAATCTCCAAAAAAACAAATACCACACAGCACCGACAATGTACCAAATGAGTATCTTATCCAATACTATTTTTTAATATTAATTACAATTGAAGTAACCCTAATCTCAGCCCAGTTGTTCCATAATGTAACTCATCTTAATGCACATTCATGATCCATTATACAGACATGTCACCAGGTTACAGTGCAGACAGGTTAAGCGCTATGTCAATCATTTACATGTCGTTTGACAAGAGTTCGGTTATAGCACCTTTTCAAACGCTGTCACTGCTGCTGCTGCCAGGTAGCATTACACTACATATGTAGGCATGGAAACCTATTATAGCCTTCCCCACAGTACTGCCCGGGGCAAACAGACTCTCACACGAACACATTCACACATTTCTGAATGCTGAAACACACCAGCAACTGTATTTGGGGCAAAAGTTTTATTTCTTATGGTTGGAATTTCTATTTTTTCACACATAAGGAACAATGTATAATGGTTTTAGTCTTCTATATGGAGTGTTAGTTTTTTAAGTTGTAAATGTCTGATAATACTCATACTTTTCACTGATTTTAATGTTTCCAAAAGCTACAGTTATGCGCCAGTGCCACATTAGTGAGTGAAATCAGGGCCCACGTTATCCAATCCAACTTTATTTATAAAGTACTTAAAAAACGACAGCTAACACAAAGTGCTGTAGCTCAGCGATAAATAAAATATAAAAATATAAAACATAACAATAAAAACAATAAAATACAGCTAAAACAATATAAAACAACATGTTATTAAAATTGTGTTGTGGATTTTAACCCTATAAAATGTGAACACTTGCCACATGAATACTCTTTTTAAAACTCTCACTTCACAAACAAACACAAATTGCCTTTACTTAATTAAGTTCTTAAAGAAAAGAGCAGGTTGTCATATTTCAACAATGCTCTGCCTTTAGTTCTGTTAGAAAAACAAACGCCCCCTGACTGCCTCCTAAACTGTCATTGGCCCAATTAGAAAACCAATACCCAATCAGATTAGGGTCACATCAATATTAGCCTGAAAACTGACTGTTTCGGACAGACCTTTACAAACAGCTTTTTAAGATGAGCTGTAAAACACAGATTTTTTTTTTTTTTTTTTTGTCTTTACAGGTCCCACTCACTCAAACATGTTTGTGGTTTTTTAACCTTATAAATGCTTTCTTGGGTCATATGACTTCAGTAACAATATTGAAATCTCTCTTCACTTTATATTATATTATATTTAGTGGTGTCAGATGATTACCTCCGCCAGGCCGAAAGGCCAGGAGGAGGTTATGTTTTTGCCGGGGTTTGTCTGTCTGTCTGTCTGTCTGTCTGTTGGTTAGCAAGATAACTCAAAAAATCTTGGACGGATTTCCATGAAACTTTCAGGCGTTGTTGGAAATGGTACAAGGAAGAACTGATTAAATTTTGGGGGTGATCCGGTTCACCGTCTGGATACAGGAATTTTTTAAAGCATTTTTCATTCAACACTGTGACATACAGCCATTTTCAACATGTGCGCAGGCGCAATGGAGGGCGCTGGTCGTCGTGTCTGCAACACAAACTCTGCGTTCTTCAACGTTTTAGGCACAAAAGGACGCGGAAAACACTGCTGGCCTGGGCCCGCCAGCGTGCAACTGCAAAACCTCACACGGGCAGCTGTCCGCCGACGGATTCTTTCGCAGAAATTCCCCGGCCTGCCATAGGAGCTGCGCATTTGGCAGAAATTCACCGGCCAGCCATAGGCGCTGCGCAAAAACGAGCTCTCTGCCCGCGAAGCTTCTAAATTGTCGTTTGCCGCGGAGCGCAACCCCCAAAACAATAATATTGTAGCAAACTCAATATGAGCACCCTATTTGGCTTGCCAAGTGGGTTGACCCTATTGGCGACACAGGTAGAGTGCGGGATTCCGGAGCGGGAGGCGTGAGTTCGAACCTCCCGGTGGGACGTCGCCATGTCAAGCAGCACGTTACAATATAATATAAAACCCACGGCAACCTGTCTACCCAATTTGCATCTGTCAGTGGAGGAGATGGACACAACAGCAACACTTCAGTTTATTACCTCCGCCAAGGAGGCAATGCTTTTACTACTGAACCACTAATCCTATCACTATCAGATTGATTGTCATTGATTAATTGTGTGTTTATTGCACTGCCCCTGTCAAATAAACAAATAACCATTGTGAATCCAATTGCTACTCATATGTTTACATGCTCAAGGAATGTGAAAGCGTACACACAAACACTGTATGGGGGGAATTGTGGCGCTTGGCGGAGGTCTGCGCTGTCCGAGTGCTTTTCTAGTTAAAAATGTGAATCACGATTAATCTTGTGGAATGTTGCGATAATTGTGATTAGTAATGCATTAATCACGTGTTCTTCCATTCAGATATAGTGTACCTTAAGTTGGTAATTTTTCAAGTTTTTCATACTGTTATAAACATGGGAGTGGACAAATATGCTTTCTTTCTTTACCTGCAGGTTTATTAAAGATCTCAACATAACCAAAATGACAAAAACTAATCCAGAATATTCTCCAGAAAATTCTCAAAAGTACTACTGCAAGGGCACAGCAACAACACAGTGGTATCCAATGCTACCTCGGGTCCCATGATAAATATAATATTTCCAGATCTCCCTATCCAGCATGGCAGTCCTAAGTTCTTGAGTGTCATGTAGGCCTGTGTCTCTAAGCAGTGTTGTTTTCCGCTCCTCCTTTTACTACCCTTTGTGGGTTCCCAAAGTATAAGCGGGTTGGCTGCTGTATCATCATGTCTTGCACAATGTCCAGCCAGCTTCAGCCTTCTTTCTTGGATTTTGTTGGACACCCTAGGTAGCTCAGCGCAAAGATCCACATTCCTCATGTGATCGCTCCATGAGACATTTAGAGCAACCCTGAGCATTCTGGTGTTGGTACTATCCACGGCCCTTTCCTGCTGTGAAGTCAATGTCCAGGTTTCTGCTCCATATAGCAGTACACACTCAACTGTTGCCGCAAACAGTTGAGTAGCACCCCCTTTCTCATTTGACACTAGCTATGAATGGAACCATGAACTTGAAGGATGTACTTTTTTCCTTATGTCACTGACAAATCATACGGTCTTTGGTTACAATACCTCACCACGCTTTTGACCGTAATGATTTGGTCCTCACCCAGTATGAGCCCAATGCATTAGCTTCAGAACTAACAGTGCTACTAGGGAGTTAGCTTACCAAGTGCCCTTATATTATTATTTTATGCTTGTTAATAATAATAATCCTTGTTCATCTACCAACAGGTGACTGTACATCATTCTCAGACGTTATTTTAGCTTATTTTACGATAGTTGATTATCTCTAACCAAGACCAAAGGTAGCTATCTGACGCTAGCAATTTAGCTGTTCACTCATGATCATCATGAGTGCTTCTGTGCTTTATTGTACTCCAGGTCCTATCCTATCAACTACTGAAACCACACACACCTGACCACCAGCAGTGCATTTTTTCATTCATTCTTGTTTCAACAAATTATTGAGGAGAATCGTATATACAAAAGCAATAAACCGTACAACACAAATCGAGAAATGAACAATTCTCCGTTTTGCTTATAGAACCTTATAAGACCCCTACTCAAACCCAGATCCCATATTGAGTGGCTTTCATATACCACAAGTGTACCTACAACCTGGAGGCACAATAGTCCTTCCTGTCAGTGCTTAAATGATAGTTGCCACATACACCCACACACAAAAAAGGAGAAACAAGTGATGGCTAGAGTGTAAATAGTCCAGAAAAGTCATCCTTCAGCCAGGGGATAAATGAATAAATATGTGTGAGTATTGGGCAAATTAATATATAGACATATATAATAAAGGAAAGGGGGATAAGTGGGTAAATGATAAGAATTTAAAAAAGGGGGGGGGATAACTTTAAGAAATATATGTCTTTTTTTTTTAAATGAGCAAATAAATACAACAATACAATCAAAGATCAAAGATGATGGCAGCTGCATACAAGCACTTTGATGGCATAACAGTAGCTGGGATTTTTAAGGGTGCATTAAAACGAAAGGTGGACAAGTGTGGGGGAGCAGGGCAGCCCAACTACCGCTCTATGGGGCAATATCTTTTGTTGGCAAACTATCAAAATATTTAATCAGAGGCTGCCAATGTGAATAGAACTTCGGAGGAGAGCCCTTCAGCGAAAATTTTATTTTCTCTAATTTTAAAAAAGACATCAGGTCTCGTAGCCATAGTTTAGGGGACGGGGGATGGTCAGATTTCCATACCAATTCTTCTACGTGCAATCAGAGAGGTGAAGGCAATGACAAGAGATTGAAGAGTAGTTCTATCATGATCTGCTTGGACACCAAAGATAACTGCTATATGTGGAGATGAGCGGTTGGACATTCTAAGAACTGCTGAAATCGTTTTAAAATAAAACTCCTAGTAAGGACTTAAAGCAGGACAGCTCCAAAACATGTGCGTCAAATCGCAGGGAGAGAATGAGCATCTGTCACACTTGTCCTCAACTCTGCCTGGATAGATGTTAGCTAGCTTAGATTTGCTGTAATGAATCCTGTGTAGGACCTTAAATTGAATAAGGCTGAGACGAGCGCATGAGGAAGAGGAATTCACCGCTTTCAGAGCAGAGGACCAGAAATGATCTGAAAAAGTGACCTGAATCTCGCTCTCCCAACATGCTTTAATTTTCTCCAGACCTGAGTCCTCAGGTAACAAGAGAAGATTATGTAAAATGATATGTGAGCTTTAGTTATAGAACCAGCTTTTAGAATCAAGTTAATGCCTGACTCGGACGGGATCTGGAGAAATTGTGAAGAAGGAGCTCTTGTGAAATTTCTAAGTTCTAAGTATCTGAAGAAGTTCGGATTTGTAAGCCTATAGTTCACACTTAGCTGATTGACTGAAGTGAATATCCCATTGATGTACAGGTCTCCCAGGCAGTGGAAGCCTTCTCCAGCCAGGCGTCTAAATCTCGGGTCAGTTTTTCCTGGAAGAAGGAGATGGTTCTCACAGATTGGAGTGGCGAGTGGAAGGGAAGACCACTTGAAATTTTGGTGTATCTGTACCCATATCTTCAACGTAGCTCCTACTATTAAGTTAGTTGAACAGTTTGAAGGAGAAGAGAGGCTAGGGTCACAGACCAGAGCCTGTGGGGATGCAGACAGACATGAATTTATCTCGAGCTGACACCAGGTAGTCTCAGGGGAAGTGAACAACAACATGATCTTGTAAGCATTTACTGTCTAGTAGTAATGTAAAAAACTTGGTAAGCCCAGACCTCCATCAACCCGAGTACGCTGTAAGAGTGGTTGACTAATTCTAGGATTCTTTCCTGCCCACAGAAATCCAGAAATAAGAGAGTCAACAGAGTTAAAAAAGGAACGGGGTAAGAAAACGGGAATACACTGAAACAGATGCAAGTATCTTACTAGTATGTTCATTTTAACAATTTGTACTCTTCCTGCAAGGGAGAGCAGCAGATGGCTTCACCTCTGAATGTTGGCCTTGATCTTTGCTGTTAAAACTGAAAAGTTCTGTTCACTCAGTGTACGAAGGGAATGCGTGATGAAGACTCCCAAGTATCTAAAGCCTGAACTAGACCATCGGAATGGAATTAAGCTGGGTGACAGCTCCTGGGACTGTTGATTGAGGGGAAAGCATTCACTTTTTTGAATGTTCAATTTATATCCAGAGAGCTCTCTAAAAGATTTTAAAACTGACATAATGTGGGGGATGCTGTGTGTGGGGTTTCTGACATAAAGAAGCAGGTCGTTGGCATATAAGGACACCTTGTGTTCAACTCCCCAGCGCTGAATACCCAGGATTTGGTTACTGGATCTCAATGCGATGGCAAGCGGCTTGATGGTGATAGCAAACAGAAGTGGGGAAAGCGGGCAGCCCTGGCGTGTGCCCCAAGAAAGAGGAAAGGGGTCAGAGTGAAGAGAATTTGTACACACCATGGTCTGTGGCATAGAGTAAAGCAGTCGAATCCACGAAATGAATCCGTTATTGAAACCAAACTGTTGCAACGTGAAAAAGAGAGGTCCATTTGACTCTGTCGGAGGCCTTCTCAGCATCTGGTGGTACTACCATCTCAGGTTCGGAAGGAGACGATGGAGTATGGATTACGCCAAGGAGTCTTCGGATGTTGGAAAACGAGTGGCATTGTTGTATAAATCCCATCTGGTCCTCTGATATAACCATGGGTATGATAAGAGTCCAAACGGTGAGCCAGAGTCTTTGCTAGTATTTTTACATCCAATGGTGAAAAGGATATTGGGTGATAAGAGGAGCATTCGGAGGGGTCCCTCTCCTTATAAGAGAAATTGAAGCTTGGGTAAGGGAGGGTGGTAGGGATCCTCGTTGAAATGATTCTGTAAACATCTCTAATATAAGAGGGGCTAATTTTTCAGATAATTTTTTGTAAAATTCCACTGGGAACACATTGGGTCCCGGGGACTTACCATTTTGCATAAGATTGATAGCTTCTGTAATTTCGCGTCGTAGAGGCCCATCTAGTACTCGGCAGTTGTCATCTGAAATTTTAGGTACATTAAGATGTGCAAAGAGTTTGCTAGTTGGGCATCATCGGGAGGTTCTGAGGTGTAAAGGTGGAAGTAGCAGGTTTTAAAAATGTTGATCTCAGTGTGATCTGACGTGAGTGTACCAGTGCTACCTGAGTTATCTGATTTGAAGTGATTCTGGCTCTTAACTGTTGTGTGAAAACTTTGCTAGATTTGTCTCCAAATTTATATAGTGTTGCACATGAACGGAGCAGGAGTTGCTTGGCTTCTCTTGTTGTCAGCAGGTCCAATTTGGTTTGCAGCTGTACCCTTTTTTGTAAATTGATTATTGATTGTACATTGATTATTAGCGTTCCGATTATCCAAATCTGCAATGGCTTTCGTAAGTTCTGTCAAACAGAACTGCCGAGTTTTGTTAACATAGGATGTGAAGAAAATTATGCTGCCTCTGAGAAATGCCTTTAATGTCTCCCACAGCAGGGAGGGTGAGATACCTTGTGCTTTATTAGTGGATAAAAAGAGATCAGTGGCCTCTGAAACATGTTTGAAGAAATTTTCATCTGTTAACCATAACAACTGAGCATCCGCCCCACACCCAGGAGGCAGAGGTTCAAATCCCGGCCAGGTCATGCTGAAGACCATATAAAAAGTGGAACTTCCTGCCGTCCAGCTTGGTGCTCAGCAATAATGGAATGGAGGAGGGAAATTTGTGGCAGTGCCTTGCATGGCAGTGACCCCTCTGATTCTATATACAGTATGTGTGTGATTAACATTGTAGATTAGAGAAACATAATTTCATTCTACTGTACATGATTGGCTGTATAGATTGAATGACAATAAAGATGGCTTATCCTTATCCTTATAAAGGGTTCAGACACCAGGATTTAAAGCCCCTAGGTTTCAGATCAAATGACATACCACTAATCATTGTAGAATGGTCTGAGACAGTTATTGGCAAGTACTGTATATGAGCTATTGAAGAAATGAGTGCCTTGTCTATCAGAAAGTAATCAATGCGTGAATAAGTATGGTGCGCATGTGAAAAGGAGGAGTACTGCTTTGCATAGGGATGTAAGTGTCTCCAAGGATCAATGTAGTCATATTGCTCCATGTAAGCAGAAAGGGTCTGAGACATTCTTGAGGGGGTTGTAGTTTTAGAATAAGATTTATCAAGGGTGGGATTAATAACACAATTCATATCCCCTCCCATTATTAACCCAAAAGCATGTAAGTCAGGTAATTGAGACAGCAAATTTTTCATAAAATTGTTGTCATCCCAGTTAGGGGCATATACAGACCCAAGGGCAACTGGCTTCTGATACAGTGTACCTGAAACCATAACATAGTGGCCATTTGTGTCTGCCCTGACTTCATCAGGGATAAAAGCAACATTTTTCCTTATTAAAATTGCCACCCTCCCCCTTGTTTTTACATTAAAACTTGAATGGAACATTTGGCCATTCCAGGGTCTGAGCTTTTGCTGATCTGCATTCATCAGGTGTGTCTCCTGCAGAAACATATCTGCCTTTAAAGTCTGAATGTGTGAGAAGATTTTTGCACGTCTAACAGCCGAATTAAGCCCACTAACATTCAATGAGATAATTCTTATTGGCTGCCCAGCTCCCCCACTAGTCTTGCTCCCGCCAGCCATGACATGCAGAAAAACATAGACTGAGCAGTGCAGAAAGGAGCTGCTGCTTCTGTAAAGGATACAAAATGCAACAGGATAAAACAAATGAATAAAACAGAAATAATGAAAAAAAAACAAAACAACAACAACAACAACAAAAAAACCCACTATATTCAGATTCAAAGTCAAGGACACAAATCTGGTTTAGCCAACTCATTCCCACCCCAGGACCAGTCTTCTTGCTTGGTGCCTTCCTGACCTACTTATACCCTCCCAAAGCACACCACCCCCTTCCAAAAAACACAATTCCCCCAATTTAGTGTCCCACTACCCGAACCACTGTTGTGGTTTTGCTAAGACGAAGCAGATGGTTAGTCTTAGCAAAACCACAGCAGTGGTTTGGGTGGCAATTGGTCGGAGAGCCCTTGCGGTAAGCCGCTGTGAAAACCTGGGCCTCTTCCGGAGAGGAGAAGCCTCTCCTGACGCCACCTTTCAGCGTAATCCTCAGCCGTGTGGGAAAGAGCAGAGACGGTCTGAGGCCTAGATTGTACAGTATAGCCATTACCTCCCGATACCTGGTGCGTTGTTCCCGCACGCGTGGAGTGTAATCCTCATTGATGTGGATCGGTCTGCCTTGGTAGAAGAGTTTTCCTCACTGTTTTTGGGCTTCCTGGATAACCAGTTCCTTCACTTGATAGTGGTGGAAGCAAATAATCATGGCCTGTGGCTTACCCTCTGGGGGCGGCTTGGCTATCAGAGCGCGATGAGCACGATCCAGTTCAGGCGAAGATTGGAGTATCTGTCTCCCCAGGATCTCCACAAGCAGATCTGAGAAGAATGTCATTGGTCGGGGACCTTCGATTGACTCAGGTAACCCAATTATCCTGAACTTCCTACCGTCCAGCTTGGTGCTCAGCAATAATGGAATGGAGGAGGGAAATTTGTGGCGGTGCCTTGCATGGCAGCGGCCCTCTGATTCTACACTTGGGGTGTGTGTGATTAACACTGTAGATAGGTAAAGCACAATCTCGTTCTACTGTACATGATTGGTTGTACAGTTGAATGACAATAAAGGGTGATTTAATTTAATTTAATTTAATTACAGTACAACAAAATTGTGGGTGCTCCACCAGGCTACTGCGCAACTAAGTATGAGAGAAGGATTAGATAAAACACGGTTATTGAACACATGATTAAACACATGACTGAAATAAAAATAAAAATGGCCGAGGATTATGGAAATATACACGTGTGAGGTAGTGGCTACAGGGGTGGAACTATGTACATAAGTGCAGAACACACAATTGAGTAAAATGGCCCAAGGATTATGGAAAATATACATAGTAGTGGTTTCACGGATGGGTCAATATACAGTCATGTGAAAAAATTAGGACACCCTATGTAAGCCTGTGTTTTTTTTTAACATACAGTATCTCACAAAAGTGAGTACACCCCTCACATTTTTGCAAATATTTTATTATATCTTTTCATGAGACAACACTGAAGATATGGCACTTTGATACGATGTAGTCAGTTTACAGCTTGTGTAACAGTGTAAATTTGCTGTCCCCTCAAAATAACTCAACACACAGCCATTAATGTCTAAACCGCTGGCAACAGTAGTGAGTACACTGTTGTGTATGTAAACTGGCTGTATTACCAAGATGGCGGCCGGGTTGGTCATGGGCTAGACCGGGGTGGCTTACTACCGGTTTTCAGTGGTGACGCCGCCCAAGGTATAAAGGAAGTGGGCGGAAGAGGCTCTGTCTCTTTCGTCACAGGAGCCACCTGGCAAGCAGGCGAGTGCCGTAAGCCTTTTTATGTATATAACTCTGTAAACTACATTACTTGTGTGTTGCGTTTACCCAACTATGGACACAACATACACCCCTAGTGAAAATGTCCAAATTGTACCCAAAGTGTCAATATTTTGTGTGCCCCCCAATTATTTTCCAGCACTGCCTTAATTCTCTTAGGCATGGAGTTCACTAGAGCAGGGGTGCCCAACCTGGGGTTTCTGGAACGTTCAGGTTTCTGTGGGAAATTTTCTCATTTCACTTCTTAATTGGTCCAAAGATTTGCAAATAATTTGCTGTTGTTGTGCAAGGGTGCCTAGAGAACACATGCACAGCAATGACAAATTATTTGCAAATCTTTGGACCAATTAAGAAGTGAAACTAGAAAATTTTCTGCAGAAACCTGAATGCTCCAGGAGCCCCAGGTTTGGCACCCCTGCACTAGAGCTTCACAGGTTGCCACTGGAATCCTCTTCCACTCCTCCATGATGACAGCATGGTGTTAGAGACCTTGCACTCCTCCACCTCCCGTTTGAGAATGCCCCACAGATGCTCAATAGGGTTTAGGTATGGAGACACGCTTGGTCAGTCCATCACCTTTACCCTCAGTTTCTTGAGCAAGGCAGTGGTCGTCATGGGGGTGTGGTTGGGGTCATTATCATGTTGGAATACTGCCCTGTGGCCCAGTTTCGAAAGGGAGGGGATCATGCTTTGCTTCAGTATGTCACAGTACATGTTGGCATTCATGGTTCCCTCAATGAACTGTAGCTCCCCAGTGCCGGCAGCACTCATGCAGCCCCAAACCATGACACTCCCACCACCATGCTTGACTGTAGGCAAGACACACTTGTCTTTGTACTCCTCACCTGGTTGCCGCCACACATGCTTGACACCATCTGAATCAAATAAGTTTATGTTGGTCTCATCAGACCATAGGACATGGTTCCAGTAATCCATGTTCTTAGTCTGCTTGTCTTCAGCAATCTGTTTGCGGGATTTCTTGTGCATCATCTTTAAAGGGGGCTTCCTTCTGGGACGACAGCCATCCATCCATCCATCTTCTACCGCTTTTCCGGAGGTCCGGGTCGCGGAGGCAGCAGTTCAAGCAGAGAAGCCCAGACTTCCCTCTCCCCAGCCACCTGCTCCAGCTCTTCAGAGAGGATACCAAAGCGTTCCCAGACCAGCTGGGAGACATAGTCTCTCCACCGAGTCCCGGGTCTGCCCCGGGGTCTCCTCCCAGTGGGACATGCCCGAAACACCTCAAGTGGGAGGCGTCTAGGAGGCTTCCTAATCAGATGCCCATACCACCTCAACTGGCTCCTTTCAATGTGGAGGAGCAGTGGTTCTACTCTGAGCCTCTCCCGGATGACTGAGCTCCTCACCTTATCTCTGAGGGTGAGTCCAGCAATCCTACGGAGAAAGCTCATTTCAGCCGCTTGTATCCGCGATCTCGTTCTTTTGGTCATTACCCAAAGCTTGTGACCATAGGTGAGAGTAGGAACATAGACTGACTGGTAAATCAACAGCTTTGCCTTAGAACTCGGCTCCCTCTTCACCACAACAGACCGCTACAATGTCCGCATCACTGCAGATGCTGCGTCCGATCCGTCTGTCAATCTCTCGTTCCATTCTCCCCTCACTCGTGAATAAGACTCCAAGATACTTAAACTCCTCCACTTGGGGCAGGAGCCTGTCCCCAACCCACAGAGGACAATCCACCTTTTTCCGGCTGAAGACCATGGACTCGGACTTGGAGGTGCTGATTCTCATCCCAGCCGCTTCACACTCAGCGGCAAACCATCCCAGCAAGAGCTGTAGGTCATTGCTGGATGAAGCCAACAGGACAACATCATCTGCAAACAACAGAGATGAGATCCTGTGGTCACCAAGCATGACACTCTCCATTCCCTGGCTGCACCTAGAAATCCTGTCCATAAAAATTATGAACAGGATCGGTGACAAAGGTCAGCCCTGGCAGAGTCCAACTCTCACTGGAAATAAGTCCAACTGAGTGTTGGCAATACGAACCAAACTCTCACAACAGTCGTACAGAG
Source organism: Pholidichthys leucotaenia (assembly GCA_020510985.1). Lineage (NCBI taxonomy): Eukaryota > Metazoa > Chordata > Actinopteri > Cichliformes > Pholidichthyidae > Pholidichthys > Pholidichthys leucotaenia. The sequence goes on from CM035840.1 coordinate 368,077,606, forward strand.
ACCGAATAGCTCGTAACAACAAGCCCGATACCCCATAGCCATGCAGACCAATTTGATGCAGTGTGTGGCATATGGTCTGAGCACTGACAGCCCCCCCACCCCACCCCTTCAACTTCTGCAGCAATGCTGGCAACACTCATACATCTATTTACAAAAGACAACCTCTGGATATGACGCTGAGCACATGCACTCAACTTCTTTGGTTGACCATGGCGAGGCTTGTTCTGAGTGGAACCTGTCCTGTTAAACCGCTGTATGGTCTTGGCCACCATGCTGCAGCTCATTTTCAGGGTGTTGGCATTCTTCTTATAGCCTAGGCCATCTTTATGTAGAGCAACAATTCTTTTTTTTCAGATCCTCAGAGAGTTCTTTGCCATGAGGTGCCATGTTGAACTTTCAGTGACCAGTATGAGAAAGTGTGAGAGCGGTAACACCAAATTTAACACACCTGGTCCCCATTGACACCTGAGACTTTGTAACACTAATGAGTCATATGACACCGGGGAGGGAAAATGGCTAATTGGGCACAATTTGGATATTTCACTAACGGTGTACTCACTTTTGTTGCCAGCGGTTTAGACATAATGGCTGTGTGTTGAGTTATATTGAGGGGACAGCAAATTCACACTTATCCAAGCTGTGCACTGACTACATTGTATCAAAGTGTCATATCTTCAGTGTTGCCCCATGAAAAGATATAATAAAATATTTACAAAATGTGAGGGGTGTACTCACTTTTGTGAGATACTGTATTTGGACATATGGATATTGAATATCAATGTTAAAAATACTGGGAGGTTCATGTAATGCAACTAAACAATTAAAAATGAATTAAAGACTTTCTTCAAATTTTCCGTAAAATATAATTCTAAACAAATGGTGAGGAATAAATTAGGATACCCCCCCCCCATCTTTTTTTGGGACACCCCCACATTCATTCCCACTTAAAATGGCTAAAATAAATGTTAAAAAATGCAAATAAAAACAAAAACAAGGTTTTTTAGATATGTGACCATTTTTAATAAAGAACTGAATATTCAAAGGGGTATCCAAATTTTTTCACATGACTGTACATGAAAGTGCGGAGTGCAAAGACAGGTGTGTTATTGTGATAATTAAAAAGGTCCTCAGTTCTGTGCATGTGAGCGTTCGGAAGGAAGGGGGGTGGGGCCTCTGATTGTTTGCAGTTCAGATGGCCTAGGGGAAGAAACTGTTTGTCAGTCTGGAGGTGTGGGACCTGATTGATCTGAACCATCGTGCAGAGGGAAGGTCAAACAGGTGGCGGGCGGGATGTGAGAGGTCTCCTGTGATGGCCTTGATCTTTCTGAGACAGAAGGATCTGGAGATGTCTTCCAGGGAGGACAGAGGGTTGCCAATATTTTTTTTTAAAAGGTGTATTAAGTGGGACCTTTAAAATTACATACATGTCCTTGAAGATGTCAGATCTTACAATTAATTGATTCCTGAAAATGCACATTATGGGATCTTTAAACATATTTGGTTTACAGTGATAATCTCATAAAACCTGGAAAAAATGCTCAGATTTGACACAGGTTTACATGAACTTGTATAAACAACCACACGTGAGTAGGTGCATAAACTTGGGTGCACACACACACACACACACACACACACACAGACAAATGGGTGATTGAGAGGGCGACAGAGATTGTAAAGCCAGCTGTGCAGCAGGACGCTCTGCCAAGTGGCAGGTCGAACCAGTGAGCTGAAGGCAGATGATAAGATGACAGATGAAGCGGGCCCAGATGGCCTCCTCATCTTCACTTCAGTCCCAAAATACCATTATAATTCTGCACATTTTCACTCAGTTCACCACGGTTATTTTAAGAATGTGTCTTTACCTGTTCAGCATGATGCCTTAACACTCAGTGTCTCATCTTCAGGTGCAGTTTATCTTGAGCCGCAGCCCGTTTGGCTCGAAGCCATCTACACCATTGTCTGTGGCAGCTGATCAATTCAGTTCAGCAGCAGAAGCAGTGTGAATGGAATGTATGCAATGCAGTTTCTATTGTCTCTTGATTGTTCTCCTTATGGTAAATTCCTGCTGGTGGTGGAATCCACACTGAACAGAACACTGTTTGACAAGAGCACAGTGATGATTAATTATACAGTATGAAATACTTAAGTAGAAATCAAGGTGCAAATCAAAGTATGTTTACATTAGAGGTTCATGACCAGAGGCCTTGGCATTTTTTTTTATTTTACAAGAAAACATTGTACATTTATACGAAAATTGTCAGACATTAAAAAGAAAAAAAAGTTACATTTACTTGAAAAAGTTCCAATTTTTTAATTTTTTTAACTTCAGAAACTGAGAAGAACAGAATTATTTACATAAATTAATGACTGAAAGGTTTCAACCTTATTAAAATAAAATCTTCCAGTAGTGGCAATATGGGCTCTGGGTCCTGGGTGGACTCATCTTGGTGGGGCAGCCTCCTCTTGGGGTGCTAATGGCACCCTTTACCCTGGTGGAGAGTTTGTTGCATGAGCTACTATTGCCACTCAGTTTTCAGTGTTGATCAGGGCTGCTTGGGGGGGTGATGTGTTTATAGTTGAGGCAGAGGTTGCATTAATAGAAAATTGTCTCTCATTGACATATTTTTTTTTTTTTTTGCAGTGACAAAAATCTGAAGGCTGTCTGTCATTTTGACAGATTACACTGAAGGTGATCTGTTGTAACTTTTATTTGTAATTCCAATTTGTCCACTTTATAACACTGTCATGCGGTGGCCCTCGTGAGCCACCACATGACGCCACAAGACACCAGTGAGTTTGCACAGTTTATTGTCAAACAAAAGAAATACAAAATAATGAGCCACGGTGGGCTAAAACATACTACACTACATACAGACGACCATAAGGCAATAAGGAAGCACACTTACGATCATAGCAGTGGGGTGGTCAGCGTACGAACCGAGGGATGCTCGTTCACGTCTGACAACGGAGGATTTTTTGACGTCTGAGCCAAGGGATGCTTGATGCGTCAGACCATGAAGAAATCTTTGACGAGACTGCCGCGTCTTTCCGCTCCCCGTTGCCCTCTTAAATGGAGGACCGTTGATGAGCCGAAATGCAGCTCAGCTGTCAAACTTGACAGCCGGAAGCCCCTCCGAGTGCTGTCATAATAAAGGCTCGGGGAGCCGGAAGGTACACACCGCTGTCAAAACCGGTGAGGATGATGCATGGCTCGAGCGCGGACGAGATCGGCGCTCGAACCATGACAGTACCACCTCCCCAAGGGCGAGCTCCAAGCGCCCAATGACACCCAAATCCCCCCCCCCCCCCCCCCAGGGTGGGCGGATGGGGGAACAGGCCTGGAGGGAGAGAATCAGCAACAGAGGAAACACCATAACGATGGCCGGGAGCACATTGATAATTACAGAGTAAGGTTTAACAGGGAAACGCAATACTCCATAATGCACAAATAATCAAAACAGGGCACAAACGAGGCAATTACCGAGCATGGTTAACAAAAACACAATACTCCATAATGCACAAATGATAATTAGAAAAGGCCACAAAAGAGGCAATTACCGAGTAAGGTTAACAGAAAACACAATACTCCATAACGCACGGTAACACAGGGCAGGAAAAAAAAAACACAAGTTAGGCACGTTTCATCCCTCAGACAGGAGAGGAGAAAAAAAACATGCTAACAATGGCAATGAACAGAGCAGAACAACTACACCGAATGACCTAAAGCCTCAGTGGGACCACACAACCCATGAGGGTGACGACAGCCAGAGTCCAACAACAACGGGAACAGTTCCGGCGGTCTCCCTGCGTCCAATGGCCAAGGGGTGATTAAGGGGAAAAAGACATATTCGGGTGACCTACCCCAGTCCCAGTTCCGGAAAGTCAGAACCTCCGGTGGCCGAACCACGTCGCCCAGTAGAAAACACAGCACCTCAGGTGGCCGACCCAGGGCGCCGAACTGGCAAAACAGTTCCTCTGGTGGCCGACCCACATCCCTCAGCCACCAGAACCGTGGGGATACCATAGGCGACAGCCTCCCTGGCGGGGGGGAACACGTGGGAGAGCCAGGCCGAACGTAAAGGCCCCCAACGGCCCCCAGCCGCGATGAGCTGGGTTGGTGGCGATAATGAGGGGGATGATGGTGACGATGAGCCCGCACAATGTCAGGTGGCAAAGGGTCTGCAGCTCCTTCACCGACCTTGACCCATACTGATGCTGCACCCACGTTGGACCCCGATTGGGTCGCGGCTGCCCCCACGTTGGACCCCGATTGGGTCGCGGCTGCCCCCGGGTTGGACCCCAATTGGGTCGCGGCTGCACCCGCGTTGGACCCTGATTGGGTCGGCGCAGCTCCAGTGACGACCTCCAACCCCGAACCTGGAACCTCCAGCACAGCGACTGCGATTGGCACCGCACCGGTGGCTCTGGAAGAAGGCTCAGGAGACAAGAAAGAACCGGGATCAGAATCACCGGTAGCGACAGAGCCCAGCGAGACGAGCTCGGGTGCAGCAGACGGCTGCCCCTGGCTCGCCTCCCCAAGAGGCAGGCAGAAATGCTCCAAGATAGAAAGGAGAAAAATAAAGTAGAGCACTTGCCTGCACTCGGGTTCTGTCGCCGTCCAGGACTTCGTTGATCCAGGCTCAGGGCGAAGAAGATCGTCGTCAGGCTCCCACTCGGCCATGGCGGGTTCCGCAGCCGACATGATGGTTTCTGCAGTCTGAGGACCCTCCGGCGCTGAAGTCCACGCCGACGACCCACACGGCGTGGGGGCAGGGGACCCTCGACCTGCTGGCTCGAACTGCTCATCTGTGGAGACCCGGGGACGCTTCGTCGTCGGCGCAGGCTCCAAGCTGCAGTCCGCTCTCCTCCTCTGCCCATGACGTGGCTGCAGGGCTGGAACCAGGCTCTCCAGAACCGCAGGCTCCCTCCTCGTCCGGCGACGTTTGCCTGGCGTCATGAACCGCTCAGCGGAGGGAGACACAGAGGCAGCAGGTTTAATAATAAGCGCTACAGCAGGTGGTGGGAGCTCGGGGGACTGCAAACCCTGATCTCCGCCCCCAGGAGTCAGACAAGGCAAATCACAACTATGAGGAGAAGAATGAAATTGCACTTGCCTGTCTCCAGGAGGACAGATGGTGCATGCAGCAGCGGGTGGAGTTTTCCTTTTTCCCCTCCGGATGGTGACGGCAGGCCCCTCGGGAAGACGAGGAGGAGCTGCTCGTGGTGGATTTCTGACGGGCCTCACCGAAGCACGACTCACAGCACTCACAGCAGCCGGAGATGACATCGAGGAGGAGGAGGCGGCAGCCGAGGCGATCCGGGCACGAGGAGCTGACGGCACAGCTGAGACAGATGACCCGGGGGAGGCGACTGCGGGGATTCCCTCCTGTTGTGATGTGGGAGATGCAGCTGACTGGGAGGCTGGGTTCCTCCGACGACCCGGAGCTGGATCCGGACGGGATTCTCGCTGGGGCCTGGTTGTGACACGGCGATGAAGCTTACTGGCCGATGGTGCAGCGAGGGAACCAGGAACACATGGCGCCGGGACTGGACGGCCGACAGGAGCTGAATTCCGAAACGTGGAGCGGGGATGCCTCTCCGTCGGCCTCCTGCCTGGATTTCCCTCCAGCCTACGGACCTCCACCCTCGTCGGGGACGCCGTACTCAAGGGAGGAGAAGAAGGTTCCTGGAGCGCCTTTTCAATTAACTCTCGCTGAGCCACAATCCACGTTATCCTCTCCTTTCCTTCCGGAAAGGAGGTGAGGTGGTATTTCAACAAGGCCCGCTGGGCGAGGAACAAATAGTCACCTGCCGCTAGAGTGGGCATGAAACGAAGGGCTTCAGCCAGATAGCCGTCGATCTCCTCAAACCACTCAGGGCAATACCCACGCTCGAGGGCGGGCATCCTGTTCACAAGCCCGGGCGAAGTGGAAAAACTCCAAACCACGGCAAACTCACGGTGACAGGCGTCTCAGTTTGGCGGCAGTCTACTGTCATGTGGTGGCCCTCGCGAGCCACCATAAGATGCCACAAGACACCGGTGAGTTTGCACAGTTTATTGTCAAACAAAAGAAACACAAAATAATGAGCCACGGTGGGCTGAAACATACTACACTACATACAGACGACCATTAGGCAATAAGGAAGCACACTTACGATCATAGCAGTGGGATGGTCAGCGTACGAACCGAGGGATGCTCGTTCACGTCTGACAACGGAGGATTATTTGACGTCTGAGCCGAGGGATGCTTGATGCGTCGGACCATGAAGAAATCTTTGACGAGACTGCCGCGTCTTTCCGCTCCCAGTTGCCCTCTTAAATGGAGGACCGCTGATGAGCCGAAATGCAGCTCAGCTGTCAAACTTGACAGCCGGAAGCCCCTCCGAGCGCTGTCACAATAAAGGCTCGGGGAGCCGGAAGGTACACACCGCTGTCAAAACCGGTGAGGATGATGCATGGCTCTAGCGCGGACGAGATCGGCACTCGAACCATGACAAACACATGTGAAATTGTGATTATCTGGTATTGCCTTGCCTTTTATTTTAGTGTGGTAAGTCTTTATGATAGTTCACATTTCTCCATCTGTGTGCAGCTGCACAACGTTTCCACTACAACAGCAAAAATGTTAAAGCATCTACACCTGAAAACTTTAAATGGCCAAACAGTTGTGATGTTGTTAATTAGAGTGGTGATAAAAGAGACACTGATGCATTTGTGAATGAAATACAAACATGCACTGAATAAACCTGATCATGTTAACACAAACAAAGCTACTTGTCATGAAAAATTAAATGACCCGTAATAATAGATTTAAGACAAAGTTTTTACAACTCTGTCAGAATGACAGTAGAAAGTGTAGTGCAGTCTCGGTCGAGGTCAGGCTTTGGTGTTATTTCCAGGGGCTTATCAGTTCTGAAAGGTGGAAATGGGGGCTTCATGTTATAAACCACTACCTTATACTTCCTTTTGTCGGATTGTCTTGACTATCAGCCTATTGTTTTATTTGTGTGTTGTTTTGGGCTGCTCTTGTTGTTCTCGTTACTGTGATGAGCTTTGCCCTCTCTTTTGGAAAGCGGATGCTGGCTCTACATAGTAGTGGTGGGCTGTTTGTTCAGGGATGATTGGTGAAGGTCACGTGTACAGTACACATTCACTCACAGACATAAAAAAAACACAATAAAATGTGCTAACACAAAGGTCAACATTACCTACAATATACCCCTTCTGACAAGAAAATTAAAAAAGAAAGAAAATAAAGTGACCAATTTAGCCAAAGAAGGGCACAAGTTTCCAAGGAAAATGGCAAATTACAAATCGTGACAGAAAGGTTTAGGGCCATATTAGAAGGATGCAGTCAGTTGTCAGTGATGCAGAATGTGTTTATAGGCATTTACAAGTTCATTTCCTTATCACAATGGCGCAGAAACAAATTTTTCGCTGGACGCAAAGTTGAGAAAAGCTGTCCTAACGTTCTTAATTATTCAGAGGAGTGTTTGCGGCGTAATGTGAAATTAACCAATTGCTGCCTTTGCTCTCATTCCCTTTAATAGACAGAGGTACAAGATCAAAGGCGTGGTGCTAACACAAAAAGAGGTTTAAGTGGGAGAACAATTCCATTTTGCGCTAAGGACAATGTGAGCTCAAAGTGAAAATGCATTTAAAGGTAAGGAGTTTTTTAACTCCACAACCTTGTTTGCCCATGGATGAGCGCTGTCAGCTACAATTCAGTTAGAGATCATGCCAGTCTTTGTCTTCGTTCATGAGGTTGAGAGTTTACTTCAGTTATATTATCCTAAACCCGATCTCACAAAAAAAGCATATTATCATTCATCAGAGCTTCTCTTTTAAACCAAAAAAGAGGAGCCACTCATCGCAGCTGAGCTGTATGATGTGCGTGAGATTACGTACCACCACACCTCTTTAAAATGAGCCACCTCCTTCCAGCGCAAAACAGGCGCACTGTCTACTGGTAATTAGATGGTGTAACGCAAAGCATGAAAAACAGACAATGCACTGACAAACTAACAAAAGCACTGGTGCACAGCAGGAAGTCTGGCAGAAGCCATCAAAATAGGTGCCTTAATGTTTAAAAGGGGAAAGACAGCAGCTGTTTCACCTTTATTTTAAGTTTCAGTTTCAGAAAACATGGACAATATTGCTCTTTTCATAGAAGAGGTTGCGTTAGAAGCTTCAAACTATTCTGTTTACCACATAATCATTTATTTCTGAATTTAGTAACATCACATTTTCCATGTTGAAAAATTAATTAAAATTCTACTTTGTTCAAAATAAGTTTGTCAGTGGCACGCAGAGCGGTTTCTGCCTATAAAGCAGAATACGCAAACATTTTGGGGGGAGAGTTAAAATGGTCTTACACTTTTTTCTTGTAAATTTGCAACTTTTCTCAAACTTGGAACTTTGTTCTCATAAATTTGAAACAGATTTTTTTTAAATAATTTTGACTCTTTCTCAAAAATTTGCAAATTTTTCTTAGACTCGCAACTGTTTTCTTGCAATTTTTTGAGTTTTTCTTGTAAATTTGTTACTTTTTTCTTGTAACAGTTTCTTGTAAATCTGCAACATTTATATGGATGATGGTTTAATTTTTTTTTATTCTCTATAATGATTAAATTTTTTTTATTCATCTAGAGAGTGACCCAAGTTAGTGTTTTTAATGGAAGGTGCAATATTTGTTTTTCTTAAATTTTAAAGGGTTTGAACTCTTCCCCATTATAAAAATAGGAGGCCCAAAAAACCAATCTTGCAAAGGTCCCCAAAAAGCTAGAAATGGCCTTGATGACACAAAAAAATGTATTACTTCTATTACTTATTTCAATTACTTGTTACAAAATTACATCAAGGTGCTTCAATAAATACATTTTAAAAGCATAACTGAATGAGTACTTCTCTAAGAGATACATAGTTTCCAATGACCTCGAATGACATAAAATCAAACACATTTCAGGAGTGCGCTATAAAATAATGACGGCTGAGATTGAGGCATTCACGAGGGAGAGAAAAGCCTTGAGGACACAATCAATACAGCCAAGTGGAAGACGTTCACTCGGGTCATGGATGAACAGCACCGTCTCAATCAAAAGAGCATAAATGTTCCTCAGATTCTGGCTCAGGAGCGAGCATTGCGGGATCAAAATGAAACACATAACAGGAACGAGACGTAAAACAAGACATGAAGTCCACAAAGACGGGAAAAATCACTGCAAGGCATCATGAAGTGGATGTAGGGAGGTGTGAAAAAGTTACAAACTTGCAAAGCAGGTAACAGCTATACAAACTGTCATGGCCTTTTTTGTTGGCTCTATGGTTTCTGTTTGATCTCTTAGTTTTTATGGACATTCTTGAAAATTTCTCCCCTTTCTGAGCATCATGCCTTCCATCTGTCTTGGGTAAAATCAGTGCTCATCAACCGCTATTATAAAGAGACATTTTGAACAATCTTGGCGCAAAAGAATTTGAACAGAAATACAAATTTGAGCCTTAACATGAAGGTAAAACTATAGAAGCTGAGATCGGCCATGGTCGTTATTGTTTTTATTCATTTTCAGAATCACAAGGAAATTATTATCGCAAGATAACAAGGCTCGTTTTCTCATGATCATGAATGGGATAAATAAATGTGTACTTTTGTTTCCTGGAGTTAGAGCAAAACAAACTTTGTTATCCCGTTATAATTGAAAGTGAGTCTTGTTGTCCCATGATAGCATATGAATTTATCTTGTTATCACAGAAAAACAAGCCTTTATCATAGCATAATGCAATAATTTCCTTGTGATCTCAAAAAACACAACTGAAAGAAAAATAAGAGATGCTGGCCACTGTCTACTTAAATATAAGCCAACCAAGTTAAAAGTCTACCAGTGGGGCTGAAAAGTTCATAGTGGTCAAATTTGACCAAATGAGGTTTATTTTTCAACATAGTCTCACTTTCGATCCACACACTTCTTCCATCTGTGTTGCAGTGCTTGGATTCCTGTGGTTGAAAAATAAACCACATTTGGTCAGAGTTGACCACTATGAACTTTTCAGCCCACCCTCTTAAACACACCTGCCAACATTAGTAATTAGGGTTCCAAGCAGCTGTGCTGCAAGAAACCTATTCTTCTTCTTCTTCTGTGCATATGAAAAGAATGTGTAGCACAACTTTACTTTAAAATACTGTACTTCAGGACTTCCGGTCTGGACGCCATGGCGACTGCAGCTTAACACTGAAGCTCTCAGACCCAATCCAGGATAACACCTTGAAAATCAAACTTAACGGATTTTTGGAGGAGTGAAAATCAAAAGACAAAATCATCATGTCTAAAGGAAAACAGAAGAAACTGAAATTCTCCAGGCCAGGACACGTATCGGCCGGAGAATCTGAACTGGAAGATCTCCGTTCAGAAGACGAGGAACTGGTGATAGCTAACAAAAGGGTTAGCCTGAAATCACTATTTGAGGAGCTACGACGATTTCGCCGAGAAGTTATGGCCGAATTTCGGGAATTCAGAGAAGAATTGAAAAGGACAAACAGCAGAGTGGACCAGGCCGAGAACCGAATCTTGGAAACAGAGGATCGAATAAAAGTGCTCGAAGATTCTGTGCTAGACCTACGCAAAAGACAAGCAGCTATAGAGGCTAAGCTAACCGACCAAGAAGGAAAACAAAGAAGAGACAACATAAGAATTCATGGTCTGATAGAAGGAACCGAAAATGGTTTTAACTCAATGGCAGAATGCGTGGAATCCTTACTAAGAGAGAAATTGGATATTCCACAAACCACCGACTTGAAGATAGAAAAGGCACATCGTTCATTAGCCGCTAGGCCGGCGGCGGAAGCGCCCCCACGTTCGGTGTTGGTAAGATTTTCCAATTTCAAAATAAAACAAGAGGTTGTAAGACTGGCCTGGCAGAAAAAAGGATTTATGCACCAGGAGAGAAAAGTCTACGTGGAACACGATTACGCCCCGGAGGTCCTTAAAAAGCGCAGGGAATACAATGACGCGAAAAAGGTGTTAAGAGAGAAGAAATTGCGCTTTCAGACTCCATTTCCTGCGAAGTTAAGGGTCTTCTACGGCGATGAAACGTGTCTCTATAATTCGGCCGAAGAAGCAACAGCTGACATGGCGAAAAGAGGGCTCCCGGTAACGGTATTTAAACCCGCAGCAGACCCGAGTGAGAAGATCAAAGCGCAAACATGGACAACACAAAGACCCTCAAAATCCACGGACCAGCAGCGGGAAACCCAGCGCCAGAGCGTCGCGGATAAACTATCCGTTTTCAGGTTGGAATAGCGACCTTTTTTTTTTTTTCTTTTCTCTTGAATCAATCCGCACATCCAACCCCCCTCATACAAGGTAACAAACATTAAAGGAGATGCATATTCAGCATGTGGTAAAACATTTCATGGAACAATCATATTATTTGAAACAAGTCTTTGTAATAAAAAAAAAAAAAAAAAAAACTTGTTAAAATAGAAATGTGACAATAATCCACATGTTCTCCTCATACTAACAAATACTGTTTTTGCGTGAATGTTTGATGTGATGGGGGTGGGAGGGTGCACACAATTTCACAGGGTTTAGGCATAAAAGGAAAAAAAAAAAAATCATTACAAGTTTGGATTGGGTTCTGAAACTCACGTTAAAAGCATGGGACTACTTTCAGTGGTAAGAGAGGGCCCTCAACACGTAACAGAGTTTGAGGAATTTCCCTCAGGGCCTTCACTCCATCAAGGCTCTTCCAGGGTCTTTAAAAAGACCTCAGCTCAGGAAGTTCTTATGACAGCTTTTTGTTTTAAAGTTTTTTACATTATGTTCTTAATGTTTTTCTTGTTTTTAATGTTCTTTCAGTTTCTGAGTAGCACAAATGAGGGCCACCACACAGTTATACTAAACAAAACAACACAATGGAGAAACAGGGTGTAACCAAAATAATTTCATATAATGTAAAAGGAATCCTGAATCCAGTTAAAAGATCCAAGATTCTAGGCAAAATGAAAAAAGACAAAGCAGGAATAATATTTTTACAAGAAACCCACCTAACAGACGTGGAACACAATAAACTCAGTAGACAAGGGTTTAAAATGATCTCTTCATCTTCATATAAATCAGGGAGGAGGAGGGGAGTAGCGACATTGATATCAACCAAAATTACATTTGAAAAAAAATCAGAACACAAAGATAAAGAAGGGAGATACAGTTTGGTAACTGGGCGGCTAGCAGGAGAAGATATCACCCTGCTGAATGTGTATGCTCCCCCAGGGGCTAACTGGAAATTTTATAAAAATGTATTCGACCTAATGATAACTAAAGCTCAAGGTTTAGTGATATGTGGTGGGGACTTCAATCTTAGACTGAATCCATACTGGGATGCTTCTGGTAATTCCCCACATCAAAATAACACCCAAAACAGGAAGACTCGGATGCTACTAAAAGAAATGGGAATCTGTGACGTGTGGAGGGAACTCAACCCCAGTGTAAAAGACTATACATTTTACTCAACTCCACATTCATCTTACTCAAGGATTGACTATTATTTTATGTTTAATAGAGACATTGGAAGAGTAAAAACATGTAAAATAGGACTGATGGATCTCTCTGACCACAGTCCGATCTACATGGACTTAAATATCCAAAAATACACAAATAATACATTTTCTTGGAGGTTAAATTCAAGTGTCCTGAAAAGACCATTGAAAGATGAATTGGAATCAGATATTCTCAGATATTTGGAAGATAACGATAATGGAGAAGTATCCCCTTTAATACTGTGGGATGCATGCAAAGCTGTAATAAGAGGAAAGATTATTGCAAAACTGGCAACCCAAAAGAAACTAAGACAAGAAAAACTATCCACATTAGAGTCAGAACTTAGGAACCTAGAAAAAGAACACAAAGGCAACACTCATTCTACTGACTCGCTCAAGATTAAGGAAATTAAAAACCAAATAAATGAGATCTACACAATAGAAATCCAGAAGAAACTTACATTTCTGAAACAAAAATACTATGAAGCAGGCAGTAAATCGGCAAAATTGCTAGCCTATAAATTGAGGAAACATCAAACAGAAAGAGCAATCTACAAAATCAGAGACCCAGTATCAAAGGAAATAAAATTCAGAATGCAGGATATTCTTAAAAACTTCGAGAATTACTATAAGAACTTATACTCCCACAAAAAACATAAAAACGCATCCGAGGCATTCCTAAACACATTAAACCTTCCCCAACTTACGGAGTCACAAAATAAAACACTACTGTCAGAAATACATCCTAAAGAATTGGAAAAAGCAATTATGAAACTTAAAGCTAACAAATCCCCAGGAGCTGATGGCTATACAGCAGAGTGGTACAAAACCTTTAAACAGCAACTATCTCCTCTCCTCCTGAAAACATTTAATTATGTCCTCCACACAGGGGAAATCCCCCCCTCCTGGAGAGAAGGGGTCATTGCAGTTATACCTAAACCTGAAAAGGATAAACTAGAGTGCTCCAACTACAGACCAATCAGTGTACTAAATCAGGACTATAAGCTTTTTACCATTATCCTTGCCAAAAGGTTAGAAAATATACTGACAGACCTAATTCATTTAGACCAAACAGGTTTTATAAGACAAAGACAGACACAAGACAACATTCGACGCACTTTACACATAATTCATCATATAAAAAAATATAACTTAAATGCAGTCATATTGGGATTAGATGCTGAAAAAGCATTCGATTCGGTTGACTGGTCTTTTCTATATAGAATCTTATCCAGTTTCAATTTTCATAACAACTTCATTAGAACTATACAGGCATTATATAAAAAACCAACAGCTAAAATAAGGATTAACGGTAATTTATCATCATCTTTTGAACTGGAAAGAGGATGTCGTCAGGGCTGCCCCCTGTCTCCACTGCTCTTTGCAGTCTTCATAGAACCTCTGAGCCAATGGATAAGACAAAACCAAAAAATTCAAGGTATTACACTTGGTCAGAAGGAACATAAAATAGCACTCTTTGCTGATGACATTTTAATATACCTAGGGCAGCCGAACACTTCTTTACCAGAACTAACCTCAGTTTTTTCAGAGTATGGAGATTTATCGGGGTACAAATTAAACATGCATAAAACCCAAGTTTTAACATTCAACTATGACCCAAATCATTATTCACTAAGCAAACTCAAAACTAACTGGGAGTCGGAATCTATGAAATATCTGGGGGTCAATATCCCGAAACAACTCAACAAAATTATATCGCTAAACTATGATCCACTGGTGACAAAAATAAAATCTGACCTAGCAAGATGGAATATGATACCATTCTTGGGTACTGCACAAAGAATTGAAGCAGTCAAAATGAATATACTTCCACGTCTTCTATACCTTTTCCAAACAATACCGGTAGAACCTCCCAAAAAAACATGGCAGGAGCTGGACAGAAGGATCTCAAGATTCATATGGCAGGGCAAGAGACCTAGAATCAGATATAGAACCCTACAGCTAAACAAAGACAAAGGTGGGCTCGCGCTGCCAAATATCAGGGACTACTTTAAAGCCGCACAAATTAAAACTTTAGTAGAGATATGTAACCCAGTCTACACTGCACAATGGAAGGAGATCGAATGCCAAATAACAAGTGACATCCCCCTACAGGCGATAATAGGGAACAATGCCTTACCTAAGCTTTTGAATAACACTAACCCGTGGATAGAGACCCCGCTAAAAATTTGGTTTAAGATAGTCAGAGAGAATCAAACTAAAGAGCCCTATCGACTTCTGCAATGGATTGCCTATGATCAGGACTTTACTCCTAATAAAACAGACACCAGATTTAAAAAGTGGAAGGAGAAAGGGCTGATAAAATATTACGATTTTTTTAAAGGGCAAATCTTAAGAAGTTTTGAAGATTTGAAAAAACAAGGCCTAATAAATCAAGACCTTTACAGGTTCTTCCAGCTTAGACACCACATAAACAATATACTTAAAAAGGAGGTTTTGGAAAGGGCCCAGTCAGGTGTTCTGAAGGTCTTCTTAATGGCATATAAAGGGATCCCAGGGATCAGATACATTTCTAAAATATACCAAGGTCTTCAAGACTTAAAAGGAGACAACACATCTTATATAAAAGAGAGATGGGAAAAAGAGGGGGAATTTCACTTTACAACTGGAAATATGGGAAAAGCTAAATAAACAGCAATGGAAAAGTACCTCATCCCTGCAGTGGAGAGAATTTGGATGGAAAAACTTGGCAAGATTTTTCAGAACACCTGCACAAAACAAATTTACCCATAAGGGATTGAACTGTTGGCGCTTGTGTGGTGAAAAGACTGCAAATCATTTTCATGTGTTTTGGTCATGCCCAGTTATCCACCAATATTGGACCAAGGTACAGACAATATTGGGGAAAATATTCAAAATTACAGTTCCCTTTTCTTTTGTAACTTTGTATTTGGGTTTACTACCGGACTCACTGGAAAGACGAGGAGAAAAATACTTATTCAATGTTTTAATATTGGCAAGCAAAAAAGCTCTAACTAAAAAATGGATGTTGAAGGACTGTCCTACACCTGAAGATTGGACTAACGTGATCCAAGACATTTACTCGATGGAAAAGTTGACATTCGCACTGAGACAGGACATGGATGGGTTCATGAACTTTTGGCAACCCTGGACCGCATATGTGTCTTCCATTAGATCTAATCTTTGACAAATACCATTTCAATAATGGTTCCGCTCTTTGTTCCAATGCTACTCAGATGCTCTTTTATCTTTATTTACTTACTTTTTCTTTTTGTTTGTTTTTTACTGGTTTGTTTGTTTTTTTTGTTTTTTTCTCTTTAATTTCACTTTTTCTTTCACTTAAAAAAAAAGGGGGTGTTGTAATAATTAATCTTCCAATGTTGTCAGATATCAGAAAATAAGAGAACATGTGATGAAAATGTAAACAATGCATTGCTGTAACGACCTGTATACCCTTTACAAAAACTTAAATTAAAAAAAAAAAAAATACTGTACTTCAGCTGCTTGGAAAAACATTCAATTGAACATTTATTATTTGAGAAAGTTAGAGTGTGAGCAGGAGCAGTTGTGTATTGTGGTTAAGGTGATAGCTTAATGTACTGGACATGCCAGGGTAGAATCTTGCAGGGAAATCTTGTTCTTCTGAAGTATAGCATGCCTGTCTTCTGTGTTTTAAAGCAACACTGTGCATGATTTTCACTTTAAAATAATGTTTACAATTTATTTTGATGATACACCAATGTTTGACCTAGTGAATGTGACTTCCCTCATTGCCTGAGTGGGCCCACATTGCCTGCAACAGCTCACTGAAAAGACTGCAACTATGGCCACTATGGCCTGGTCAAAACAGTGAATCACAGGGCACAACTTTAGCTACCCAAAAAAAAAACAACACACGCTGTGATTGGCTGTTGGGACTGAAGTCATAGTCACCATAGTTGTAGTCTTTTCAATGTTAAGTTACGTAGTGCGGCTTTAATGTGTGGCACACTTTAGGTTTTAAATTATGTTCCGAAACAACACAAATCCTTGAAGTCTACATGTGCTTGGAACATGATGATCACTGTTTGCGGCTATATTTGGAAAGCACTTTCCTCTTAAATTTGTAACTGTTATGTCAGAATAATGGAGGACGGAGAACTCTCTCTGTTGAACACTGAACTGCTTTATTAAACTTCACATTCCAATTTATGTTCAAGCCGTAGCCCACCTGCCATCACTCACCCCCCCAACCCCAGCTGAGCTATGGCAAGCCCCAGAGTACAATTCCCATATGTAGCATCCCCCCCCCCCTACAAAGTTCCAGGCCCCAGTTCAATAACCCAACAAACACAGAACATAGTGCACAAATACCACTTTTTTTTTTGAACATATGTACATGAAAACTATGAACAGATGAACTCCCACCCGGGCATCTGGGTAGACTGCCAGAACGCCCCACCTGGTTGGAGCGGATTATTCTGCCGCTAGTCCCAACTGGCGTCAACCCAAATAGTCTTTGCCACAAAGTCCTCCAGGTACCTAGGCCTCCAACAAATTCTAGTCGGTCGTCCCCTTGGAGGGGACCCTGCACCTGGCACTGTCGGCCTAGCCTGTGGGTCCACATCAGACAGGACCCCCCCAGTCCCAGCTCTCACTGAAATGTCCAGCTGTAGTTTCAGTCCTCTGCAGCGGCAGCAACCTTCTCAGCCTGCTGGCGTGCCACCGAGATCTGTCCTCCAGCTCAAACGTGTCCAGGCCCCGCCGCCTTGCAATCCACTATGGCCCTGTCCATAGCGGCTGTAACTTGTGGGAGTGAACCAGGTGCCTGATCCACACCTGGTCTGCTTCCTTCAAACCATGGTCTTTCGTCCTGTGCTTCCTGTCAAACCTCCGTTTCATTCTGCGTTGTTGTCTGGCAATCCAGTTCCGCACTGCCTCCGTTCCCTCCAAAGTACCTGTCATTGGTGGTCTCAGCTGGCTCACCGGCAAGGGCAACTCGCACCCCAGCATGAGAGTCGCCGGCGAACAGCCCGTTGTGGTATGGACTGACGCTCTATAATGCAGCAATGTGTTATGTAGGGCATCCGAGAATGCGAAACCATCCGCCAGGTGGACTCTCAGTCCATTCTTCAATGTCTTATTAAACCGCTCTACACTTCCATTGGCCTGAGAATAGTAGAACACCGTCTTCACATGTTCCACGCTCCTGCTGCCCAGAAACTCCTCAAATGCTCCGGAGATAAATTGTGGGCCATTGTCCATCGTAACTGTGCTCGGGGTCCCCCACCTAGCAAACAGAGACATTAGGAACCCCATGACCACTTCCGTTGTGACCGAGTTGGTTGGAAGTACCTCTGGCCACTTGGAGAACACGTCATAGGCCACGAGCAGGAACCGGCTATTCGCAGGCGCCGCATGCAGTTCACCACAGATGTCCAACTCAACATATTTCCAAGGTCCTTCGGGGTACGGCACTGGCCGCATTGGTGGAGGAGGTGGTCCACCCATCTTGCCACTCTCCAAGCATGGAACGCAGTGCTTCACCATGGCGTCAATGTCCTTGTCAATACCTGGACACCAAACAGCGCCCTTCCTGTGTTGCTTCACTTTGACCACCCCCAAGTGCCCCTCATGCAGCATCGCCAGGACCCGAGTCCTCAGGGATGATGGGATCAGAGCGCATTCCCTTCTAGCCACGCACACTTCGTTCCAGCAGCTCAACTCGTCCTTGAAATGGTGATAAGGTGCCAACTCACCCTGCACCCTCACTGGCCAACCCTCTCTGATCGCCAAGGGCAATTCTGCCAACACCGGATCCCGTTCCAACTCCTCCCTGAGTTCCTGAGGGGATACTGTCTTCTGGAAGGTTCCATATAGCGCATGGATCAGGTCCGCCTCGGCTGGGTCATCGTCACTGTCTTCCGACAGGGAGGAATTAACCGTGGCATGAGACAGGAGATCCGCCACGATGTTCTCTTTGCCCGGAGTGAACTTGGTGGTGAAGTTATAGGCTCTCAACCTCTCAGACCACCTATGGATTCTCATCGGTCTGTGCCCCGACCCCGACGTCGCCAACAAAGTTGTGAGTGCCCGGTGGTCCGTTCTCAGGGTGAAATGATGCCCGTAGAGGTAAATATGCCATGTCACACAGGCCAGGGCCTCCCTCTCACCCACAGCATACTTCTGCTCTGCTGCCGAGAGGGATCTTGACGCGAATATCACCGGGTGTTCCGTGCCATCCTGAACTTGGGACATGACCGCCCCCAATGCCAAACCGGACGCGACGCAGGTCACAATGGTCTCCTGGTTGGGGTCAAAATGGGCCAGCACTGGTGGGGAGGTTAGTTGCTGCTTCAACTTGATGACCGCCGCTGAGCATGCAGGGGTCCAGTCCCCCGGCGCATCCTGCTTCAACAGAACTTGGAGGGGCTCGATCGTCTCCGAATAGCGAGGGATGAACCGTCCATAGAAGTTAACCATGCCCAGAAATGACGAAATTTGAGTGGGCGTTGAGGGATCCGGGATGCACAGGACCACCTCCACGTTAGAAAGTAAGATATAAGATAAGCCTTTATTAGTCCCACAATGGGGAAATTCCAGGATTGCAACAGCACAGGGATAGCAACACTCAGAGCAACAATCAGAGGCAAGAAAAAACAAGAGCAGCTAGTATACATATGTACATATTAATATAAATATATATATAGTATATATATATATATACATATATATATAGACACAGTGCGGAGCATTGTGGTTGGTGGATGTGCAGCAGAAAGTCTAAGCTCTCTCTCCGCGGATGCGACGGGCCAGCTGGATGTCTTTGGGCATGATGGTGACCCTCTTGGCATGGATGGCGCACAGGTTGGTGTCCTCGAAGAGACCCACCAGGTAGGCCTCACTGGCCTCCTGCAGAGCTATGACGGCAGAGCTCTGGAAGCGCAGGTCGGTCTTGAAGTCCTGAGCGATCTCCCTCACCAGGCGCTGGAAGGGCAGCTTACGGATGAGCAGCTCCGTGGATTTCTGGTAGCGACGGATCTCTCTCAGAGCCACGGTACCGGACCTGTAACGGTGAGGCTTCTTCACTCCGCCGGTGGCCGGAGCGCTTTTCCGAGTAGCCTTGGTGGCCAGCTGCTTCCTGGGGACTTTTCCTCCAGTAGATTTACAGGCGGTCTGCTTGGTTCTTGCCATCGGTCTTTATTATTCTGTCTTATATTTCTTGCACGCCGCCTAAACTCCAGCCCGGCACCCGCGTCGTTTTCGCTTCAGTTCTCCCGGTATGTCGAGTTTCTCCGTTAGCACCGGGTGGCGGTTGAGTGCTAGCTAGCTCTTCCCTGCTGTATCGTCTCCTGCTGTAAACAGAGGCTCCGTCCGCCGACTCGGGAGACCTTTGGGGCGATCTGTGTGTCCGTGATATATATTCTACTGCTCTCCCATCGAGTTTCCCAGTTTCGACTAGTAAACAGCAAGCTAACACGTGTGGTGCAGGCCTCAATGATGACAAGATGTTTCCTTTTATCTCATTTATTGAAGCTACCCCACAAGGAACTCAACGTGATGTACACTCGTCTTTTGGGTTTTACATCCGTTTACATTTGTTCCTACATCCGTGTAAAACTGCAACAAAGTAAGCGTATACACGCCGTCAATGATATGGTCACCATATTTAGCTTAGCACATATTAGCGTTAGCTCTAGCTTAGCTTGGTAACAATGATGGCAACAGACTAGTCAGATCGCTTAAAATACACCAATGCAACCATGCAGTTCTCATTGTAGCTGTTAACACTGTCAAACCATGCACATACTCACAGACTAATGATGTCCAAGGCGCCGATAATTAACAACATCAACAGCGCTCGTACAATGAGTGGCGTTCTGCTCCGTCCTCTGGTTCTATCATTACTGCGCATGTGCAGTGCTTTGTGTATCAGTTCAAAACGATGCTTTCCCTACACCACTAGAGGGAGCCAAACTCCCTTACATGAAATGCTGTAATGGGAACTCTTAACTTGATACATGGGGGCAGCATACTCCCCGTCTGGTGCAATAACATTGTACCACTATTTAGCCTTACAACATTTCAAACAACAGTGCATAACAATGTTAATAAATATCATTATCTGTTATTCCCTTTCTGCTATCAGTAAAACCATTTCTGTAATTGGTCTCAGAAACACTTTAACAGTCCCATCTCTTATTATCTTCACCTCTGCTTTTCGTACTTTATTGTCCCTTCCGTGAAATGTCTTCACAATCCGCCCTATGGGCCAGTCATTTCTGTGTGCTTGCCCATCCTTGAGCAAAACGACATCTCCAACATTGATGTTCGGTTTCTCATCAGTCCATTTTCTTCGGCTCTGAAGAGTCACAAGATACTCTTGTCTGTGGTTGGATTGTGCTAACATCTTTTGTGCGTTTGTCGGGATGTCAACAGCTTATTCTGGTGTGGCTGTGGAGGCTAATCCATCATCTACATAGAAATGTCTCATTATGAACTGTGTTATGTTGTGTCCATGCTCTTTCTCACCTTCAGCTGCAGCACGTCTCATGTGGTAAACAGCCATGGCTGGAGAAGGGCTATTGCCGAACACATGCACTTTCTTTCTGTAGTCTCTTACTTCTTTGTTCATGATGTCAATAAAAACTTGATCTTCTATTGACAGCGCTGGTTTATCGTTGTCCTTTGGTTTATCAAAGACTGTGTTTCCTAAGTGGTCTGTGTCTCTCTCACCCTGCAAGGCATATGGTAGTATGCTGTTGGGGCGTGAGGTGGAGCAACCTGAAACCTCTTTGACAAGAAATGTGTTTGGGCATGGGCTGAGGGATGATGCATGACCATTGTAGAGCACTTGTGTCTTTAGCACGTTAACAGTCGAAGGCTTGTGTGTTGTCCCTGAACACGTTTCTCCCACAATAACCCATCCCAAGTCCAAGCGTTGTGCATAGGGAGTACTGTGGGGCCCATTTATTTGTTCCCTCACCTTGTGTACCTGTAGGATGTCTCTTCCCAGCAGTAGGAGGATGGGAGCATGTTCATCTACAGGTGGAATCTTGTCTGCGACTTTTCTCAGGTGTGGATGCACAAGTGCGTCCTTTGGAGATGGGATCTCCCTCCTGTCATCGGGGATCATGTCACACTCGATCAAGTTTGGAAGCTGGAGCTGTACTTTTCCATCCATTGATTCTATCATGAAGTTTGGAGCTCTCTGCCCCCAAACCGTAGTAGCCCCTGAGCACGTTTTCAGTGTGTAAGGGTCAGAAGGTGCTCTAATGTTGAACAGCTGGAAAAACTCAGATTTAGCGAGTGATCTGTTGCTTTGTTCATCGAGCACTGCATACATTTTCTGGGCTTCTTCTCTGTGACCTGCAGGATAAACTAAAACAGGGCTAATTTTTGAGCAGGATCGTGGGTTTTCTGCATTACCGTAAACTTCTGTGCATCTAGACGTGACTAGTGTGCCCTCATAATCATGGTACTCCCCGCCATGATCCGTCTCAGCGTCCTGAGGCTCCATGGGAGGAGGAGAGGGGCCAGGATGTAGTGCTGTTACATGTCTATCACTACCACAGTCAGAACACTGGATTAACTGTCTACAGTCTTTTGCCAAATGCTGAGTGGAGCCACAACACTTAAAGCAGATGTAATTCTCTCTCAAGAACAGTTTGCGTTCTTCTATTGGTTTTGCTCTAAATGTTTTACATTTCTTTAATGGGTGTGGCCTTCTGTGTATGGGACATTATTCGTCTGGGCTTTCTGTTCTTTCACGTGTGTGGTTAGCTGTAGCTGCAGGTGAAGCTGGTGGGATGTCTGTTTTGTGGACACTGATGAGGTGCTCACTGGCGAACTTGGGGGCTTTTTCAACTCTGGTGTTCATGTGGGCCGGTGGAGAGAAACTGAAACTTGGGTCGTTTCTTATTTTGGCCTGTCGTCTGACGTAGCTGGAAAAAAAGCTGAAAGGAGGAAAGGCGACCTTGTGTGTTTCTTTGTAATCGGCACCTGCTGCAATCCACTTCTCCTGTAGGCTGTAGGGCAGTTTCTCGACGACAGGATTCACTCCACGGGCTGTGTCCAGGTATGCGAGCCCAGGTAGGTATCCGCCATCCTTTGCACATTCGAGCTCCTGTAGGACGTCACCAAGTTCTCTCAGCTTGAGTGCATCTTTGTCGCTGATTTTGGGAAAATCATCAAGCTTTTTTAGCAGTGCATTTTCTATTGCTTCAGGTGACCCATAACACTCTTCTAGCCTTTCCCAGACTAAGTTAAGGGCTGCTTTTGGGTTGAAGACATGTGCAGAGCGGATCCTCTTTGCTTGTTTTGCTGATTCTGTGCCAAGCCATTTTATCATCAGATCCAATTGCTCGTGGTGTGAGAGGCTGAGGTCTTGTATGGCGTTCTGGAAGGATGCTTTCCATGCCCAATAATTCTCTGGGAGGTCATCAAACTGTAGGAGTCCCGTGCTCAACATCTCCCGGCGTTTGAGATATTTGGTCAGATCCTGAATGCTTTGTGCTTCGGCTTAATGTGTTGCGGGGGCATAATAGGGTCGTAACGTTGGGGGATTAATTGTCTCTGCAGCTCCCTGCTCCTCCTTCATGTTGACGCTGACCCTACTCTTACCATCTACAGCATTAGATGGGATGAATGATACATTTGTGGCCATTTCAAACTGTTCACACTGGACCTTAGAGGGGGTGGCTGGATCAGTTTTAAATGGAGTTTCCTCAAAGCGCATATTAAGGTGCTTCTGTACATACTCAGATGTGTGTTGTGCTGAGCCAACTGGCAAGTCCATTAATGCTTGACTGAATTCACTTCTTGCACATTCCTCTGCTTCTTCATAGGCCGCGGCTTCAGCTTCTGCAGCTGCAACAGCCTTCTGATGGTTCAAAATGTGCATTTGTGCTTCAAGATTAGCTTTCTGTGCTTCAAGATTAGCTTTCTGCGTGATGAGGGCTGCTTCTTTCTCTGAATAAGCTAATTCAGCTCGTGCAGCATCTGCTTTGGCTCTAGCTCTTATGGCTGAGGAGGTAGCTGAAGAAGCCTTGCTTGACTTGAAGCTACGTGAGCATAATGAGCTAGCTCGTGCAGCTGTAGCCAAGGGAGCTGTGTGTCCCGTCTCCATAACTCCACTTCTGAGTTGAGGATTTGGCTGGTGCTGCTCTCCTGCCCTGAGGCTCATTTGCTGCTTGTTGTTGTTTATCGGGCCCGCCGCGCTGTTAGTCTTTTTACTTTACTGCTCTCCCATCGAGTTTCCCAGTTTCGACTAGTAAACAGCAAGCTAACACGTGTGGTGCAGGCCTCAATGATGACAAGATGTTTCCTTTTATCTCGTTTATTGAAGCTACCCCACAAGGAACTCAACATGATGTACACTCGTCTTTTGGGTTTTACATCCGTTTACATTTGTTCCTACATCCGTGTAAAACTGCAACAAAGTAAGCGTATACACGCCGTCAATGATATGGTCACCGTGTTTAGCTTAGCACATATTAGCGTTAGCTCTAGCTTAGCTTGGTAACAATGATGGCAACAGACTAGTCAGATCGCTTAAAATACACCAATGCAACCATGCAGTTCTCATTGTAGCTGTTAACACTGTCAAACCATGCACATACTCACAGACTAATGATGTCCAAGGCGCCGATAATTAACAACATCAACAGCGCTCGTACAATGAGTGGCGTTCTGCTCCGTCCTCTGGTTCTATCATTACTGCGCATGTGCAGTGCTTTGTGTATCAGTTCAAAACGATGCTTTCTCTACACCACTAGAGGGAGCCAAACTCCCTTACATGAAATGCTGTAATGGGAACTCTTAACTTGATACATGGGGGCAGCATATATATAGAGTGAAAGGTGTGCCGGATCAGAAAGTTATCACCGGATCAGAAAGAAGAAGGAAGATAAAAAGACTCAGAATTGAACCGCTGTTGCAAAAGGCAGCCAACTCGTGTGGCGCCGGAACCGGAAGTAGCGGTTGGAGCCCCCTTCCCATCAACCGAAACCCCACGAACTCCACGGTGTCCGCCGCGAAGAAACACTTCTCGCCATTTAGGGTAACCCCATGCTCTTGGAGTGTTGCCAGGACCCTCTCCAGCCTCCCGTTGTGTTCTTCCCGCAATGCGCCGTGTACCACAATGCCGTTTAAGTATATTACCACGCCCTTGAGACCAGCTAGCATCAATGACATCACCTTCTGGAAACAACTAGGTGCTGAGCTCAGGCCAAATGTCATCCGGGTATACCTGAAAACCCCCATGTGGGTCACGAATGCCATCAAGTTTCTACTATCCGGATAGAGTGGCACCTGCAGGTAGCCCTAGCGGAGATCCAGCTTCGTGAAAAACTGGGACCCACTGAATATCGCTGTAAGCTCCTCCATAGTTGGGAGAGGGCACCTGTCCGGAATGACCACCTTATTCACCATCTGGAGGTCTATGCATGGCCAGATGCTCCCCCACTTTCTTCTTGGCCACCACCATGTTGGATATCCACGGTGAGGCCCCCACTTTCTCAATGACGCCGGACTCCAGCAGCTTGGACAGCTCCGCCGAAACCTCATCCCGCAGTGCGAGGGGAAGTCGCCGCAACAGCTGAATCTTTGGTGTCACGCTTTTATTAATGAGAGGGCGATGGTAGAAAGCGTCTATATGACCTAGGCCCCTAAACAAGGCCGGCCAGCGGAGATGTCATTCGGGCTTTACCGTCAGCATGGTCGAGCCCTCCGGGTCCCTTATGGAGAAACCCAGCTCCCCCGCAGGTCAATTCCCAATAAGTCCGCCCCTGGCATGCCACCTGGAAAGTGAATTTGGGCACAGTCCTCGGCCCACATGTCACCGAGAACTCCGCTGTGCCCACCATCTCAATCTCCGCATGTCCATACCCGAACATCTTCACCGCTCCCGCGCTGACGCTCTCTTAGGGAACAGTTTCTTCAGTGTAGCCAAACACAGGATGGATCTACCGGCCCCCAAATCCACCATAAGGAGCACGTCGACCCCGTTGAGCTGGAGCATGTACCACTTCAGTGGCCCTTTTCCCATGCATGTTACACACACCCGTCCAGTGTCTCTGGGCTCTGCTATCATTAGGCTTGGAGACAAAGAGTTTTCTGTGCTACGTGCCTTCATCTTCCTCTTCTTCTTAGCTCATCTACGAGGCCTAGTTAGCATGCTTACTGTAGCATTCGGCGAGAACCCACCAGCAGCCAACTCCTCGCTAGCTGGTGATGTTTGCCTCTACAGTGTAGTGGATTCCCTCTGCTTCACTAAGTCCCAGCCCCGAGTCAGAGGTGCTGTGAGCTAGCTTATCTCTTACTAGCTCCTCTGCCATAGGCCCAAAGGTGCACTCCCTTGCTAAGCTGCGTAGCTCCATGATAAACGCCTGCATGGACTCACCCGCTCGCTGTCTTGCGTCGAAGAATCCAAACCTTTTTTCGGTGATGGTGGACTCGTCACCGAAGATACTGTTCATAAGCGCCAGCACATCTTCCAGCGAGTCATCGCCACACAGCCTGAAAAAACATGTTGTCCTTCAGTGCCAAGGTAATGCACTAGCAGGCTCCTCTGTCTCTACTCGCTGATGCTATCGAGTCCGGCCGCCGTCATATACACCTCGAACATGTTCCTCCAGCGAGCGCACAGTATATCTGGTGCACTCTGATACTGAAGGAATGGAGGTGGCTCCCTGACGCACATGCCCATTTTTTCCTCATCGCCAAATGTTATGTCAGAATAATGGAGGACGGAGAACTCTCTCTGTTGAACACTGAACTGCTTTATTGAACTTCACATTCCAATTTATATCCCAGCCGTAGCCCGCCTGACATCACTCACCCCCCCAACCCCGGCTAATCTACGGCAAGCCCCAGAGTACAATTCCCATATGTAACAGTAACATTGTTCTCACAAATAAGCATCTTTTTTCTTGTATATTAAGAGCTTTATTCTCATATATTTGCGACTTTTCTTGTATTTTTTTTCTAAACGTAGAACTTTTGTTAATTTGCAATTTATTTTTTACTTTTTTTTCCTCACAAATTGGAAAGTTTTTTCACACACATCTGTGCCTTTTGTAAATTTGTAACGTTCTTCTGAAAAACAAATCCATCATGGCAGTCAGGGGACTAAATTGAGGGTTTGTTTGTTTTTTTTACTCTGGCACCTTGTTTGGACTCTTTTTACATTTGTTGATGATTCTCAGCAAATGACAGTTATGATAAGATGAAAGCCAGCCAGAGTACTGAAAATAAACTGAAAGGAAGAAACTTTTCATTGAATATAGGCATGATAATATTCATAACTGAGAGAAACAGGCAGAAGATCTGATTGGGTTAAATATGGTCTGGTTTTTTTCTAATCAAATGGAAGGTTTTAACAGACACTTTGACAACGTTAACTCCTTATTAGAAAATTAACTTCCTCCATCTGCAATAAGACTGTTTATAAGAGTCTGATTAACAGCTAGGCTATAATCACTTAAAGACAAAGGCTTGCGGAGAATTATTGATTTTTAGTTGAATTACTTCTTCTTCTTCTTTTAGATTTGATTGGCCGTTGGCAACCAGCTTACAGGTGCATTACCGCCACGTACTCCATCTTATATCATCACTCTATATATAATTCAAGAAATCCCACTCTATCTGGTCACTCTATATCTAGTTGAATTACTGTTTTTGAGACCAAAAAGAAACTTGAACAAATTTCAAAAAGCAGCTTAAAGTCACACTCCACCAAAAAATTGAGGTTTTTTTTCTTGTTAACATGTCTGTAAGATGTTTTTATGACTTGCAAGACATATCAAGAGCAAAATGTCTCATGTCTCTGTTTTTTGCTTTAAAATTTCACTTAAAACCTGATCCCTGCAAAAAGGCAAGTTGAGACAGAACGTTTTTGGTGATGTAACTATGCATGAAGCTGGCACATGGGGAGTGTTGAGCTAGTCAGGACTCTCTGGCCTAACTGAAGTTATCCTCCAGGCTAGTTAGCATTTTTTAACAAACTGCTTTGAAAATTTGACCCAAATTAAGATGGGTTTTATCATTAAACTGCTTTTAAGGACAACGCAGTTTCAGTCATTATCCTGGGCCATCGTGCATACAACTGGGCATGTCCTTCAACTGGTCTTTTTATCGCAGGATTTATCCTGATAATGTAGTGGTAGCCACCGTTAGCCTTGTGGGATGTGGGTGGGCCTAGTAATCAACAGACCCTGAGGCCTCATGTATAAACGGTGTGCATGCACAAAAACACGGCGTACGCTGATTTTCACGCACACAGTGGGATGTATAAAAACAAACTGTCATCTCTGCTGGAGTCCGAGTTCCACCCTATGCAGGACATACTGGATGCACTGAGGAGCTCATTTAGCAGCAGACTACATCATCCCAGGTGCACAACCGAGAGGTTTCGTAGGTCCTTCCTACCAACGGCTGTCAGACTGTACAACCTAAGCAGGGCTGCTCGCAGAGATAGCAAAAAGACGTAACAAACTAATAGTTTTTTTGAATGCAAAAGATGCAATAGACTTACACAATGGTCCTCTCCGGCATACAACTAGGAACATACCGGTCGCTATGGAGGGTGAGAATATGTATGGGCACATAATCATACCATGTAGGATAACTAAATAGACGGTTATGCTGTTTCATCCCACCTAGCAACAATGCTCTGCACTGTGTGTGTTTATATACTGTATTTACATATTTATTCCATCTAGCTACAATGCTCAGCACTGGGTGTGTTTATATTTATATATCTATATATTTATTCCATCTAGCTACAATGCTCCGCACTGTGTTTTTATATATCTACATATTATTCCATCTAGCTACATTGCTCCGCACTGTGTGTGTTTATATACTTGCATATTTATTCCACCTAGCTGCAATGCTCCGTACTGTGGGTGTTTATATATTTACATATTTATTCCATCTAGCTACAATGCTCTGCACTGTGTGTTCATATATTCATATATTTATTCCATCCAGCTACAATGCTCTGCACTGTGTGTCTGTGTGTGTGTGTGTATATATATATATTTTATAGTAATATGTACATATGTATATTAGCTGCTCTTGCTTGCTTGTTTTTTTTCTTGCCTTCTGATTGTTGCTCTGAGTGTTGCTATCCCTGTGCTGTTGCAATCCTGGAATTTCCCCGTTGTGGGACTAATAAAGGCTTATCTTATCTTATCTTATCTTAAACTTGATGTGAGAATCTGCGGGCCAAGCCGTAAAGTTTCCACCTGCCATGAGAAGTTGCAGCTGTCCACAAAATTCTGTTTGGCTCTATCATGTGGGTCTGTTAAACTACAAAACAACTGAAACTCACAGAATATGTTAAAATAATGGTTCCACTTCAGTTAAAATGCTTTGTCTAAACATTAGTCTGTGAAAATCATGACTCTTATTACGTGATTTAACTCCATAAGTCAGCTCATTGAGCGCAGTGAAACCCCAATGAATTGGCCTGCCTCACTCATGGACCAGCCAGTGCTGCTGTTAGCTGGATCCTGTTTCTATAAATGTGTCATTTTGACCTGAAGAAAAAAGAAGAGATCCTGTGGGTTAACGGTGAATAAAAGTAGGACCATGGGGCGTTCCGGGCTACAGTTTACTCTGATTTCCAGGGACCCTTAACAGATTCCCACTGACATTTCGGCCTCGTTAGACCTCGGGAAGTGAGTCAGGGGAAACTGTTATAGCACCTGTTGTCTTCAAGTCATTTTGACCCGAAGACAACAGGACGATCCCCAGCATTATACGTGCTGTACCTTGGAGGTTATAATTTGGAAATAAAAGGCCTTATATTGCGCAGCTCCATGTGCTCCTCCTGGCTGTCATGCGTAATTTGGATTCTGACAGATTTGGTTTGTAACTTGTAAAAATTCAGCTGTAAGATTGGAGTGGTATCAGTGGTGTTTATTTACTTTGTTTATTTTATTCAGTAACATCATGTCTGTCTATGCAGATTACTGAGGGCTTTCTTTCACAGCATTTTTTTTCCCATGGGTCAGCACCACCCGCGCCCCCCCCCCCCCCGCCCCCCGCGTCACCCCAGCAACACTGTCATTGAGTAGTGATCCGTCTATTGACTTTAACTTTGATGGCAGACCATTTTATTTTACTGTATTTTATTTTATTTCAGTCAGAGCCAGCTGCATTAACTGCCACTGTAACACGGTCCACTCGGTAAACTTAGGTTTATTGTTGATTCCGGAGGGTCATAACATAATAAAATATTTTTTTCTGACCTCCACCTCCGCCATCAACACCTCAGCGTCACACTCTGTGAAGTCATTTTTTTATGTTGCGCTTTCCCGCAGGATTGACGATCAATGTTTGATAGAAGAGGGACAGAAGGGGTGTTTTTCTTCATTTACATAGTCATTAGTGAGAGGAACCGAGGCGGAGTAAAGAGATTGTGCACATGTGTTGATTTTCACGTGAGGTGGGATGTATAAAGAAAAGGAGCGGAGAATCAGGTGTGCGCACAGCTTTATATATCTGAAAATTTTTGTGCGCACATACTTTTCAAATTTTGTGAGTACGCCATCTTTCAGTATGAAAGCTGCGCAATCCCTTATACATGAGGCTCCTGGAGTTTGAAGGAGGGGGGAAAGTGAAAAGATTTTGACATGAAACTGTAAGACAATAAAAGGTTTTATTTGTCGAAAAAAAGGGCATAAGATACCATTTTAGACAATGTAAATTTGTTTTTATAGGGTTTTTTATTCACCAGAGTGTGTCTTTAAAATATTTT
Organism: Pholidichthys leucotaenia; assembly: GCA_020510985.1. NCBI lineage: Eukaryota > Metazoa > Chordata > Actinopteri > Cichliformes > Pholidichthyidae > Pholidichthys > Pholidichthys leucotaenia. The sequence goes on from CM035840.1 coordinate 368,107,864, forward strand.
ATAAGATTATTACAAAAGGACAAACACTAAACTAATGTGTGTTTCAGAAGCCCAGGAGTAAGAAACAACCTAGTGAATTATATACAGTATGATTGCCTTTGTCTAATTTCTCTCGGTTTTAATGTGAAGAAACGTGAATAACTGGCACCTCATTTTCCTCCGTTGTTGCTTTGTAAAGTAGTCTGTATTTAAAAAGGCAGCTTTGACAAAGCCTTTAAGTATGTGGGTGTCACGTGGGTCTTTCAAGGCCCACTGGACATATCAAACCAGCAGATCATTTTGTCGAGGCTGTAAGGCTTTCATTTCCCCTGTTGTGCTCATGATTTTATCAAACAAATAAACAGACAGACACCAAAGCTTCTGCTGGGGCATGACGATCTGACAAAGGCTATTTTGTAAGTCTTATCTGTGTTACTTATGCAACATTGTTGACACAAGCAAAACGGAGTGAAGGCTCCATGTCCTAAATAAGCACAACAGGTTCAATGCATAGATGCAGAAAATAGGAGAAAATTAAATTGGATAGTTTTGTAGCTGTTTTTTCTTTTTTTTTTTTTATCAAAGTTTCACTTAATAAGGACAATACATGGTTCCATTACAAAGTTTGACACTGATGTGCTGCACAGAGATTTTCAATCCCTAGTGTGGTTTTTCAGATTGAAGGCTAAAATTTACATACATGGCTACATGTGACTACGAGCTACATGCTTGCAACTGAGTAGATGATCCGCTGTGGTGACCCCTGGAAAAGGGAGCAGCAACACTGCTGTGTCGCTTTTAAATAAAGCCAGTTAGAGACTCTTAATGCACCTGAGTCAGAGATCAACTCAGTGTGGAGTTCCATGTTCTTCTTGCGGTTGTAATGGTTTGCTACAGGTGCTTCATTTTCTTCCCACAGTTCAGTTAACTGAACCTTGGAGAAATGTGTTTTCCATTTCTACCATGTATACCTTACTGTGAAAAACTGAGGAAGCAAATGAGAGAGTGGATATTAGGGCAGCAGCTAACGTTGAAGCGGATGATAAAATAATTGCAGCGTTGAGAGTTTTAAGCAGGTTTATTAAATCATACCGCCTTCACGGGAACTCGGCTCCAGCCTATAGTGTGAGCAGGCTGAAGCTGAATTCCTCAGGCTCTCAGAGAGGAGACACTGTGTGTCAGCAGCAGTTGCAGGAATCAGATTGAGAGTGAGAGGATGAGCATGGATTACAGTGCAGTATATATACCCAACTACAACAATACATAAAAGAGCATTCCCAGCAGTGGGTATGATCAAAGAGACTGCAGAACAGGCATGAGACATTTGCATTTGAGAGACATACATCACAATAGGCAGATTGCTGGCCTTTGCTCCAGCTGCAGGACAAAGAGGTTACAAGGCACATCTACATATTGATCTCAGTCTCTAGGTCACAGTAAGGACAGGACTCATGAACACAATGAATGAATGGCACATTAACATCACAATGCATGTATGGCACATTACATCTCAGTAGTGCAGCGGAAAAAACCAGGAGTAGCGAGCTGTCTGTCCTTAGTCTGTTGTGGGGGTTACACCAACCCGCCACAACGTCTATTTTACGGTTTGGGTAATCACCCACTCTAATCGAAGATTACTCGAGTAATCTGACACTTTTTTTTTTAAAGAAACTTGCATTGACCAACATTTGCGGAACTTTCTTTCCCAAAGAGCAGTAGTAATTGTACCAAACACTCAATAGAACAGGTTATGGGGGCACGGTGTTGGACTTCTCCACCCAGAGAACAATGGACCAAAAGAGGAGGTGTCACCGGGGGGGTTCAGACAGGACAGTAAGGACTATGCGCCCCCCAGGGAGAGTAAGAGCCGCTGTGGCCGCTCAGAGAAGAAAAGGTGTGAAAGCGGCGCCGGCGTTATATGTTAATGTGCCACACAATCCTTTGTTAAACAGCAATGTATGATGGTCGGAAGCTCCTGGTCTCATGCGTGGCAATAAAGATATAAAAAGAGGAATGCATGGAGATCGTGAGGCTTCAGCGCTGTAGCGCTGCTGCACTGTTCGCTGTTTGCTGTTATGTTGTTGGAGAAAGAATAAAGCCTTGTGTTGTTCAGCTTGTTGCCTCCTCTCTTCCTTTTCTCCACACTGGTGACCCTGACGTGCCATGGAGAGTGCTCACCTATCCTTTTCCCCACACTGGTGACCCCAAGACGTGCCATGGAGAGCGAGCCGAGCACCGACCCGGAGGGAGAGCACCAGCACCACAGATGCTGGTTCAGTCAAGCTCCCGGACTTCTGACTTCACGACCCGGCAGCGTGGGTTTCGCACATAGAACCCCAGTTCGCACTCCACGGGATAACAATGAATGACACAAAGTGATTGCGGTGCCGGACGTGCGTGCCACGCAACAGGTGACAAGCCTGCTCCAGGAGCCACCAGCCCTGGGTTCTTTTAAGGCTGCGCTCCGCACCTAAGGAGGATTTGACAGCCTCCCCAACTTAGGGCTGCGCTCTGCACCTAAGGAGGATTTGGCAGACCCCCAGCAGAACTCATTTTTTCTCAGCTGTTGCTGATCCCTGGAGAGTTTTTTCCGGAAAACCTTGTGCCAAGGCTGATCCGCCCATGCAGTTTTTACACAGACGGAGGCTGGGAGAGACCCGGCCCAGCCCACCATTGGTTTCCCCGCACATTCGTCCCAAGAAGCTTGCAGAAGGCCGGTTTTGTTTTCTGCAGACACGATGCACACCGGACCCTGGCGCGGACACCCACCGTTAGTGGCTCCAAAAGTTAGCGATCCCTCAGCAGGGACCTGCGCACACGGAACTGATGTGATCCCCCCCCCCCTCTTCCCTCCACAGACTGACGTGCCTTCCGGTACACCCCGCCAGCACGGCAGTTCGACTGGATCGGTGACCCCCCCCGCTACAGCTGCTATGGGCGCCAGGACGGCAGGGGGGGCTGTGTGGGGGCATAGTGTTGGACTTCTCCACCCAGGGAACAATGGACCAAAAGAGGATGTGTCACCGGGGGGTTCAGACGGGACAGTAAGGACTATGTGCCCCCCGGGGAGAGTAAGAGCCGCTGTGGCCGCTCAGAGAAGAAAAGGTGTGAAAACGGCGCCGGCATTATGTTATGTTGATGTGCCGCACAATCCTTTGTTAAACAACAATATATGATGGTCGGAAGCTCCTGGTCTCCGTGCATGGGAATAAAGACATCAAAAAGGAAATGCACGGAGACCATGAGGCTAAAGTGCTGTAGTGCTGCTGCGTTGTTCGCTATTTGCTATTGTGTTGTTGGAGAAAGAATAAAGCCTTGTGTCGTTCAGCTCGTTGCCTCACCTATTCCTTTTCTCCACAAGGTACACATTTATTGAGATGCTTATTGCAATGTTTATTGCATAGAATGTAACTTTAAACGGTACGTTACACCATAAATGACATGTTTCAGGACCCAGGAGACAGACACAGACATGGGCAGATACAAACAATTATTCTTTATTAATAGTGAGGGAGTGTAGTGCGTGTGTGAGTGCAGATATGGCAGTCTGGTCACTGGAGCTGAGCAATTCAGATGTCGACCTGGCAACCCTGGAACACACAAGCAGAGACAGTTAAGGCTGTTCAGCGATAATGGACAATTGCAGGTGTGAATCTTACTTGAGGAAACCACAGGTTGTATCTTGCTGACTCCAAGTGTCCGTGTGATGTGGTGGTGCTTGTGCTCGTAGCTGTGGTGATGAAGGTGATAATTGTACCTGCAGCTGTGACAGTGACTGCTCCCGTAGCCGTGGAGGTGATAGTGTTCGTGGCTGTGGTAATGATGGCTCCTGTAGCTGTGAAGGTAACAGTACCTGCAGCTGTGGTGATGGTAGTACCCGTAGCTGTGGTGGTAAGGAGGAGCTCCGAGAAGGAGAGGGAGATTCCCCGTCGGTTGGGGAAGCTGGTCCGCCATCTGGGAGGTCCACCTGTGCACAGGTGTAAAGATTTGGCGTAGAATAACAGAGAGTATTCTTACGTGGTTGGTCTTGTCGAGAAGTTCTTGACGTAGCTGTGGAACGAAGCCCTGGCTCATACTCTGACGAGGAAGACAGACGACTCCGTGCCGGGCTGTCAACGACACTGGCTTTTAACAGCCGCTGATTGGCACCTGCTGGTCTGTGCGCAGCTGGAGCTGATGAGACAGATGACGGCCCAGCGGCCGTCATGACAGTACCCCCCCCCCTCTAGCAGTGCCTCCAGGCACCTGCCCAATTCTACCTGGATTCGCCCGATGGAAGTCGCGGATCAACTGCTTATCCAAGATCAACGCTGGGCGAATCCAAGAACGATCCTCCGGTCCAAAGCCTTCCCAGTCCACCAAATACTGAAGACCACGACCCCGCCTGCGAACGTCCAGAATGGCAGTCACCCCCCAAGCTGGATGGCCATCGATCATCCTCGGGGGGGCAGGCGCCGCAGGGGGCGGGCACAGAGGGTCCAAGATGTACGGTTTAACCTGGGAGACATGAAAGGTGGGGCAGATGCGCATGGAAGAGGGGAGAGACAAGCGCACAGACGCAGGATTGACAATACGAGAAATGGTGTAGGGGCCAATAAAGCGCTTAGTGAGCTTGCGCTTCTCGGCCGGTACACCAATATTCCGGGTGGATAACCAAACCTTCTGACCCACCTTGTAGTCCGGGGCGGGTCTCCTGTGACGGTTGGCCACCTGGATGTTGCGTTCAGTGGTCTTCAAAAGGGCCCTGCGGGCGATGGACCAAACTCGCCGACAGCGCCTAATGTGGGCCTGGACAGACGGGACCGCTACCTCCTTCTCCTCCTCCAGGAACAATGGTGGATCGAACCCAAATGAAGCCTTGAAAGGAGAGATGCCCGTGGCAGTAGAGATCGTGGTGTTATGGGTGTACTCTATCCAAGGAAGGTGCTTGCTCCAAGAGGACGAACAGGAGGAGATAACACAGTGCAGCACGGCCTCAAGCTCCTGGTTAGCCCATTCACACTGGCCATTACTCTGTGGGTGATATCCTGAAGAGAGGCTAGCTGTGGCTCCCAGCACCGAGCAGAACGCCTTCCAGACCTGAGAGACAAACTGTGGTCCCCGATCTGACACTATGTCAGCGGGGATACCGTGGAGACGGACCACATGCTGAACAAGGAGGTCCGCCGTTTCCTGGGCCGAAGGCAAACCCCAAAGGGGCACAAAATGGGCCGCCTTCGAAAAACGGTCCACAATAGTCAATACAGTGGTGAAGTTATCTGAGGGGGGTAAACCAGTCACAAAATCCATGGCCACATGAGACCAAGGGCGGGATGGGACGGGCAGGGGATGTAACAGACCCGCCGGGGGAGATGATGTCATCTTCCCTGTGGTGCATTGAGCGCAAGCCCGGATATAACTCACCACGTCCTTCCGCAGCCCTGGCCACCAGAAGGTCCTCTGGAGCAGGTCCACAGTCCGGCCTACTCCCGGATGACAGGCCAGCTTGGAGGCATGACCCCACTCAATCACCTGACCCCGAATAGAGCGTGGAACAAACAAGCGCCCCCCCCCCCCCCGGATCTGGCTCCGTCTTCAACGCTCTCCGGACTTTAGTACAGATGCCCCAGGACAGAGCGCCCACAACACAGGAGGGTGGTAAGATGGGTGCATCCTGATCCTCAGTAGATGGTGCATCGAACTGCCGTGAGAGGGCGTCCAGTTTTCCGTTCTTGCTTCCCGGCCGATAGGTGATGGAGAAGTTGAAACGGCCGAAGAAGAGGGACCAACGAGCCTGACGTGTGTTCAGCCACTTCGCCGTCCGGAGGTACTCCAGGTTGCGGTGGTCAGTCCATACAACGAACGGCTGAGCGGCCCCCTCCAGCCAGTGTCTCCATTCCTCCAGGGCGAGCTTCACCGCTAACAGTTCTCTGTCTCCAATGCTGTAGTTCCTTTCCGCCGGTGACAGGCGACGGGAGAAGTAGGCACATGGTCGGATCTTGCCGTCCTCAGGAGAACGCTGGGAGAGTACCGCTCCCACCCCCGAATCCGAGGTGTCCACTTCCACTAGGCACTGGAGCTTTGGATCCACCTGAGTGAGAACACGGGCCGAAGCAAACTCTTCCTTTAATTTTTCAAATGCTCTGGCTGCCTCTTCACTCCAGCAAAACGGGGTCTTAGGGGAGGTGAGCGCAGTCAGAGGGCGAGCTATATTCCCAAAATTGGGCACAAACCGATGATAAAAGTTGGCAAAGCCCAGGAACCCCTGGAGCTGCTTCCTGGAGGTCGGAGCGGGCCAATCCACTACCGCCTTAACCTTGGCTGGGTCGGGGAGCACCTGGTTCCGGGCGATGATGAACCCAAGGAAGGAGGTCTGGTTTGTGTGAAACTCGCATTTCTCTGCTTTGACGAATAGTTGATTCTCCAGGAGGCGCTGTAACACTCTGCGGACGTGTACCTGGTGCTCCTCCAATGTGTGGGAGAAGATCAATATGTCGTCAAGATACACGAACACAAAGGAATTAAGGAAGTCCCACAGCACATCATTTATTAGTCGCTGGAAGACGGCCGGAGCGTTGGTCAACCCAAACAGCATTACCAGGTACTCGAAATGGCCGCTTGGGGTCCTGAAAGCCGTCTTCCACTCGTCACCCTCTCTGATGCGCACCAGGTGATAGGCGTTCCGGAGATCCAGCTTAGTAAACCAGGTCGCCCCCTGGGGGGAGTCAAAAGCAGTGTTCATCAATGGCAGAGTGTATTTGTCTTTTATTGTGATTTCATTAAGCCCCCGGAAGTCGATGCAAGGGCATAGCGAACCGTCCTTCTTCCCAACAAAGAAGAAACCGGCCTCCACGGCCGAAGACGACGGGCGGATGATACCTGAGGCCAGGGATTCCTTTATGTAAGTGTCCATGGCCTCACGCTCCGGGGCTGACAGGCTGTACAGGCGGCTTGCAGGAAGGGGGGCCCCAGCCTTTAGATTAATAGCACAGTCGTACGGCCGATGGGGGGGTAGAGACAACGCCCGTGACTTGCTAAACACTAACCCCAGGTCATGGTAAACCTCTGGTACCTTGGACAGCTCCTGAGGTGACGTAGAAGGAGGAGGCACCTTGACAGATGGGGCACATGCCGCAGATTGGAGACAGGCACTTAAACAGAAAGTACTCCACGCTGTAATACTCCCTCCCTGCCAGTCAATGGTGGGGTTATGAAGCCGAAGCCAGGGATAACCCAGGATGACAGGCGAAGAAGAGACAGGCAGGATCAAAAACCTAATCTCCTCCCTGTGATTACCTGAGACGATCACGGACACTGGGGCCGTCTGATGGGCTACGGTGGTCAGTGACGCCTTAGACAAAGTGATGAGCTTGACAGGTGGATCCAGAGGCTGACAGCTGAGGCCCATCTGGGTTGCCAGGTCTCTGGAAACAAAGTTCTGCTCAGCTCCTGAGTCTACTAGGGCTAGCGTGGAGTGTTCTGTGTGTTTGTGGATGAGTCTAATGGGTATACAGAAGCTCGTGAGGGGCTTTTCTAGGTCTGTGTCCGTGAATCCCCCTACTGCGATCCACGGACCTTCCCTTTTAACCGACTAGGGCATTCGAAAACCCCATGTGACTCCTTCCCACAGTAAAAACAAAGGCCTAGATCCCTGCGGCGCTGTCTCTCAGCCGCTGACACTTTAGATTGGCCTATTACCATTGCCTCTTGGTCTGGAAGCTCCTCTGACGCCGGAAGAGCGAGCAGGGGAGAGCTAGTGGAACGAGGGCGGGGCTTAAAAGGACGGGCAGTAGACCGTCGTTCAGCCGCTCATTCCCTTAACCTACTGTCTAAGCTTATAGCAAGGGCAATTAGCTCTCCTAAATTGTCTGGTTTGTCTCGTGCCGCTAACTCGTCCTTTAACTCCACGTTGAGACTGCGGAGGAAAATACCGCAAAGTGCCGGTTACCCCCACCCAATCTCGGCGGCAAGGACCCGGAAATCAATAGCATAGTCAGCAGCTGATCTAGTGCCCTGCTGCAGGCTCAGCAGCCGTTCAGTCAACACCGCACCCCTATCTGAGTGATCAAACACGGACATAAACTCCGCCACGAATTGCTGGTAAGTTAACATAGGATAACCTGGTTTCGCCATCACTGTGTATGCCCAGTCTAAGGCCCTACCCCCCAACAGGTTGATGATATATCCTATTTTGCTTGAATCTATGGCGAAGTCTCCCGGAACCCGGAGAAAAACTGACTCGCATTGTAAAATAAACCCGCGAGCCTCTCCGAGTTTACCACTAAAACGGGCGGGAGTTGGCACAGGGGTGAGGCGAGATGTAGATATGGTGTTAGCTTGACTTGGCGCTAAACCTGCAGGGGTTGAAACGCTAGCGACCGGGGCAAACGCCTGGTGTCCCTCCAGACGGTCCAGCCAACCGTTAATTTGAGTGAGTTGATTCAGAATAACTGTCTGCTGATGTGAAAGCATATCTACCCGGGCGCTAAGGGTGTTAAATCTGTGCGACAGTGTGCTGTCCGCTGGGTCAACGTGACGGAGTCGTACTGACATGTTTCAGGACCCAGGAAACAGACACAGACACGGGCAGATACAAACAATTATTCTTTATTAATAGTGAGGGAGTGTAGTGCATGTGTGAGTGCAGATATGGCAGTCTGGTCACTGGAGCTGAGCAATTCAGATGTCGACCTGGCAACCCTGGAACACACAAGCAGAGACAGTTAAGGCTGTTCAGCGATAATGGACAATTGCAGGTGTGAATCTTACTTGAGGAAACCACAGGTTGTATCTTGCTGACTCCAAGTGTCCGTGTGATGTGGTGGTGCTTGTGCTCGTAGCTGTGGTGGAGGTTGCTCCTGTAGCTGTGGTGATGAAGGTGATAATTGTACCTGCAGCTGTGACAGTGACTGCTCCCGTAGCCGTGGAGGTGATAGTGTTCGTGGCTGTGGTGATGATGGCTCCTGTAGCTGTGAAGGTAACAGTACCTGCAGCTGTGGTGATGGTAGTACCCGTAGCTGTGGGGGTAAGGAGGAGCTCCGAGAAGGAGAGGGAGATTCCCCGTCGGTTGGGGAAGTTGGTCCGCCGCCTGGGAGGTCCACCTGTGCACAGGTGTAAAGATTTGGTGTAGAATAACAGAGAGTATTCTTACGTGGTTGGTCTTGTCGAGAAGTTCTTGACGTAGCTGTGGAACGAAGCCCTGGCTCATACTCTGACGAGGAAGACAGACGACTCCGTGCCGGGCTGTCAGCGACGCTGGCTTTTAACAGCCGCTGATTGGCACCTGCTGGTCTGTGCGCAGCTGGAGCTGATGAGACAGATGACGGCCCAGCGGCCGTCATGACAATAAAGTGCCTTTCACTAGCCGTTAGCATCCGCTAGCGGACACGCTAGCATCCGGATTCTAACGGTGGTGGCTATATGTTCTTTGGTCATATAAGCATAATTAGCGTAGCTGACTGCATTCTATTCATCTTAATTTTAAATCTCAATCACGTACCTTGTTTCGGGTGTGCTGGCTGTGTATGATGTGGGATGCTTTCTGCCAAGAACACTGTAACATCCAACGTTGTAGCATGCTAGCTCGCCGCTCGGCTTTACCATATACATACACAGTTCCTTCAAATTGAGCTTGAAATGATTCCAGACTTGAGATACTTTTGTCAGTTTTTAAAATTTTCTTTAGCTTTGCTGGCCCATCACTATGCCACTCTGCCATGGCGCCGTTAAGCAAATCTGCGTTTTGTTTAGGTAGCGTGACCGGAAGAAGGTCATATAGACCAGAAGTGCTACATTAAATGACACAATGCATACATTTTGGATTGAGAATTTTTTGTAACCGAATTATTTGAATTATTCGAGTAATCGTTGCAGCCCTAGTGGATATGAAACAGGAGGGTAATCAGAGAATGCACACCTCTGCCAATGCTGTTTGTTCAACAATTAAAATGTGTCAACTGACAGAGCATCATATTTGTGTGACTGTGGATTTTCAGATTGATTTGACCATTTAGGGGCAGATTTACTAACGTGCAGTGCCATCGCAAAACCTTGTTTTGGCATTAAAAAGCTACTGTTGAGATTTACTAAAGGGCGCAGGGCAAAGTTAGAGGTGGAAAGGCATGGACTATGTTAATTTTGCGCCTGGTTTCATTGCATATGTATTTGTAGGAGTTGTCATGTCAAAGCGCAAATTCGAGAGGAAAGTATTTAAATGACTGGCGCAAGGTGATTTACTAAGGTTTGCAGTTGTCAATTTCCTGCTAAATGTGTCAGGATTTAACGCCCAAAAAAACCTTGTCTTAATTCATCTGTGTTTGATATGACAGCGATCGCTGGTGCCGAGACACCAGCAAGAACCGAGGGCACGTGGCCAAAGAGACAGAAGCTTCTCTCTGAGCATGACTTTATTTGGCGTGACAGAACAGATTATATTAACAGAAACAATCTCACATAGATCGGTGTTGTGCTGAACTGGGCATCAGCCGGCAGAGGATTTTTTTTTTTTTATTTCATTTGCTTATATATAGCCTACTACTACTACTACTACTACTACTACTACTACTATAATAATAATAATAATAATAATTTATTTCATTTATACCCACTTTACATTTCAGGGCAAAATCTCAAAATGCTGCACAAATAGGATTAAGAACAAGAATAAGGGCAAACATTCAGCGATAGTACATACGAAGACACACCAGGACATTAAAAAGCTTTTGTAAACAATGAATTTGTATCCATAAAATAGGATAGCCCTTCCTACCTGGAGAAGACAAAAAGAGCACGTCCTCCAAACTTGCAAAATTGTAGTAACTCAATGACAGCAGTCTCTGCTGTAGCGGTCCGAGGAATAAGTGAAATCGCGCGTGTTTAATTCTATTATGTTTCAGATTTCAGAAAACATAAAACGCACATATTTATGAAAAGTGATGGATTGGGAGACCTGTAGATTTTGCTAAAACAAAGTTATTCACATAATAAAACCCCAGAGTCGCCATCAGACCATCTTGACAGTTCTTGTGTTAATAATATCAACATGTTGGTCAAATAATCAATTCATTCATGAATAGTCCTTTTTTAAATTATATACAAATACTTAATTTATACATATTAAACAAAGGCGTCTGCCATGTGAAATGAAAATCCAAACTTTGAAATATGACAAAAATAAACTATTTTACTGGGGTTTGCACTTAAGCAAAAGCTTAAAAAAAGCTAAAAAAAAAATAAAATATATATATTATGCTTCTCCGAACAGGCTGTGTGTTGATGACCTGTTCCTTCAGGTGTGCCTGTGTGCAGTTTTGCCGTGCTCTTAGTGGATGGATGGGTGGTCATTATTGAAATGAAGTCACTGCGCCTGTGTTCATAATTTTGGTGTTGTTAGTAGATCACTGGCAAAAATTGGCCACTCCCTTAGGCACACTGTCTAATTTGTGTACTCACTAATTTGTGCTGCCTTAGTAAATCTGTTCCCTCAAGTGACACTTTTTTTTCTTGTTAACATGTCTGTGACATGTTTTTATGACTTACAAGACATATCAAGAGTGAAGTCATTTACTGTATGTGTCATGTCTGTGTTTTTGTGTTTTGGTTTTGTTTTTTTTGGCTGTGAAACTTCAGTTTACCCCCTCCTCTTGGAAAAAGGCAAGTTTAGACCGAACATTTTTGGTGATGTAACTACAGCAGCTGAACCAATCAAGTCTAAACACTGGCTGCTGAAATTTGCCAGCTTGAAGACCTGTGTCCTGAAGGGTGGGATGTGAGTGGGCCTAATTATTAGATCCCGGCATTTGAACAATGTCGTAGCCAGGAATTTGTGAAGGTGGTGGTGGTGGTGGTGGTGGGGGGGAGCTGAACTCCAACCACCACCGTCATTGACTTTGTGAATTTCGGTCATCTTAACTTGCCAGGTACATAATAGGGAACATAACTTAATATTGTAGTGGCTGGTGAAATATATACTCAGCAATCCATCAGTCCCCCTTGCCTTTCCCTTCATATGAAGCTGGCTGCGTATGAATTCTAACCACATCTCTTAGCTAAGTGACTCTTCCATTATTGCTCCTGTTTCCAGGGGGTTAAAACCATAATAAATGCCTCCAGTGCTTGCATACCTCTTCTGATTTTTTTTCTGCATTTAAAGTACTTTAATAAACTCATGTTTCTGTTGGGCAGTCACGCTAGCGAGACACTCTGCCTGACTGGAAAGCTTGCATGAGTGGGGCGCTTCTAAACGCTGCGCGGATTATGGCCATGCGCGTTGTTCCTGTGCATGCTTGCAGAAAGTCATTGCTTCATATATTTTTCTTAAATTCACATCTCCTCATTAGTCTGGCGGTAATTTTTCTGGTGTGACGGGCCGCCACCCAGAAATGTTACAGGAGGAAACACCGTAATAGTCTAGTTAGTCTTCCAACTAGAATAGAATAGAATTTATTCCCATTTGTACAGGTCTATTGCAATACAGATACTATGATTTTTTTTTTGTATACTTTATTAATCCCAGAGAGAAATTCAGGGCATCCACGTTGATGGATGAGGCAGCCACAGTGCGGTGCCAATCCCTTCACCATTCACACACACATTCACACCTAGGGCCACTTTAGAGTCTCCAATTAAGCTAACTTGCACGTTTTTGGCCAGTAGGAGGAAACCAGAGTACCTGGGGTAAACCCATGCAGACACGGGGAGAACATGCAAACTCTACACAGAAGGGTTACTGATGGTCAGGGGGTGGGATCGAACCCATGATCTTCTTACTGTACTGCCACAGTGCTAACTACTGTGTCACCATGCTGCCCAATGCCTTTCTGACTCCAGTCCAGTCAAGTAATGTAGAACATGCACATGGACCGTGTGTTTCTAGCCTCCAAATTTAGCCTTATGTCCCATGTTGAGGACTGTTACATCATGTTTCACAGTATTTTACGGTGTGGATGGCATTAAAATCCTTGTACAGAGGTGGAGAGTAGACGTTGGTCAGGACTACAAATAGCATCGAGTCCCATGTTTTCTCTTTTTTCCTCTACAATCTGTGTTTGCCTCTTTGTTTGTGACTCACGTTCAATTTAACACTAAATTTCCTTTCACCATTAACTACACTTTTTAGATGATGAAGCTAGGGTATTGGGGAAGGTTCGGAAAAGCTGAGGGTCTAGTTTACACAGATTACAACTGTAATCCTCCATGTTGTTCCATATCATTATTTTCATGAGCACGAGAGGTCTAAACATAAATAGAGGCAGTAGGGTGTTTTCAATGGGAAGACAATCTCAAAAAAGAGATGATGTTGAAATAAAATATGCATTCAACCGGAATATGTTTAGCCATTTTCCTATCAGTGACAAGGGCAATATGTTTATTTCTGCATCCATTAAGCAGTCCATTCTGAGACACAAATTCCCTCCTGGATGAAGTTGATACATCTTAACTTCAGCTAAACATCACAGACGTGTCCACTTAAAAGCTGCTCCATCAGTCTACACCAGCTGGCGTTGCATTTTAATTTGGAACCAGCCACGCCATTAAATTATTTCTGACTACTTGATGGCTGATTCCCGAGGAAGGCGGGGGGGGAAGCGAGCCAGATGTAGTACTTTCACGCACACATACTCGTCTCCTTTCATCTCCTTCCTCCAGCACACACTGTTTATGTTGCCAGAATAAAATAGGTTAGAGAGCACTCAGCTGAAAATCCCATTGAGAGTCAGAGACACTCACGCTTCCCTTTACCTTCGCTCGTCACTGTTCAGGAAATGCAAACATGTTCCGTGCTTGCAGTCTTTTATTTTTGCCAGGTTTAGGGATGAAATCAAAAGCTGTAAAAAGACATTACATTTATCAATTGCCCTTTGCTCTATTATGCCTGTTATGAACAATTTGGTGGAGAGTCACTCTTGCTGTAATTGAGACATTTCATGTGGTCTCATCCAATAAACTTTCAATAACAAGACATGAATAAAAGCTTTGGGATGCAGAAGGACTCGGTGAGTGAGGCTGAAGGACTGAGAAGCACATAATTAATAGGTGAAACAGTCAAAAGGGCTGGTATAAATAACAAGGATAGAATCAAAAAGTGCAGAAGAAAATCACCAGAGATGATGTTGTTATTTGTCAAGCTAAGCAATTTTAGAGATTCTCCTTCACCCAATATCCCCATTCACTTGTTTAAAAAAAACTGATAATAAAAATCTTTATGAGATTATTTTGTTTTTAATTAGATAAATCAGGAAGTAACTCATCACCAAAAGTTCATCTTTTTTTTTCTCAGGGTTTCAGTGCAGAATAATAAAACCTTCTTTTTTACAGAAACAAATAGTTGCTAAGTGCACTAGTCTTGATTGAAAAGTTTAAGCATTTAGTTACAGTAACCGCTCAACAGTGAGTGGGCAGAGGTTATGTTTTGTAAAAGATCTTTCAATGATTCTAATACCCTTGGTGTTTTTTTTCATCATGCATTCTTCAGGTTTTCTTTAGAATTTTCCAAGGTGTAGTGGACTTTGATTCAGCCCAAGTTTTGTGAAGCTGAGTCTGCTATTTGCTGATAAATCCTTGAGATTTTCCTGGAAATAACTCACAGCAGTTGCTGAAAAACACAAAGATGAATGTTCATTAAAGTAAACTAGAGTAGGAAAAACAAAAAGCAGGCAATATCACCAAACCACTTAAAATGTTGGCCTCATTTGTCCTTTCCAAAAGTTGCCTGTGCGTTACATTAATAAAGAGCAGCGAACACCATGTAGTTGTGCCACAGTCTGGAAGTTTTGGATTTGGATCAATAACACTATTGAGTCTCCTCTGTCAGAGAGGTGCTGCTGACTCGCACACTTGGTTCTCTTTAGTTACACATTAAAAAAAGATCTTTAAAAGCAATAAGGGACATCAGAAAGTATGCCTAGCAGTAGTCCAGGATCTGTCTGCTAGCACCATCTGTCTGGCATCTCTACCCCATCCATCCAGTAAACCGTATATAAACAAGCTGTTCCCTGTAAAATCTGAGACAATGTTTGACAATCCTCTTCATATCTCAGCTATTTTAGTACATCATTTGTCAGATTATGTCTCATTTTCTTATCAAACAGCTTATAGACACAACCTTGTTGCAAGGCAAAAAAATTCACATATTCAGTAAAGAGGAACAATCCCATGTTATGTTTAGTTTATGTGTTGATTTAATTTATTTAATTTATTTATGTATTTTTGTCTTGAAGGTGCCACAATGGACATTTTCCAAGGTTGAATTTTAGGTTTTGATATTCTCATAGGCATATGTAAGTTAAGCCCGGGCAAAACGTTACACTGGGTAGGCAACCCCTCCTTGCCCAGCTTGCGCGCGCGTGGCCTTTCTAATTTTAGACTCAGTTTATGCGCAATACAACTGTGACGCTATCTCGTGGAGAGTAGAACTATTTGCTGCGGTGACTGCATCACAGCTGTAAAAGAATATAACAGCAATCAGTTAGGGGTTAGAGGTTCATTCAGAATTTCTTCCAGCTTGTGTGTGGGTTTTGTTTTTTGTGTGTGGTTTTGTTTTTGTGTGAGTGTGTGTGTGTTAAATCCCTCTGCTCTCAGTTATCCTGTTTTTGGCAGAAGTGGGTGCACTAACATTGCCACCCTTGCATCAAATGGCCAAAAGGCACTGTTATCTTTGGTTCAAACTGAGGTGGAAACCAAAAATGGATCTAAAAGCAATTCATTTCATACTTAAAGGTCTTACATTGTACATTTTCAAGGTATTAAATTAAAGTTTTGACATCCTCAAGGGCATTTATACAACAGTTTGTTCCGACCAAGCAATCTGATTGGACAACAGGGATTCCAGGAGTTACTATATTCCCTGATAATTGCACTCGAACGTTTCATTGAATATGTATCACTTCGCTTCAGTTGTATTTTGATAATCTTTAAATTAAAGTTAATATCTGTGTCTTCTTGTATGTGAGAATTGTAATATTGTGTTGGATACCTTAATCTCCACAGTGAGGCGCTGTTTGAAAAGAGACTAGAGACAGTCCTAATCCAGACCTCCCTGACCCAGAAGTCCTGCCCTCGTAAACACCCAGCAAGACATTTCATGGCTGTTGAAACAAGACAAGCCAGAGTTGTATTTATTGTCTCAAATAGCCAACCATAATAACTTTGTGGTAATGGACTCATTGTTTCATCTGAAAATGCCAAGAAAAAGCAAGTGAAGTGCGAGGAAGATGCCTAAATCGCTAACGACAAACTAGCCACCACGACTCAACATGACCCGCAAAACATACTCGATATGTGGCACGGTGTGAATTTAAACACTGGACAATATTTAATTTGGTTACATGTATGTGAAACGATAATAGACCTATTCCTTTCTATTTTGCTCATTGAGATGCTTACCTAGCAACAGTTAACTAGGTGCGTTTGGAAGGGACCATTTTTCTCAGTGGGGGAAAATAACCAGGTAAACAAACAAAAATCACAATATTTTGTCTTGTACTGCTGTCATTTAATAAACTGGACTTGCAGAACTGCTGGATAAAAGCAGTATTACACTTCAGGTAATACAGTATCATGAGCACAATCAATAACAGCAGTGACGTCCGCTTCGCCCCGATGCGAAGCGGACGATGACTCACCGCAGTTATATATATTAATTGATACTGTACACCTTCCCATGTAATATTGCGTAAATAGGTTATTTTAAAGACCAAAAATGAATTCTGTGTTGTAGCTCTTCAAAAAAAGGTGTCTGTAAACTTCTGTGTGACACAATCAGTTTCCACTCTGCTCACTAATATTAATGAGCCTTTAAACAAAGCTCCTTTTTTTGAATGAAGGACTGTATCCAATCAGAACCAACGAGGCACAGCAGAGGCAGAGCTCAACAGCTAATAGGACTGTGATTGGAGGGGAACTGAAAGCGTGACTTGTTCATTTGCGATGTCACAAAACCCAGGAATTGCAATTTCCTGGGATCTGTAAGAGTTTAAATAACAGTAGTGTGCAATTTTCTGTGAAATCAGAATTTTTAATCTGTTAACGGTATACTACATGTGAGCCATGGACATGTTTGATAATGTTAAAACTCACAAAAGCATAGTGTGGGCCCTTTAAATTTCACTGGTTATCACTCTTGATTCTGCTAGCCAGATGGGAGTCTTCTCTGTGGATTTTGCGTGGTCTACATCATGTTTTTTTTTTTAATTCTGGTCAGATTTTTCAGTTCAGTCCCATAGTCCTGAGACATGTTTGTAAGGTTAACTGATGATTCTAAATTTGCCATGCGTATAGATCTCAGACTTAATGGCTGTCTGTCTCTCTATGTTTGCCTTAGGATGGACTGGTTGTCTGTCCAGGTTTGTTAGTTCACTACCATTCAGCTAACAGAATGCATGGATGGACTTCTGGTCTTTCACATTAGCAACTGGTTGAAAGAGCTTTTAAGCACGTTGATTTCAGGGGTCAAATTAAATAAACAGTTCAGCCAGTTTTTATCTCTGTACACTCCGGGCCTTATCAATAATTTCCCCAAGCTTAATAAAGGTTCTCTTAGGGCATTTCAGTGTAAACATCACAGCCCAAGCAACAAATTTAGACGCGCTGAATGTAATGAGGAAAGTGGCTATTTTCATGCTTCCATCTCTCCTGCCCACTGTATGTGCAGACTGGTTTTGGCAGGAGACTGGATGAAGTTGGAAGTGCATAGAAAAAGCAAACACATTGCACATGTGTACATGCACAGACAGACACACATAAAGTGGTTTAACTTAGCGTTTTGCAAATATTGTTTCAACTGGAATGGTAACAGAGCAAACAGAGGTGAAAATTTAATTGAAACTGAAAAGAGAAGGAAGCGGCGACAGAGAATAGATGAGTAATGACAGAAGAAAAACAGGACAGAGAGATGACATTCATACAGTATCTGTCAGAGTGTGTGTGTGTGTGTGTGTGTGTGTGTGTGTGTGTGTGTGTGTGTGTGAGTGTGTGTGTGTTCGTTTGTGCGCGTTGCCCGAGGAACAGTTGATGGATTTGCTGCTTGACTGCTCACACAGATTGGTGCCTGCTGTGATGGCAGCCTTGAACTGAAATTACGTGCACACTCTCACTCACACACATTCACAGACATTTACGCACACACGACGTGAGCTACACATAATTGCAAATTCTGCGTTTTGCGTGTGTGTGTGTGTGTGTGTGTGTGTGTGTGTGTGTGTGTGTGTGTGTGTACGTGCAAGCGTTTTGTGTGCATTCTTAAGTTGGGACGAGCGAGCGCGTTGCCTTCAGGAGGCCATTTAAAGCACTGCAGAGGGATGGATGAACACAAAGCCAGACGAAGCACCAGAGAAAATGAGACAATTGAACAGGTTCAAAACACTGTGTTTATGCATTTGTGAAGTGTAGTTTGATTTTATTCTCTGTCAGATGCTTAATTTTTAGTGATATTGTTGACTTCTTAATGATCTGTCTTTTTTAAATAATAAAACTTAAGTGCTAATCACAAAGAAAAAGGAAAATTATTATAATGTAGAACCGAGAGCTTTGTGATATGCAGCAATGACTGTGAATGGAAAGTGGTTATTATCAAACCTCCCAAGTGCGCCATTGCCGTAAATGAGAAGTGAATGAACTATGTTGTCCTTACAGTTGTAATGATTTTTGTTTTTCCTGTTGTTGTGCCAACACAAGTGCACATGTATCCAACAGTAGTAAAGAATGAAAATCTTTCACACAGTCTTCAACCCAAAGGCTATGTGATGCTCCAGAAACCTAATTCGCCAGATTTATTGCTTCTTAGTCAGCACAAATTATGACACCATAATTGGGGTAAAAATCTTTTTCGGATAAACAGTTTTATGAAACTTTGTCTTGAATCAGGCAATATATTGTGCCACTGAACCCTGAAATAGCCCTCTGTTTTCTTCTAAATTATTTGTGGTCAAAGATAAATGAATCCTTTAAAAAACTGGAATTTAATTTAACATTATACTGTATTATATAATAAACCAATTAATTGAACCATAGTGTATATTGAAAAAAAAGTATGCTGTTATTTACGTATTTACGTACTTCTGTCAAGGAGGTAATGTAGTCTGGGTGGTTTGGCTGTCTGTGTGTCTGTTACGCAAAAACTGCTCAATGGATTTTGATGAAAGTTTCACCAGAGGTGGCCCTTGGCCTAAGGATGAACCCATTAGATTTTGGAGGTGATCCATGAGCGCATACCTCCACCAAGGCTCTGATCTCTTAATGTCCGGATGGATGTACGTAGGTGCGGAGAGAGGGATGGAAGGACGAAGCTTTGGCGGGAAGCATGCGCTCTCTGAGTGCCATCTAAAAATGGATGTCATTTGGATTTATAAAACTGAAATCAAGTACATATTTTGCCCTTTGAGAAAACTTAACTCACACTTATGGACCTCTAACAGTGGTGCCACATGGAAAGCAAAGAACGACAACGAGAGGTGATAAAGTTTTACCTTGTATTTTAGCCTGCCACACTGTCTTTACTACATCCATGAATCTTCTTCTGTGGTCTTCCTCTTTTCACCCTGCCTGTCAGCTCCATCTTCAACATCCTTTGTCCAATACATCCACTATCCCTCCCCTGTACAGCATCTCAGCCTTGCTTCTCTTACTTTGTCTCCAAACTGCTCATCCTGAGCTGTCCCTCTGATAAACTCATTTCTAATCCTGTCACTCCTAACCACTCTGCCACCCCCAGTGCTGCCTCCTGTTTTTGTCAGTGCCACTGTCTCCAAACCATACATCAAAGCAGGCCTCACTACCATCTTGTAAATCACTCCTTTCTCTCTATAATAATAATAATAATAATAATAATAATTTATAATGCACTTTTCATTACAGGCAATCTCAAAGTGCCACAGTATAAAAACTGCATGAATAAAATGTATACATACATACACACATAAAAACAGAAAAGTAGTTATAGTTAAAAGTAAAGCTAAAAATAGGAAATGGCCCTCTTAAATAGGTGGGCCTTAGGCCTTTTAGAAAAAAATGTCAATAGATTGTGGATCTCTCAGGTAATCAGGGAGAGCAGTCCACAAACGGGGGGCTGCTGAACCAAAAGCTAGATCTCCCATGGTGTGGCGCTTGGTCCTGGGCGAAACAAGGAGGTTGATGTTGACAGAGCGCAGAGGTTTCTTGTCGAGGTGTGAAGGAAAAGCTGGTCCTTGAGGTGTTGTGGGGCATGGCCATGGATGCACTGATCAGTCAGTAAACAGATTTTACATTGAATTGTGAATGAAACAGCAAGCCTGTGAAGTGTATGAAGGATGGGTGTGATGTTGATTGTTGTGAGCTGACATTTTTGTGTTAAAGTTAATTTAAAAAACTAAACTAATGTAAAAGTGTCTGAAATAGTCTCCTTGGCACCAGCAATTTTGTATTCTGCTGCTTTTTTTTTTTTACATCCCTGTTCGCTTCCATGGTTGTTGTGCATTCATGGAGGTTTTTGTTTGTGGAGTTGCTTGAAGTGCCCAGTTCATGGTTCTGGGTGTGGCATCTTCAGTTTAAATGGAAATGGCCCATGAGCTGTCAAAGAAGACAGTGGCTCATTTCAGTTGTTAGTTGGGTGATTAAAATTGTTTGCTGTAGTGGCCACTTCTGTGTAGCATAGCTGTTGCATCTTTCAAAAAGATTTAACACTGAAACCAGTACCCCACTGAGGAAATGGCTTTGATGTGTAAATTTAGTCCAGTTTGTCCTTCGTAATTTGTATTGATGGACCCTGTGATATTTTTTTTGTTTGTTTGGAGAGTTGACACCAGCAAGGAAAGGACAACATGGATGATTCTCTCTTCAGGTTCTAAGTTAAGCATTTTATAATTCACTGAGCATGTTTTTTTGTTTGTTTGTTTGTTTGTTTTTTAAAGTTTGGTTGAGGTTGCCCTATGGCATCCTTTCTATGGGTGAGGGTGTTGTGTACCAATTCTTCTTTGGAGTTTCGCAGGCACTGTGAGGACACCTATTAACATCATGTGACCTGTTTCAGCTGATAAAAGCCCAGCCGAGCTCCATCTCGCTGTCTCTCATTGAAACATGGCAGCTGTGACAGTAGTGTTGCTGTTCACTGGTGTTGTTTAGCAAGCTTTTTTTTAAGTGTACAGGTTTTTATGTGGCTCCCTTTGAGCCGGGGTGTAACACCGATTTATTTATTTAGCGAATGCAAAGTCCTTAAGCCAAGCAGTTGCCTCCTGGTTTGCTGTATGGAGGGTGTGTAATCCTCCTTCCAGTCTTTGGAGCGGGCAAGCCTCTATGATGTGTTCCATAGTTTGCTCCTCTCCACATGCGCACAGTGGGCTAGGGCTACTGCCCCATCTGTGAAGGCTGGCCAAGCAGGGGCCATGTCCAGTCCTGAAGCGATTGAGTGTAGACCACTGTCTCCTTGGGAGGTTGGTGCCCGGGACCTGTTGGTTGGGGTTTATCACCAGCTGTTTGTTTGGGACCTCCTTGGTTTCCCATTCCTCTTGCCAAGCTGTCTGGATGGTAAAGTCAGCTGGGGGAGGGTTTTTCCAAATCGGCCGTCTGGATGAAAGTCGGGCAGTGGGTGGGGTGTAGATATCTGCATGGATTGGTAAGTGAGGAAAATCTTTAACTTTTTGGAGCATCCTTTGAGTTAATGCTGCTCGCCGGATGTGTGGAGGGGCTATGTTTGACAGTACAGAGAGCCAGGGGAGTGGTGTTGAGCGGATTGTTCCAGTTATAGTTCTCATGGTTGAGTTGAGCTGGGTGTCTACATGGTGTGTGTAAGATGACCTGGACCAGACAGGGGCACAATATTCTGCTACAGAGTATGAAAGGGCCAGTGCTGAGGTGCGCAGGGTGGAGACTGCCGCCCCCCATTTTGCACCAGCGAGCTTGCAGAGCAGGTTGTTTCGTACTTTCACCTTAGCAGCCGTCCCCTTTAGATGTTCCTTGAAGGATAAGGTCCTATCAAGGGTCACTCCAAGATAAGTTGGATTTGGGGCATGCTTAAGCTTGAGTCCGCTCAGGTGGATGTTTAGTTCTCTGGCAGCTTTTGCATTGTGGAGATGAAATACACTGGAGACGGTTTTTGCTGGGCTTGGTTTTAGGCGCCAGATTTTGCAGAACTGGTCCAGTTTAGCAAGATCTTCCGTGAGCACCCGTTCCAGTGGTTCAAAGTCTGGTGCTTGGAATGCCAAACAGATGTCGTCTGCATAGATGAATTTGCGGGATTTTGTAGTAGGCAGGTCGTTTATGTAGAGGTTGAACAGAGTTGGAGCTAGAACTGAGCCTTGTGGGAGTCCGTTTTTCTGCATTCTCCATGCACTTGTGTTCTGACTGAGGTGGACTCTGAACCTTCGGTTGGTCAGCAGGGTTTTTATAATTGCTGTTGCCCAAGCAGGGATCGCCTTTATAAGTTTCAGGAGGAGGCCTTTGTGCCAGACCGTATCATAGGCGGCTGTAAGATCGAGAAACACAGCCCCTGTCTTCAGTCTGCTCTCGAAGCCATTTTCAATGAAGGTGGTTAGGGCCAGTACTTGTTCTCCTGTACTGCGGTCCTTGCGGAAACCTGCTTGATCCACACTTAGAATATCCTCTATTTCTGGGGAAATGCGTTGCAGTATTAGGCGCTCCATGATTTTGTAAGGAACGCTGAGTAGGGAGATTGGGCGGTAGCACCGATGATAACTGGTCATCAAGCAATGAAAAGTCGAAATCTTCTCAACTTTCTTGGATCGTACATGTGCACAATGACATACCAGCACAAATATCACATGTTGTGCCACAAGAGGAGTACTCACGATCATTGCCTTCTTGCACTGGTTTCATTGAAAATCCAGAGAGGAGACACCCCCACCCCCCATTTAGTTTCCTTATGGGCATTTACTGCTTCTGAGTTTATGGCATTTTTTTTAATGACAGCGGAGATGTCAGCATCCTCCCATTTGATAGTGTTTGTGGACAAAGAGTTGTTTTCAAGGCTTTATGATGTTTTAATCTTGAGAGTTGCTGTGGTGTATTTTACGTTTCATCAGTCTTGGTTTCTGTTAAGAGTTAAAGTCTTCATCAAGAGCATCATCTGCATAAAGTTTGAGTGTGTCACGACCTGAATGCAGTCACTCAAAATTCTACTTAAGTAAAACTAATATTGTGTTATAATATTAACCAAGTAAAAGCAAAAGTAATTAGCAATGTAATTATTTGAGTAAGAATAAAAAAGTATCGACTAAGTAAGTTATTTTTAAAAACAGAAACAGCTTTACTCTCAATCTGTGACATTTTCTCTTAAATTTGTGACTTTTCTCATAGATTTGCAAATTTCAATTTATGACTTTTACTTATAAATTTTTCATTTTTTCCACATAGATTTGCCACTTTTCTGTCATAAATTTGAGACATTTTGTAAATCCACAGCTTTTGTGATAAAATTATGGCTTTTTGCATAAATTTGTATTTTTGTTCTTGTGAATTTGCAGCTTTACTCGCCATTTTTTTCTTAAATGGCTTTAGGATAAACTATAAACTGTTAATACAGTATGTAATCTTTATTGCATTTCAAAATAATAAGGATAGACTGTAATGACATAAATTCACTGAAGCAGCTGAAGATGCTTTATACAAAAGTTAATGCAATGTTAAAAAAAAATTCATTCATTCATTCATGCATTCATAAAATCAATTTGAGTCAGCATTGAATGAATCTTTATTTCGGATAGATTAAAAGTACAGTACAGGTTAAAAGAAACTGAATAATATAACAAAGGGGGAAAGAAAATCCAACAAGGTCAAATTAGACAATAACTCCTCTGATTATATAGTTCAACATAAGTTATCTGAAATGGGTGATGGCTGAAGCCGCAGCTTATATTACCCACCCATATTCCATCCAAGAATTCAAAAGAAAAACAAAACAAGAGCGATTACAATTCAGAACAAAGCTAAGACGAAACGTGACAAAAAACTAAGCTACAACACAACGCAGGCTGGATATGACAATCCTTATGTGATTTTCCATGTCATCTTGTATATATGTTTGGAGTATTTCTTCCTTTAGTTTTTGTTTAAATTGTCCAAGCGTTGTACATGATTTTAATTCAGGTCCAAAATCGTTCCATAATCTGACTCCTTGCACTGAAACACAGTGTTGCTTGGTGGTAGTTCTCACTGAAGGTTTTTGAAATATACATGTTCCTCTGAAATGATATTGTTTCTCCCTTATTTGGAACAACTTTTGGATATTTGCGGGCAGTGATAGATTCTTCACTTTAAACATTATTACTGCAGTTTTAAAGTCAACCAGATCTTTCAACTTGACGGCTTTTGATTTAAGAAAAAGTGGGTTTGTTGGTTCCCTGTAAGCAGCTTTGTTTATTATTCTAATAGCTCTCTTCTGAAGCATAAAGACTGGATATATGTTTGTTTTATATGTATTTCCCCATACTTCAGTACAATATGTCATGTATGGGAGTATTAATGAATGATACAAGGTATATAATGTGGGTTGATTCAGCAAATATTTCACTCTGTGTAGTATTGCAATTGATATGGATATTTTACCTTTAATATAATTAATATGTGACTTCCAACACAGTTTATTATCAATTATTACTCCAAGAAATTTAGTTTCGGATACCCTTTCAATCTCTACACCATTTACACTGAGTTTAGATACTAAGTTGTTGTGATGGTTGTTAAAGACTATAAATTTTGTCTTACTTATATTGAGCGTTAATTTGTTTGAATCAAACCACAGTTTAAGCTTTCCTAATTAAGATAAGATAAGCCTTTATTAGTCCCACAACGGGGAAATTCCAGGATTGCAACAGCACAGGGATAGCAACACTCAGAGCATCAAAAGAGAGAGGAAGGGGAAAAAAAACTCGGAATCGAGCCGCTGTTGCAAAAGGCAGCCGACTGGTGTGGCGCCGAGAGACTATTAACAGTGGTATACAAACGTTATAAAAATTACCTCGATAAATCAGTGTGTTAAGTATAATTTTAAAAAATGAACTTATGATATAATGCTGTTTACACTGAAATGAGCTGCCTTCATATTCTTCCTCCTCATTTTGTACAAGTGTAAAAAATAATTTTCATATGATAAGTTGATATATTAATTATCCTTAGAGGCCTAGTGAATTTACACTGAAACGATAATTAAACTGGACGTCTGTCGTAAGCTAGTCATGCTACAGCAGAGCGACGCCGCTCAGTTCAAACCAGACCACGCTTCCTCAATGACAGCCATCTTTAACAGTTGTCAACGTGTCGTCAGAATTACTTTCCGAGTGTATCCAAAAGTTGTTCCAAATTGCTTCCACTGCATAATAGATTAGTGTCATCGGCAAACAATATTAAGTCCATTTTTTCTGAAACTTTACATATATCATTTATATACATATTGAATAACAATGGCCCCAAAACTGAACCCTGTGGGACTCCACAAGTAACCTTCAGTAACTGTGAGTTTTTGTTACCAACACATACATACTGATATCTATTCTTTAAGTAACTACATAACCAGGACAGTGCTACCCCTCTAATACCACAATTTTGTAGTTTCTTTAATAATAAATTATGATCCACTGTATCAAATGCTTTTTTAAGATCCAGGAATACCCCAAATGAATACTCTTTATTTTCAATGGCAGTTGATATTTTTTCTATAAATTCCATTAGAGCAAATGCAGTTGTCCTCTTGTGTCTGAACCCATATTGCTGCTCACACAATAAATTATTCTTCAGTATGAAGTTGTCAATTCTCTCATAGAATATTTTTTCAAGTATCTTGGAAAATTGCAGCAATAGTGAAATTTCAATCAAATGTTCCTGACTAAAAGTATAGTAAAAAAAACACAGGAAAGCACTTTTTCTTCACAGATGTATTCAAGTACATTTTATTTATCTGTTTATAGTCAGCTTCATGTGTGCCTGTGTTTGTGTCTATGTTGAATGTAATTTGTGGCTTGTAAATATGTATGTCACCAGACTGCAAAACAAATCTACCTACGGGTACAAATAAAGTAACCTGAACCTGAACCTGAAGTAAGGATAAAAACTATCATACAATAAAACTACCCAGTAAAGGACAATTTTCTGGGGAAAAAAAAACTTACTTTAGCACATGTATTTGAGTAAGTTGTTATCACTCATCTTTGATCATTGCCTTTTTTTCTGCCAAATAGTTGCATATGAGCTGAGACAGACTGGGCATCCGTGCCCAAAAGAGTGTAAAAATTACTTTGGTGAAACTTTTTTTTTTGTATGTGCCCATTAGTAGTGACAGTGTCCATAGGTGTGCTTTCTCAGCAACTAGTGAAACCGATTTTGTTTTGCTCCGCGGTGACATGTTGATGCTCCCCTTCCCATCTTCTCTTCTTGCTGTCTGTCTGTCTGGTTTTTTTTAGCGGTGCATCAGGGAGCAGCAGTGAATCAGAAAGCAGCTCAGAGTCTGACACGGACGAGTCTGAGAGCAGCTCCAGTGACAGCGAGTATAATCAGGCCTCCCGTACAAACACTCCAGAGGTAGGATGACAACTCTGCGTGTGTGTCTGTGTGGGGGGGGATGGGGGTGTGGATGATGTGGAACGGTAAACTTACGTGTAATTCAACTACTTTTTAATTACAAAACAACTTTTTTTTTTTTTTTTTTGCGAGGGGAAAAACAAGTTAAATCCAACATATTGATTTTAATAAGACAACATTATAATCTTAAAATATGTGTAATGTCTTGTGAAATAAATGGAAGCGGCAGTTAGTATGAATCATAGGAGGTTTTGCTCATGCCAGCTATTAAAATCTCATTTTGCCAGTTTCCCATTATGAGCTGGTTGAATTAGCTTTTATTGCCATTCCAGTTTAGCAATAATTCAGCAATAAAAAATATTGATACCATGGGTGTCCTTAGCTCTGACAAGTGTCTCCAGTTTTGTTTACATTTGGTGAAGGAGACAGTCGCCCTTTCACTCCTTTTTTCCTTTTTTTTTTTTAATCTCCCGGTTTCACTTTAGTGTGTCTAAGCGCCTGTACTTTAAATGTTCTCTTCCCACAGGCTCTGGATGGGGTTCTGCAAGTCATAAAACTCCAACAGCAGAAAAACTGAATTCTAACATTATTTATCACATTATTTTAATGGCTCAACGCTGCCTGGTTTTATAGGTTTGTGCAGTCAAACACGCCGGGAGAATGGGAAGGCAGAATGCAGATAAGGGGAAAGGAAATCATGAGAGGCACGTCTGATCGAGTAGCTTTTAGTACAGATAGCACAGAGAGTAATGTAACAAAAATTTACTGCACCTGAGGTCTGCAGCTTATACTATGGAAAAGGCCATTATGAGCAGATTAAGACACAAAAAAACTATACTTAAGCCTTAAAATGAGTACAAAAGAGCCAAGTAACGTGTATGAACTGTACTGTCAACATTAATAACTGAAAAGTTTTTCTTAATAAAAGAAAATTTACTCTCATAAGTGTAATGCTTTTTATACCCTCCAGCAAAAATTGAGTAGGGTGTTTACTCAATTGTTTCATTGTGTTGCTAAAACATAAAATCATTGATATGACACAAAACATTTTTTATTTAACATCTGAACAGTCTAGCTTTGTAAAACATACCTTTAAAACAAATAAAGCTGTTGACATTATAGCTATTTTTTCTCAGTCAGTTACAGGAAATAAAAAATGGAATCATTCTATTGTGAGGGAAGACATATAGAGTCATCTTGCAGTGCATTAAGACATACGTGCACAAATCTAAATATGCACATTATTCTGCAGTTAAAGGAGAGTTCCTGCAGACCTTAATGAGCTGTTGCACCAGGCTGATGGACAGAAAGCATGACTCCAACTGTCAGATTAAACAGTGGAAAGGATTATAAAATTCCTTCAAGAAGTGTGGCAAAAGATGTTGGCTGTTTCCAGGCAGCTGTATCTGAAATTTGGAGTAAATATAAACAAATGGGAGACTTGTAGAAGGGAAACATGCAAGTAGAGCAAGGAAGAGGCCAAAGCGTCAGGACAGGAAACTCAAAGCAATATGCTTTGAACATAAAAAATGCACAACAGGAGAAACTGTTTAAAAATTAGAAGAAACGAGAGTAAATACCTGTGACCAAATTGTGAGAAATCATTTGAAGGAAATGAAATTTACATCCAGAAAACCCAAACTTAAACCATCATTCATCCCCTAAACAGAGGAAACCAAGGTTGCAGTGGGCTAAAGGGAAGCAGCCATGGACTGTGGATGATTGGATGAAAGGGATATTCATTCATGAATAACAAATCAGCGTTTTGCAATGGAATTGCGTTGAAACTTGTTTGGGGCTGTTACAATGAATCATGGCCGTTAAAAAATTAGGACACCCTGTATAAGCCTGTGCTTTTTTTAATATATTTGGACATATGGATATTTAATATCAATGTTAAAAAATACTGAGAGATTCATGTAATACAACTAAACAATTAAAAATTAATTAGACATTTTTTTCAAATTTTCTGTAAAATGTAATTCTAAACAAATAGTGAGGAATGAATTAGGACACCCCCACATTCATTCCCACTTAGAATGGCTAAAATAAATGTACAAAAATGCAAATAAAAACAAAAACAAGGCTAGACATAGATATGTGAACATTTCTTAATAAAGAACTGAATAGTTAAAGGGGTGTCCAAATTTTTTCACATGACTATAAAATAGCTGATATGGGTTCGCATGTCAGGTAGTCCTTATCTTAATGTACTGTAAATGCACATGTGTATATGAAAGGTTTGGATACTTCTCTCATTCGTTCAATCAAAAGTAGGTTTGGTGATAATAAAGTCATTTGCTTCTTAATGCATCTTGTCACAGAGCAAAATACATCAAAATGTTTTTCCTCAGGACAGACATATCAATTTAATGACATGGCCAACAAACGGTCTGGAACACAATTTCATTGGAAAGTTATGGTTGAAGTGGACGAAGATGATCCATGACAAGGCTCCATCCTGCAAAGCTGATCTGTCAACCGCTATATGAGAAAGCTGGAACCTTATTGATGAAGAATATTTTCTTTAGTGAAGTTCATACCTGCAAAGAGAACAAGCCAGAGCAGGTGCAACTAAGTCTTAACTATGATGTTTTTAGTTGATGATTCCATGTATTTTTACCTCAAGATTGAATGATCCCTACTGCTGGGCAATGATTAAAAATCTTAATTGCAATTAATCTCCCAAAATTTGTGTTTAATGGTGATTAAAAATATTAACATTTTTCAATGTAATGTACCTTAAACTAGTCATTTTTTCAAGTTTTTCATACTTCTATTAACATGGTAGTGGACAAATATACAAATATGCTTGCTTTCTGCAACCACAGGTCCATTAAACCCTTCAACATGTGAAAACAACCAGTGACCACTTCAGCAAAACCACACCAGCTGTCATCTTTCCAGTTGTCACATCAATTGCATCTCTTACATCCCACTTCGATGCAAGCTCCAGTAGTAGACAGTCCAGCCCATACTCCAGGGAGTGGGTACACACAAATAGAGCTGATGGAATTGGAGCCAGCCCCGAGCTTAGCTGTTAGAATTTAGCCTAGGAGTCAGCCCCTTTCACATCTGATTTTGAAGGCAGATGTGTCCTTCTCGGCTTTTTTGCTTGGATCATGGACCAGCTCCCATCTTCAAAGAGACAAACTACCATCAGCGTAGCCCATCCTGAACCCTAGAATCTCCACCTGCCAGGTCCTGCCACAACAACCTACCTTCTTCTCTCCTGCGGACAGGCCCAGACCGTACACCGACACTGCCTACATGTCCACATAGCATGACAGCAACACTCCAGCAAACTGACCCAAACAGCCAGAGCTAAATAAAACCAAGAGTCCATGCCATGAACTGGGCTGCTGTGTTATGAGTTGTCTGATCAGAAACAGTACCCACATTGCAAGAGTTGGACTGTGTGTTGACATGGTCCATATGTCCACATATTATGACTGCAATATTTAAGCAAACTGATTTGAACACCCAGAATTAAATAAAATGAGGAATTTGTGAAATTAATTGAGCTTTGTCTCGTTTTTGAATCATTCCATATACTATCCAATGGAAACAGTACCCGAATTCCCAGAGTTCCGCTTTTTTCATTCTGCTGTAATTGACAAATAATCATGATCAAAAAAATTGGCGCCGTTAAATGGGTTATTGCATTATTGTGCAATAGTGCATTCCTTTTCCCAGCATAATTGACTCAATATTTTTTTTCCTCTGCTTGATCTGTAAAGGCCATTAATTACAGCTATTTGATTTAGTATTTTTAAAGTGTGTTTTATGGATAATTAGCAAAATAATTAGCTGTTAGATAAAAATTGTTTCATGTCTTATCTGTGATTTGATTTGTTTTTACAAAAAAAAATGGCTAAATGAGTGTTATCAAAGAGGGGTGATTCCATTATTTTTGCTGAGGGTTGTAATTATAAATTAGCTACTTCTTACTAGGTACCTTTTTGCAGCATGTTATGATAGTCCAAATAAAATGTGTGTGTTTCAGAGTGAATTCATTGAAATATTGATCAGGTTGTTTTCTACCTTTAGCCCGAGCCCCCATCTACTAACAAGTGGCAGCTGGATAGTTGGTTGAATAAGGTCCAAACTCAAACCAAACAGCTGGTTCCCCCGCAACAAGAACATCATGGTACAGGTTAGCAGATATCTAGCTTTAAAGTTATAAACATGTTTTATTTTGGTGTGAAAGACTTACTCTCGTCTTATGTCCCAACGTTTAGGTTCCATTACTCAAGACTCAGAGACTTTCTCTCCAGGGAATGATGGGCCGGGAGTGGGTACGGCTGCTAAAACGAAGCCCTGTGGATCCAGTAGCACCCCTGTCCCTGCTGCACCTACAGTGGAGCACAAAGACACAAAGGCAGCCTTTTGGTAGGCACTGCGATTACTTACTGTAGTTTTGGTTTTTTTTTTTTAAGATACTTTTCTTTAATATGTGAAATGATGGATGATATGATGAAAAACTGACCAACAAAATCCAGGCTGAAACTGAGGGGGAAAAAAATGTGCATCAACAACAGAAAAATACATTTGTGATTTGTGCAGCCCAGGCAGAGAGAAGGCCAAAGCCAAGCTGAGCCAGAAGGCCTCAGGAGAGGGCCAGAGATCAAAGATGAGACTGTCGCCGGGCCTGTTGTCGGGGCCGGAGGTCACAACCCCAAGGAGGAACACCACAGGGAAGAAACAGCCCAGAAGGACAGAGAGGTCAAACAGTGTGGAGGATAATCAGAACCAGACATGGAGCAGAGTGAATCAGCACAGGTAAAGAAGACAGAAACAATGTGTGGAGCTGTATTTTAACAGTACGAAAACACAACACAATATACAATTCAAAATGTGACTTTTGTGCATGTAACAGTAATATTCCTTTTGTATATAGTGTTTGACAGTCTATTTTTAATTATTATTAATTTAATTACCTTTTTCAAAAATTAGATCAGTTTGACAGCAAAACCTTATATGTCCTTACTTTGCCTGAAGTACAGAAAACATAGTATTTGTTCAAGAGATGGAAGAAGAAGCCATCTCTATTGTCATTCAGTCCATACAGCCACTCATGTACTGTAACGTCGGGGCTGTGTTAAGGGGGGCGGGGATTTTCCCAGCATGCTTTACCAGCAGAGGACGTTATTTTCGTGTGTGTTAAAATGTTATTACTGTGTCATTATATTGATGTGTCATTATAACTGCGTTATAATGACCCAGCAGTGTTATAGGTAGAATTAGAGCGAGAATGATTATGTGTTTGTGCAACCCTTATTGAAACGGAGGTCTGTGAGAATGACCTCCCCTCCTGTCTGTGTTCAGTGTGTGTTTCAATAAAGCCTGTTTCATCGCAGCCATCTGCTCCTTTTCTCGTGTGAACCCCTAATACGTCACACTGGTGTCAGAAGTGGGACATGGAGCAGATGGAAGCCAGGATCCGAGCGGAGATCCAGCAGCTGGAGTGATTCATCGCTCAGCTGGGGATGGACGACAGAGCTGAGACACCGACCCCCGGAGTTGCTCGCCGGGATGAACGGAGCAGCGGACCCAACGGGACCAGCGTACCCCACCTTCTGCCTTTTTCAAGGCAAGGCGGGCTGAGCAGAACAAACCAGCCCCGCTCCCCACCCTTTTCAGGGCAAGACAGGCCGGCAATTCCATTGTGACCAGGAGCGGTGATCGACCGAGAGGTGACCGTCCCACCCATCCGGCAGCGGGCCAAGATTCCCCGCTTCAACGGTGAAACCCTGCTGGACGACTACCTGGTCCAGGTCGAGCTGGCTGCTGTGCTGAACGGCTGGCCATCCGAAGAGACCGCCGTGCAGGTCACGCTGGCCCTGGAGGGAAGGGCTCTCCGCACACTGTCCGATCTCTGGCCCGAGGAACGCAGCAGCTGGCCAGAGCAACAAGGAGCGCTCCAGAGGCGGTTTGGGAGAGCAGCCAACACTGAGCACGCAGAGGAACAGCTGGCCAACCGCCGGCGAGGCAGCCGGGAGAGCCTGGGAGCCTACGCAGCGGACATGCAGCTGCTAACACGGCACAGCTACCCGGATTTCGAGCCAGAAGTAGTGGAGAAGCTCGCCCTCCGGAACTTCACCCGGGGTCTCCGCCCAGCCCAGCTCCAGAGCCACATCCGGATTAACGCTGCGAGCAGCTGGGAGACTGCTGTGGCAGAAGCGGAGCGGGTGGAACCGCTGATGAATTGTACAGCTGATGCATCGGCACCGAGACAGAGAGCCTGCCAGGCCACCGCTGAGAGCAGAGAGGAGGAGCTGCGACAGACCATGACAATGCGCCCATGGAGAAGACGGCCGCCACGGCACGAGGAAGGGTGCTTCCGCTGCGGGGAGCCAGGACACATCGCGCGGTACTTCCCTGCACCCACCCCACGACAAACCGATAAGCTGTCACCACGTGTGGGCCGAATTGGACACTCGCCAGGGATGTATTTACAGTGCAGCCTGGACAAGACGCCGATCCGGGCTCTGATCGACTCCGATTCTACCATCTCCTTGGTCCGACCCAGTGTGCTGCCGGGCACGGACGAGACGACACCACAGGGGTGGGAACCCACCGGGCACTACGTCACCACAGCTACCGGTGAGCACACCAGATTGGGGGGGGGTGGAGAGTTCTCGTGGTGGGGGTGGCCGGCCAGAACACAAACCACCCATTCTGGCTGGCTGACATCCAAGACCCCGGCATTATTGGACTTGACCTGCTCGCAGCATGGAACGCGAAGATCGACACCACCAGACCGTTCCTCCAGCTGGGAACCCGGACCATCACACTCCGCAGCGGGACCCAGGGAAGGAACCCGGAGGCCTGTGCGATCGAGGGACCGCCAGGACGGACCGGATCAGGCGGGTCACTGCGAGGACTGGACACAACGGCGCCACCAGCACAAGCAGAGGGAGCACGAACACACACAGAGACAGCAAGGGGAAGGTTCAACGTATCAGCAGAGATGCAGCAGGCGGTCGAGAAATTGTTCCAGCAGAGCTGCAGCGGGCTGGAATCGGGACAGACACGCCAGCTGCAGGAGCTGTTGGACTGTCGTTGCTGCCAGCAGGCAGAGGATCGAAACCAGGCCATCCCACGGGCTGCTGCTCTCCGGACCGCTGTGAGCAGGAACAACACAGCGTCACACAGTTCCCCTCGGATAATTAGGCAGCTCCCCCCAGCGGTGACGTCACAGAGGCCCTTGGCGCGCAGCAGCTGCAGAGTGAGCAGGACAGAGATCCGGTCATTTTCCGGGTTCGGCAGTGGCTGGACGCAGGCCAGCGGCCCACCTGGGAGGCCCTGGCAGCGGCGGGAAGTCGGCAGAAGCAGGCATATGACTCCCGCTGCCAGGGGAGGGACTGTGCACCAGGAGATCGAGTCTGGGTTTTCTGCCCGGAGAGGAAAAGAGGACGGTCACCGAAATTGGCGAGCCATTGGTCGGGACCATGCATGGTTCTGCAGAAACTGTCGGATGTGGTGTACAGGGTGAGGCTAAAGAAAAGGGACCGGGTCGTGGTTCCCTACCGTGACCGTCTCGCCTCGTATCAGCCATCCGCCCCGCGGGTGGTCGAGCCGGAGCCTTCACCCCGACCAGATTCTCCGACCGAGACACTGATGGACACTGGCGGGCCTGTACGTGCTGGTCGCCGGCAATGGAGGCCAGTCCGACACCTGGATGGATTTGTGTTGGACTTTTGAGTTGGACTTCTATTATTCTGGGGACAGAAACCAGCCTGGGAAGGGGGGGGTAGTGTAACGTTGGGGCTGTGTTAATGGAGGGGGGGATTTTCCCAGCATGCTTTACCAGCAGAGGACGTTATTTTCGTGCGTGTTAAAATGTTATTACTGTGTCATTATATTGCTGTGTCATTATAACTGTGTTATAATGACCCAGCAGCGTTATAAGTAGAATTACAGCAAGAATGATTATGTGTTTGTGCAACCCTTATCGAAACGGAGGTCTGTGAGAATGACCTCCCCTCCTATCTGTGTTCAGTGTGTGTTTCAATAAAGCCTGTTTCGTCGTAGCCATCTGCTCCTTTTCTTGTGTGAACCCCTAATACGTCACAGTACAGAAGAACAAAATTACGTTTCTCCTATCTATAATGTTAATCACATGTAGAATCAGAGGGGTTGCTGCCATGCAAGGCGCCGCCACAAACAACTTCTCCTTCCCCCATTCTATTATGCTGAGCACCAAGCTAGAAGGTGGGAAGTACCATTTTTATTTGGTCTTTGGTATGACGTGGCCAGGACTTGAACCCCCAACCTCCCGGTTGTGGGGCAGATGCTCTATCAACTAGGCTACCACTCCGGTAGATACTACAAAACTCAGAGAAAACTGTTAGAAGTATTTCCAAATTATAATGACAAAAATGTGGCATTTTCAATATGTAATTACATAGTCTTGGTTCATAAACCACACAAAGAGCACATAAAAACTTGGAACACTTGGTGAGAGCTCAACTTTGCCAAGGCACCTATTTTCCTTCTGACCATTTGCCGAAGAGGAGATTCTGTTGATATACGAGTAGCACACAATGACATCTGCTGATGGCCATCAAAATACCTCTGGCAAGGCAGTGCATTTAATTTTATTTTAATTTTATTAGTTTATTTTCTAAACTTAAAATCTTGGATCTGGGTCACAATCCAGACGCCACCAAAAGTGAGTCACTTCTAAGATGGGGCAAGCTGCACTTCTGATGTTTTAATGAAAATCCATCTTTTCATTTTGAATAACACTGCTAACAAGAAAATAAATCAATAGCGGTTTAAACATAACTTCCCTGGTGGATGTAACAAAACCAGATAGTGGCTGATAATGCATTTCACAAATCAAAGATTGCGTAATGATCCACACCACTGTGGTTAGTTCACATTCAAGGCCCAGCTGTAGTTAATACCTCACTACTGTTGTCTCCCTTTCTTTCCATCCCTTCTAGTGTTACTCATATTTTTTTTCAAATGAAAAGGTACAATTAGAGGGCACTCAGAGAGCACATACCTCCATCAAGACACCCTCCCCCCCACCCCTTTGTTGTCTGTACATTATGAGATAGGGCCTTGGTGGAGTTATGCTATCATGGGTCACCTCCAAAATCTATTAGTTTCATCCATAACCAAAGGATCACCTCTGGTGAAAATTTCATCCAAATTCGTCCAGTAGTTTTTGTGTAATCCTGCTAAAACATTGAAAGAAGACAGGGCCTTGATGGAGGTATGCAATCATGGATTACCTCCAAAATCTATAGGGTTAATTCGCTGCCCAAGGGCCACCTCTGGTAAAAATTTCATCCAAATCTGTCCAGACTTGCATAATCCTGCTAACATATTGCTAGTAGATAGGGCCTTGGTGGAGATATACACTCTCAGATCACCTCCGAAATCTAAAGGGTTCATCCTCAGGCCAAGGGTCACCTCTGGTGAAAATTTCATTAAAATCTGTTGAGTATTTTTTGCATAATCCTGTAAACTGACAAACATTACCTCCTTGGCAGAGGTAAAAATTCACCAACTGTTCTAAAAATAACCCAGTTTACACATTATATTTGGAGAAAAGATGATATCACACAAGAGTCAAATACCAGTCAGAATTTGAAAATTCAAAACGCTTGATTTTTCTCAAATCTGTCAAAGCATAATTATATCTATGATATCATATGAGTAAAGAATAGCCTGAATGTCACAGCTTTATAATCTTTATTCCAAGACTAACATTTTTATATTGTAGTCTAATGTGACTGTAACACATTTTGATGTGAGACAGTGATTCTGAAAGCATAAGAAGACTAAAAGACACTTAGGATTCATTGTTGAAGAGTAAAAGACAAATGTAAGAGCTTATTTATTGATTTCTTGCCATCCATTAAAGCTGACATAATATATGTCATAGCTAAAACCATTACAGTTATTGTTAGAAAATGTATTACCCTGTCTTAACGGTGCCACTTTAGATCACTGAGCTTTTTGGCAGCAAGCCACAGTAGACTGTCACTCCCATGTCTGCTTTCAAAAGTGTTCAGATTGTGTCAAAGCCATGTCATAAACTGTGCTCAGCTTGACATTAGGCTAATTACGAAAAAAAAAAACATTGGCTCCTTTGCTTCTTTTTATTATTTTCTTCTCTCTCAATCACTTCTTCCTCCCGTTCATTCCATTTTAAGCTTCCTACATCCAAACAAGTTTGGCTGGATGCATGCTGTTTTCAATTATTTCATGCTGTCTTGTATTTTTTTCTTTTGAACACACAGTCACCCCCCTGGAGCTAGCCAAGGCAAACATTATCTTCCTCTGTTTGTCATCCAGCAACT
This sequence comes from Pholidichthys leucotaenia, assembly GCA_020510985.1. Taxonomy (NCBI): domain Eukaryota; kingdom Metazoa; phylum Chordata; class Actinopteri; order Cichliformes; family Pholidichthyidae; genus Pholidichthys; species Pholidichthys leucotaenia. The sequence continues at coordinate 368,144,643 of CM035840.1, forward strand.
CAATATAGCTTGGGCTTCAGTGCCTTGCTCAAGGGTGAGTCTAATTCACACGGTGATGCCTCCTCTCGTTGTCTCCAAGTACTAGCCCCGCAGCACGGGAGAAGGACCTGTTGCCGCCGCCCTCCCTGGAGCATCCAAATCCCCCGAGGTCGCGAAGCAAACCACCCAGTGGGAAAACAGCCCCAAGGAAGGAACCTCGCAGTGCTACCAACTCAAATAACACAGTCACTCCACCAGCTGCGATACAGCAGACCCCTGTTCCTGTACCTGCTGTCAGTGCAAACCAGGTTAGTCTCAGAGCGTGTGCATGTGCGTGTGTGTGCTTTGTTGACAGGAGAGAACGTGACTCAAGCTCAACAGGATAGTCTCCCTGCCCTTTAGACATTTAGAATGTGGCTCAAGACCAAGTCCTAATCGTGTGAAATACATTTCTGATGTTTCCTGCAAGATTTCTGAATGGCTTGTCAAGGTCATACAACTCACCACCACAATACTGCACTTGAACATGACACTGACTGGTGTGTAGAATAAGAGGCAAGGAAGGAACTAATGTTTAATTCGTGCCACAAGTAGATCATTAAGTGTTAACAAAATGACAAAGTATAAGATCCAAAATATTAGATGCATGAGTGCAGGGCCTAGTGTGTCATAAGCTGGCAATTAAGTTAAAAAATAAAAAGTTCATAAAAGTTGGTCTCATGTAACTTCACAGAAAAGTCTCAAGTCTGATAAATAACGATATCCAAAGGATTGTGTACATTTAAGCCAGTATATTGATTCCATTAATGTTTTTCAGACCTGTTTTACAAGTGCATGATGACAAAAATTAGTCATTCCGAGAACAGTGCAACTAAGGGTGCATTCACACCTGCAGGCTTTAGTTCGTTTCAATCGAATTCAAGTTTGTTTCCTCTGTTAGTGTGGTTTGTTTTGTCTGGTGAGAACACGGTAATTGCACTCAAGTGCGTACCAAAACAACTGTACCGAGACTATCTGAAAAAAGTGGTCTCGGTTCGAATCAAATGGCGAAATCTGGTGTGGTCCTGCAGGTGAGAAAGCGACCACACTAAAACAGGACCAGCAGCAAACGGTAAAACATTTTATGTCACTGTACATACCTGATAGATCTTTGAAAATATCTGTGGCTGAGCATGTCACGGTTCTGGAGGATTAATGAACGTTAACATGTTATTTCCCAGCCATAGCAGTGCTTCATTTTCAAACTGTATGATATGCCGAAAGTGGTATATGCACGTATGTAGTAAACGATAACCAGGGCTATGAAAATCCCCCGTAGATTACGCTACGATTTGTATTATTTTCTCCCCAGAAATGCATAAATACAGTCGTCATCCTACTTTGTGTATTTACCTTTCTTGTTCTCGCGGAAAAAAATCTGACCAATAAGAACAGAGAACGTTCTGACATAAGTCTCACGGGATTTAACGTGACGCAGTTTGGTCTGCTTGAATTTTTACCTGTGTAAAAGGGGACCGAATCAAGGAGAAAATTATACAAAGTAACAAACTTGTCAACTGATTCAGACCAACTTAAATGAATTTAGGTGTGAAAACACCCTAAGTTTGTATTTACTTGAAAAAAAAAACAAAACAAGAAGAGGATTTCTTCCCCTGGGCAATCCGAATTGCAAACAGTCAGAGGCCCCACCCACCTCCCTCTGAACGCTCACATGCACAGAGCTGAGGACCTTTTTAATTACCACAGTAACACACCTGTCTTTGCACTCCACACTTTCATACATATTGACCCATCCGTGAAACCACTACTATGTATATTTTCCATAATCCTTGGGCTATTTTAATCAATTGTGTGTTCAATTGTATGTTCTGCACTCCGCACTCCTGTGTACATAGTTCCAGCCGTGAAGCCACTACCATACCTGTGTATATTTCCATAATCGTGGGCTATTTTTATTTCAGTCGTGTGTTTAATCGTGTGTTCTGTAACTGTGTTTTATCTAATCCTCCTCTCTTAATTTATTGCGCAGTAGCCTAGTATTTCATTGTACTGTACAACTGTACAATGACAATAAAGCCTATTCTATTCTATACCTAATGTGAGTTGAGCAAGACAGTCTGTGTGCCAAAATGGAGAAAACAAAAGCTGTTCCATTGATGATATCAGTAAAAGGAAGACAATAAAATCTTATTTGTGCTATAACTGCAGTGTAACAGGCTTTGGAAGGATGTGTCCAGTACATATTTTGCAGGAAAACAAATGCACATACTCCAGGACCACTTAAAGTGGCAGTGGCACTGCAGTGGGAAGTCTTCCATTGTATGCCTTTACCTTCAGTACAAATGCTTACACTATATTTGAATTAGAAAAGGCCGTGCCTCCATCTGTCCAACTGTCAATCCACATTTCACAGGAATTGTTACTCCTCATAGGCAGTTGCCCTGATGTTCACCAAACTCAAACAAAATTATCCTCAAGTGGTTTTGCATCCAAGTGGTGCTCAAATTCAAGGCCAAAGGTCAGAATATCTGAGCACTCTCAGGGGGATTTCATTGAGCCACAATGATCTACTCTGTCACTGATGGTCTGGTATTGACCTCACTGGAACTTGTTCTTCACGTCACTGTTTTTGTCAGCCACTGACAAATTAGCATCAAACTCATTACTAGGCTGCCATTATTGATGTTAAATCAAGTGGGAAAAAAAACACAGCAATAACAAAAACAACATCTGTCAGAGCTCAAGACAAGATTCAGAGAAGTGACCCGGCACCTCAGCATGCCTCACCATGAAAACTACCACCGCTTCATCAACAGTCTGAGCTTCAATCAAACTGGCAGCCAATTTTTAGCCCAAAATTACATTTACTTTTTTTTTCTCACAATAATGAATTATTTACTAATTACAAGTGTCTGAGGTGTTTGTGGGTTCAACACAACTGCTTAATTGGGTTCAAGAAATGATTTCTAAATGTCAGACTACCAGTGGTTTACCTCTTCTGCAGCAAATATATTCACCACTAGTCACATTCTTGCACTGCGCCAGATTCTTGTGGAGGTACAGAAAAACAACCTCCCTACAGTTCTGACATTCCTTGACTTTAGGAAAGCCTTCGATTCAATTAACTGTGAAATTATGTTCAAGATACTGAAGACTTACATTATTCCATCAAGGCTGTATAATGCTATTAGTTTGATGTATACCAACAAACAGTAAGTCGGATGAATTTGAGATCACTTGGGAAGTACTCCAGGGCAATACTTTGGCCCCATTCCTGTTTGTTTTTGTCCTAGACTATGCCCTGTGGAAAGCCATTGATGGGAGAGAAGCAGAGCTGGGTCTAATGTTAACACCTCGTAGATACCGAAGAATACCGGCGAAAGCAATAGCAGATCTGGATTATGTAGATGACATTGTTTTGCTGTCAAACAACATCTAGCAGGCGCAGAGATTGTTGTCACTTGTGGAGTTGGAATGCTCTCGGATCTGTCTCACCATTAATGACCAGAAGACCAAAGTGATGACGCCCGGGGATGCTTCCAACTCTATATCTTCACTGTTGACGAGTACCAGCAACCCTCTGGAAGTAGTCAACAACTTCAAGTACTTTGGATCCTGGATAGGATCTACTAGTCATGATATGAAGGTGCGCAAGGCACTCGTGTGTGTGTGTGGGGTGCTCTCAATGAGATGCGTGCTATATGGCACTCAAATATGTCAAGAGAGCTAAAAGTTAAATTCTGCTGTGCAATAGTGGAATCCATGCTGCTATATGGAAGCAAGTGCTAGTCATTAAACATCTCCCTTCAGAGGTCATTGGACGGCTCCTACACCCAGATGCTGTGCACCGTCCTCAATGTAAACTGGCAAGATCACGTCTCCAATGAAGATCTGTATGGGGACCTTCCCAGAATATCAGACAAAGTGGCTTGGTGAAGACTTGGCCTTGCGGGGCACTGTTACCATCACCAAGAGCTCCCAGCAACCCACCTGGTACTCTGGGAACCGACGCATGGCTTTCACCACCCAGGATGGCCATTAACATCATTTGTGGACACTGAAGAGAGACACTGGGGCGGTCAACACTGGCGAGCTTCCCGCCTGTATGGTAGACCGTGAAGACTGGACCACTAGGTGTGCAGCTCGACTGAGGCCGCTGTGACTGACTGACTGCTGCATATGAACTTATAGGAACACTAGCATTGATGCACAGCTGTTTTTTTGCTCATAGCACTGGTGCTACGGAGGTTCATAGTCATGTAGCACAAGACAAAAACTTGTAGCATGATAAACACATCTGTTGTTTCTCTAAAACTGACCTGTATTTATATAGTGCTTTTCTAGTCTCAAAGACCACTCAAAGTGCTTCATAAGAGTTAAACCTCTATCCTAAGAGCCTATCGGAGACAGATACCTAGGGACCATTTAGAATCACCAATTAACCTAACATGCATGCCTTTGGATTGTGGTAGGAAACCAGAACATGTGGAGTAAACCCACACATCACAAGGAGAACATGCAAACTCCAGACAGAAAGGTTCCTACCCCTACCAGCCTGGGGATTCAAACCTGGAACTTGATAGAGTGATGATATACGTAGATATAGAGTGTGCGGTGGTAATGGAGATAGAGTGTTATAGACATCATGTAGACATGGAAATCTCACTATTTGAAGAAGAAGAAAATTGTTCAGAACTCCTTATAAGAACTCCTTATACAAAGATATAGAGTGAAGAAGACAAAGAAGCGGTTGCCAACTGAGAAGAATTTTGACTTTTGATACATAGAGTGATGTTTACTGAGTGAAGTACGTGGCGGTAAGGACTTCAGCTCCTGACCAGATAGAGTGATATAGAGTGAAGTATGTGGTGGTAATGCACCTGTAATCTGGTTGCCAACCACCAGTTAGGAGGAGGAGGAGGAGGAGGAGGAGAAGAAGAAGAAGAAGAAGAAGAAGAAGAAGAAGAAGAAGAAGAAGAAGAAGAAGAAGAAGAAGAAGAAGAAGAAGAAGAAGAAGAAGAAGAAGAAGAAGAAGAAGAAGAAGAAGAAGAAGAAGAAGAAGAAGAAGAAGAAGAAGAAGAAGAAGAAGAAGCCTCGACCTTTCCCCATGTCATCAGTCCTAACCACACCATACAAATTAACGGGCCACTTTTAGCCTACAGCCCATATGTTTCACACCCCTAGACATGACTGTATAAAACAGCCTCCATTGACCTATGGAGCTTCCTCTTTCTCTGTTGCACTCCTCCTCAAGAGACCCGCGCAAAATGAACCCGCTGTGTGCCCAGGAGAAACCAGAAGAAACGGAAAAAAAAATTTCTTTTATAACAGCATTTTTTCACTTTGTCACTCCCAGAACCTGGAGCAATGAAGAAAAGAACCGTCTGTCCTGTTGGCAAGGAGCAATCAATGCATCCCAGTTCACCTCACATCTGCTTTTATTTTTTTTTTTTTGTGACAGTCCCCTCCAAAATAAAACGTATCCTGCCATGTGGGGCACTAAATGCAACAAAAGTGCAGTTTGTGCACACAAACACAGTGTCTGTTCTTGTAAATATGAAAGCTGTTCAGCACCGATATGAAAAAGAATGTCGGGTGCATTTTGCAGTTCTGTCCGTTGTAACAGAGGACAAAGAGGAGCAACCACTGAACTATATGTATATATCAGTTTATACAACAGTTAGTTCCGACCGAGCAATTTGATTGGACAATAGGGGTTCCAAGAGTTATAATATTCCACAATAATTGCACTCCAACTTCACTGGATATGTATCACTCCACTTCCAAGGTATTCATCCATCCATCCATCCATCCATCCATGCATCTTCTTTCGCATAATCCTTTTCGGGTCGCGGGGGGGGGGGGGGGGGGGGCTGGAGCCTATCCCAGCATCTTTGGGCGAGAGGCAGGGTACACCCTGGACAGATCGCCAGTTCATCACAAGGCCAACACAGAGAGACAGACAACCATTCACTCTCACAGTCATACCTAAGGACAATTTAGAATCCCCAGTTTGATGCCAATTAACCTAACTTGCGTGTTTTTGGCATGTGGGAGGAAACCAGAGAAATCCTAAACCCACACAGACACGGGGAGAACATGCAAACTCCACATAATCACTGTTGGTCGGGAGCTGGGATCAAACCCAGGATCCCCCAGCCAAGGGGGAGTTGCTGTGCTGCCGCAGTGCTAACCACTCCACCACCGCGCTGCCCCAAAGGTGTTCATGTAACCATTAATTACTAACAGTAATTTACTATCAACTCTGACAATTTCAGTACTGTTTTGGATACCTTAATTTCCACAGTGAGGCACTGTTTGACAAGAAATTATACATTTGTGACCTGGAAGTCCCACCCTTTTGAAAAAAAAAGTGTTTCTGTCTACCTGTGTATCAATGTCATTTTAAGCTCATTAAGCTATTTCACGTCTGTTTAAAAAATAGGCAATCCTAGAGTTTGATTTATTGTCTCGATTAACAAACCACAATACCTTTGTGGTGACAGACTCTTTGTTTCATCTGAAAATATGAAGCAAAGTGTGCAAAATTGCTAGCATGTAAACTTCTGGCTACTGGCTATCTACGGTGTTCTTATGACCAGCATGGGATACGTTTTGATCTGGGGTCTTCTGCAGTACCGACTCAACACGTATGTTTTATAAACACTTATTAGTTTTGCACTTGACAATATTTCATTTGTTTACATGTGTGTGAAATGACAATAGACTTCTTCATGCTGATTGAGATATTTAGCAACAGTTACTGGCTACATTTAGAAGGGACTATTTTTTCTCAGCTGCGCAAAATAACTGGTTAAACAAACAAATCATAATACTTTGTCCAGTATTGCTATCATTTAATAAATTGTGCTTGCTGAAACTGTTGTATTAAAGCAATATTACACTCAACATCGTTACGGTATCAATTTATATACTATGGGTGTGATACTCTAGCAGAGGGCATTAAGCCGTACAACACCTGTAGTTATTATATAAATTGATGCTGTACTCTGTCTTGTGTAATATTGCTTAAGTATGCCACCACTGATCTGCACTGAGTTTGTCACGGGGCGACAAAATTAAAAGACTTGCTGTATAAGAATGTCAGTGACATTCAATAGTTTCTCATCGCACCGGTGCTACGTCAGTTCATGCATTCTTCGCACAGACCAATTTTCATGTCGCATGTGCGACATATATGTCTCTCTGTACAGCCCTGTGATGCCCGCTGAATACTGCATGCAGTGTTAAATAATGGTAGTACTACAATAGTAAGCAAGTTTTGTTCACATACATAGACACACACCAGTGACACAATCCATTTGACATGCATTAAGTGTGATGATACAGAAAGACCAATAGCAAGGTTATATAGAAACTTGCTGCACCAATGGACATTTTAGACATCTGCTGAGATAAGTGGCTAATTTGTACTCACTCATTTCAGTCATTCTCATCTTAATCAGTTACCCTGCAGAACGATCCATGGAATTATTTTTCTATGGTTGGATCAGTAATTTTATAATGTTGTGTTCTGAGTTTTGGACACCAAAACTGCTGGAATTTCGACCCATTTCACCTGACAGAAATAGTGTAGCTGAGTCAGCAAATATAGAAATTATTTATCAAATAGAAATAATTTTGGTAATCCTAAGTGGCCTAAAACAGGGAAAGTTTAGTTTGATTTAATGCCAGACAGTAAGAAAAAAGGTTTTATATATTTTTATACAGTAAACTTCAGGTTTCAACTGTATATTTCAGAAGCTGTGCTTAACCCTCATTTACATGTGGGTCATTATAAAATTCCTAATGAGATACTTGTGGACTCTCTCTTGCAGTGATAGAATAGTTTGAATGCAGTGCCAGCAGCTACCCTGTACATTTACTGCTGTTTACAGCCTGTTAATGCTAACTTTACTCCTGCTCCAATCGACAGTTCTATTCTTTCCGGTCTCAGCATGGAACACCTGACTCCAGCGCACACCAGTCCTTCGCTCTCGCTTGACCACTCCCACAGAGTGGCACCTATGTTTCAATTAGAGCTCCCTTTGCTGGTGGATACCATAATTGCATTTAAGAATGCAGTTCCAAAGACGGTCAAACGCAACATAAATAATTGATTTCTGAAAATGGACTGGCGGGCTGCACTGAATGAGGATCGGGGCCACTAGTTGCCCATCCATGGCCTATTTGCACAATATGCTCCACAGAGGGGCATAAATCAGGCTTTACCTGTAGTCCCAACACTGACCGGGGTACGCACGATTCCTCCAGCACCATACACGTCTGTTTCCTCGTCTGAGAACACTCCACAGTGAGTGTATTATGTAGAATGAGCAGCCCATTCTGTCTCCATTTCCTCATCCAACGACACTCCACCATGGGGAGAGAGCAGCAGGGTGCACGATATTGGATCCGGGGTGCGTTTGATTCCAACCCTGGCGTACACCTCTAGGGGTTTATATGAGCTGATTAAAGTAAAGAAATATGAATATAGGTAAATGTAGATATAGTTTCAGTGTCTCAGCACCCAGCAATAACCCTTCAGTCCACAACGCCTGTACTGTGGAGAGACCCATGGATCCTAAACTCCACCAACCATGTCAAGTGCACTTGATTCCTCCTCCAGTTTACATTTCCACTGGTAAAGCTCAGTTAAAAAAGCTCACCTTTGACCTCTTTTATGGTCAAGCGGTCAGTGAAACCATGTCAGGTGCACTCTTCAGGTATTGTGGCATCACCATGCAAGAGATGAGAGCCTGTGGTCAGGTGGCCTCTGTGTTAACAGGGGGACAAAGTTGCCACATGCATACATACATACACACATACATACACACATACAGCAGAATCCCTTTTATATAGAGATTATAACGTCAGAAAGCAATACTCTCAGAATCAGGAATTTGTTGAGTTTTAAATGTGCAAAATTTTAATCTGCCATCTTCCGTTTTTTTTTTTGTTTTTTTTTTCCTTTTATGCACCTGCCTGGAAACAATCACCTCTGTAAAGTTTATGCAGCTGTAAGTTCCTAATTTGCTAAAAGGGCAGCTGGAAAAACTTAAATCTTCATTGACTGTGATAATCCCTTCGCTTCCATCAGATGTGGGGATTTATAGCCGTTTACTCTTTACCTTTAACTGAGCTTATCTGTCCCAACATGTGAAATGTATTCAGCATGGTAGGATTTTTAAAACAGTGAGTGATGATAATAATTGCGTAATATTATTTTCATTAATTATTAATAAAAAATTTAGGACCCCACAAATACATGCATGCTTTTTATTAATTTTTTTTTATTAATGTTGTTGTTTGTTGGTTAGTTTGTTTTGTGTCGAAGATTTTTTTCCCACTTGTGATGTCTTTGCACTTTAGCAAATGCAACAGACCTACAAAGACCACGCAAAGTTTTTCACTCGTACTAACTCTCTATTCTAAGGGCCTACCAGAGATGGATACCTTGGGACAATTTAGAATCACCAGTTAACCTAACATGCATGTCTTTGAATTGTGGGAGGAAACCAGAGCTCCCGGAGTAAACCCACGCAGCACAGGGAGAACATGCAAACTCCACACAGAAAGGTTCCCACCCCTGCCAGCCTGGGGATTCAAACCTGGAACCTTCTAGCTGTGAGGCAACAGTGCTAACCACTGTACCACTGCTACATAGCATTATTTACTCCTGCTTAAGCCTTAAAGCTGACATTTAATGCATAACAAGAAGGGGGCAAAGCTCAGTTGACGCAGATTTGTTAGAAACCTCTTTGTATTTAAAAAAATGTTAAAAATCAGATCATTTTAGATTATGTCATAAGTAAAGAGTATGCATGATAAATTGTAATAGATTAAAATGGGTATGTTTGTATGGAATGTAATCACTTCATAAATGGCTCACACTGTTATTAGCTTGGTCAGATGAAACCTAAATAGTAAAGCAAATATAAGAATGAATTAAGCTTGCGGTCACTGTTCGAACTGGGCAAGCGTATCCCACTTGAAAAAATTATAGATTAACTTTATCAGTGGAGCACTCCTTGGCCCAACCAAGACCAAGACAGGTAAGGTCTGCACCCCGCACTCTAGGTACTGTCACAACATTTGATCTTCTGCCAGCCTTAGCAGTGCAGAACATCTGACTACACATCCAATGTCAACAGTGACAAGAGGTGAACTTTCTAAAAAATAAAATAATAGACAGAGCATTTTCCTGCAGGGTAAATAATAAATACACAAAGGACATTTTTCCCCTTTTTTCTTCTTACTTTTCTTTTTAATCATAGCATGGCACTTACTGTGACTAAATTTTGCAGATGGCTACATGCATTGGAAAATGTCCAAAAGTTTGCTTCTGCCAAGCGAGTGGGTTTTGCTGAAAACTGGGAACACTGGTGGTGTTTTTGTCACTGCATCTGGCCCTGTTTTTGTTTTCTCCTGTCTGATGTTGCACAGACAGTGTTACATTTTACTTTGTCGCAGTTGAGGATAATTGATCAGTCCGCATCTAAAATTAAGCATGCCACATCAGATGGCAGATTTTGATTGGAAGCAAGACAAGGTCGTAGCTGCAGGTGGAAGTCTCCAGAACTAAAAACAAATAAATCAGAGGATTCTGGTTGGTTCTGCCAGCTGGGGGTCATGCTTCACATTCTGATCATTTTATTCCTTTTAAAGGTAAAACTGGGTAATTTTATATATTTCATATTGTGGGGGCGTGGTGTTGGACTTCTACCCAGGGGACAATGGACCGAAGGAGGTGGTGTCACCGGGGGGTATCAGATGGGACAGTAAGGACTATGCACCCCCCGGGGAGAGGAGTAAACGCCGGAGAGAAGTGTGGTGGAGCGGAGCCAGCATTATGTTAATGTGCCACACATTCTTTGTTCAAAAAACAGTGGCTATGGTCAGAAGTGTTGGGTCTCGATGCATGGGAATAAAGGCATAAAAGAGGAATGCACAGAGACCCGACAGTCTTTTTTGCTGTAAAATATGTTGGAGGAAGAATAAAGTAACTGTCGTCCAGCTCGTTGTCTCGCCTGCCTCCTTTCACCACACCGGTGACCCCAAGATGTGTCATGGAGAGCGAGCCACACTGGTGACCCCAAGACATGCCATGGAAAGCGAGCCGAACACCACCCCAGAGACTGCCTGGAGGGAGAGCACCAGCGCCGCATGCGTGGTCCCAGTCGAGCTCCCAGGCTTCTGGCTTCACAGCCCGACCGCGTGGTTTTTGCACATAGAAGCCCAGTTCGCACTCAGTGGGATAACAATGGACGATAACAGGTATTACTACGTGGTCGCTGGATGCACGCGCCACACAACAGGTGATGAGCCTACTCCAGGAGCCGCCGGCCCAAGGAAAATATGAGGCGCTCAAGAGGATGCTTCTCCAGCGCTATACCCTTTCTGACAGTGAGAGGGCAGAGAGGCTCCTAATGTGTTCGGAGTTAGGGGACAAATCAGCAGTGGAGCTGATGGAGAGCATGTTGGCGCTGAGTGGGGAAGAAGACGAATGTTTCCTGTTTGCCCACTTGTTCCTCAGGAACCTACCGGCTACAGCGAGGGCGATTCTGGCCAACTCGCTGCAGCTGGTTGCTAAGGACTACCGCGCCCTGGCGCAGGAAGCGGACCACATCATTTCAGCGACCAGAACTCTCAGCGTGCAGACAGTGGCACCGGCATTCATGAGGGACTCCAGCAAGGTCGAGGAGCCGTTCGTGGTAGCCGGGACGGACACCAGAAGACGAAGGAACGGGGCGATTTGTTTTTATCATCGCCATTTCGGCTCGAATGGCCAACGCTGCCTGTCGCCATGCCAATTCAAGAAGCTGGGAAGACGGCACTTTTGGAATTCAGTGGCAGCTGCAACAGATGGTGACAGGAACAGACTGCTTTATGTCATGGACGCACACTCGGCAAGACGGTTTTTGGTGGACTCCGGCTACCGGAAGAGCCTCATTCTGCTGGTCAACGCAGACAGGGTGGCAGGATGCAGGAGTCTTGAGCTCACGGCTGCCAACGGATCCACCATCAGGACATTTGCCGAGTGGACACTGATGATATGCTTACACGGACGCAACTTTCAGTGGGACTTTGTGATAGCTGCATGTTCCAGTCCCATTTTAGGAGCAGATTTTCTATGCACTTATGGATTGTTAGTCGATGTTGCTAATAGGAGATTAGTGGATGCTGTCTCGTTTACTTCACTGCCCTGCACAGCTCGGGGGGCTGGGTCGACAACAGTGGCTAACGTTATAGCTCCAGTGGGATAAGTACCAACATTTGCTTGCACAGCTCCCAGCACTCACGATCCCGACTTTTCCAGCTACGGTAACGAAACACGGGTTGAGCATTTTATAACGACTAAAGGCCCGGCGGTGTTCGCATGTCCTCGCCATTTGGACACAGCTAAAATGGCCAGCGCACAAGAGGAGTTTGTCAACTTAGAGCAGTTGGGCATCATCAGGTGCTCCAACAGCCCGTGTGCATCTCTGCTACACATGGTGCCCAAAGCTGATGGGTCGTGGCAACCGTGCGGTGATTTCCGGCGCTTGAACAACGCTATGGAACACGATCGCTATCCTATTTCACACATCCAGGATTTTTCTGTGCACCTAGCCGGGGCGTGTGTTTTTTCCAAAGTGGATCTGGTCCACGGATACCACCAGGTCCCGTTGCGTGCAGAACACGTACCAAAAACAGCGGTAATAACTCCTTTCGGCCTTTTCGACTTTTTATGCATGCCGTTCGGATTAAAAGGCGCGGCGCAGACTTTCCAGAGAATGATGGACGCAGTGTTTAGCGACTTGTCCTTCATTTTTGTCTACTTAGACAACGTTCTGGTAGCCAGCACGTCCGAGGAGGAGCACAATGCCCCATCTCAGGACAGTTTTCCATAGGTTGGAAGCGCACGGGTTGATAGTTAACCCGGCAAAGTGCCAGTTTGGTGTGCCAGTGATTGACTTTTTGGGCCACCGCATTTCGCCGGAGGGTGCTATCCCGTTACCGGACGAAGTGCACACTGTGTCGGACTTTCCACGCCCGCAGACTATGAGGGCACTACAGGAGATTTTGGGAATAGTTCATTTTTATAACCACTTCCTTCTCCTTCCCCGGGCAGTCCAGCTGATGCAGCCTTTGTATGTTATGCTTAAAAAAAGAAGCCAGTGGAAGCCATCGACTGGACTCCCGAGCGAGTCCAGCCTTTTACTAAAGCCAAAACAGCACTTGTGGATGCCGCGTTGTTAGCCCATCCAGACCCATCTCCATGAATAGCGCTCATTACAGATGCATCTGACATTGCCATAGAGGCAGTAGTGGAGCAGCGCGTCTCAGGTTCGTGGTAGCCACTCGCATTTTTCAGCTGCACTTTGCGTGACACCGAACGCAAGTACAGCACGTTCGATGGAGAATTGCTGGCTCTCCATCTGGCGACGCACCATTTCCAGTTCTAGCTGGAGGGGTGTGAGTTCACTGCGTTCGTGGACCATCAGCCGCTGATGTACGCAATGGCCAAGGTCTCGGAAACATGATCGGCCCAGAAGCAACGGCATTTTACGGAGTTTACTCTCAACATTCAACACGTTGCCGGTAAGCTCAACGTCGTGACCGATTGCCCGTCGAGCACGTTAGTCTCCCTGGTCTACATGGGAATAGAGTTCCCTGCCATGGCTGCGGAGCAAGCTGGGGACGCAGACATTTGCGTGCTCCAGTCTTCGCCAACGGGGTTAAGGCTGGAGAGCAGGGTGGTGGAAGAAGAGTGCTCTCCCTTACTCTGCAACATCTCCACCAGCCACCCACGCCCGGTGGTCCTGAGATCATGGCGCCGTCGCATTTTTGACTCGGTCCACTCCCTTTCGCATCCGGAAGTGCACGCTTCGGTGAAACTGGTGGGTGTGAAATTCGTCTGGCCACGCTTGCACAAAGACGTGAAAGAGTGGGCTGCAGCTTGCGTCGCATGCCAGCAGGCCAAAGTGCACAAGCACACCAGACCTCCCCTCGAGCCGTTCCAAATCCCGGCTAAGAGGTTTGACCACATCCACGTGGATTTGGTGGGACCTCTCCTGCTGTTGCAAGGTTTCACACACCTTTTGACAGTCGTGGACCACACCACGTGCTGGCCTGAAGTGGTCCCACTGGCTTCTACCACGTCTGCAGAAGTGGCGCGCGCTTTTTTGTTGACTTGGGTTGCACGTTTCGAATCATCATCGGACATCACATTCAATAGAGGTCCACAATTGGTTTCAGAACTCTGGTCCATGATGGCTAAGAGCCTGGGGGTCAAAATTCACCGCACTACCGCGTACAACCCCCAGGCTAACGGGTTATGTGAGCGTTTTCATAGGTCACTTAAAGCAGCGCTCAGAGCTTCGCTCACAGACACAAATTGGGTCGACCGCCTGCCTTGGGTTCTTTTAGGGTTGCGTTCCACAGTTAAGGATGAGTTGGCAACCTCCCCGGCAGAACTCATTTTTTCTCAACCACTGCGGATCCCTGGAAAATTTTTACTGAAAAACTCCGCACCCGAGGCCGATCCGCCCACACAATTTTTACACAGTACGGAGGCTGTTTGCGTACCGGGCCTGGCCCACCATTGTTTTCCCTGCACATTCATCCCGAAAAGCTTGCAGAACGCCAGTTTTGTTTTTGTTAGGCACAATGTGCACCGGACCCCGCTGTGCCCACTGTACGACAGACCGTTTAGGGTGTTGGAACCTGGGGGGAAACATTTTGTATTAGACTTGGGGGGACGTAGGGAGGCCATCTGCATCAACACGCTGAAACCCGCTTTTGTGTTGGCAGACGAGCAGGTGGTATTGGCCCAAGCTCCCCGGCGCGGACACCCACTGTTGGTGGCTCCGCAGGTTGGTGATTCCTCAGCAGGGATCGGCACTCGCGAAGCTGTTGTTTCTCCCCCTCCCTTTTTCCCTCAACAGACTGATGTGCCCTCCTGTACACCCGCCAGCACGGCAGTTCGACAGGATTGGCGACCCCCCGCTACAGCCGCTACGGGTGCCAGCTCAAGCCCAAAGGATGGGGGGGTTAAGGCCCCTTCTGGGTGTTAGGGGTGGGGGGGGCATGGTGTTGGACTTCTCCACCCAGGGGACAATGGACCGAAGGAGGACGTGTCACCGGGGGGTATCAGATGGGACAGTAAGGACTATGCACCCCCCTGGGGAGAGGAGTAAATGCTGGAGAGAAGTGTGTTGGAGCGGAGCTGGCGTTATGTTAATGTGCCACACATTCTTTGTTCAAACAACAATGGTTATGGTCGGAAGTGTCGGGTCTCGATGCATGGGAAAAAAGGTATAAAAGAGGAATGCACAGAGACCTGACAGTCTTTTTTGCTGTAAAATATGCTGGAGGAAGAATAAAGTAATTGTGTCGTCCAGCTCGTTGTCTCGCCTGCCTCCTTTCTCCACAATATAGTATTAACCTAACAGCATTTACAGTCTTTTTTTGAATGATTATACAATTTTCTCTTATTTTGATATTCAGTAACACATAAATATTTAAATAGACATATTAAATGTCCTGCTTTGAGCAAGTTATTTAGCTGGTTGAAGTGGAAACAATGTAAGTCAATATAAATATCTCACTATTTGAGTCTTACACAGTTGATGAACTGTATTAAGGGTTAGGGAAAATTAAATTATGTAACTTAGATCATTTGTTTGCAACACTCCTATAGACGTGCAATAAAATTACTGCTAAAGTTATATTTTTATTTTTTCCGTTATTTTTTTTTTTTACCTCAAAAAGCAGGAACACTTTGCAGATAACTCAAATTTTACCCCTACATTTACAAAAGAAGAGCGTCTATGCTGAAGTCCGCAGTAAGACTAAAGCCTCCTTCACACTGGATAAAGACCCCGCTACGGTGCCCACAACCTACAAGATCTATTGGAAAAATTGGAAAACGTCCTTCAGTATGAAGGCAATCATGACACTTCTATGCTTATCCCTCCTATTTTATGCTATTTTCCACATTCCTGAGACGCTCTCCTGTGCCCGAACCAGTAGCACTTTCCCTTCATGATCCTACCACGTACACCCACAATCGCATCGTGCTCCAAACACGCCCCGGGCTCGGCCCCCCTCAAACCCTTTCAGGATGCAGCTGTGCACTAGAAGGTCATGTCACGCTCACACATAACTGCTGCCACGTTTATCAATGTGCTAAAAATTCTTGACAACCAGTGCATACCAGTGTGCGTGCGCTCCATGACACAACATCGCACTGAATTGAACTGAATCCTGGTGAGTGAAATGTGTTCTGGAGGATACAATTCAAGCGAGTAAGAACAGAGACGCGTCTGCAGTCCTCATCCGTTTCTTCCATGTGGATACTATGAATCCAGCTTAAGAAATGGCTGTAGTTCACTTAGTAGCCATACTGGGAAAGCTAAAACTAGAGTTTCCAAAATTTCCATACAATACAGTATTTTTAAGAAAATGGATAAATAATCTATATGCAGATATTCTTAAACCTTCTGAAGGCTGTCGTCTCCAAGACATATTGACTATTAGCTTTCAATACTATTGAAACTGTGTAATTACTTCTTAGTTGGAATTCAGTGTACGTGTGGGCTGCATCTTTTAATTTGCATGTGACAAACCGACCGGCTGCGCTCAACTGTGTGACTCATGCACGGCGAATATCACTGACGTTCAAAATTAGACAGTCAAACATGTTTCATTTTGCTTCACACATTAGTGGAACAAGCTGGCAACTTGTGCTGCCTAAATTTGCATGATATTATCACATTCTGCAATACACTGTATGTGGTTTGCTTTTGATTAAAATGTTTGTCTAACTCTGGGCCTTTGAAAGGGTTTAAAAGTGCATCACTAAATGGCATGTGGAGCCGGGGCTTTGTAAAGTGATTGCTAAAGACTAAGAGCTTTGCTGTGGTATTAGTTTACTTTTGGACCAAGTGAAGGAAGTTGAGGTAATATTTTTTTGTGCATCTGTAGTCACGGTGATCCTTTTCTGTATATTTAATATACTTGTGCGTTCTCTCCTTTGTCTTCACTCTTGTCTTATGCACATAAATCTAACAGGATAAGAAGAAACACAGAGGTCCCAGCACCAGAATCACACCCAAGTCCAGAGAATTCATCGAAACAGATTCCTCCTCCTCCTCGTCAGAATGCCAGTCTGATGCAGAGGAAGCCATCAAAATCCCCCCTCTGCCACCCCAAATGACACGCTCTGCGATTAACACACAGACTCTGTCCAACACGCACATGCATGCGCCTCTCCTCCCCTGCCTTGGCTCGGCTGGTAGCACGGGGAGTCTGGGAACATTTGGAGGGAAGGGCCTTCGAGTCAAAGATGGTAGCAATGTGAACACTAATGGTAGCAGCAGCAGTAGTATTAGTAGCATCAGCAGCAGCAGTAATGGCAGCAGTGGTAGCTGTAACTCCCTGAGCATTAGCAACATAAGTGGCTCATTTGGTACTTCTGTTCCTGATCCTGGAGGGTTAGGAGGGCAGAGCAAGGAAATAGAGTCCATGTCACCACCTTCCAATCTAGGGCACGAGGTGCCTCTCTCCCCCTTGAGGGAATACCATGAGATCCAGAGTTTATGGGTGAAAATTGACCTGAGCTTGCTCAGCAGGGTGCCAGGCCAGGGCATGGGGGAAAGGTCCAGGGTTGCAGAGAGGGATGGAAGTGAAGGGAGAGACAAAGAGAGACAGGGCGAGAGGGAGAGGATAGCTGTGGCAGAGAGAGAAAGACAGAAGCAGGAAGAGAGAGAGTGGCCACAGCTGAGAGAGAGACAGAAGCTGGTGAAAGGCGAGAGACAAGAAGAAGAAAATGAAGGATTAGCGCAGGACCGAGAGAGGCAAGGTGACAGAGACAGATTAATAGAGAGGGAGAGGCAGACGGAGAGAGAGGACAGGGAAAGATTTGGGCTGGGGGAGAGGGAGAAGGCAGCGACGAGGGATAGGGAGAAGATATGTCAGGGTCTGGGGGTCTTGGACAACCCCACTGTGCAAGAACAGAGTAATTCCCGGCTGCCTGGGAGAACAGAGAGGGGGGAGAATGGAGGTAAACACAGAAGGCAGGCAGCGGCAAACATGGTGGTTCCAACAGAGAAACACACCAGCAAGAGCAAGAGGAAACACAAGGTGTGACTCTGGACTTCACTCATATGAACCCATAAAAATTCTGTTATTTGTATATATGACACCTTTTCACATTTGTTCCTGCCTTTTATATACTAGTCTGAACATGCAGAGTCATCAGTCAACTGCAGTAAGAAGCTGAAATTGGATAAAGATTGTCTGCTCCTCCCACCCTGCATCTCACCAATACACAACCACAAGAACAACTCCACAGAGTGAGTATCAGCAGTGAAAACCCACCAGATTAGCTCTGTGAAGTGATTGAGACTGCACTGTAACAGGATGTACATCAGGATTTTAGACCGCTCTTTCAGTATCCCCGGACTTTATGAACTGACATTACACTTTGGTTTCTACAGTCTGCATTTTGGTGAGAGGACTCTGGTAGGGTTTTGGACCCAAAAGTGATGATTTTTAGATGAAAATTTTAAGTTGAAATTTTCGGCTCCTTTTCTGGCAAGCTTGGTGAACAATCAGCATCCAGAGCCTAAATGGATACAGCACACAGACACAGATTACTGCTGATTAGTACCAAATAACAATGTGCTGAAATTTAAAATATCAATCACCAAAACTGAGCACGAACTCCTGCGACAGGCTGCCCTACACAGCACCCTACATTATTAGTAAATCATTTAAAATTCTCCAGAAGACACCAGCATTTCAAGGTGACTTGAATTAGTAGAGATGAGGCTTAGCAGTAAGGGCCCCCTTTACAAAACATAGAGATTGTTGGATGACCATTGAGAGATCAAAAATTGGCCCGCTCTCTCAATGATCTCCTAAAGCCCTGAAAAAGCCATTTCTGTGCAAATGTTTGGAAGATGGTAAAAAAAAATAAAAAAAATTCTGCAACTTTCATGGCAATATGTAGAGATCTTTGAAAGATCCTTGAGAGACCACTGAGACCAGGAGAGATTGCTGAGGGATCATTGAGTTTCTTGGGTGACCACACACACACACACACACACACACACACACACACAGAGCAAGGAAAATAAGTATTGAACACGCTGACATTTTTCTCAAACATATTTCTGATGGCGCCACTGACCTGAGATTTTCACCAGATATCAGTAACAACCCAAGTAATCCATCCATACAAAGAAATCAAGGCAACTGTGCTCACAAATAACTTATTTTTAATAAGGTGGAATGACACAGGGAATAAGTATTGAACACATGAAGAAAAAGAGGTGCAATAAGGCATAGAAAGCCAAGAAATCAGCTGAAATCCATCAGAATTTAGGAAGCTATCCCATCCCCCATCAGTGCAAATTAATTTTAGCTGGTTAAGTCCTGACTGATACCCTTTGAAAAGGTCTGTGAATATCAGATTGTCACACCACAAAGAACTCATGATGGGTAGAAGCAAAGAGCTCTCTCTAGACCTCCACAACCTTATTGTTCCAAAGCATAATGTTGGCATTGGTTACAGGCGTATTTCTAAACTGCTGAATGTTCCAGTGAGCACTCTTGGAGCCATCATTCGGAAGTGGAAAGAACATCATTTTACCATAAACGGGCCACAACCAGAACCTCCTCACAAGATTTCTGAGAGAGGAGCCAAAGACCACTTGTGCAGCTCCAGAAAGACCTGAAGTTAGCAAGTACTGCTGTTTCAAAGAAAACAATAAGTAATGCACTCAACCGACATGGGCTCTATGCCCGCTCACCTTGCAAGACTCCATTGCTGAAAAAAAAAAGCATGTTGAAGCTCATTTAAAGTTTGTTGCACAATATTTGGGCAACCCTGTAAAATACTGGAAGAATATAATCTGGTCAAATGAGACCAAAATTTAACTTTTTGGATGCCACAACACACAACATGTTTGGAGGAGAAATGGTACTGCACATCAGCCCCAAAACACCATACCAACAGTGAAGTTTGGAGGTGAGAGCATCATGGTGTGGGGGTGTTTTTCAGCACATGGTACAGGCAGACTTCATATAATTGAAGGAAAGATGAATGGACAAATGTACAGAGACATCATTGATAAGAACCTGTTGCCATCTGCCAAGATGCTTAAGATGAAACAAGGGTGGGCATTTCAGCAAGACAATGATCCCAAACACACAGCCAAGGAAGCTCTCAACTGGCTCCAGAGAAGGAAAATAAAGCTGCTAGAATGGCCCAGTCAGTCACCTGACCTGAATCCAATTGAAAATCTATGGAACGAATTGAAGATCAGAGTTCGACGGAGTGAAGAAGCCTCACCGTTACAGGCCCGGTACCGTGGCTCTGAGAGAGATCCGTCGCTACCAGAAATCCACGGAGCTGCTCATCCGTAAGCTGCCCTTCCAGCGCCCGGTGAGGGAAATCGCTCAGGACTTCAAGACCGACCTGCGCTTCCTGAGCTCCGCCATCATGGCTCTGCAGGAGGCCAGCGAGGCCTACCTGGTGGGTCTCTTCGTGGACACCAAACTGTGCACCATCCACGCCAAGAGGGTCACCATCATGCCCAAAGACATCCAGCTGGCCCGCCGCATCCGCGGAGAGAGAGCTTAGACTTTCTGCTGCACATTCACCAACCACAATGCTCCGCACTGTGTGTGTGTCTCTCTCTCTCTCTCTCTCTCTATATATATATATATATATATATATATATATATATATATATATATATTGTATATATATATATATATATATGTGTGTGTATACTAGCTGTTCTTGTTTTTTCTTGCCTTCTGATTGTTGCTCTGAGTGTTGCTATCCCTGTGCTGTTGCAATCCTGGAATTTCCCCATTGTGGGACTAATAAAGGCTTATCTTATCTTATCTTATCTTATTTTTCCCGCTGTATATTATATATTTCTTGAGAGCTTTCTAGTGTTCTTCTACCTCCTTTACACAGGTATGGAGATTCTTGAGAGCTCATACAAAGATTGCTGAGAGACCATTGTGAGACCAGTGAGATTGTTGACTGCTCATCCATTTCATCAATCTTCCAATGATCTCTCAGCGATCTTTCAATGGATGCCAAATTTTTCCACCCTGAAGGTGGAGATGGCTGCCAGATCAGTGAGGGATTGCTTGGCGTTCGATGAAAGACCAATAGAATTCATTGAAATATTGCTGAGAGACCACTGGGAGAACTTGTTGAAGCTCATTGAGAGATCTTGGCAATTGCTGGAAGCTCACTGAAAGATTGTTAAGAGATCTGGCCATTTTTTCATCTCTCAACAATCTCCACCCCTGTGTAAAGGGGAAATAAGGGACTGACTGTAGCTGCCTACATGGCAATCACTATATTTTTACCTGTAAGTTTAAGTTTCTATCATATTCACAAGGGTAATTTAAAAAAGTCAGTTATAGGGGAAATATATTCTTAAAGCTGCTGACATGACGTAGCTGAATTTGAACATTTTTAACATGGAAATATGTCAAGATGACTCAAGTGGATGCAACTTTTTGGAACTCTGCATTGGTTTCATTTCTTTTAAGCTCCATGCAGTCTTGGTAGATCAGAAATGCCAATGTAGCCTCAAGGAAAGGCATCAATTAGAGGAAAAAGCCAAAATAATCACACAAGATAAAGCTGTAAAAGCTATAAAGCTATAAAAACAGAAGTAGAAGATGAGGCTAAAACAAAAATAAATATGAAGATGAACGGTTTTAAATGGTGTCAGCACTTAGAGGTACTGTACTTGCAGTCCTTAATCACAGCATAAAATCTAAAGGCCGTTGAAGGCTTTTGTTGTGTACTCAGACACAGTTAAAAAAAAAATCCTGCTGAAGGCCCAGGAGACCCTCCTGTTTCTTAGAGTGGAAACACCTCAGACGAGTTGGCTGGTGTAAGAACTCGAACTGCTTTAAAGACAAGTTAAGATTCTTTAAATCAATACCGACACAGACAGGCAACCAATGGGAGGACTTTAAAATCAGTCTAATGCGCTTTTTCATTCTAGGCTTGGTCAGCAGAGTTCTAAATCAATAACAACTTTTTGGGGGAGACCAGAGGATTACGGCTGTCTGGCCAACTGGATGTAAGAGCGTGCATTAGTGTCTCTGCCTTGCTCATGCAACACCATATTTGTCTTGTGGAGAAAATGTTTGGCTCTTGTGGTTACTGGAAACTTGAAAGCAAAGCTGCTTGCTGTGGTTCTCTGATGAGCTCTCAGTGTCTTAAAGATCCCCAATTTATCCTCAATAGGTCTCCTTCATAGGTGGCATTTTACAATGAGTTTCTGCCCGTATAAAAAAGCAAAATTGAAATCTTTTCTTATGGTCAATAAGTTAAAGACATCACATTTGTTAATAGTAAAAAGCATATCACCTCATTAATGGTAGTAGATGAAAGCTTTGTCTAAATATTTACTAGAAATGAAATTTCTGCATTTCTTTGGTTTTTAACCCAAGTGTGATTTAATTCACATATCTCAAAGATTGATACTGTTAATAGTTAATTACATCGTTTAAGGTAGTAACATACAATTTGAAGTTAGTATGCAAAAAAAATCTTGTTTATTAAGTCTGGCATTTTTAAAATCCTAAAAAGCAGATTTATGATTGATATTTTGGAGATCTTAATTTAAAAAGAAAAGGTGGTAGGGAAACATAGGTGTTACTAATCACATTAACACTTTCCTGCTTCTCTTACACTAATTTTTTCACACATATCCAAGGAAAATCTGTGGTTTTCAAATTTTCACTTACGAAAAATCAAATGTTTATATTTGTTATGCTGCTAAGTTTTTTAAGACAATAATCACAAGACACTGCAAGCGTCATGATCATACAAGGCAAGGACCCAATTGCGTGGCTTATATTGTTATTTTCTTCAGATCTTAGTCACCCTAGTAGCCATCCCTGTTACCACCTGGTTCACTCCAGCCCATCTCCCAGTGGTTTTGTTGTGATTCCGCGGTGGATCATCCGTACCGGCACACCGGTCGCTGCAACGCAATGCCAAGAACTCCCCCAGATGCAGTTCTCGGCAGGCAGGGGGAGTACACCCGTACACCAGTACGGGTGTTCTGCCATGGAATCATGACGAAACCACTGGGAGATGGGCCGGAGTGACGTGAAGCACACCAGCAAGGTGGTAACAGGGATGGCTATTAGGGTGACTAAGATCTGAAGAAAATAACAATATAACCTGTGCTTACAGCCAGCATCCTGGTACCAATGCTAGCTTGGGGGATAATAGCTCAGGGGCTAATAGGCTGCCTGTAGCTGGCCATGAGAGTCAGCAGCCTCTGGGTTGCTGCAATCAAAATGGCCCAGGACCAGAGGCTGCTGGCTCTCACGGCCAAGTCCTCCACCATCCTCCGGGGCTCCATGGGACTCCACTCTGCTCTCGCGGGCAGCATAGTCGCTCCAGCTCCCAGCTGACAGTGGAAGCAGAGCAGAGTCACACAGAGCAAGACACTGCCCTTTTTTTTTTTTTTGTTACTTATTTGTACCCGTAGGTAGATTTGGTTTGCAGTCTGGTGACAAGCCACCGGCTGCTGGTCGCTGCGTGCGCGAGCGCCCTAAACCTACATGTTTTTGGTGTGCGGGAGGAAACCGGAGAAATCCCGGAGTAAACCCACGCAACACGGGGAGAACATGCAAACTCCACACAGCTCACTGTTGGTCGGGGGCTGGGATCGAACCCACGATCTCATGATCCCCGCGATCCCCCAGCCGAGGGTAAAACTGTGCTGCCACAGTGCTAAACCACTGCGCCACCGTGCAGCCCTTTGAGAACCCTTGGCTCGGTAGCTCAGCTCAGCTCAGCCAGCAGCCTCGGGTCACAGGCCTGGTCTTGGTTGCGGCGATTGGCCGGGGGGCGGGGGGGGGGGGGTGCAGTGCTAGTGATTTGTTGTGGAATCACAGCAAAATTATTGGGAGATAGGCCGGACTGACACGAGATACAGTGAATCACAGAGCTGCTCATCCGAGCTAGGAGACTAGAAGCTAGTCAGCTATAATGGCTAACTGACGTAAAAGGGAGGGAGTTGAATAGGTGAAGGACGGTTCTTAAAGTGACAGGCTTTAAATCAAAGTGTTTCAAGAAAGCCAGGAAAAATAGAAAACGAATTTGCTTCAGTAATTTAAAACATTAAAGAAAATGTGAACAAATATATCACAAACATTTCATTAAGACGTGAGCCATTAAAATCTGGAAAAAATGCAGTCAATGACCCCTTTAATACAAAAGGAATGTAGAAAATATGTGAAAAAACAACACAAAATAGATGCATTGCAAAAGTTATACATTAAAACAGTAACACTAACCTATAAAGTATTATTTGCTGTTAATTTTATAGTCAAACTCTTAACCTGAAACCTTGAAAAATAAATTTGTGAACCCTGTGGGGTAACAATAGCATTTTTACTTTTTTTCACCTAAATTACTTGCTTTAATAGATGTTCTATCTAAACTGTTGCGAATATAAATTTCAAACAACATATCTTCCAAAAATAAGCTGCTTATAGATGAAGTGAACTATAAAAATCACAACTTATACTAGTGGTGCCCATCCATACTCTTAACCCTACATGCATCCTTGTGTGACTGTTATAGATACCAGAACAGGTGAACTTTACTTGAGACTGAATAATTTTAGGAAGGCTTAACAATTTCAATGTGGTGACAAAGCCACGAGACATGCAAGCTCAGTTCAAGCTGTGACACAGAAATGACAAACCATGAATCTTGGCTTTCCGCGTGAATTATTAAAAACACCCCAAGCAGACTGTCGCTATAAATAAGCCTCCATGTGACGGCTACAGAGGAAATATTTTTATAGCATTTCAACCTTATCAAAAAGCATACAGCAGCATGAAGTGTGGGGGGGAAGACGGAGTGACCTGAAGATGAACTTGCGACACTGGAGCAGACGGCTCAGGCTGTTTATCATCCAGGAGGCGTTTCATTGAAGGCCGAAATTGGCTGGTGTCATTGTTGCGTTCAGACCCACTTAGCAGTTTCTTCTGACTTTTGACAAGCTGCTTTGAAATTTATTAGCAGTCACCTTTATTTGTGACCCCCCCCCCCCCCACAGGCTTTACACATGTAAAGTTTCTTTTGTTATAGAACATTTGAAAAGTGGAATGTTATGTGTTGTTCCTCGTTCTTTTTCCATTCTATCTAAATTTGTTTCAGATGTTTGGGTCCATATGACACAAACACAATAGTGGATTGATTTTATACAACATAAGAATCAACTGAATATTTTTTTTCAAATATTCTTAAAGCTCTTAAACCAAAATATTTCTTGTATTTTGTTAACATGTAAATCGTATGCATACATACATTAGTGTACAGCATACATTACCTCTTTTTTTCTATAATCCTAATAAAAATATTTTAGTTAAAGTTTCACGGTGAATACCATGAACTGGCGCTGTGTCACAGTTGGGATTAGGATTTTTGCTATATGATTACTGCACACAGAAATATTATTGATGTTGTTGAGTTTATTTTGAATAATTATAAAACCAAGTCATCATTGTCTCCATGTGTCCCCATGGACACTTGTAATCAAAACAAAAACATAATTTCTTCCATAGTTCGAAAAAAGAGAAAAGAAGAAAGTCATCAGAGAACATCTTTAAAAAGTAAATCCTTAACTTTGCCCGAAAACGAGTAGGACGAAGCCTGATGCTTATCTAGTCCTACTGCTTTATTCTCGACACCTTTAACTACAATCATTTTATATGTGAATTTGAATTATGATATCATTATTACGGTATTGACAAGACCTCTAGAAAGCTGCATATGAGCATCTTTATGTAAGGAAATGGGAGTGGAGCATAAAACTTTATTGCTCTATACTCCAAGGTCCGGTGGTTGTTGCGTGGAAAGGTGTTCTACCCACATGCATGGGCACAGAGAGAAACTAAAATTGTTTTTGACTGAGAGGTGCGATGACACAAAGCTGTTTGCAAGTAATGACTGGTATGCAAGGCCATCATACCTGACAGATATATTTCAGCATCTGAATGAAATGAACACATGAATGCAAGGCAAAGGTGAAAACCTGCTCACAAGCACAAACAAAATAAATGGATTCTGTTCAAAGGTACACCTCTGGCAAAAACATCTGGAAAGTGCCAACCTTGACATGTTCCTTCCAGGACATCAACTTTGTGTTCATCTAAATAGGCCCAAGTGTCACAATGAGTGAGTATAAACTAATTACAATACTAAATTATCATTACATATGCTGTAATCGGCTATAGTGTGTCATTTTGTAACATTCTTAGTTGGTGGGGTTCCCTGAGATGGGGTTTTTTTTTTATGTAAAAAGGGTTCTTTGGAACAAAAAAAGGTTGAATAACACTGGCTTAATATGAAAGCACCAAGGTGCTGATGCCTCAGTGCCTGTGGCATGGCAACATGGGGGGCTGTAAAAAAGTCACAGTCCGACCTCTACTGGCTCGGGATAATTATTACAATATCTTTTTCCGCGGCTGCATTGACCAGAATGGTGAGTTAAATTTTTGTTTATTTTGAAAGCAAAGCCTTATTTCAAAATTATGGCAAATTAAAAGTTGAGAAAATATGGCGATAAAGTGATACAAGCCTTTAGTTTCACTTAATTTTGATTGGGCGAGCTGAAAAGCTGGTAACAGGCAGATACACACACACACACACACACACACACACACAGAGCCATACACAGATGCATCAATAGACTACCGTATGCCTCCTTTGCACCAAGGCATAATAACATTAACATTTAGGGCTGTTGCGGTAGAGGAATTTCCCCTGTGGTGACGGTGGACAGCTCAACACCGTGGTATGCCGTATTATTGCAAATGTTTTTAGGACCCTGTGGACTCGTAATTTAAACAGGGTTTATAACTTATGTGGCAAATGAGGGAAGCTGTGAGAGGCTCGCTGCAGCTCCGCTCTCAACTTTATGTGCGTGTGTGACAACTGTGTGGAGCTCCCGTCTTCTTACAGGCATGAACTGCTGATTCTGTTAAAAAAAAAAAAAAGATAATTTTCATAAAGCAGTGGCGGTAACTAACGAGGTGTGTGGACTGGAGACTGCAGCAACATTCAGCTTATTTAAGCAGGACCGTCTCCGTACAGCACCCTGCGTGGCTCTTGTCTCCGTGATTTTTGCCGCTCTCTAAAAAATCATGTTAAAACAAGCTGCTCTCGGAGCTCATGCACAGGAGCATACACAGTCAGGACCATACACACGCTGCTCAGAAGGAAATAACACGCTTTGTGCCCTTTCAGTGCTCACTGGCACAACTGTATTTAACAAAGAGTCCAAACGCTTTCACCACTAACTGCCTGCTGGAGTCCGTCTGGAGAGAGTGCCCCAAACAGTGCTGTCGCTGGCAGCACCTGGCAGCGGCAGCACCATGTGCTGTGGAAGCTTCTAGAGTACCGAGTGCAAAAATGCTGTTGGCAATAAAAATACACTTCATTTAACAATTTATTTAATAATCAATAGGGGCATATAAGTGAACGAGATATAGCCACACACAAAAAAAAGTGAACACAGCGGTTGTTGCGGTTGGTCGTTTTCCTCCGCGGTAGGCGTGTCCGTAGCGCGGTATTACATAATTGCGGTTATTGCGACAGCCCTATTACCATTGGTTTGTTTCTAGTTGTTTTCATCGATACTGTGTGTCTAAGACTGTGCTGTGCATCCACAGACAGTGGATTGTTTTTGTTTGTTTGTTCCATGTAGTTGGGCAATAAAGTATTCAGGGACTTAAAATGTTCATGCTATCAGCACAATAACAGTCAGTGGTTTTTGGCGTTGTGCCCAGAGCACCGAAAGTTGACAGCAGTTCAACATTTGGAATGTTGCACTGTTCGTCAAAAGCAAACCTCTAACCAATGAATGAATGAATGAATGAATGAATGAATGAATTTATTTCGGATAATACAGTACAGGTTAAAAGAAACTGTATAATATAACAACAAGGTCAAATTAGACAAAGACTCCTTCTACTAAACAATTCC
Organism: Pholidichthys leucotaenia; assembly: GCA_020510985.1. Taxonomy (NCBI): domain Eukaryota; kingdom Metazoa; phylum Chordata; class Actinopteri; order Cichliformes; family Pholidichthyidae; genus Pholidichthys; species Pholidichthys leucotaenia. The sequence goes on from CM035840.1 coordinate 368,172,670, forward strand.
ACGTGAGTTATCCGAAATGGGTGATGGCTGAAGCCGCAGCTTATATTGCCCACCCATATTCCATCCAAGAATTCAAAAGAAAAAAGAGTAAACAAGACAAGAGTGATTACAATTTAGAACAAAGCTAAGACAAAGTGTGACTGAGAGAAAAAAAAAAGAAAACTAAGCTAAGCTAAGTTAAGCGGTTACTATTCAAGACAAATCTAAGACAGAATGTCACAGAGAGAAAAAAAAAAACAAGTGATCAGAATTAGGCTAAAACTATTTATGATCAATATTTGGAAGCAAAATCTTGAAGAGATGTGTGCTTTATAACTAGTTTGTTGTAAATGTAGAGTCTCAATGTAAAACAGCAAAGTGTTTTTCAGACTGCTTAAGCACTCAGAAAAGGTCCAGAGTGCTTCCAGCAGAACGAGCACTGTCTGTGGAAATGCAATTTAATTGTATGAAAATGTTTTTAAAAAAAACTGTTGCTCTTAATGGCCTATGGAAAATCAGCTAGGTAACGGACACATGATATATGCACATCATAAATATATAATCAGTTAACATAATGACCTAAATATAGTGGTTTTCATCACTACCAAATGCACTGCAGCAACTCCAATTGGGATCCTTTTTTAAGATATAAAGCACTTTAATGTATGTGGGTACACTATTGTTTGTACACTACATACTAATAAAACATGAAAATAATGCACTTAACACCAAATTCTTCTACTGTGAAGACAATAGGTATAAAAAGCTAAAAAAAATCTTGCAATAATTAAGCCTAAAAATATATACTTGCTGCTGTTAGCTAATTAGCAAGTGGAGGTATTATCATTGACACTTACAGCATCTCTCTCCAACTGTGTCATGAATGCCCTTCAGGGCAGAGAGGTGAGACCCATGTGCTGAACTGTAAGTTTGGGCAATTTATTAAAAAACAAACAACAAACGTAAAGTTCAACAAGGTGCTCAAAATACAAAATAACAACGAGGGGGAAAACTTGCAAGAATAGCGCACCAGAGCAGAAATAGGCTCTGGTGGAGATGAAGAGAGGCTTGTAGATACACTTGATGAATCAAGGCAGCGGCAAATGGGAATGAAATAACTCCCCTTAAATAGGGTCAAAACCATATACATAAGTGGATGCAGGTGTGGGTTCACAGGAGTGGGCAAAAAGGTAACAATGAATGAAGATTGGGATCAACTGGAAGAGATGAGGGAGGAGCGGCTGTACTTGACAGCTGACAGGGCGACGCCCACACAGAGCACCAAACCAGAAACACCGCCTGACAGCTATCAACCCAGAGAAAGAACACCAAAGGACAAATAAACATCATCAAAAACAGACTAATAAATAATTACAAATTGAAATGAAACATGAGCATAACAAAATTGAAGCCTAAACAGAAAAATAGAAAGCAGTATTAAAACTCAAAAGGCACAAAATACAACAAATATATATAAATACAAGGAAAAAGCCACGAGACTGAGCCTGGCAGAATGTCCAGAGCTCAGCTCGTGACAAACTGGCTAAGAATTTTTGACGTTACGTTGGAAGGAACAGCAGTTCATCAGTGATTAAGCCTATATGTCCATACTCTGTAGTAATATACAGTAACTCTTTAAAGAGCCCCATTTGTATACTTCATTAATCCCAGAGGGAAATTAAAGGGTATCCACCTAAATGAGGCAGCCGTGGTGCAGTGCCAGTCCCTTCACCATTCACGCACGCATTCACACCTGGGGCCACTTTAGAGTCTCCAATTTACCTAACTCCTATATATTTTTTTAATTTTATTCATACAGGATATTTGTGACCTTGTATTGTCTGCCAAGCCAAAGAATAAAAAATAAAACGATACATAGATAAATATAACAAACATGACTGCATCTGTGGTCATTTTAGTGAATTTTTTTTTTTTTATTTATTTATTTTTATTTTCGGATAGTACATTACAGGTTAAAAGAAACTGTATAATATAACAACAAGGTCAAATTAGACAAAGACTCCTTCTACTATACAATTCCACGTGAGTTATCCGAAATGGGTGATGGCTGAAGCCGCAGCTTATATTGCCCACCCATATTCCATCCAAGAATTCAAAGGAGAAAAAAGAGAAAACAAGACAAGAGCGATTACAATTTAAAACAAGGCTAAGACAAAATGTGACTGAGAGAAAAAGAAAACTGAGCTAGTCTAAGTTAAGCGGTTACTATTCAAAAACAAATCTAAGACATAGTGTCACAGAGAAAAAAGAAAAAAAGAAAAACTAAGCTACAACACAACACAGGCTGGAAATGTCAATCCTTATGTGAGTTTACATGTCGTCTTGTAAATATGTTTAGAGTATTTCTTCCTTTAGTTTTTGTTTAAATTGTCCAAGCTTTGTACATGATTTTAATTCAGGTCCAAAATCGTTCCATAATCTGACTCCTTGCACTGAAATACAGTGTTGCTTGGTGGTTGTTCTCACTGTAGGCTTTTGAAATATACATGTTCCTCTGAAGTGATATCGTTTCTCCCTTGTTTGGAACAACTTTTGGATATTTGCGGGCAGTGATAGATTCTTCACTTTGAACATTATTATTGCGGTTTTAAAGTCAATCAGATCTTTCAACTTGAGAGTTTTTTGTTTAAGAAAAAGTGGGTTTGTTGGTTCCCTGTAAGCTGCTTTGTTGATTATTCTAATAGCTCTCTTTTGAAGCATAAAGAGTGGATATATGTTTGTTTTATATGTATTTCCCCATACTTCATTACAATATGTCATGTATGGGAGTATTAATGAATGGTACAAGGTGTATAGTGTGGGTTGATTCAGCAGATTTTTCACTCTGTGTAATATTGCAATTGATTTGGATACTTTACCTTTTATATAATTAATATGTGGCTTCCAACACAGTTTGTTATCAATTATTACTCCAAGGAATTTAGTTTTGGATACCCTTTCAATCTCTACACCATTTACACTGAGTTTGGGTACTGGGTAGTTGTGATGGTTGTTAAAGACTATAAATTTTGTCTTGCTTAAATTGAGCGTTAATTTGTTTGAATCAAACCACAGTTTCAGCTTTCCTAATTCCTTTCCGAGTGTATCCAGAAGTTGTTCCAAATTGTTTCCACTGCATAGCAGATTAGTGTCATCAGCAAACAATATTAAGTCCATTTTTTCTGAAACTTTACATATATCATTTATATACATATTGAATAATAATGGTCCCAAAACTGAACCCTGTGGGACTCCACAGGTGACCTTCAGTAACTCTGAGTTTTTGCTGTTAACACATGCAAACTGATATCTATTCTTTAAGTAACTACTTAACCAGGACAGTGCTACCCCTCTAATACCACAATTTTGTAGTTTCTTTAATAATAGATTGTGATCTATTGTATCAAATGCTTTTTTAAGATCCAGGAATACTCCAACTGAATACTCTTTATTTTCAATGGCTGTTGATATTTTTTCTGTAAATTCCATTAAGGCATATGCTGTTGTCCTTTTGTGTCTGAACCCATATTGCTGCTCACACAATAAATCATTCTTCAGTATGAAGTTGTCAATTCTCTCATAGAATATTTTTTCAAGTATCTTGGAAAATTGCGGTAAAAGTGAAATTAGTCTGTAGTTGGAGAGTTCCCCTCTGTCGCCTGTCTTGTAAATCGGAATTACTTTAGCTATTTTCATTGCATTGGGAAATATACCTGATTGGAGAGACAGGTTACAGATATACGTCAGTGGTTTCACTATGCATTCGATAACAGTTTTGACTAGTAGCATGTCAATACCATCGCAGTCAGTAGATGTTTTACTTTTGAACGATTTAACAATTTCAATGACCTCTCTTTCGTCTGTGTTCTTTATGAAGATGGTGTCTTTTACAGCAGTGTTATTGCATATTGTATCACCTGTAGGCGCCGTAGTGGGTATTTCTCGGGCCAGTTTAGGTCCAATGTTAACAAAAAAATTATTAAATTCATCTGCAGGTGAAGCTATATTCACATTCGGAGTCGATTTATTATTTTTTGGAATATTAGTTGGGTAGCTAGTATTTCTGCTTTTATTTCCAAGGATACTGTTGATTATTGTCCATGTATTTTTAATATTGTCTTTGTTTTTTTCCAGTTCTTTACTGTAATAGTCTCTTTTACTGCATCTTATTATATATGTTAACTTATTTTTGTATGTTTTATACCGTTGCTCTGCTTCTTTTGTCCTTTTCTTTATGAAAGCTTTATATAATAAATTTTTCTTTTTACACGCCTTTTGTAGTCCTTTGGTTAACCATGGTTTGTCAGCAAATTTGTGTTTAAGCTTTTTTTTAACTAATGGGCAGTTTTTTTCATAAAGAGTGGTTACAATGTTTATAAATGTGTCATAGGCTTCATTTACATCTGATACATAGACTTCTGTCCAGTCTTGCTTCAGCAAGTCCTCTTTAAAAGAACTGACTGCGTTTGGTGATTTGTGTCTGAATGATTTTGAGATTTTTTCTGGGTTGGGCCCCGTGTGGCCATGGATAAGTGCAAAGATTGGCAAGTGGTCGCTTATATCATTTATCAATAATCCACTTTCTATTTTCTTATCGAGAACATTGACAAACAGGTTGTCAATAAGTGTAGCAGAGTGAGCTGTGATTCTACTGGGATGTGTTATTGTGGGATATAGACTCATGCTGTACATAGAGTTCATGAACTCTGTAACTACATTTTGTTGATGTGGATTAAGTAGGTCAATATTGAAATCTCCACAAATTGCTACCATTTTCTTACTAGTAATATTATTGTACAGCTCGACTAATTTATCTCTGAATGTCTCAATGCAAGTTCCCGGCGTTCTGTATATGCAGCTTATGATTAGATTTTTTGTTTTGTCTAGGTCAATCTCAACAGTAACACATTCCAAAATCCCTGGTAGTGCTGAGGACATTTCATTTACAAGCTTACATCTATATAGGTCATCAATATACAGTGCAACACCACCACCCTTTTTTTGAGATCTGTTAATGTTAAACATCTGATATCCCTCTATTGCCATCAGGGGAGCCTGGTCTTCATTAAGCCAGGTTTCCGAGACTGCAATGGCTGTGAATTTTCTATTTAGCTGTTTTAAATAGTCCTGAATCTGTGAGAAGTTTTTGTTAAGACTTCTGCTATTGAAGTGTATTATTGACAGTTTACCATCTAATTGCACTTGACTTTTGAATTGCTTTTCAGTGTAATATTCACAGTGGTTATGAATATTATTGAAAAAGTGGTTATCAGGATCAATATCATTCTCCATCTCTTGTGGTTTATGTTCAGCATAGTGGCATATTTTTAGAGTTTGAGTTTCCTCACTCTGTGTTTCATAGTCAGTGTTCATTTGTATTTATCTAAGTCAGTAGCATCTCTGATCATTATACTTTTTGCTTGCTCAGGTGTTCCATTTAGTTTAATCCAAATTCTACAATTTCTTGTCCAGGTTGACTGTATCTTATTTTGTTTCTTTAGCATCCGTGCCTGCCGTGCTAATTCAGCGTTTTTTTTTGTCAGGTGTTCATTTAGGTAAACTTGAGTTTCCTTTAGTTTTTTGGCCTGCCTCAGTATGTCATTTTTCACCCTCCTGTTCACAAAGCGCATCACAATTGATTTCTTTGTTTTGTTATCTTTCTTCGGTAAAGCATAACAGGCTGAGATCGCATTGGCTTCTACCTTAATGTCTTTATCATTAAGGAACTGAAGCACTTGGTTTTCTAGGGACATTGATTCACTTATGGAAGCATGTTCACCACTCAGTCCTGTTGCGGCATGGGCGTACGACTGATATCTGATGTCTAGTCCACTTATAACTAGGTCATCAATGCGAGAACCTTGTTCAATTTTATTTCATCAAATAGGATGTTATTCATAATTTGTTTGGAATTACAGTTGAAATCTTTGTTTTATTTTGGCTCTGCAAATTTGAGTAAAACTTTTAATTATACATGGAAAAACTCACCATTTTACCATAGTAAATTCCCTATAAAATAGGTGTAAAATTAGGAGTACAAATATCTGCAAATTTATGAGAAAAAAGTAAGGAACTTACAAGAAAAAATTGTGAGAAGTCTCACAAATTTAAAAGAATAAAGCTCACATGTGCAACAAAACATTTACAAAATTTACAAGGGGAAAAAACTAAAATTGTATGTAACTTCTGGTGTTTCTATTTTCTCTGCCCCAAAATTCAGTGATGCTCACTGACTCATGTCTCTACTGAAGGAATCTTAAAAAAAACAAAAAAAAACATGTTCCTTCCTAAAGAGGCACCCTAAAATTAAGCTGAAATTTTTCTGCCATTTGTTGTTTTTATGTCTCAAAAGGAAACACAGAACACATGTTTTATGGTGCAAAATATGTGCTAATGCTGTAACAGAGGAAAAAAAGGGGATTCAGTTTTAGTTTTAAAGAATATCTTCTCACTGGGTCTTTTTTTAAAATTCATTACAAAGTAATTTTGGCTTCTATACTGTGGTCAGATTATGTTCAGCCTCTCAGAATTTTTTTTTTTTTTTTTTTACTTAATATGCCTTCAAGGAACTGAGCACTCACCTGCACACACACCAATACATGCAAATTAGCGTACCCACACCAGCACAGTCACACAAAATAATTAGGCTCTACACAGACACGAAAGCACACATTCTCATATTCTCATACACACACTCTCTACAGCAACTAATTAGTCTTTGTCTGCCTGATTTTGTATATTATCACTAATGTCGGTGCCTGGGGCCTTGTTCTGCGAGCTCAGCAACTTTCTCGCCGCATCAAATCCCCAGAGTTTGCAGGGAGGGGAAAAACATAAAAATATTATCTGTTGTGCTGCAAACAATATGAGTCACAAGAGCTCCAATAAAGCAGCTGGGGGAATAATCATCGACGAGCTGTGTGGGGAAGGCAAAATTCTAACAATTTTTAGACGGAAACAGCATAGATCTTGTTAGCCCTGTGCACAGATGTGGGAAGTGTGGCGTTAGATTATATTGATATTTTAATGTTGATGAAATATTGTGCCAGCAAGCAGAATAAAGGGACTAAAAGTCTGTTGAATGGCTCCTAAGTTCAGCTTTTTGCGTGCTGTGATGTCTAGCCTGTCGTTACCATTAAATGTTTATCCAAACTAAAAGTTAGAAACTGATTTTTTTGTAAAAAAATATAAAGTTCTTGACTGCTGGTTTGATGATAGTAAATCACTAAACATAAGGAGGAACCATTTGAAGAATATCATTGCACAAACACACCATATGTTCAGAATAATCTCACTTGTTTTTATTGCTGTGCCTTTGCTTTTGTTCAGTAACTCCCTAACCAGGAAGCAGTCTCGGCGGCGTGACGAAAAGCTCCTTCCGCCCCTCCTGTCCCCCCTCGCTGACGAACCCCCTCGTAAACGGACCTGCAATGGCAGTACCTCTCTCAGCCAGGAGGGCGGCGTGAGTGGGATGCTGCCCTGTTCCACCTCCTCTGCTTCTTCTTCATCGTCCTCACACCGACACAGGAGAGGCGAGGGAAAGGCGTCCTTGCACATGAGAAATGGGAACGTGAGCTCTCATTTCTTTTTATCATTTGCATGTTCTTGGAATAAAAACTCTTCACCACAGTTTGTAGCCTGTACAGACAATGGCATTGCCTTCATTGACCTGTTAAAGTACTGCATCACGTCAGACGGCGCATCACATTCACCCAGACAGATGTGGCAGGCTATGTTTTCCAGGGCAAGTGTAGCTGTGCACATACAATGTTGCAAAATCTGATTTACACAAAAACAATTAACAGTTGTTAATAGGGATGTACATCCTGTAATGTGTAATGCAGCCAAATATTCTTTTGGATAAATATAGCATCAGACTACTCTGAAGACTTGTTTCTCTCCTCTTTTTGACATTGTTCCGTCAAAAGAGAAGAAAAACCTATCAACCCTATGAAGACTTGTTGAAATCTATCAATGAGGTCTGTTTGTTTGCTGAATTAATCAAAAACTGCTGAAGAAATTTGAAGAATTTGTATGGGAGGGTAGAATGTGTCATTAGGAAACAATTTTAGATTTTGGGGGTGATATGAATCATGATCCACATCCAGAATATTTTTTAATATATTCTGAAGTCTATAGGATGAATGGGTAATGGTGGCCTCTACAAGTTAAGCCTTGCGGAGGGGTGGGGTTGGCTTTGTATCTTGTAGTGAGAGTAAGGAGCAGGTGGAAGAGAACCTGGAAAGAAGCAGAATGACAGTCAGTAGAAGCAAGACAGAATACATGCCTGTGAATGACAGGGAGGCAGGCCTAACTGTAAAGATACAAGGAGTAGCGGTAGTGAAGGTAGATGAGTTTAAATACCTGGGGTCAGCCATCCAAAGCAATCGAAAATGCACAAGTGAGGTGAAGAACAGAGTGCAGGCAGGGTGGCGTGAGTGGAGATGAGTGTCAGCGGTGATTTGCGATGGAAGGAGAGCAGGTAGAGTGAAAGGGAAGATTTACAAGACAGTAATGATTGCTGCTATGATGCGTTGTTTGGAGATGGTGGCACTGATGAAAAGACAGGCGGTGGAACTGGAGGTGGAGAGGCTAAGATTCTCATTGGGAGTGACTAGGAGGGACAGAATTAGAAATGAGTATACCAGAGGGACAGTTCAGATAGAGCGGTTTGGAGACGAAGCAAGAGAGGCCGGGCTGAGATGGTCTGGACATGTACAGAGGAGGGATAGTGGATATATTGGAGAAAGGATGTTGAAGATGGAGCAGCCAGGCAGAAGGAAAAGAGGAAGACCACAGAGAACATTGACGGGTGTAGTGGAGGAAGACATGGAGAAGGTTTGGAGTTGCGCAGGAAGATGCAAGGGATAGGGTGAGATGGAGGCAGATGATCCGCCTCCGGTAGGTAGCCTCTGAAACAAGAACAAGAGGAAGCACATGAGCCGGTCAGTTGCCTACAGGTTAGGGGAAAGTTTCACATGTCAAAAAGCACCTTGGTTCTTTAAATTCCTACTCAGTCTATTGACAGCATGAGTTGAGGTTTTCATAGATTCATCAGCTGTAAATGTTAAGAAAGTGATGAACAAAAACCCCACACATTACAACCCCGAGTAATACTATTCTGTGTTACAGGAAATGGATTCCAATGGTGAGAAACCTGGTATAGATGCCTACCAAGCCAGTGGTCATTCAGACTCAGAGGTGTGGTCAGAACCACTGATGGAGCCAGCGGAGACTCACAGACCAAGACTGACTTTTAGTGACACGTATGTAAAAATACACAGAACTCGCACACATTTCACAGTTCATGGATCATTTACTTAAAGTCGATATTCATTACTTTTTGTTAATTTCCTTTTAAGTCAGAGATGTTTTTCTTATAAAATTTGCACTTTTTTTGTATAATATCAACATTTTCTCTTAAGTTTGTGATTTTTTTTTACAAATAAAGTTGCATATCTTGCAATTTTTTTTTTCTTTTAAATCGGCAACATTTCTCAAAGTTGAGCCTTTTCATTCTAATTTTAAGAACTTTTTTCCCATAAATTTACCAAAGCCACGGGGAGATGGTTAGCGGAATACAGCTGTGGAGTCATGGGTTGCAGACCACTGCTTTATCTTGACTTTTGTCTTATTTCCGTTTAATGGCTTATAGTGGACCTGTTAGTGTGGGAGTGTGTTGGTGGAAATAAGCACAACTATCGTAGCACTTCTCCACTTATTTCGCAACCTGAAAACATGATCCATCTCCTTATTTATTTGTCCCAAAAGGCTGCTACATTATTCATGAAACAGCATGTTTTAGTTGTTCTACTAAGGTTACACTGAGCCTGAGGTATGTATGTGCAAGTAGGAGGCTGTGTATAACTCACTGCAAGCTACATGTAGTCAATGATTATGTAAATCACTCTATGATGCAAGACATTGCTCTTTAAGTCTTTTGTTCAACAGCAAGTCAGCACTGACATGCTCTTTTATGGTCTTTTTCCAGAGTCCACAGCGCTGACTACTACATGCAGGAGGCCAAGAGACTGAAGCACAAGGCTGATGCTTTGGTAAGATGTTATGTGCCTCAGCACTTCACTAAAATATCAATCAGTGGTAAATACAAGAAGAGATGCACACACCGTTCTATGCACAAACACACAGATATCAAACAGTGATCCGAAAACACACACTGTTAACATCTACAGTCTCGCCGGTAATTATGTGTGCACTGTAAGTCTCTGTAGATTGAAAATCTATTTCATATCAAGGACTGCGCTGTATAATTTGTGTTATTTATTGCACCATTTCTCTCTGAGGGAACATTGTATTCAAGGACTGATGATGTCTGCAAGATTGCACAATATCAAAAGAATTATCAGACCCCCCCCCCCCCCAAACAATGAAATGCGATTTAGTTAACTTGGTATTTATCGAATGTTTACGAGTTGTTTTCTCAGATTTATCTGGGGATTTGCATCTTAGTAGGAGATTATTCAAAGCTGTTCTTCTGCCATAATGCTGTCAGGATGTCTCAGTTACGTCTTCTGTTGCTCTCGATTACTTTTCTTTTTATTCATTTTCATCGTTGTCACTATTTTTATTTTTTACTTTTTTACCTTCCACCTACAGATGGACAAATTTGGTAAAGCGGTGAACTACGCAGACGGTGCACTCTCATTCATAGAGTGCGGAAATGCCATGGAGAGAGATCCACTAGAGGCCAAATCACCATATACAATGTACTCAGAGACTGTGGAACTAATCAGGTATAAATGGATGATAGTAGACAGATAATGCCTATTTGAGGAGAAGATATAATGTCAGCCCAAATAATGTTTTGGATACATCAGAGGTTGCGCTAGACTTTTTTGTTGTCTGTCATTTTGGCAGAGTTGTAAAAATTCCTGTCATAATCTATTATTATCTGTCATTTTAACTGCTCTTAATTATTTTTTTTATTTTATTTATTTCAGACAAAAACTCAGTTATTAAAAAAGAAACCAAAAGAGAATATTTATCAAATATTTAAAAAAATATAAAAGGTGATAAAACATTTTTGGGGGTGTCCAAAAAACAGTAGGAAGAAACAAAAGCTTTTCACATCCTATCCTTTAATTGTGTACTTAAGTGAAAACAAGCTGCCAGCTATACTGACCAATAAAAAATGAAAATAAATAACATTTTAAAATTAGATCACCCTAAGTGTAATCTGTCAAAATGACAGACAGCTTTCAGATTTTTCTGTCACTGCTGAAAAAAAAATCTGTCAATGAAGGACAATTTTCAGTTAATGCAACCTCTTGGATATACAGTATATACTCTCAGTACCATGACACCAATTGCACTCAGTAGTGAGTATTCAGAGGAAGAGCCTGACAAACAAAAAAGTGGGCTAGTCATGGAGATGAAGAAAGTAGACAGGACTATTTGGAATCTAGGTGCATAGCAAAGAGAGAGGTGGCAAAGGCCAAGGAAAAGGCATATAGTGAGCTGTATGAGAGGCTAGACACTAAAGAAGGAGAAAAGGACTTGTATCGATTAGCTAGACAGAGAGATCGAGCTGGAAAGGATGTGCAGCAGGTTAGGTTGATTAAGGACAGAAATGGTAATGTACTAACAAGTGATGAGAGTGTGTTGAGAAGGTGGAAGGAGTATTTTGAGGAGCTGATGAATAAAGAAAATGAGAGAGAGAGAGAGGAGGATAGATGAAGGAAAGATGGTGAACAAGGAAATCCCGAGGATTAGCAAGGCAGAAATGAGGGTAGTTTTGAAGAGGATGAAGAACGGAAAGGCGGTTGGTCCAGATAATGTACCTGTGGAGGTATGGAGATGTTTAGGAGAGATGGCAGTGGACTTTTTAATCAGATTGTTTAACACAGTCTTGGAGAGTGAGAGGATGCCTGAGGAGTGAAGAAGTGTTTTGGTACCAGTTTTCAAGAACAAAGGTGATGCTCAGAGCTGTAGTAACTACAGAGGCATAAAGTTGATCAGCCACACTATGAAGATATGGGTAAAAGTTGTTGAAGCCAGGCTTCAAGAAGTGACAATCAGTGAGCAGTAGTACGGTTTCATGCCAAGAAAGAGTACTAACAGATGCAATGTTTGCTTTAAGAGTATTGCTGGAGAAGTATAGAGAAGGTCACAAGGAGTTGCACTGTGTCTTTGTAGATCTAGAGAAAGCATATGATAGGGCACCAAGAGAGGAAGTGTGGTACTGTAAGAGAAAGTCAGGAGTGGCAGAGAAGTATGTGAGGGTGGTGCAGGACATATATGAGGACAGCAAGATGGTGGTGAGGTGTGCTGTAGGAGTGACAGATGCATTCATGGTGAGGGTGTGGTTACATCAGGGATCGGCTCTGAAGCCCTTGTTTACCATGGTGAGGGACAGGCTGACAGATGAGGTCAGGCAGGAGTCTCCGTGGACCATGATGTTTGCAGACGACATTGTGATCTGTAGTGAGAGTACAGAGTAGGTGGGAGAGAACCTGGAGAGGTGGAAGTATGCTCTAGAGAGAAGAGGAATAAAAGTCAGTAGAAGCAAGACAGAATACATGAGTGGGAATAAGAGGGAGGCAGGTGCAATGGTGAAGATGCAAGGACTAGAGGTAGTGAAGTTAGACTTCAAATACCTGGGGTCGACCATCCAAAGCAATGGAAAATGCACAAGAGAGGTGAAGAACTAACTAACTACTAACTAACCTGCACTTATATAGCGCTTTTCTAGTCACTTAAAAGACCACTCAAAGCGCTTTCACTAGTACTAACCCTCTATTCTAAGGGCCTATAGGAAACAGATATCTAGGGACAATTTAGAACAGCCAATTAACCAAACATGCATGTCTTTGGATTGTGGGAGGAAACTGGAGCCCCCAGAGTAAACCCACGCAGCACAGGGAGAACATGCAAACTCCACACAGAAAGGTTCCAACCCCTGCCAGCCTGGGGATTCGAACCAGGAACCTTCTAGCTGTAAGGCAACAGTGCTAACCACTGCACCACCATGCTGCCCCAAGAAGAAAACATAACTGGGGTGGAGTGTGTGATGAGTGTCAGGGGTGATTCGTGACAGAAGGATAGCAGCTAGAGTGAAAGGGAAGATTTGCAAGACGGTAGTGAGACCTGCTATGATGTATGGTTTGGCGCTAAGGCTGGAGGCGGGGGTGGAGGTGGCAGAGTTGAAGATGCCAAGATTCTCGTTGGGAGTGACTCTCAAGGACAGCATTAGAAATGAATATATCAGAGGCACAGCTCAGGTTGGGTGGTTTGGAGACAAAGTAAGAGAAGCAAGGCTAAGATGGTTTGGACATGTGCACAGGAGGGATAGTGGATATATTGGACAAAGGATGTTGAAGGTGGAGCTGCCAGGCAGGAGGAAAAGACGAAGACCACAGAGAAGATTCATGGATGTAGTGAAGGAGGACATGGAGAGGGTTGGTGTTACAGAGGAAGATGCAAGGGACAGGGTGAGATGGAGACAAATGATCCACTGTGGCGACCCCTAAAGGAAGCAGCTGAAAGACGAAGTGAATATTTTGTGTACTTGGCACAGTGACATCTCCTTTTTTCATTCATTGCAGTTTTTCTCTTGTAAGTTTACAGCTTTTTATATCTAAATATGTAAATTTGAATTTAATTTTTGTATGCAAATTTAGGACTTTTTTTTGCATTTTCTACATTTTTCCTGTAAATTTGAGGTTTTTTTTATTATATTTGCAGCTTTTCTAAAATTTGCACCTTTGCGTTGTAGTGTACATGTCCACTGGTCTGTTTTTTGTCAGAAGGAATTGCATCAGCAGATGCATTGAGTGCAGAGATGAAGTGTAACCAGATGGAGTGACAGAAAATGACTGACGTAGTGTAAAACCAATAGTCAAAGAGCTCTGTCCCAGGGGAAAGATTCACTGGTCCTGTTGCCAAGAACACAAAGACTGCACCTGACTGGTCAATGCATCCAGCCATGGGCGGTCTTCCATGGAGAGCTCCCAGACAACATGACGGATTACGAGTAAACATGTGTGATATCTTTAAAACAAACCAGTGAAAAGTGTTTCTAACATTTGTGGAGACAAATTGTTTGTAGGTAGGTAGGTAGTTAATTAATCTGTTGTCATTTGATATCAACAACCGCTTGTTTGGGCGATCAGGATGATATCACTGCAGCCGACGCATGTCAGGTTCCCTGACCTCATTTGCATAGTTAAGAAATGTCAACTTTATGCAAATGAGAAGTACGGGGAACTCGACACAACACAGCCCAAATCTCACCACTCCGGAGCCAAATGCTTTGCGTTGCCTTTCACATAGACACTGAATAGGAAGCAGAGAAATGACAGATCCAATGGACATGTACCATACCACCGCTTTTCTTAAAACTTTTTGGGGGGGATGATAATGCCCAATTGAATTTCATGTTTTGTCTGAACGTCCTAGGCCTAATCCTATATCAGACAAAATTTATTGTAATTAGTTCTTTGTGAAGACGGTTGTGGACAACAATAACTGGGTTAAACCTTGAGCACTTCTGTCAGGTAAAATTGAAATGAATTTGTGAATTTCAGCTGGGATTCATAGGAACCCCAGGTGTGCTGGGAAAAAAAAAATTGTCCACTTCCAGAAGACTGTCCAACTTCAGCTGGTCAGTCCAAAAAAATTGGCCAATTTTTTTTTTTGATTAATCATTTTTGTGCAGCACACCAGGCACAGAAGTTGAAAATCAAATTGTTCAAAACATGTTTTCTGCAATGTTGGCCAATAAAGAAACTGATCATTTAAATTATTTGATTGATTATATGTAGTTATGTGATATCTTTCTAAACTAAATGAATTGACACTTTGCAGTTTTCTAATAATTTATCAAATTGAAAATGGTAATTGATATTATACAACAGTTAGTTCCAACCAAGCAATTTGATTGGACAATAAAGGAGTTACTATAATCCACCACAATTGCACTCCAGTTTCACTGGATATGTATCACTCCACGTTAAAGGCGTTCTAGTAACATTAATTACTAGCAGTACTTTTCTATCAACTCTGACAATTGCAGTACTGTTTTGGGTACCTTAATTTCCACAGGGAAGCGCTGTTTTGACAAGAAGAAATTATACATCCGTGACCCAGAAGTCCCACCCTTTTGCAAAGGTCTACTTCTGTACCGGTCATTTTAAGCTCATTAAACGATTTCACGTCTATTTAAAAAAAATAGGCAGTGCTAGAGTTTGTCTCAATTAACAAAGCGAGCAAAATGTGCTAAATCGCTAACATGTGCTAAATTGCTAGCATGATAACTACTAGCTTCTGGCGACTGGTATAGAGAACCTAAGTCACGCCCCCTCTACTTCCGCATATGGGACCTTAAATAGAAAAAATTCTCCATAGAAATGAATGGCAAGAGTGATTTTGCCATGAGTTACAGGAGGTTTGTCAATTTAAAACATAACTTAAGATAAGATAAGATGAGATAAGATAAGCCTTTATTAGTCCCACAATGGGGAAATTCCAGGATTGCAACAGCACAGGGATAGCAACACTCAGAGCAATAATTAAGAAGATACGGAAGATATAAATAAGAGCAGTGGATATACAGTACATACATACACATAAATATATAAATATATATACAAAATGCGGCGCATTGTAGCAAGATGGAATAAACAGCATAACCGTCTACTTAGTTATCCTACATAGTATGAATATGTACCCACACATATTGTCACCCTCTGTAGCGACCGATATTGTCCTAGTTGTATATTCTGGAGGGGACCATTGTGTAAGTCTGTTGCGTCTTTTGCATTCAATACTATTAGGTCGTCACGTTTTTTTGCTATCTCTGCGGGCAGCCCTGCTTAGGTTATACAGTCTGACAGCCGTAGGTAGGAAGGACCTGTGAAACCTCTCGGTTGCGCACCTAGGATGATGTAGTCTGCTGCTAAATGAGCTCCTCAGTGCGTTCAGTATGTCCTGCATAGGGTGGGACTCGGACTCCAGCAGAGATGACAGTTTAGCCACCATCCTTCTCTCTCCTATCTCCTCCACTGGGTCAGGGCACTGCCCCAGGACAGAGTTAGCTTTCTTGATCAGTTTGTTCAGTCTCTTCCTATCGGCTGCTGTAATGCCACTGCCCCAGCAGACCATTCCTAAGTACTAATTACTTCCTAAGTAATTAAAGTTGTAGGCTGTCGTATATGTCATAATTGGCCCTTGCAGAGCAGAAACAAGGCACCACTTGCCTGCAGTGAGTTTGCTCATTTATTAAATAATAAGGAACACAATGCTTGCCACGAAGGGCGAATTACAAAAAGCTATTTACAAGATCACAAAGGGGTGATTACAGAAAAATACAACTAAAGGAAAACCATGAAAGGTAACTTACTATGAAACTGGCGAAGCAGAGAAAAAGGCTGAGACTTTAAAACAGAATCAGGTGAGGGGATTCCTGTCTGAACACGACAAGGTCACAGCGAGGAATAAACCTTGCCAGCGAACTTAAATAGTAACAGAGCAAAAACCAAAATGTGAATGGTTTTGGTTCCAAGGTTGTCATAGCCAGGAGCGGCACTGGGGTTAAGCTCCCAGTGCTCATAAAATGCTCCTTATGGCGTGCGTCTCGAAAAGCCTCTGACAACTAAGTCCAACTCCTAGCCTGCCCGTGTGGTTTAGTCTCTAAGCCCGGCGGAACTGCTTTTACTAATAGGAGAAGGGGCGAGGGCGGATCTCTGGCGCCTTAAAACCAGATGCTTCGGGTAGATGGTGGCTCGTCAACCTGGGAAGGTAGCCCATCTAGGGGAAGGTCACGGGAAAGGCTTCGGGAGTCAACCCTGAGGAAAAATCCGGAGGCGGAGTCCCTAAGGCAGTTCTCTGTTGTGCTCAACATCGTTCTGGCAGCTCCTGCGACGGCGCTGGTGCCAAACTATAGCAGCCCTGCTGTTCCTTTGGATTCATCAGTGACGTGGAGAGGGGGGACATGCTGCATGGGTAACATCTTGTCCTCCATATCTTCCTGCCCAGGCTTGAATCCTACCAACGCCCAACGCTGGAAGGTAGAACACCGGTGCGCATCGGCCTGTTCAGCCACAGGCGGTGCTGTTCCAGCAGAGTAGACGTTTAGGATTCTCTTCCATGGTCATCATAGACCGGCGGAGGCCGACGACGACAGAATCAGCTGTAAAAGCATGAATAAAAACGTAATCAGTGACACAAAACAGCTGTTACAGGCCGTGAACAGACTTGACAGGCGGAAGTCCTGTCACGACACTGTCAAAATAAAAGCACAAACAATAATGGCAAAAATCAAGACTAAATACATAAACAGAAAAAGGAAAATAACCAAACGACCCAAACACGGTACGGACCCACACTTGGCGTCATGACAGTGCCCCTTTCTTAAGGGGTGGACCCCAGACACCCCACAGTAACATTAAAAGGAAAGAAAGAACCCCCCCCCCCCCCCAAACAGAAATAACTTCAAAAACCAACCCCAGGAGGACAGTAGGTGATCCAGGCCTGGAGGGAGAGACATGAAAGCAAAAACAACCCCAAAAAAACACATGACCCACACACGGACAAAACAAAGTATCAAGAACACTAAACAATACTGGATAAATAAGGGAACCATTCTGGTGGCCTACCAGAGTCCCGGCTCCACCCGATCGTCAGGTGGAAAAGGTCGGGTGGCCTACCAGGTCGCCACAGACCTCAACCAGGTTGACAAAGTCCATTGGGTGGTCTTCCAGGACACTGAAGCCACCAAGCAACCGGGAAGGCTTGGGCGGTCTCCCCACATCTCTGGGCCAGTGGCTCACAGAGCTCCACACACACCCTCCTGGAGACGGCGGCTGGAACCATTGCTCACTACCAACTCCCGGACCCAGACGATGAGCACCTGCAGAGGAAGAACCACGATGGAACCAGATGGAAACAAAGGACCCACAGCAGCCTTGGGCATCCGCGCAGCACCCTCGGTAGCCCCGGACTGAGGCACTGCAGCACCCTCAGTGGCCCCCGGGCTGGAGTGTAGCACCCACAGCGGGCACACACTGGAGCACCGCACCCACGCAGGATTCAAGCTGGGACGCAGCACCCACGGAGACCCAGACAGAGGAGGTACTGCAACCTCGGAGATCCCGGGCTGGTACGGCATCTCCACAACAACCTCAGCCAGAGGAGCTGGACCCACGAAGACCTCAGGCGGCTGACTGGAACCCACGGAGACCTCTGATGTAGCTAGAAGATTCTCAGTGACCCTGAGAGAAGACTTGAATGAAAAAGGAAGAGAAACAGGGTCAGGGTCACCGGCAGCAGTGGAACCCGGTGAGGCGAGCTCAGGTGCTGCTGATGGCAGCACCCGGTTCTCCCCAAGAACCAAGAGCCAGACAAGATCTCCCCAATACTGAAACAACGAAAACAAAGGAGAGTACTTGCCTGAGCTCAAGTTCCACCACCATCCATTACTCCGTCGATCCGGATGACGATGTCTTGGGACTGGCCCCCTGGAGGTCCAACTCAGACTCTGCTGCAGCAGCCCCAACAGCAGGCATGATGGTCTCTGCAGTGTCGGAACCCTTGGCAATGTTACCCTTGCAGGTGGCTCGTCCAGCATGGCGACAAGAGATCCTCTTCCTGCTGGGGCTGAACTCTGCTCGGGTGAAGCCCAGGGACACTTCTTCGACGGCTCAGGCTTGCAGACAGCCCTCCTCCTCTGTCCATACCGTGGCTGTGGGGCTAAAACCAGGTTCTCCAGGGCTGTAGGCATCTCCTCCATCCGGCGGCTTAATCCTGGAACTGGCAGACACTCCGGGGGGGAGGGGGGAGTACTGGGGGAAACACAGAAAGCGGGTAAGGTTTTGGTGGCTGCAGCAGGTGGTGAGGGCCCAGTGGACTGCATAAACTGAGCCTCACCCCCGGGAATCAAACAAGGTAATTCATCAGACTGTGATATAGAGTGAAAAAGCACTTGCCTGTTTTCCCAGGGTATGGTGGTTCCTGCTGCAGCAAGCCTGACTTCTTCCTTTCCCATGACTGCGGTGATCATGGGCCCCTCTGAAGAACATAGAGGAGCCACCCCTGCAGACACAATGACGGGCAGAGCCGAGGGAGAAACAGCTGAGCTCTCAGCAGTCAGAGAAGGCACCGTGGAGGAGGGGGAAACAGCTGCGACAACCCCAGGATAGGGAGCTGGCGAAACAGCCGGTGAGGAGATCCAAAAGGCTGAAGCTGCTGTTGTACCTCACTGATATGGCGAAAATAATTCTGCTGGCTGAGAGATGGAGGAGCTCCTCCTACAGCCCGTGGCTGAGTATGAACGGGAACTTTGCAGCGTTTTCACCTGGTGACTCTCCTCCCTCTGCTTCAGTACAGCCGTGTCACGGGGAGGAGTTGAGTTCTGCACCGGGAGGCAGCATCTTCTAGCCAGTGAAGCGGGAGCTGGAGCTGGAGCAGGAACCTGGCGAGGAGTCGACTGAGCCGGAGCATGGGAGTGCCTCCCCATCGGCACCGATCTAGACTTCCTGGAGGAATTCCTCTCCAACTCATGGTTCTTCTGTTGCAGGGCCGCCATCAGGGATATCCTCTTCCTTCCCTCAGCCTGCTCCGACAGGCAAGGATGTCGCCGCACAGCCGCTTCAGCAAAGTCCAGGTACCATAAAGTGTCTTTTGACATGGAATATTGACGAGCTATGGCGAGGAGGTCATCAATTTCCATAAGAGCCTGGCAGGGCTCAAACCCCAGGCTCAGTGGGTACGTTCTTCCACACGATGCCATAATGGAAAAAAGTAGGCACCCAAAAAAGGGGAAAAATAGAACAGAAGAAAAAGAAAAAAAGGCAACCTCACTGCCGCTGGCGCCTACTGGCTGTGACCTACTGTCATAAATGGCCCTTGCAGGGCAGAAGCAAGGCACCACTCGCCTGCAGTGAGTTTGCTCATTTAAGATAAGCCTTTATTAGTCCCACAACGGGGAAATTCCAGGATTGCAACAGCACAGGGATAGCAACACTCAGAGCAACAATCAGAAGGCAAGAAAAAAAAAAAGCAAGCAAGAGCAGTTAATATACATATGTACATATTACTATAAAATATATATATACACACACACAGTGCAGAGCAGTGTAGCTGGATGGAATAAATATATGAATATATAAACACACAGTGCGGAGCATTGTAGCTAGATGGAATAAATATGTAAATATATAAACACCCACAGTACGGAGCATTGCAGCTAGGTGGAATAAATATGTAAATATATAAACACACACAGTGCGGCGCAATGTAGCTAGATGGAATAATATGTAGATATATAAGCACACAGTGCGGAGCATTGTAGCTAGATGGAATAAATATATAGATATATAAATATAAACACACCCAGTGCGGAGCATTGTAGCTAGATGGAATAAATATGTAAATATATAAACACACACAGTGCAGAGCATTGTTGCTGGATGGGATGAAACAGCACAACCGTCTACTCAGTTATCCTACATGGTATGATTATGTGCCCATACATATTCTCACTCTCCATAGCGACCGGTATTTTCCTAGTTGTATGCCGGAGGGGACCATTGTGTAAGTCTATTGCATCTTTTGCATTCAAAAAACTACTAGTTTGTTACGTCTTTTTGCTATCTCTGCGAGCAGCCCTGCTTAGGTTGTACAGTCTGACAGCCATTGGTAGGAAGGACCTGCGAAACCTCTCGGTTGTGCACCTGGGATGATGTAGTCTGCTGCTAAATGAGCTCCTCAGTGCATTCAGTATGTCCTGCATAGGGTGGAACTCGGACTCCAGCAGAGATGACAGTTTAGCCACCGTCCTTCTCTCTCCTATCTCCTCCACCGGATCAAGGCGCTGCCCCAGGACGGAGCTAGCTTTCTTGATCAGTTTGTTCAGTCTCTTCCTATCGGCTGCAGTAATGCCACTGCCCCAGCAGACCACTCCAAAAGTGATGGCTGATGCCACCACCGTGTCATAGAATGTCTTCAGCAGCACCCCTTGTACACCAAAAGACCTGAGTCTCCTCAGCAGGAACAGCCTGCGCTGTCCCTTCTTGTAGAGTGCGTCAGTATTGTGTGACCAGTCTAGTTTATTGTTCAGATGAACACCCAGGTACTTATAGGATGTCACCATCTCAATGTCTGTTCCCTGTATATTTACTGGTGCTGTGAGGGGTTGTCCTTGCCTGCGGCAGTCCACCACCAGCTCCTTAGTTTTCCTTGCGTTGATCTGGAGGCAGTTCTGATGGCACCAGTCCACGAAGTCCTGGAAAAGCCCTCTGTACTCAGCTTCATCTCCATTGGAGATGAGGCCAACGATCGCAGAGTCATCAGAGAACTTCTGTAGATGGCAGTGTGTTGTGTTGTGTGAGAAGTCCGCAGTATAAAATGAACAGGAAGGGAGCCAGCACCGTTCCCTGGGGGGCCCCCGTGCTACTGATGATCGTGTCGGACACACAGTCCCGGGTTCTCACAAACTGAGGCCGGTTCGTGAGGTAGTCCAGGATCCATGATGACAGGTGCTGGTCCACCCCTGCGCGCAGCAGCTTGTCCTTCAGGATCATCGGTTGGATGGTGTTGAAAGCACTGGAGAAGTCAAAAAACATGATCCTCACCATATTCCCGGGCTTCTCCAGGTGGGACAGAGAACGGTGAAGGAGGAAGATCACCGCATCCTCCACCCCAATGCCATGCTGGTAGGCGAACTGGAGTGGATCCATCGCTGGTTCCACCAGGGGGCGGAGGTGAGCAAGGAGCAGTCTCTCCAGGGTCTTCATCAAGTGGGATGTCAAGGCCACCGGTCTGTAGCTGTTCAGGTCTTTGGGGTGGGAAGTTTTTGGTACAGGTACCACACAAGATGTTTTCCACAGCTGTGGTACCCTCCCCAGTTTCAGGCTCAGGTTGAAGATATACGTCACAATCCCACACAGCTGGTCTGCACAGGACTTGAGGAGCTTTGCGCTGATGCCGTCCGGTCCCGACGCCTTCCTCGCCTTGATCTTCCTCAGCTCCGTCCTCACCTGGGTCCTGGTCAGGGTCAGGATGGGGGGCTGTGTGTTGGGAGTGGGGGGGGTGTTGGTGGAGTGATAATAGTGGAGAGGTAAATAGCATGCACTGGACTGTGGGCAGAAAATGGAGCACCCCCTCAGGCCCAGTAAGGGCATTCAAACTTCACACAGAAAGGCCCTTGCCAACTAGGATATTTAAACAACTTTTAGTTGTGAAGCAACAGTGATAACTATTGTCACTAATATCTAATCTAGCTTTAGAGTTTGCATCAAACCAATAACCAACTAAAGGCTGGCTCCACACAACTATTAGAGAGAAATGATTTGAAAAATGTGGGAGTAGGGGTGCCCCAATATTGTAAAACTTGACAGTGAAATTCAAAATTGTAATCAATAATATTGTGCTAATAATGTACAAACAATATATCATGCTTCAGTTTTCTGTCTGCCTTTTCAATATCCATTAAACACATACAGCAGGGGTGTCCCATCATATGCCATGGAGGGCCAAGACCCTGCAGGCTTTACCTCCAACTAGGGCTGTCACAATAACCGCAATTATGTAATACCGCGCTATGGACACGCCTACCGCGGAGGAAAACAACCAACCGCGGTGTTCGTTTTTGTGTGTGGCTATATCTCGCTGTTCACTCATGCGCCCCCACCGATTGTTTAATAAATTGTTAAATGAAGTGTATTTTTATTGCCAACAGCATGTTTGCACCCAGAACTCTAGAAGCTTCCACAGCGCCGGGTGCTATTATTAAATAATAAGGAGCACAATGCTTGCCACGAAGCATGAATTACAAAAAGCTATTTACAAGACCACAAAGGGGTGATTACAGAAAAATACAAATAAAGGAAAACCATGAATGGTAACTTACTATGAAACTGGCAAAGCAGAGAAAAAGGCTGAGACTTTAAAACAGGAATCAGGTGAGGGGATTCCTGTCTGAACACGACGAGGTCGCAGCGAGGAATAAACCTTGTCAGCAAACTTAAATAGTAACAGAGCAAAAACCAAAATGTGAATCAGGTGTGGAAGCACGAGTGAAAACGTAATCAGTGACACAAAACAGCTGTGACAGACCGTGAACAGACTTGACAGGTGGAAGTCCTGTCACAACACTGTCAAAATAAAAGCAACAAACAATAATGGCAAAAATCAAGACTAAATACATAAACAGAAAAAGGAAAATAACCAAACGACCCGAGCACGGTACAGACCCATGCTCGGCATCATGACAGTATAATAACAGAATATTTAGTTTTTGTTTAAACGACTAGCGGACAACAACAACATCATCCTACATTACTAACCTGTAATTGTGTTTAGTGATGTGGGATGATGGGAGTTGAGTATTGGGATCAAAAGATAATTTCGCTCTTCCCATTCATTTCAATGGAGAATTTTTTTGATTTAAGGTCCCATATGTGGAAATAGAAGGAGTGTGACTTAGGCTCTCTATTAGATGCGTTTTGATCTGGGATTTTCTGAAGTATCGACTTAACAGGTATGTTTTATAAACACTTATTACGTTTGCACTTGACAACATTTAATTTGTTTACATGTGTGTTAAATGACAATAGACGTCTTCATGCTGATTGAGATGATTAGCAGCAGTTCACTGGCTAGATTTAGGGACTTTTTCTCAGCTGCGCAAAATAACTGGTTAAACAAACAAATAATATTTTGTCCAGTATTTCTGTCATTTAATAAATTTGGCTTTCCAGAACTGTTCTATAAAAGCAATATTGCACTTGAGCCGAATCATGCCCTGCTAGAGTTCGTATATTCATGATACCAAACTCACTTTCATCTAATATTGCTTAAATACAGTGGTGTGAAGAAATGTTTGCCCCCTTCCTGATTTCTCATTTTTTTGTATGTTTGTCATACTTAAATGTTTCAGATCATCAAACAAATTAAAATATGAGGCAAAGATAACACAAGTAAACACAAAATGCAGTTTTTAAATGGAGGTGTTTATTATTAAGGGGAAAAAAATCCAAATCTACATGGCCCTGTGTGAAAAAGTGACACCCGCCCCCCCCGTTAAAACATAAATTAACTGTGGTTTATCACATCTGTGGAAAGCTGAGTTCAACTTCTCTAGCCACGCCCAGGCCTGATTACTGCCACACCTGTTCTCAATCAAGAAATCACTTAAATAGGACCTGATGACAAAGTGAAGGAGAGCAAAAGAACCTCAAAAGCTAGACATCATGCTGCGATCCAAAGAAATTCAGGAACAAATGAGAAACAAAGTAATTGAGATCTATCAGTCTGGAAAAGGTTATAAAGCCATTTCTAGAGCTTTGGGACTCCAGCGAACTACAATGAGAGCCATTATCCACAAATGGCAAAAACATGAAACAGTGGTGAACCTTCCCAGCAGTGGCCGGCCAACCCAAATTACCCCAAGAGTGCAGCAAATGGCATGATTTGAGGCTTAAACCCAGGAGCAGACAACAGACTCTGTTAGAAATACAATGATCTTTATTGAACGTGAGTGTGTGCGTGAGTGAGTGCAAAGTGGGAGAAGTCTGGCACCCCTGCAAGGAGGAGAGAGGAGATATGAGTAATCTTGTAACACATGGATGATTTAGTGGAATAAATAATAATCTTACAGAGCAAGGAATGATAGGAGTGAAAGTACTTTGCAGCCTTGTTCTTCTCCAGGAGTCCCGAGACGGTGAGCAAGTGCCAGTGCAGATATATACAGTGTTCAGTGCAGAGGATTCCTCAGCTGAGGAGAGAAGGGAAAAGTTTAGTCTTAGTGCTGAGGCACTTAACGAGATGCTGATGAGGAAGAGAAGCCTCCAGCTCATGGAGTGAGTCCTGGTCCGCCACCCGGAGTAGGGTTGGTCTGCCAGGAGGACGGTCCACCTGTGCACAGGTATAAAGGACAAGGAGAGGATGATGCAGTTGATGAGCACAGTTTGTAGAGAGGGAGGCGAAACTCCCAGCTGATGAGGAGCAGAGTAGACATAGTAGAAAGGGAGGCAAAGCTCCCAGCTGGCAAGGAGAAGAGTAGATCAGCATCATGATGCTCTTTCACAGAGTTGGAGCGCTGATGTCTCCATGCAGGAGTGGAGGGCCCCACTCCTTATAAAGGCTGACTGATTAGGGAGCACAGGTGTCAGTGGAACCGCAGTTGTGAAACATAATTAGTGAGAGAGGAGAACAACAACACACAGCTCGGATCACTACAGCGACGACTCATCCAAGAGGTCACAAAAGACCCCACAACAACATCCAAAGAACTGCAGGCCTCACTTGCCTCAGTTAAGGTCAGTGTTCATGACTCCACCATAAGAAAGAGGCTGGGCAAAAATGGCCTGCATGGCGCAGTTCCAAGACGAAAACCACTGCTGAGCAAAAGGAACATAAAGGCTTGTCTCAGTTTTGCCAGAAAACATCTTGATGATCCCCAAGACTTTTGGGAAAATACTCTGTGGACTGACGAGACAAGAATTGAACTTTTTGGAAAGTGTGTGTCCCTTTACATGTGGCGTAAAAGTAACACAGCATTTCAGAAAAGAAACATCATACCAACAATAAAATATGGTGGTGGTAGTGTGATAGTTTGGGACTGTTTTGCTGCTTCAGGACCTGGAAGACTTACTGTGGTAAATGGAACCATGAATTCTGCTGTCTATGAAAAAATCCTGAAGGATAATGTCCAGCCCTCTGTTTGTGACCTCAAGCTGAAGCACACTTGGGCTCTGCAGCAGGACAATGATCCAAAACACACCAGCAAGTCCACCTAGGGCTTAAGAAAAACAAAATGAAGACTTTGGAGTGGCCTAGTCAAAGTCCTGACCTGAATCCGATTGAGATGCTGTGGCATGACCTTAAAAAGGCGGTTCATGCTCAAAAACCCTCCAATATGACTGAATTACAACAATTCTGCAAAGATGAGTGGGCCAAAATTCCTCCACAGCACTGTAAAAGACTCATTGCCAGTTATCACAAATGCTTGATTGCAGTTGTTGTTGCTAAGGGTGGCCTGACTAGTTATTAGGTTAAGGGGGCAATCACTTTTTCACACAGGGTCTTATAGGTTTGGATTATTTTTTTTTCCCTTAATAATAAACACCTTCATTTAAAAGCTGCATTTTGTGTTTACTTGTGTTATCTTTGTCTAATATCTAAATTTGTTTGATAATCCGAAACATTTAAGTGTGACAAACATACAAAAAGAGAGAAATCAAGAAGGGGCAAACACTTTTTCACACCACTGTATTTGTCCGGAATGTTCTTTGGAGTGTTATAAAAGAAGATGAGTGAGATAAGTTTACATCACAAAATTAATAGTAGGGATGCACAAAGTTGGAAATTCAGGCCGATAAGATCTTAATATTTATTGTTCCCAACTGATGTGATACAATTAATGGATAAATATATTATTGGGTTATGATTTCAGACATGTGGTTGTGCTCTTATCTACATCCGAAAATACATTTGATCAAGTTAGTCATAGTGGTTAAGGTACACTATTCCTTACTTTTGTTTTAAAATGATACAGCATCATCTTTGCCTTAGTGACCTTTTGTAGTAAATGGAAAACAGAAGGATAGGACCCCCCCCCCCCAATTCTCAGAGATCGGGATCTAGCTGTTTTCAAAACAGACTAGCTCCAGCAAAAATAGAGCTGCACTTGTAAATTTTTTAAATTTAGCAGTTAAGATAAGATAAGATAAGATAAGCCTTTATTAGTCCCACAACGGGGAAATTCCAGGATTGCAACAGCACAGGGATAGCAACACTCAGAGCAACAATCAGAAGGCAAGAAAAAAAACAAGCAAGCAAGAGCAGCTAATAAACATATGTACGTATTACTATAAAATATATATATATACACACACACACAGACACACAGAGCAGAGCATTGTAGCTGGATGGAATAAATATATGAATATATGAACACAGTGCAGAGCATTGTAGCTAGATGGAATAAATATGTAAATATATAAACACCCACAGTACGGAGCATTGCAGCTAGGTGGAATAAATATGCAAGTATATAAACACACACAGTGCGGAGCAATGTAGCTAGATGGAATAATATGTAGATATATAAATATATAAACACACCCAGTGCTGAGCATTGTAGCTAGATGGAATAAATATGCAAATATATAAACACACACAGTGCAGAGCATTGTTGCTAGATGGAATGAAACAGCATAACTGTCTACTTAGTTATCCTACATGGTATGATTATGTGCCCATACATATTCTCACCCTCCATAGCGACCGGTATGTTCCTAGTTGTATGCCGGAGGGGACCATTGTGTAAGTCTATTGCATCTTTTGCATTCAAAAAACTATTAGTTTGTTTGTTTGTTACGTCTTTTGCTATCTCTGCGAGCAGCCCTGCTTAGGTTGTACAGTCTGACAGCCGTTGGTAGGAAGGACCTACGAAACCTCTCGGTTGTGCACCTGGGATGATGTAGTCTGCTGCTAAATGAGCTCCTCAGTGCATTCAGTATGTCCTGCATAGGGTGGAACTCGGACACCAGCAGAGATGACAGTTTAGCCACCGTCCTTCTCTCTCCTATCTCCTCCATCGGATCAAGGCGCTGCCCCAGGACAGAGCTAGCTTTCTTAATCAGTTTGTTCAGTCTCTTCCTATCGGCTGCAGTAATGCCACTGCCCCAGCAGACCACTCCAAAAGTGATGGCTGATGCCACCACCGTGTCATAGAATGACTTCAGCAGCGCCCCTTGTACACCAAAAGACCTGAGTCTCCTCAGCAGGAACAGCCTGCGCTGTCCCTTCTTGTAGAGTGCATCAGTATTGTGTGACCAGTCTAGTTTATTGTTCAGATGAATACCCAGGTACTTATAGGATGTCACCATCTCCATGTCTGGCATCATTCAGTTGTTTTATAGTCTGCCATGTTTTTACTTGTAGAAGCTCCTTCTCTCCTCAAAACTGAGCTAAAAATCAATAATGCATATACATTCAGAATAATCTGTATAGCATTGCATCCACACAAGTGCAATGATGAATATTTTATATCTACTTGTGTTCTCCTCTTTCAAATACGAATCTAGAATTAAAGATTTTGAATAAAATCACATTAGTATGGATCCAGTGCTGTATTCATAAACAGCTGGACTTTCCTGCGTTGTTTTTTGACCTTTTTTCTATGACATTGCAGACCTGCATGGTTGTTAATCAGTGTAATTTGCAGTACTATGTGATCTCTGCAGGGTTTCATCTTTTTTAGAGCTGCCAGTGTTGCTAAGTGCAACTTTAAGAGGGCAAACTGAGAATTTGAAATGCTTGAAAGCAGGCAGGTTGAAACCTTGGTGGTCTAGTAGGACAGAGCCTTTTGAAGCAAGTGCTCAGGTTGAAGATCTGCTTGCGTCTCTTCCGCTGAAGTGTCCTTGAGCCAGAAATTGACTCTTTTCCAGTTTTACAAACAGCCTAAAAACAGCTTGACCTCTCTCCTCAGAGAGAAAGGACGTGTATTTTTCACTGATCAATAAAAAAATAAATTTAAAAAAATCTGATTTACCACTTCTCCTTCGATACATGCACCACAGTTACACTAAAAAACGAATGATAATAATAATAACTGGTATGCTGTTAAAAGTCGCTAAAGGCAGGCAGTGGCAGCTGGTCCCTTTGGTTTTTATTTAAATACCTCATAAATGACACAAAAGAAATAAAACCCCACTTAGAGCTGTTCTGTGTGTTTTCTCTTAATCCACTTCACCATTGTTTGTGGGACGCCTGTGAGTCAAAGAAATGAGTCATACACTGGTATCTGACTGTTGTTATAAGAAGCAGATCTTTGAATTGTTTTAACCTTGAGTTTGTAATTTCAGCAGCACACCGTTAATCTTTTTTTTTTTGTTTCGGGGGTAGAGTGGTAGTTTTCTTGTAATAAATGTCTGTATATACAGTAGGAGTGTTGTAATGAACATCTCTCCTCTGCAGGTATGCCATGAGGTTGAAGAACTTCACCAGCCATTCAGCCACCGTCGCTGAGAAGAAACTAGCTGTATTGTGGTACGACTCTCTGCCAGTGTTGTGTGTTTGTGTAGGTTCAATACAGGACACTTAATACTGCAGCCTGAAAATTGTTGTTTTTCCTTACTGGGCAGTTTGCTTATCATTTAGTAAGAAAAATTGTACAGTGGACATTAATTTAGGATTTAGCATGCTTTATTGCATCCCTATGCAATTTCAGTTCTTTTCTCCTCTGCACTGCTTCCAACTATAATAATAGAAGCAAAGATTTGCAAAGCAGGTTGTACCTTATTCGAGAACATGTGAAATTCAGACACAAAAACAGCCGGTTCAGTTGTTTTGACAAAAAAGCTTTGTGTGCAGCAAATATATTTGTCAGGGGGCGGTTTTAAACAGGACTCAAATGCCAGGCCTCAAGTTCAATAATGATTTAGTAAACAAAACATAAAGGCAGCTCGTGGGCTGAAATAAAAATAAACAGACATGGACGTTAGGCAGGAACAACTAGGACTAAAACAAGATAATGCTGACCAAACTCTGGACAATGCAGGAGACAATACACGGGAGACAATACAAGTGACAATACAGACAGCCGAACAGAACAAATGCAGCACAGGACTTAAATAAACCAGGAGGGCAATCAGGGAATACAGAAAGGGTGGGGAGAACAATCAAGGTCAATTACAGACACACGAGGAGATGAAGACAACTGGTATGAAGAACGGGACGGACGGGGATAAACAGACAATCCAACTGGGAGCAAAATCTGAGAAACATAATACTTAACAAGAGTGCATGGTAGGGATGAAAATAAAACAATAAAGAACATAATGATTATGATAAATAATCATAAACATGGGCACAGGGCAGGAAAAAAATTATGGAATAACATAGGCGACATCTTCTTCTTCTTTCGGCTGCTCCCTTTAGGTGTCGCCACAGTGGCTCATCTGTCTCCATCTTACCCTATCTCTTGCATCTTCCTCTGTAACACCAACCCTCTCCATGTCCTCCTTCACTACATCCATGAATCTTCTCCGTGGTCTTCCTCTTTTTCTCCTGCCTGGCAGCTCCATCTTCAATATCCTGTGTCCAATATATCCACTATCCCTCCTCTGCACATGCCTAAACCATCTCAGCCTTGCCTCTCTTACTTCGTCTCTAAACCACTCAACGTGAGCTGTCTCTCTGGTATGCTCATTTCTAATCTTGTCCCTCCTTGTCACTCCCAATGAAAATCTTAGCATCTTCAACTCTGCCACCTCCAGCTCCAACTCTGTCTTTTTGTCAGCATGACCGTCTCCAAACCATACATCATAGTCGGTCTCACTACCATCTTGTAAATCTTCCCTTTCAATCTTGCTGCTACCTTTCTGTCACAAATTACCCCTGACACTCGTCTCCACTCACTCCACCCTGCCTGCACTCTCTTCTTCACCTCTCGTGCATTTTCCATTGCTTCGGATGGTTGACCCCAGGTATTTAAACTCATCTACTTTCACTGCCACTACTCCTTCCATCTTCACCATTGCACCTGCTTCCCTCGCATTCACACTTGTAATTTGGCTTGCTTCTACTGACTTTCATTCTTCTTCTCTCCAGAGCATACCTCCACCTCTCCAGGTTCTCTTCCACCTGCTCCCTACGCTCTCTCTCTCTCTCTTCCACCTGACATCCAACTTGTGGGGCATACACACTGACAACATTCAACATCACACCTTTGACTTCTAGCTTCAAACTCATGATTCTGTTTGACTCCCTCTTTATCTCCTGAACACTCTTCACATACTCTTCCTTCAAGATTACTCCTACTCCATTTCTCTTCCTATCAACACTGTGGTAGAACATTTTAAATCCACCTCCAATGCTCCTAGCCTTGCTTCCTTCCATCTGGTTTCTTGAACACACAGTATATCTACCTTTCTTCTCTCCATCATATCAGCCAACTCTCTGCCTTTACCAGTCATAGTCCCTACATTTAATGTCCCTACTCTCACCTCCACACTTTCACCTTTCCTTTATTCTCTTGCCCTCCTAACACACCTTCCCCCTCTCCTCCTCCTCGATCTTTGACCAACAGTAGCCCAATTTCCACCAGCACACTATTGGTTAACAGCACCGGTGGAGGTCATTGTTCAGTTCAATTCAATTCAATTCAATTCAATTCAACTTTATTTATATAGCGCCATTTCACAACAACAGTCATCTCATAGCACTATCAACTGAAGGGGGGACCCCCACAGTTGCAGAAAGACCCCAGCAATCAGGCGATCCCCTGTGAGCAAGCACTTGGCGACGGTGGAGAGGAAAAACTCCCTTTTAACAGGAAGAAACCTCCAGCAGAACCAGGCTCAGGGAGGGGCAGTCATCTGCTGCGACTGGCTGGGGGGTGAGGGGATAGAGAAGAAGAAAAGAACAGACATGTAGAGAGCAAACAGCACGATGGGGACTCAATCTATGGGAGAGAACAAACAAATGTTAATGACCAGCAAAAAAAAAAATATTTCATTTTGTACTGGGTCTTGTTAACCCAGGCCTCGACCGATCTGGTATGAAAGTCTCATTCGTCATGATCCGCATGTTTGATTTGGCAAAGGTTTTACGTCGGATGCCCTTCCTGACACACCCCTCCCCATTTACCTGGGCTTGGGACGGGCACTAGGAGTACACTGGCTTGTGCACCCCCTATGGCTGGGTGCAAATAACACAAGTGACATAATAATGAAAATAAGCACAGTGATTAAACAAAGGCAAACACAGGACAACACAGAGGAAATGTCAAACTGAGGGCAAGGGCATGGCTGGACTCATGCCCTGAAGATAACAAAAAACCAAATATGAACACCAAGTGAGGACATGAGAACAGCCATGTCCAAACCCTTTATATTTACTTTGTCTCCACCCATTTTGTGGACATCAAAAATGCCCCACTTTGTATATTCATAATAGTGAAGGTGCAAAGTCCGCACTTTGCATAATTTTGCTTATTTAAAGCATACAATCCTCAAAGTGTGGCCTTATGGCTGATTTACTGTTGCTGATCTCCCAGTTGGGAATGACGTCACACAAAAACAAACAAAAAGGATGCATAAAGTCCGCTTGCGTGAGACGCAGTTTCAGATCATTTGTTCTGTTCGCACACCTCTTAATTTTTGGCCCAGTTAATAAAATGGGGGAGAAAAATATTTTCAATAAAATATACTAAATCAAGACAGATGTACTTGTTTGCATTTTGGTCACTCAAAATGTAGAAATCATTGTTGCTTACCTGTGAAAACTGCAGTGAATCCAAAGCACTTCAAGCATGACTATAAATGGCTGTGGTGTTTCGTGGCATAATTTTGGCATCCCGCTTCATGTGCACAAAGAATAATATGGCGATTACAACCAAGACTTGAGCTGATCACTTTGCTCCATTTTTTGTGCATGCTTGGCAGTTTGCACATGTATCCTTAACACTTTGCACATGGTTTAGTGTGCGCAAACCTTTAATAAATCAGACGCTTAGAGTGCCAAATTTCAGAACTCATTTTAATTTCTCTTAACAGCCCTCTAGCTCTGACCAGACAGCACATTCTGCTCTTGACTATCAAATCAAAAAAGCACTGCACCTTTGACATTCCTTAAAACATTCCTGGAGGTGGACCCTGATTCAGATCACTATCAAAATCATGTGGATTATTCCTTGTCCCACACACCATCCATTTAAAAAATTAATATCAATCTCTTCAGAAGCTTTTTTGTAATCCTCCTCACAACCTGAAAAATGCAGACAATCACATGAGCCCCTGGTGAGGGTAAAAAAATATTAGCATGACAAATGCAATCTGTACAATACATAGGATATCCCAATGAGCTTGTTTGAGATACCATTTCATTTATTTCAGGAAAAAAAATGTAGCCAGAATCCTAAAAGAGAATAAAGAAATAACATTTTTTTATGTTTTGAAATTTTCTTTCTGACATCAAAATGATTTAAAGTGTTACTAATTAAATTGTTTTGTGGTTCTATTTAATATACAGAGTTCAAAATCAGTGTCATGAGTTAGACCTGTTTCACTACTGTTGTATGTTACTACTGTTAAACTAGAAATTAAGATTGCTCACTTTGAATTCAGAACATCAGATTCAGTGTTTTAGATTGAAGGATACAAAGACAGATAATGTCAGGCTTGTAACAGATGATGGTATATGGTTGGATACTAAAGCCAAAACCTGCACAGAGACAGTGAGGCAGCTGTTGCAGTGAGAAACTCACATCCGTGTACAACAGTCCTGCACCACTCATCCATCAAGTCTATCAAATACTTTGTTCAGCCCTCCTGGAGAGATTCACAGCAAGGGACGGCAGCAACAGTACAGTTCACTTCACATGAATCAGTGAATACAATCAAATAAAATGTGAAATTTTAAAAAAGGGTGACAATGAAATGAATATTTTTTCTTTTTTTTTTAGTGCTGGGTGGTTCACACTTTAAATAGTTCTTTGTTCATTTGTCCTACTGCATGATTATTGTGGCTTGAAGAGATGTCAATTCAAAACACACACATACAGTGGTGTGAAAAAGTGTTTGCCCCCTTCCTGATTTCTCTTTTTTTTTTGTATGTTTGTCACACTTAAATGTTTCAGATCATCAAACAAATTTAAATATTAGACAAAGATAACACAAGTAAGCACAAAATGCAGTTTTTAAATGGTGTCTATTATTAAGGAGAAAAAAAATCAAACCTTCATGGCCCTGTATGAAAAAGTGATTGGCCCCTTAACCTAATAACTGGTTGGGCCACCCTTAGCAGCAACAACTGCAATCAAGCATTTGTGATAATTGGCAATGAGTCTTTTACAGCACTGTGGAGGAATTTTGGCCCACTCAGCTTTGCAGAATTGTTGTAATTCAGCGACATTGGAGGGTTTGAGTATGAACCGCCTTTTTAAGGTCACACCACAGCATCTCAATCGGATTCAGGTCAGGACTTTGACTAGGCCACTGCAAAGTTTTCATTTCATTTTTCTTAAGCCATAGGTGGACTTGGTGTGTTTTGGATCACTGTCCTGCTGCAGAGCCCAAGTGTGCTTCAGCTTGAGGTCACGAACAGATGGCTGGACATTATCCTTCAGGATTTTTTCATAGACAGCAGAATTCATGGCTCCATTTACCACAGCAAGTCTTCCAGGTCCTGAAGCAACAAAACAGCCCCAGACCATCACACTACCACTACCATATTTTACTGTTGATATGATGTTCCTTTTCTGAAATGCTCTGTTACTTTTACGCCGGATGTAATGGGACACACACCTTCCAAAAAGTTCAGCTTTTGTCTCATCAGTCCACAGAGTATTTTCCCAAAAGTCTTGGGGATCATCAAGATGTTTTCTGGCAAAACTGAGACAAGCCTTTATGTTCTTTTTGCTCAGCAGTGGTTTTTGTCTTGGAACTGTGCCATGCAGGCCATTTTTGCCCAGCCTCTTTCTTATGGTGGAGTCATGAACACTGACCTTAACTGAGGCAAGTGAGGCCTGCAGTTGTTTGGATGTTGTTGTGGGGTCTTTTGTGACCTCTTGGATGAGTCGTCGCTGCGGTCTTGGGGTAATTTGGGTTGGCCGGCCACTCCTGGCAAGGTTCACCACTGTTC
Organism: Pholidichthys leucotaenia; assembly: GCA_020510985.1. Taxonomy (NCBI): domain Eukaryota; kingdom Metazoa; phylum Chordata; class Actinopteri; order Cichliformes; family Pholidichthyidae; genus Pholidichthys; species Pholidichthys leucotaenia. The sequence continues at coordinate 368,207,257 of CM035840.1, forward strand.
CATGTTTTTTTGTGGATAATTGCTGTCATTGTGGTTTGCTGGAGTCCCAAAGCTTTAGAAATGGCTTTGTAACCTTTTCCAGACTGATAGATCTCAATTACTTTCTCACTTGTTCCTGAATTTCTTTGGACTGCAGCATGATGTCTAGCTTTTGAGGATCTTTTGGTCTACTTCACTTTGTCAGGCAAGTCCTATTTAAGTGATTTCTTGATTGAGAACAGGTGTGGCAAAAAAAAAAAAGAGAACAGGTGTGGCAGTAATCAGGCCTGGGTGTGGCTAGAGAAATTGAACTCAGCTTTCAAAAGATGTGATAAACCACAGTGAATTTATGTTTTAATGGGGGGGCAATCACTTTTTCACACAGGGCCATGTAGGTTTGGATTTTTTTTTCCCTTAGTAATAAACACCTTCATTTAAAAACTACATTTTGTGTTTATTTGTGTTATCTTTGTCTAATTTTTGAATTTGTTTGATTATCTGAAACATTTAAGTGTGACAAACATACAAAAAAATGAGAAATCGGGAAGGGGGCAAACACTTTTTCACACCACTGTATATCTCCTATTAGTCAAATTCATCTTTAACTTTGTTTATTGTGGGTTGTTGTCTTCTTCCGCTTAATCCTTTTCGGGTCGCGGGGGCCGGGGCTGGAGCCTATCCCAGTGTCTTTGGGTGAGAGGCAGGGTACACCCTGGACAGATCGCCAGTCCAATACAGAGAGACAGACAACCATTCACTCTCACAGTCATACCTAAGGACAATTTAGAATCCCCAGTTTTGATGCCAGTTAACCTAACTTGCATGTTTTTGGCATGTGGGAGGAAACCGGAGAAATCCCGGAGTAAACCCACGCAGACACGGGGAGAACATGCAAACTCCACACAGATCACTGTTGGTCGGGGGCTGGGATCGAACCCAGGATCCCCCGGCCAAGGGTGAGTTGCTGTGCTGCCGCAGTCTAACCACTCTGCCACCGCGCTGCCACTTGCTGCCATCATTGCATTCACTATTTGAGTAGAAGTCAGGGACAGTATTACACAAGTTAGAATTAGGTTTAGGTTTAATAACATTAAACAACACATTACATGCACTAAATATTACACAAAGATACATTAGTGATGGTGAAACTGAGGCCTTATAAAATAATGAACCACTTTGAGACAACAGCTTCATGATCAACACAGTGTTATGAAACATTTAATAAAGAGTGCCATCTGCTGACTGAGTGTTAGAACTGCATCTGAGTAAAAAAAAACTGAAAAAAAAATCTCTTGAGCATTTGCCCATCCGAGATCTATTCAAAATTGGATGGCAGGAACAAACAATCCAAAGCAAACAAAAAAAAATCTAATTCCAATAGAACCCTCTCAAATTTCCCATGAGCCCTCAAGTCATGTGATGTGACCAACATAATGAGGCCTTGCTTGCTACGGTGACATGACTGTGGGCGTGCTGAAACAGCGCTCGATGCACTGCTCATGATGCAAAAAAAATTGCAAGAGACATTGGACAGCTTCTATTATTATAATCAAAAAAAAGGCTATCAGAGAATTGTTGTGCTCTTTACTCTCTCTCTCTTTTAATAGACCCCTTTTTTTCTTGTTAATTGGAATGTGAAGTTTGACTGATTGTTTGTATATCTTTTGTAACCGTTATCCTCATCGAGAGTTTGTATGTTGTATTTTGTTCTAGCCACCTTATTCCTAGGCCCCATGATGCCTTGCATAAATTATGGTAGCAACTTCCGGTACTAGTTTAGAACGTATGGTTGTCACTGAAACGGGACACTTTTCCTTTTTAAAAAAATGACTTTGGCATCAGAAATGCGGGAACACGGCCTTTTGCGTGTCAAAAACAGTAAGATAATCATACCAGTTCCCACAACTATCTAGGGATAGGAAGATGACCTTAAAAAGTGGCCTGGCAGACAGTAGCTGTGTTTGTTAGCGCCGCTGCAAAGATGCTAATGCTGTAAACAAATAAAAGCTCTGAGACATATCAATGTCTCCACCGCAATAAAGTCAGCTGCATTTTGTTAAAATATGTTGGACATAAGCAGATTTACCTCAGAGCAGACGTAGAATCTAGTCAAAGCCACAAAGAAGCCTCCATTTATACAGTCTATGGCAGTGATTTTCAACCTATGTGCCGCAGCACACTAGTGTGCCGTGAGAGCTCGTTAGGTGTGCCGTGGGAAATTATCCAATTTAACTTAATTATTCGAGTGAGTGGCTATGTTTACATGGACACAAGTAACCGGATTAAAAGCCTGATCGGAATAAAAATGCTTCATGTAAACACGGCAATCTGAATATTCTAACCCGATCACGTTCATTCGGATCAAAATTTCATTCCGATTGAGAGGGGTGGGTTATGCCGATTGTTAATCCGAATGGTGCGCATGAAAACACTTATTCCGAACACAGGGCAGAAAATATGTTTACTGCGCATGTCTGTACACCAGCCGCACGTCGACGTGACGTATTTCCGCCTTAGCAGCAGCTAGCGGAAGACATGGCGGGAGTAAAACAAAACTGGTCTGTATCGTCCTGCTGTGTCCCTCTTTTCGTCATATGCAGAAGTGTGTACTTGTAGCTTCATTACGGAGACCAGCAGAAGCAAAAGTACAGTCTGAATAACACAATACAGGTCAATTTCGACACGAAGCGGGGCTCGCTAACACCGGAAGTTGCTTCTTCTTCTACTATTTTTTGAATGTCGAAATGTCGATCTGCGCATGTCAAAATGATTTATTCCGTTCAAACCTGTGACACATGAAAATGCACGTCCTAATCAGATCAGCTTTTTCAGGATCCATGTAAACAGTAAAATTCTGATCTGAATTGTAATAAGATTGAAGAAATTTTGCCTATGTAACTGTGGCCAGTGTCAGAGTAATACTCTTTTATGTCACTGGATGGCAGCAGACGGCTAATTGCCTGTAAAAAGACAATAGAATTAGAGCTGCACCTGACAGGTCACAGTGACAGTGATGGAGAAGTTTTTGACAAGGGGAAAGGCTAAGTCCGAACAAGGCTCTGGACAAAATTCTGACCAAGAAGAGGGCCCTAGTATGAGTGGTACACGAAAGAAAAAAGACAAGATGGTGAGCTCAAGGCAATATAGCGAAAGCTATCTTTCATTCGGATTTACTTTCACCGGGGATGCGACGACACCGACTCCGTTATGCTTGGTGTGTGGTGAGAAGCTATCTAACAGCTATCTAACAAGATCATGGTTTAAAGCTAAACTTTGCTGATCTTCCTTTGGACAGTTTTTGGTTGACTGCTGCCAAGGAGTTCCCCATTCTGTCCAACAAAGCTATTTCAACATTGCTCCCATTTTCCACGACATATCTGTGTGAGCTGAGCTTTTCAAGCTTGACTGTGATAAAAACTAAAAACAGAGAGAGAGTGAGAGCTGTTGAGGAAGAGCTCCGTGTGTGTCTTTCTTCCATTCCTGCCAGGATATCAGCTTTGTGTTCATCTAAACAGGCCCAGGCTTCACACTGAGTGAGTATAAATACATTTAGAAACTGTATTGCTAACTATATTTTATTATTTTTACTGTGTTAGGCTATAGAGTGTCATTTTGTGTCATTTTGGTTGGTGGTGTGCCCCAGGATTTTGTCAATGTAAAAAAATGTGCCGTGGCTTAAAAAAGGTTGAAAAACACTGGTCTATGGCACAACCACGAACACCAGCAACAAGTGCCAGAACTATGCCAAAAATTAAAAAAATACAAAAACTAAAAACGTGTGTGGACTATACATTAAAATAAATTTGAAAAACTTTTAAAAATGCTATTTTAAATGCTCCTGCTACTCCACTCTTGCTGACTGATTTAACACTACCTCTGCCGAAACCGAAAGTCCCGCCCGTAATTGTTCCTACAGCGGCACCCCCAGGAATAAGGTGGATTAAATTTAAAAAAAAAAAACTGCTCATGACACTTCCGCTTTATATTGCACTAATCAGTGTTGAGTGGGTGGTGTCGAGTGTAACATCACTACCCCTATGGATTGGGACACCCCTTCATGGCTGCACATGGCCAAAGTGGCTGTAGAGCGTAAATGTCTTACCGGCCACTGCTGAAATTCACCAGCCATTGGCCACTGTTAATGTCAAGCCCTGCATTCATTCTCTGTCTGTCTCTCTGTCGCTCTCTCTCTCTCGTCCTTCCACAGAATTTTTCCAGCAGTGACTACAAATTCTGAAAGCTGTTTATCATTTCACAGATTATATGGCGGGTGATCTAATTAAAATCAATTAAAATGATAGATAGCTCACTGACAGAATTTTTACAAGCCTGTCTGAGAAAATAACATAACAAAAAGTGTATTGCAACCTGTGATATAGACATAGAGTATTGCCTTTTTTCAGGGTTTCAGCTCAGATGCAGTTCTGATAGTCAGTCACCAGATGGCAGTCTTTATTAGCTGTTTCATAACACTGTGTCGCTCATGAAGCAATTGTCTCGAAGTTGCTCATTATTTCATGAGGGCTTGGTTTTAACATCACTAAAGAAGGCAAAGCTACAAAAATCTAAACAAACCTGGAAACTGGGAACAAGGCGCAGTTAAAAGGGAAGCACAGGGGAACTCACAAGGGATGCTGAGGAAGGACAAATAGACGTGACACTGAGGATTGGAACTGGACAAATGGGCAGCAGATGGAGACAATCAGACTGGTGAGGGGAGTGACACTAACGAGGGAGACAGAGGCACACATTTAAAACAATTAAGGAGGGAATACACACAGATGGAGGTGAAACAAAAAACACCAAAACCTAATGGCTGAGAAAACCAAGGAGTGAACAGGAGCATAATCTAAAACAAACTAGAACAACAAAGGCAATAAAGGACAACTACAGAGAGACGCATAAATCAATCCCTTAGTAAATTAGATAAAGATAAACTAGAACTAAGGAGCAAAAATAAAACTAGGATCAAGGGAAACAGAACTGAACAGGAAGTGTCTTCAAAATAAACCCACAGTCAAATTCAACTTCTACTAAGCAAGAATTGAATATAATGCTAAGAAATAAGAAACCCAAACAACCAAATTCAAAACGCAACATAATAAAACTAGAATTAAAGTCCAAAGCACACTTTAGAAGAAATATTTATGAGATGGGGCATGATCAGCCCACCACTGATCATTCCCACCATAACAGATATAGTGACATTCCTAATTTGAGCCTTTTTCATTATATTTTTTAATTTAAAAAAATAAATAAATTAGCTTAAATCTCAATCATGCTACTTAAGAACAAATGTTTAAGTATTAAATGGTAAAATCAATAAATTTGAACTTTTTGAAATTATTTTATTCATATTTGCCATAGTTTTCCATAAACATTTTGTGCATGTTTTGTGACTATGTATGCCCTGCAGATGCTTAAAATTACATTTCACACTAATAATAAATGCAGGTTTTTTTTTTTTTCCTGATCCCTTATCACTGTATTAAACATTTCCCTCATTCCATATTTCATTGAAGTTCTTCCTAATCCGCCAGGACTTGTGGGGCACGATTGAAGTCCGGGTGCATTTCATGCGGATGACTTGAAAATAATATTGAGCATAGATCTTTAAAGGGAATTTGTACAGAGGACTCATCTGCCTTCTAATGCTTTTGTTTCCATAGTAACCGCTGTCTGTCTCTGCTGTATCTGAGGATGTTCCGTCTGAAGAAAGACCATGCTGTCAAGTACTCACGGTCGCTCATGGAGTACTTTAAGGTAACTCACATGAACACACACACACGGACAGCCTTTATTTCCTTCCTCTGCGGAAAACACACAAAGCCAATTACAACCCCTCCATTGCATTTCATATTCATTTTTATGGTGCCTGTGCATTAATTTTGCATGGCGTTATTAAATTGCATTCTTTCTCTTTGATGTTAATGTATTAATTAGCTCCATCAATCATCACAGCGGATTGTTAGGGTTTAATGTGCTTGTTTTGATTAATTATGTTTAGTTGAATTAATTACTGTGGATGTCATTATCACAGTGCTGCATTTGCATTGATGGGATTGCATTTCTGGGAAGCAACCAAGTCAGGGTTTAGATGTCTATGTGTGCACAGGCTATGTACATACAGTAAGTGTTGACATAAAGGCGGAGCAGCTCCTTTGAAATTAAAAAACACAGAAACTGCTCAGCTAGTCCTGTAATACGCAGGATGCATGAGCATGGATTTTTATATACTCTTCACTGAATAGCATTACAGAATATTTGCTACAATCATTATTAACAATATAGGAGATTTCAGAACCCTAGAGAAAAAATATACATAGAACATTTTCAAGCAGTGCTTGCGTCTTTTTCTTTCTTTCACCTCTGGAACCAGATTAAATGTGAACTTTTAGAAACACCAATAATTTACGTCTTGAATTGTATGAAATCTATATATTTTCAACTTTCTCTATCAAGAATATAATAAAGATGGAATTACCTTATTATGTCAACTGAAGTCACCTCTGGTGTAGAATTAGATAACACACTACACTCAGTGTGGTTCTAGGGGGAAAAGCCCAGGAGGAACGGACTAGGGGAAAAGGGCCAGGGGGGAATGGATCAGGGGGCGAAGAGCCTAGAAACCATCCATTACAGTAAAAGCATTATACTATGAATCCCCCTCACTTCTAAACCTGTCAGATGTTTACTTTCTTCCAGTTGATAGGAGCTCAAACCAATTACTTTTGTTATATACTGTATATTCATATATTATTGTTTTCAACAATAATATATATTATATTGTCATACAATAGTGTTATATTATTGTTGTCACCTTAGGGAGTGGAGTACTTCTTCTGCCTCTGACAAGCTGTAAACAACATAGATTGATATATTTGTGTTTTTGTAATCTAGAATTCAGCCAAGAATTCCCACCAAGCACCTTCTCCCTGGAGGACCAATGGGAAGTGAGTGTTCACACACACACACACACACACACACACACACACACACACACACACACAGAATCGAGAATTTATAATTCACCGGACCTTTGCTGCAGAATACCATGTCGCTCCTGACAGCCACTTGCTCAAACAACCCCTCAGGAAGCAAATAAAGGGATTGATTTGTTGTAGATGTGAGCGGGAGACGACTGGAGGGGCTGCCAGGCACCCGGTGAGAACGAGTGATGGAGGGAGTGATGATAGATGGAGGAGGAGAGGCGTGGAGGAGCCGCGGATGTGAAGCTAATGAGTTTGGACAGCTCTGACGCTGCACAACAGCAGGACCGGAGCTCATTGTTTGCGTGTGTGTGTGTGTGCGCCCGCGTGTTCCTTCGTGTCAGAGTGAATCAGGCACAAGTTGTGGGTCAGCAAAGGTCAAGGCCACATCACAGACATTACATCACAATAAGAACTACACACCCAGCTGTGCCAGATAAGAGGACGTTTGTGATAACCTGCCTAATACTGCTGCACAAAGAAATGATATTTCCTGTTTCATCATACAGTACATCCGGAAAGTATTCACAGCGCTTCACGTTTTCCACATTTTGTTATGTTACACGTTATTCCAAAATGAAATAAATTCATTTTTTTAACTCAAAATTCTACACACAATACCCCATAATGACAACGTGTAAAAAGTTTTATATCCTGTTGCAAGACCCATGACCTGCGACTGAGACCAAGCTGTCTGACACTGGGCAGCACATTTCTCTCTAGAGTACCTTGATAGTCTTGAGATTTCATTGTACCCTGCACAGATTCAAGACACCCTGTACCAGATGCAGCAAAGCAGCTCCAGAACATAACAGAACCTCCTCCATGTTTCACAGTAGGGACAGTGTTCTTTTCTTGGTATGCTTCATTTTTGCATCTGTAAACATAGCGCTGATGTGCCTTGCCAAAAAGTTCCAGTTTCGTCTCGTCTGTCCATAGGACATTCTCTCAGAAGCTTTGTGGCTTGTCAACATGCAGTTTGGCAAATTCCAGTCTGGCTTTTTTATGATTTGTTTTCAACAGTGGTGTCCTCCTTGGTCATCTCCCATGACGTCCACTTTAGCTCAAACAACGACGGATGGTGCGATCTGACACTGATGTACCTTGACCGTGGAGTTCACCATGAATGTGTTTAGAGGTTGTTCTGGGCTCTTTTGTTACCATTCGTATTATCCGTCTCCTCCTGCGGCCACGTCCAGGGAGGTTGGCTACAGTCCCGTGGATGTTAAATTTCTGAATAATATGTGCAACTGTAGTCACAGGAACATCAAGCTGCTTGGAGATGGTCTTATAGCCTTTACCTTTAACATGCTTGTCTATAATTTTCTTTCTAATCTCCTGAGACAACTCTCTCCTTTGCTTCCTCTGGTCCATGTTTAGTATGGCACACACCATGTCACCAAACAGCACAGTGACTACTTGTCACCCTTTAAATAGGTTGACTGACTGATTACAAGTTTATAGACACCTGTGATGTTAATTAGAGGACACATCTTGGTTGAACATGTCCGTATGGTCACATTATTTTCAATCTTTTCTAGGAGTACCATCATTTTTGTCCAGGCCTGTTTCATGAGTTTGATTTTTAAAATAATTCTGTTAAACCACAGTTCAAAAGCATTGTCTGATTTTCATTGGTTAATTTTCATAGAATTTTTATTTATTACCACTTTTGTCAGATTCAAGTTATTTCTGTGACCATTGTGGGTTTTTCTTTCATTAACAGAGGGGTACCAACAATTTTGTCCACGGCTGTATATATATATATATACAGCCGTAAAATAAATATATTTATTTTTAATAAATTTATTAAAAATAAAAAACTAGAAATCACATGTACATAAGTATTCACAGCCTTTGCTCAATACTTTGTTGATGCACCTTTGGCAGCAATTACAGCCTCAAGTGTCATAAGTGCCCTTCGGGGCAGAGAATTGAGACCCACGCGGTAACTGTGAGTTTGGGTAATTTATTGAACAAACAAACAACAATGTGAAGTTCAACAAGATGCTGTAAATACCAAAATAACAACAAGAAAGAAAACTTACAGGAATAGTGCGCCAGAGCAGGAATAGGCTCTGGCGGAGACGAAGAGGGACTGAAGATACCCATGAAGATTCAAGGCAGCGGCAAATGAGAACAAAATAACTCCCCTTAACACTAGAAGACCCAGAGAGGGGCCATTTGGCCTTTTTGGCTAGAAAACCCATAGGGGGACCATCAAGTGGCCACAAGAGGGCTAATGTCTGGGTCTTCTAGTGTTAAATAGGGTCAAAACCAAATACATAAGTGATGACAGGTGTGGGTTCACCTGAGCGGGCAAAGAAGTAATAATGAATAAAGATTGGGATCAGCTGGAAGAGAGGAGGGAGGAGCGGCTTGGCTTGACAGCTGACAGGGCGACGCCCACACAGAGCACCAAACCGGAACTGCTGCCTGACGGCTGTCAACCCAATAAAGGAACACCAAGGACAAACATATGGAATAAACAACATTAAAAACAGACTAATAAATAATTACAAATTGAAATGAAACATGAGCACAGCAAAAACTGAAGCCTAAACAGAAAAATAGAAGGCAGTAATAAAACTCAAAAGGCACAAAATACAACTAGAAAAGCACTCGGAGAGCGCAGACCTCCGCCAAGCGCCACAGTTCCCCTGTGGGCATGTTGTCCTGTATTTTTTTTTTCCCAAGTGTTCTGATGATTTTTTGGCAGAGTTACATGCACAAATAAAAAAAATATTGAAAAATATTGAAAATGGCCCTATCTCGCAATGTTAAATAAATTTAAAAAAAAAAAAAGAATCCTTTAAAAAATTCCTGGATCCAGACGGTGATCTGGATCACCACCAAAATCTAATCATCCATAGGATACCCCATTTCTAACAATCTCATGAAAATTTCATGAAAATCTCATAAAATTTCATGAAAATCCATCCATAACTTTTTGAGTTATCTTGCTAACAAACAAACAAACAAACAAACAGACAAACCAACGCCGATGAAAACATAACCTCCTTGGCGGAGGTAACAAATATAAGTAAATATAAGGAAAAAGCCACGAGACTGAGTCTGGCAGAACTTCTAGAGCTCAGCTCGTGACATCAAGTCTTTTTGAATATGATGCCACAAGCTTGGCACACCTATCTTTGGGCAGTTTGCCCCATTCCTCTTTGCAGCACCTCTCAAGCTCCATCAGGTTGGATGGGAAGTATCGGTGCACAGCCATTTTCAGATCTCTCCAGAGATGTTCAGTTTTATTCAAGTCTCTGTTCTGGCTGGGCCACTCAAGGACATTCACAGAGTTGTCCTGAAGCCACTCCTTTGATATCTTGGCTGTGTGCTTAGGGTTGTTGTCCTGCTAAAAGATGAACCGTCATCCCAGTCTGAGGTCAAGAGCGCTCTGGAGGAGGTTTTCATCCAGGATGTCTCTGTACATTGCTGCATTCATCTTTTCCTCTATCCTGACTAGTCTCCCAGTTCCTGCAGCTGAAAAACATCCCCACAGCATGATACTGCCACCACCATTCTTCACTGTAGGGATGGTATTGGCCTGGTGATGAGCAGTGACTGGTTTCCTCCAAACATGATGCCTGGCATTCACGCCAAAGAGTTCAATTTTTGTCTCATCAGACCAGAGAATTTTGTTTCTCATGGTCTGAGAGTCCTTCAGGTGCCTTTTGACAAACTCCAAGTGGGCTGCCATGTGCTTTTTACTAAGGAGTGGCTTCCGTTTGGCCACTCTACCATACAAGCCTGATTGGTGGATTGCTGCAGAGAATGTTGTCCTTCTGGAAGGTTCTCCTCTCTCCACATAGGAACACTGGAGCTCTGACAGAGTGACGATCGGGTTCTTGGTTATCTCTGATAACCAAGAACCTGATCCGGCCAAGAACCCGATCCGGCCGTCTAAACTGATCGCTCAGTTTAGATGGCCGGCCAGCTCTAGGAAGAGTCCTGGTGGTTCCGAACGTCTTCCATTTATGGATGATGGAGGCCACTGTGCTCATTGGAACCTTCAAACCAGCAGAAATTTTTCTGTACCCTTCCATAGATTTGTGTCTCGAGACAATCCTGTCTCTGAGGTCTACAGACAATTCCTTTGACTTCATGCTTGGTTTGTGCTCTGACATGCACTATCAACTGTGGGACCTTATATAGACAGGTGTGTGCCTTTCCAAATCATGTCCAATCAACTAAATTTACCACAGGTGGACTCCAATTAAGCTGTAGAAACATCTCAAGGATAATCAGTGGAAACAGGTTGCACCTGAGCTCAATTTTGAGCTTCATGGCAAAGGCTGTGAATACTTATGTACATATGATTTCTTAGTTTTTTATTTTTAAAAAATTTGCGAAAATCTCAAAAACTTTTTTCATGTTGTCATTATGGGTTATTGTATGTAAAATTTTGAGGAAAAAATTAATTTAATCCATTTTGGAATAAGGCTGTAACGTAACAAAATGTGGAAAACATGAAGTGCTGTGAATACTTTCCGGGTGCTCTGTATTTGAATATTCCACTGTATTTGTCTGTTATCAGAAATTAGGCTGCTTAAATACCAACATAGATAACTAGCAACAACATTAAAACACTGTATTATGATTCTGATCACTCATTCATAAACTATTTAAATATAAATGACATGTCACCACTTACTTCCATTGTAGGAAAGTGAAGCTCCGTTTCCTGGATTGAAAACTGAATGGATTAAAAAAAAAAACACTTGAACATAAATCAGCATGATAAGAACTATCTCTGAGGGCAGAATCCATCTTTTGAAAAAAATGTATTCTAAGGGTATTTTTATAGTTTTTCAGTTTGGCTACAGAGCCACCACGGAAGCTAAACACTAGTGCACTGAAAGGTCAAAAGAAGCAGGAAGAACTTATACAGGAAATGGATGAAAACTTGAAAGACTGGGACAGCAACAACTCAAAGAATGACATAGAAGAGAAATGGGCAACACTGAAGGATATGGTGTATCTGACTGCGAGTGATGTATTAGGCCACCCTGAGAGGAAACATCAAGATTGGTTTGATGAGCATGATGAACACTGAAGAAACTACTAGAATCGAGGAATACAGCTAGGCAGGAAAACCTACAGTGCAACACAAGGTCGAAGAAGAAGAAATACTCAAAGGCTCAGAGTGAGCTACAGAAGTACACCAGAGAGATAAAGTCCAACTGGTGGGATGAAAAAGTGGAGGAACTTCAAACTGCAGCAGACAGGAAGGACATGAAAACATTCTTCACAGGTTTGAGAGAAATCTACGGCCCTAAACCAAGAGGATTGATCCAACTAAAAGCTATGGATGGTGAAACAGTTTTGCAGGAGAAAGACAAGATCCTGGACAGATTTGCAGACCACTTTGACCAACTACTAAACAACCCTGGAGACCTCACTGAAGAGGCTAAAGAAGCTCTAGTGCAGCGACCAGCTGTATCAAGTCTGGATGAACCACCAAATATTGATGAACTAATGGCAGCTATCAGGACAACACAGGATGGTAAGGCTCCAGGAAGGGATGGAATTCCGGCAGAAGTGTGGAAGTTTGGTGGTGTTCAGCTGACCAACTGCCTGCACAAGCTCATCCAAGAGATATGGGATGCCCAGAAAGTACCTCAAGACTGGAAGGATGCAAGTATTGTGCCTTTGTTCAAGAAAGGTGACAGGAAAGATTGTGGAAATTACCGAGGTATATCACTGCTAGCCACTGTTGGTAAGATTCTCTCACGTGTACTACTGAATAGACTCAATGAACACATCTCACAGAATGTACTACGGGAAACCCACTGCAGCTTTAGAAGTGGAAGAAGTACAATGGACATGATTTTCTGCTTGAAACAGGTTCAAGAAAAGTGTATCGAACAGAACATGCCGCTTTATGTAGTCTTCATAGACTTCACTAAAGCCTTCGATACTGTTTCGCGACAAGGACTTTGGCAGGTACTCAAGAAATATGGTTGTACAGAGAAGTTTGTCAGCCTGATCGAGGCACTCCATACAGGTATGCAAGCAAACATGGCAATGAGTGGTTCAGTATCTAAAGACTTTTCAGTAAGCAACAGGGTGAAACAAGGGTGTGTGCTGGCGCCTACACTCTTCTTGCTATATCTGGCAGCCATGCTTGAGGTGGCCTTCAAAGACACTTCAGAAGGAGTATACATTCAAACAAGGAAAGAAGCAGACTTGTTCAATGTGGCACAGTTTAAAGCCAAGAGTAAGATATCGATAAATGTAGTAAGAGAAATGCTCTTTGCTGACGACAGTGCTCTCGTTGCACACAGTGTGGAAGATATGCAATCTTTAGTGGAGAAATTTGCAAGAGCAGCTAGCCAATTCAGCCTCCAAATCAACATCAAGAAGACAGAGTGCCTTTATCAACCACCAAAGTTCCAATTATCAACATCACTACCAGAAGAGATCAGCATTGGTACAGAGCCACTAGTCAAGTGCAAGACTTTCAAGTATCTAGGGAGTACTGTTTCAGAGAATGCTAGGCTGGAGGATGAACTGTCTCTCAGAATGGGAAGAGGAAGCGCTGTGTTTGGAAACTTGAGGGAGAAACTGTGGAACAACCAACATGTGTCTATCCGTGTGAAATGCAAAGTGTAGAGAGCGACAGTACTGGCTACTCTATTGTATGGTGCTGAAACTTGGACTGTCTATAGAGTGCACTTGAAGAAACGCCACGCGTACATGATGAGACACCTTTGAGCCATAATGAACATCTCATGGAAAGACAAGATAACCAACATAGAAGTGTTGAAACGAGCTGGTCTACCATCAATGGAGGACATGCTAATACAGATGAACCTGAGATGGCTCGGACATGTTGAGAGGATGGACCACCAGCGTCTCCCTCGGCAGTTACTCTACTCACAGTTATGCGAGAGCAAACGCAATCAGGTTAGACCAAGGCTCAGATTTAAAGGCACTGTAAAAAGAAACTTGAATAAGTTGGATATAGACAGGAGTTCCTGGCAGCGGAAGGCTAAGGACAGAGCTGTGTGGAGGAATCTGATCAGACCTAAATGAAACAGTCATTGTCGCCCACGACAGACTGCTATGATGATGATGATGAAGTGTCACACACAATAAGGTGCGGTCATCATACTGCAGCCAGCCACTAGAGGGCAGTTGAGATGCACATCCATCTTAACGTACAATCAGTGGCTTTATTAAATTTCAGACTTTGCTAAGTAATTTATTATACAGTATGTATGGTGTATCAGTAATGATGCTTAAGAAAACTAATGTAAATAAAGTATATCTGTTTTTACCCAGACTTGTATATGAGTGTGAGCACATTTGTGCCACGTTTTGGCTACTAAACTCTGTGTGTTTTAAATAAGTTCATTCAGAGAAATAAACTGGGTTCTGCTGTGTGTCCTTCAAGCTAACCATCTGGCATTTTGGCATGATTACAGCTTGATTATCTCCAGCCACAACTACTGTTGTTTAGTGTTCAGTGTCATGAAGGAGGCTCTTTTACCTGCATGGATCACTGTGGTAACTAATGCTTAACCTGGTAGGCAGGGCTTGACATTAACTTTTTTGCTCACCAGCCACTGTGGCTAATTTTCCAAAATAACTAGCCACTCAGCCTTTTCACTAGCCAGAATTTTGTGGTTGAAAAATTATGTTTAATATGATCAAATTTGACTGTAATGTGACAGTGAAGTACAGGTTTGTGGTGTGTCCCAATTCTCATTTGTACCCCTACCCCTTTGCCTACCCCTATGAATTGGGACGCCCCGTCATGGCTGCACTGTGCCATTAGTAGTTGCTGATGGATTTAACCTAACCTGTTTTCACCAGAAAAAAAGAAGAGAAAGAAAAAGAAAACTGATTAGAAAAAAGTCTCATCTTAAGGAGAAAAATGTCTCAAATTTACATGAGCTATTCTAATCAGTAGAAAAGGTCAGAAATTTACTAGAAAGAAAGCTGTAAATTCAGAGAAAAATTTGGAATCCCTGGTGGCTGATTTTGACCCACAGGCCATATGTTTGACACCTCTGGACTAACCCATTAAAAATGCATATTTAGGGGATAAACGAAGACTTCTTGCTCTAAAAATAATCACGTTTAACCACAGAGGTAGGAGCTGATGTGGGGCACAGGGATTAGCTACTCACTGCTGGGACAACGGGGATTAGGGGAAGTTCTGGTATTCTGATCGCTAAGAGTGGGAACAAGTGTGTTCTGCTAGCTGCTGTCTGTTTCTCCAAACTGGCTGCAAAATAAGCTCGCTGTGGGCGCTGTGGGTGTTGTCCAGCTATTACATTATAAATAATCTGGTGTGGAGAAAAGGAGGCAGGCGAGGCAACGAGCTGTACAACAAAGAAACTTTATTCTTTCTCCAACATAACTTACAGCAAAAAAAGATCCCAGATCTCTGTGCATTCCTCTTTTATATCTTTAATACCATGCATCGAGACCCGGAACTTCCGACCATCATACATTATATTTAGAACAAAGCCTGTGTGGCACATTAACATGACGTAACACCAGCGCCGCTGTCACACCCTTCTTCTCCCAGCGGCTCTGGCATTTACTCCTCTCCCCGGGGGGCGCATAGTCCTTACTGTCCCGTCTGATACCCCTATGGTGATGACACCTCTTTCGGTCCATTGTTCCCTGGGTAGAGAAGTCCAACACCATGCCCCCACACTGGGATATAAACTGCGATATACTGATATAAATGAATAGACAAATATAGACGAACAGTATAACTGCAGTATTTTCTTAGAGCCTTTGTGTTTGTAGCATCAGTGCATATGTGCATGTTTCTTTTTAACTTTCTTTTTGATGTTAATGTACTAAATTTAAATAATTTTGTTTTTATGTAATACTAAAATTCATGAGGTAATTTTTACATAACATTTATAGAAAATTAAATGCTAAATAAATAAGTGTTGCTAATTGCTAATATGCTGCCTGGTGGAGATGGAGACTTGGACTCAAGTCAGACTTACAGTGGATATAAAAAGTCTACACACCCCTGTTCAAATGCCAGATTTTTGTGATGTAAAAAAATGAGACCAAGATAAATCATTTCAAAACATTTTCCACCATTAATATCACCTATAACCTGTACAAACCCAATTGAAAAACAAGCTGAAATCTTTTAAGGGGAAAAATAAAAAACTTACAGTAACCTGGTTGCATAAATATGCACACCCTTAAACTAATACTTTGTTGCAGCACCTTTGGCTTTTATTACAGCACTCAGTCTTTCTGGGTAGGAGTCTATCAGCGTGGCACATCTTGATGTTGCAATATTTGCCCACTCTTCTTTGCAAAAATGCTCCAAATCTGTCAGATTGCGAGGACATCTCCTGTGCACAGCCCTCTTCAGATTACCTCACAGATGTTCGATCTGATTCAGGTGTGGACTCTGGTTGGGCCATTCCAAAACCTTAATCTTCTTCTGGTGAAGCCATTCTTTTGTTGATTTGGATGTGTGCTTTGGGTCATTGTCGTGCTGAAGATGAAGTACCCCTTCATCTTCAGCTTTCTAGAAGAAGCCTCAAGGTTTTGTGCCAACACTGACTGATTTTTGGAATTGTTCATAATTCCCTCCACCTTGACTAAGGCCCCAGTTCCAGCTGAAGAAAAACAGCCCCAAAGCATGATGCTGCCACCACCATGCTTCACTGTAGGTATGGTGGGTGGTGTGTAGGTAGGTATTGTGTTTGCGCCAAATATACCTTTTGGAATTATGGCCAAAAAGTTCAACCTTGGTTTTATCGGACCATAACACATTTTCCCATATGTGTTTGAGAGATTTCAAATGGCTTGGATGTTTTTCCTCATAAGATAAGGCTTCCATCTGGCCACCCTATCCCATAGCCCAGACATATGAAGAAGATGGGAGATTGGGCCTCTTGGCAGCCTCCCTGACCAGTTTTCTTCTCGTCTTTTCATCAATTTTAGAGAGACGTCCAGTTCTTAGTAATGTCACTGTTGTGCCATATTTTCTCCACTTGATGATGACTGTCTTCACTGTGTTCCATGGTATATTTAATGCCTTGGAAATTCTTTTGTACCCTTCTCCTAACTAATACTTTTGAACAATGAGATCTCTCTGATGCTCTGGAAACTTTCTGCGGACCATGGCTTGTGCTGTAAGATGTGACTACAAAAATGACAGGAAAAGCCTACTAGAACAGCTGAACTTTATTTGGGGTTAATCAGAGGGACTTTAAATGGTGGCAGGTGTGTGCTGAGTCCCATTTAACATGAGTTTGAATGTGATTGGTTAATTCTGAACACAACCACATCCCCAGTTATAAGAGGGTGTGCATATTTATGCAACCAGGTTATTGTAAGTTTTTTATTTTTTATTTTTCCCCTTAAAAGATTTCAGTTTGTTTTTCAATTGGGTTGTACAGGTTATAGGTCACATTAATGGTGAAAAAAGTTTTGAAATTATTTATATTGGTCTCATTTTTCTACATCACAAAAACCTGGCAACAGGGGTGTGTAGACTTTTTATATCCACTGTAAGTTGCATATACAGGGATTTCAGACTTGACTTGGACTCAGAAGACTTGAGACTTGACTTGGACTTGTGAACAATCATCTATTTTTAATGTTTTCATCAAAAACATCCAAAACACTGAATTTCCTTTAGGAATTAAAGTCAGGTGATTTTCACTGTTAACAGATAGCTGGATCCACGAAACATGACTGTTTCTCAAGAAAACAACTGTCAATTTTGGGAAAATGCAGATGTTAAATTTATAAGGGAAACTCAGTGTTTTTATTGAATTTCATCAGCCTGTTTAATGATATTCAACTGCTGACCAGTTCTATTACTAAATACTAATAGATAAATGATAACATATTTTAAATTCCTTTGATATTACAACCATAAAGTGACTTATGACTTGACTTGGACTTGAGCTTTGAGACTTGACTTGGACTTGTTAAAAATGGCCTGTGAACATTTCGCTGTCTGGTAATAATGAGAGCAACTAAGTTTGTTGAAAAAAAAAAAACATGACACCTTAACATTGTATCTAAAAACTTTTCTAGCATACATTGCTTGCAATATTTTTTACACTGACACCGGGACTTACTCCCTGTCTGTACCTAGGGTCAATGGGACTCCGTCTCCACTCTCACTCAGCCCATCCCCTGCCAGCAATGGAGGAGGAGGATCAGGAGCAGCACCAGGGTCATCAGGCAGCGTGGCTATCCCTCAACGGATTCACCACATGGCTGCTAGTCACGTTAACATCACCAACAACATCCTGCGGAGCTATGAACACTGGGAGACGGCTGACAGACTGGCAGCTGAGAGCCAAGGTAGGACTGCTGTGACTGATGTTCTTTAAGATCAGTACACACATTTACCATCACGTCCTCATGCTCATATTCTAACATCTGGAAACATAGTGAATTTTTGTTGTTGCTGTTTCTATACCACAGTAAGCAGAGATGAATCATCACTTTCTTATTTTTCTTCTCTGTCATAATTGCCCTTCAGGGCAGGATAAAAGGCACCACGCACCAGCTGTGAGTTTGCGAATTTATTAGGGATACACAGAGTTGCAAAACTCATGAATAAGAAAAAATGCAGGCAAGGAAAATAGCAAACAGCTAAGGCAAGGGGGATCGCCAGCTAAACCTGGGAAACAGAGCTAGGAGCAAATATTGGGAGTACACAAAGAAAAACAGGAGAATGACAAGAAACTTACGTCTTGGAGAAGCGAGTAGAAAGTAGGGTGCTGCGCCGGACAGAAGTGCGCAGCCCCTT
Source organism: Pholidichthys leucotaenia (assembly GCA_020510985.1). Lineage (NCBI taxonomy): Eukaryota > Metazoa > Chordata > Actinopteri > Cichliformes > Pholidichthyidae > Pholidichthys > Pholidichthys leucotaenia. The sequence continues at coordinate 368,226,001 of CM035840.1, forward strand.
AAATAAGGCTAGACACAAAATAAAGCAAGTGGAAACAGGTGTGGTAAACCTGAGCGGGTAAGAGAAAACAAAGAAACAATTTAGACCAGCTGGAAATGATGACAGAGGAGGGAGCAATCGGAGCTGACAGCTGACAGGGCCACGCCCACGCAGGGCGAAACTCCAGAGAGCCACTGACAGCTGTCAACCCCGAGAGAGAGAGAACACAACAGAAAACAGACATAACGATATGGCAGAAATGGGGGCTGGCAACCTCAAAAGCACAAAAAACAAACTACAACAAACGTAAACGGGAAAATAAATCATACTGACAACTCAAAATGACAACACAGTACAAAATATGAAAAAAAAGCAGACAACCTGAGCCCGGTGGGGTTCCCCCGCGCTCAGAGCGTGACATTCTCCTCTATAACAGTGTTTAACAGCTAAACTAATCTGCTTTCTCCTCTTCAGCTCGAGTAAAACCTATGCTCCAGAGGAGTTTTAACACCCACCTGACAGAAGGCGTTTAGAAGAGCAAATAGAAAAGCTTTTGTGAACTGACTACAGGTCACAGTCACATTCACACAGAGTAGGCAGCTGAATATTTATTTAAGTCTGCAGAAATGCTGCTGATTCACACCAAAGTAAGAAAAAGAACAAGTTTGTGAGATTAAACCATTTTCCACTTTGAAGGTGAATACAGTATGCCTGTGATAGCATACAGCAAAATGTAAATTCCTTATAGTTCATGGACATTCATAAAAATTCATTTAAAAAGAGAAGACAAAATATTTGACAAAAAAGACAGGATTTGATCATATCTGTACTATGCAACTTGTTTATGCAGGGCATTTATTAAATATACATTGCACCAACCTTTGACACTTTTTTCCTACTTGATAGTAATATGGACGCTGCTGTGAAAAAGTATTTGACCCTTCCTGATTTCTTATATTTTTTTTTCATATGTCACACTTAAATGTTTCATATCATCCAACAAATTTTAATATTAGACAAAGATAGCCCGTTGAATCAGGAAATCACTTAAATAGAACCTGTCTGACAAAGTGAAGTAGGCTAAAAGATCTCAAAAAGCAACACATCGTGCTGCAATCTAAAGAAATTCAAGAACAGATGAAAACAAAAACCCAGAACAACATCTAAAGAATTGCAGGCCTCATTTGCCTCAGTTTAAGATAAGATAAGCCTTTATTAGTCCCACAACGGGGAAATTCCAGGATTGCAACAGCACAGGGATAGCAACACTCAGAGCAACAATCAGAAGGCAAGAAAAAAAGCAAGCAAGCAAGAGCAGCTAATATACATATGTACATATTACTATAATATATACATATACACACACACAGACACACAGTGCAGAGCATTGTAGCTGGATGGAATAAATATATGAATATATAAACACACAGTGCGGAGCATTGTAGCTAGATGGAATAAATATGTAGATATATAAACACCCACAGTACGGAGCATTGCAGCTAGGTGGAATAAATATGTAAATATATAAACACACAGTGCGGAGCAATGTAGCTAGATGGAATAAATATATAGATATATAAATATACACACACCCAGTGCGGAGCATTGTAGCTAGATGGAATAAATATGTAAATATATAAACACACACAGTGCAGAGCATTGTTACTAGATGGGATGAAACAGCATAACCGTCTACTTAGTTATCCTACATGGTATGATTATGTGCCCATACATATTCTCACCCTCCATAGCGACCGGTATTTTCCTAGTTGTATGCCAGAGGGGACCATTGTGTAAGTCTATTGCATCTTTTGCATTCAAAAAACTATTAGTTTGTTACGTCTTTTTGCTATCTCTGCGAGCAGCCCTGCTTAGGTTGTACAGTCTGACAGCCGTTGGTAGGAAGGACCTGCGAAACCTCTCGGTTGTGCACCTGGGATGATGTAGTCTGCTGCTAAATGAGCTCCTCAGTGCATTCAGTATGTCCTGCATAGGGTGGAACTTGGACTCCAGCAGAGATGACAGTTTAGCCACCGTCCTTCTCTCTCCTATCTCCTCCACCGGATCAAGGCGCTGCCCCAGGACAGAGCTAGCTTTCTTGATCAGTTTGTTCAGTCTCTTCCTATCGGCTGCAGTAATGCCACTGCCCCAGCAGACCACTCCAAAAGTGATGGCTGATGCCACCACCGTGTCATAGAATGTCTTCAGCAGCGCCCCTTGTACACCAAAAGACCTGAGTCTCCTCAGCAGGAACAGCCTGCGCTGTCCCTTCTTGTAGAGTGCGTCAGTATTGTGTGACCAGTCTAGTTTATCGATCAGATGAACACCCAGGTACTTATAGGATGTCACCATCTCGATGTCTGTTCCCTGTATATTTACTGGTGCTGTGAGGGGTTGCCCATGCCTGCGGCAGTCCACCACCAGCTCCTTAGTTTTCCTCGCGTTGATCTGGAGGCAGTTCCGATGGCACCAGTCCATGAAGTCCTGGATAAGCCCTCTGTACTCAGCTTCATCTCCATTGGAGATGAGGCCAACGATCGCAGAGTCATCAGAGAACTTCTGTAGATGGCAGTGTGTTGTGTTGTGTGAGAAGTCCGCAGTATAAAGAGTGAACAGGAAGGGAGCCAGCACCGTTCCCTGGGGGGCCCCCGTGCTACCGATGATCGTGTCGGACACACAGTCCCGGGTTCTCACAAACTGAGGCCGGTTCGTGAGGTAGTCCAGGAAATTGTTAGTTTGGAAATTGGTCCATGATTCAACAATAATCAATCGATCAAACTTTATTTGTATAGCACTTTTCAAACATTGGATGCTGCGCAAAGTACTTTACATCAATAAAAACAGACAAATTTAAATACATTTACACGATACATCCCACCCCTCCCAACCCTTCCATACACACAGGCACATGCACCACTCCCTACTTCTCTCACGCACATATAAAATAAGAGTCATATAAAATAAATATATAAAATAAGAATGAGACTGAGGTAAAAATGGCACCCATGGGAGAGCTCCAAGGCGAAAACCACTGCTGATCAAAAAGAACATAAAGGCTCATCTCATATTTGCCAAAAAACATCTCGATAACCTCCAAGGCTTTTGGGAAAATGTTCTGTGGGCTGATGAGCTGCAGTTGTTGCTGCCAAGGGTGGCACAACCAGTTATTAGGTTTAGGGGACAGTTACTTTTTTCCACACAGGGTCAGGTAGGTTTGGATAGCTTTTTTCCCTTAATAAATGAAACCAGCATCTAAAAACTGCATTTTGTATGTACTCAGGTTATCTTTGTCTAATATTAAAATTAGTTTGATGATCAGAAGAATTTAAGTGTGACAGATACACAGAAATATAAGAAATCAGGAAGGGGGCAAATACTTTTTCATAGCACTGTATTTTTTTCATTACGTCTGTTGTCTATGTGGCAGTAGTACATGTAGCTACCGATTCATTAGAGGTATAGGATAAAGTTTGCAAGCTACAGCATCAGTGAAAGTGCTCATGTCAAGGCTTTCTTATCAGGACCACTTAAACCCACAACAGTGCGTCCATCTTTTACTGCACAGTCTATGGTTCTAGCCCTGAATTCCACAATCAATCCATTACACAGGAATGTTATTTTGTCAGAGCTTTTCTGTAGATCCAACTTTAGTATGTAGTTTTTATAATGCCAGATGGACTCATTTTTTATGAAGCAAGACTAATGGCTTAGCAAGTTTTGATGAGCCTGAAGCTGGAGGTTTTACTGTCACAAAGGTTACGCTCTTCATTATCTAAAGAGATTATTTATTAGTCTAATTTATCATGAGAATATTTAATGAATGAATTAAATTTCCTAATTAAACAAGAAATAAATTGATTTTCATATTTCCTTCACTACATGATACCATGTTAATATACTTCTCACATATCCTATCAAGCAGAGCTCTCAAACTCATTCCATGGAGGGTCAAGACCCTGTACGTTTTACCTCGACCCTGTGTCTTCAACAGGTGATTACACTGAATTTTTTCCCCACTGATTGATGATCAGTAAAAACATCTGCTGGAGAGGCTGGGTGGAAGTAAAATGTGCAGGGTTTGGGCCCTCAATGGAATGAGTTTGAGGTCCTTGCTTTAAGGTATCCTTTATAGATTTTCTCTTCTAGAAGTTCTAATTTACAACTGTTACTGTAGAAAAAGAATGCCAGACATTGGGCCCCATTTAATGTTTGCATAGAAATGCTCATATGTTAGTGAATCAGAAATCATTCTAAATTTAGAGGTGTATTCCTACTCTTTGCAGATTTGCATTATGACACATACACATTCTCCATATTGGGGGAAAAAGAAATTAAAAAAAACTGAAATAAAAGTGTTTATGGAAAAGAAACTTAATTTTCTTTTAATAAATCTTGAGTTTGCTTTCAGTTTGTCCTTTTCACTGAAGATAAGAACTGTTTTAATTCTTTGTGGCGTAGATTCAACAAGGTGGGGAAAACATTCCAGAGAGATATTGGTCGATATTGATATGCTAGCATCACGCAGTTGCTGCAGATTTGCTTGCTGCACAATCATGACGATCTGGGAAGATTGCATGGTGTGTCATGAATGTGTGTGCAGCAAAAACTGAGACTCAGACCAGGCAACGTTATTGTCCAATTTTGGTCAATCTGTATGAATTACAGCCTCATTTTCCTTTTATGAGCTATCAGAAGTGGCACCAGATGAGGTCTCCTGCTGCTGTAACCCATCTGCTTCAAGGGTCAGTGTGTTATGCCTTCAGAGATGCTCTTCTGTATACTTCGGATGCAATGTCCTTCTCTGATCTATGGTATCAAAAAAACATTTGGGCCCAGAGAGCTGCTGGTCACTGGACATTTTCTCTTTTTCTGACCATTCTCTGTAAACTCTAGAGATGGTTGTGTGTGAAAATCCTAGTAAGTCAGTGATTTCTCAGACTTGGCCCAACCCATCTGACATCAACAACCATGCCACGTTCAAAGTCACTTAAATCACTTTTCTTCCCCATTCTGATGCTTGGTTTGAACTTCAGCAGTTTGCCTTGATTATGTCTGCATGCCTAAATGCTGTCTTTTTTTAAGGTTAAAATGCTCTTATGCACAATTTTGGTCCTTTAACCACTTGTATTTGTTTCACGTTGCCCACAGCACCACTGAATGAAACACCAGCTGTGATTTTCTTTCAGCACAGGCTGCAGCAGGAAGAGAACCCCTCTATAACTCTGCCTCTGTCCCCTGCAGACTTCTTCCAGGAGCTGGACTCAGTGATGGAGCCGTTGAGTCAGCAGAGCAGCATGACTGAGCTGGTCCGCTACATCAGGCAGGGATTGCACTGGCTCCGCATAGAGGCTCACCTGCTGTAAAGACTGGAACAAAGCCAACATTTAAAAACAACTCTGGGAGCTAGAACTGGAGTAACAAGTGGGATGAGACCGAGGACTGTGTCTCACTTCCCACTGGGATCCTTCAAGTGACCCAACAGCACACACGGTAATGTGATAGGATAGACTTGGCAGATTAATTGGGCTGAAATTCACCTGCAATTAGGACTGAACTGTAACTAAGTTTGGGAGTTTCAAGCGTGACAGATTAGCATATTTTAAAAATTTGGCTGACGCTGCTTTTTTTCAGAGCAACTGCAACAGCATGTCAGAGACAATACATTCAAGCTACCCGTGTCCCTGAGCAGGAAAAAAATGAGGAGAGGATGGGTAAGAGGTGGTTTCACAAAGAAGGGATCATTTTCAAAAAGATAAGTAAGGGGCTGGTGTGATTAAGGAATCTGAATGTAGGGAAAGAGCTAAGCAGAGGCTCATCTCCTAAATCAGCAAACCAGAAGTGTGTCAGCGACTGGGACTAGAATTAAAGCTTCAGGCAGATATTGATCCAAATATATATATATATAAAAATAGTACCAATCCAACCCCTTAGATAAGGACCACACTAGTAAAAAGACTCAACTACAGCCACTTGAGTCAAATTAATTGAGGTTGAATTCAGTTTTCTGTTTCCATTTGAGTCCATCTTCAGTCTTAAGAGGGGGACCCTCAAAACAAACTCTGAATACAAAAAGCTAGAATTGGCTTCAGGATCAGGAGGATATATTTAAAATTTCAGCTTAGTTTTTTTGTAGGTCATTCAGGTGAAGCCAAAAGGAGCTAATGCGTCCGGCAATCTGTCCATTCGTCCATCCATACTTGATAGAAATTGCTTCTCCTCCTAGGCATTTTCCCCGATGATCACCACACTCACTGCTTTTACCACATTCAACAGAAGGGCACAACACTTTCAAACAACTGAGATACAGGTACATCTCAAAAAATTAGAATATCATGAAAAAGTTCAGTATTTTTTGTCACTTATTTCAGAAAGGGAAACCCACATATTATGTAGATTCATTACACAGATAGTGATATATTTCAAGTGTTTATTTATTTTAATTTTGATGATTATGGCTTACAGCCCATGAAAACCCCAAATTCAGTTTCTCAAAAAATTAGAATATTACATAAAATAACTTTTAAAAATTGTTTTTTAATAGAAATGTTGGCTGACTGAAAAGTATGTCCATGTACACACTCGATACTTGGTCAGGGCTCCTTTTGGATTAATTGCTGTGTCAATGTGGCGTGGCATGGAGGTGATCAGCCTGTGGCACTGCTGAGGTGTTATGAAGGTCCAGGTTGCTTTGATAGTGACCTTCAGCTCATCTGCATTGTTAGGTCTGGTGTCTCTCATCTTCCTCTTGACAATACTCCATCGATTCTCTATGGGGATTAGGTCAGGAGAGTTTGCTGGCCAATCAAACACAGTGATGCTATGGTCATGAAACCAGGTTTTGATACTTTTGGCAGTGGGGGGGGGGGTTGCCAAATGGTAAAATGGTAAATGACATTCACTTATTCATTCATTCATTCATCTTCTTCCGCTTAATCCTTTTCGGGTCATGGGGGGGCTGGAGCCTATCCCAGCATCTTTGGGCGAGAGGCAGGGTACACCCTGGACAGATCGCCAGTCCATCGGAGGGTCAACACAGAGACAGACAACCATTCACTCTCACAGTCATACCTAAGGACAATTTAGAATCCCCAGTTTGATGCCAATTAACCTAACTTGCGTGTTTTTGGCATGTGGGAGGAAACCGGAGAAATCCCAGAGTAAACCCATGCAGACACGGGGAGAACATGCAAACTCCACACATATCACTGTTGGTCGGGGGCTGGGATCGAACCCAGGAACCCCCGGCCAAGGGTGAGTTGCTGTGCTGCCGCAGTGCTAACCCCTCCGCCGCCCACATTCACTTATATAGCGCTTTTATTTTTATCTCTTGATGACCAAAGCGCTTTACAGATCCTGCTATCCACCCATTCACACACACATTCACACAAGTCCTGCTGGAAAATGAAATCAACTTCTCCATCAAGCTTGTCAGCAGAGGGAAGCATGAAGTGCTCTAAAATTTCCTGGTAGACGACTGCACTGACTTTGATCTTGATAAAAGACAGTGGACAAACACCAGCAGATGATCTCTGTTCAGATAAAAGTAAATTTTGCATTTCATTTGTAAATCAAAGTCCCAGAGTCTTGCGAAAGAGTGGAGAGGCACAGAATCTAAGTTGCTTGAGGTTTAGTGTGAAGTTTCCACAGTCAGTGATGATTTGAGGAACCGTGTCATCTGCTGGTGTAGGTGCACTGTCTTTTATCAAGACCAAAGTCAGCACAGTTGTCTACCAGGAAATTTTAGAGCACTTCATGCTTCCCTCTGCTGACAAGCTTTATGGAGAAGCTGATTTCATTTTCCAGCAGGACTTGGCACCCCCCACACTGCCAAAAGTATCAAAACCTGGTTTCATTTCTGTAAGCCACAATCATCAAAATTAAAATAAATAAACACTTGAAATATATCACTCTCTGTGTAATGAATCTATATAATATGTGGGTTTCACTTTCTGAAATAAGTGACAAAAAATATTGAACTTTTTCATGATATTCTAATTTTTTGAGATGTACCTGTACATAAAATTAAATCAATACTGAGTTCATGTCAGTCTGAAGATTTTTATTCCATCTACATTTTCATTTTCATCATGGACTTATTAGGCATTAATGTGTTTATTTTTAGGGGAATAAATGAAGGAACAAGGAGTGTGCAGCATTTTACTTTTCACTGGAACTTCCTGGAGAGACAGGAGATGCGTCCACATCTGCCTTGGCCGTGCGCCCCAGGTTTTCAGCAAAACCCATCTTAAACAAGCGGTCGTGATCAGAGTTCATTTTAGATAGTGTGCCTCTGTGCATTAAAGGGATGGGCAGGAGTGTTTTGGACTGGATTATCCAAAACACACCTCTGAATAATTAGACCAGCCTCGTCACACCTTGCGCCCGGCGGAAAATTAGTTTCTGCGCTGCTGTAATAAGGAAATTAAATTGGAAACGCCCATAAGCGCGTTCTGCATCAGTGAACGTGACAACTGACCGCGTCCTTGTAATATGGCCCTATAAGTCTAATAGAAGAGTCTGAAGTTTATTAGGAAAAAAGTTGCAAATTTACCAGAAAAACTCCAAAATACAACTATAAAGAAGCAAAATTATTAGAAAAATGCTACTATTTACCTTATAGTTGACTGCTGTGTATTGTTCACATGCAGCAATCAGGGCCCTTTTTTTGTTCAGTGTTACCAATTTTCTATTAGTTTTACTATCTCCATGTTAGTAAAATTGTCTTTGCGTTTGATTTTGTTTTGTGACCATCTTCGGGTCCACCTCTAAAGACTGATCCCTATGGTCCTTAACTTAAGACCTCACTACTGCTTTAGCATTTACAACCAGTTTGGTAAAGATCCAAAAGTGAGAGGGCTACTTATCAAACTAATGAGAATATCTTGAAGAGTCATGTGAGCCTGTTTAAGTTGTAAACAGTCTCAGTTGCTCAAAATAAGCACACAGTTTACTCTTCCCACAAACTTTTCTTCCACCATTTTTAACATTTATCCTGTTCTTCTCTCGCTGATTTTGGGGCTTTTGTAAAAATTTCCACACCAGTTCTAGTTCCTATAGTAACCCACCAATGAAGGTGTCAAAAAAAGGGGGAAAAACTGCAAGATTTGGTTTGGTTTGGATCTAATTAGCCCCCACCCACATGCAGAGCAAGTAAATGGTGAAAATCTCACTCATCAGCTTTTCTGCCCTGATGTCTTGGGGAGGGGGGAATCAACAACTTTGTGCAGCACCCAATGAGATCAAATCAACTCCCAGATATCTTATAGTCGTTTCCCAACATTTGTTGTGATGTGTTGTTAGTGTGAATATGTGTACAGCTTATTGTGAAGTCTATTTAAATCATTACCTGACGGAACAATAATGTTGTGTACCATAATGTACAGACTGTGACTCCTGAAAACAGTGTTTTTCTGTGTTTTGAATGATTCAATGTGAATGAATGAGGAAGTGAAGCAAGAAAATGAGTGTCTATGTATGTGTGTGTATGGGTGTATTTACACAGCACCAGTCCTAATGTGATTTTTAACTCTGTGGTATAGTAAAAACAAGAGACCACGCTGTTTCTGTCTCCATATGTGCTATAAAGACTTAAAAATCCAGTCACTATGGTCTCTGTAAATCCAGCACATCCAAAACTATGAGCTTTTAATTTTGGGGATCATTTGACCATCGTTGAATGTGTATGAAAGACAATGTGGATGTGGGGAAAGTAGTTTTCATTCAGACAAAAGCAAAGAAAAAAGAAACAAAAAAGCAAGAAACTTAAGTGCCTCTATTTGTGTCCGGTGGGAGTTGCTCTATTTATTTAAAAACAAAGAATGAATCTAAGTGATTTTCCATACCATATTGGTATAAATATTAGATTGTTTTTCTTAAAATCAAATGTTTCCATAAGCTTTTTACTGGCGTTTATGAAGACACCAGGTTTGGCTTTAAGAAGAAAAAAAAAGTAGGATTATAGTGTCAAATTTGTAGTTTTCTTTTTCTTGATGACTTGAACAAGTATGGGTTTGTCTGAAATGCCTGAAAATTTGAACAGCATCGCATGCAATAAATGATAGCTTCAGACCAAGAACTATTTGTGTCCATTTTGAAAAGCAAAAAGAAAAAAAGTCATTGTGTTTCTTGTTGCGTGAGTCATTTGCTGTTTGAAAACTCTACATCCACTGACTATACAGATACTTTAAACACACAACACTAGCTAAGAACCGGAAAAACAAAATCTTAGAGAAATAGGTTGACATTTTGGAAATTCTGCTAATTTTTCACATCTTGCCAAGGGTGAGATTTTCAGATATTCAGCATAATGACTGGAAATAGGGAAATTTCTTGTCTGGTTCACATAATAGCCAGCAAGAATATCGCCACCCAGCCATTACCTAATGTCTTGTGGTCGAGGTCACTAACCAGAAAGCTTCCAGGATTAAAAATGTTTGTCCTTTGCCTACAAATTTTGCATTTATTTAAAGACCTATCAGTTAGTGCTCTCTTCATAGCTTAGTTAGCATGATGTAATACTAATCTTGGCTAATGGGGGAAAAAAACAGGCTTGAAATACAATGGAAGCAAAACTTTCAATGCAATACTCTGCTTTATTAAATTGCATCTGATTAAATATATATTACATTTTCTTAAACTGAAAAAATAATTGTTTTTAACTCATTTTTCAAATAGAGGAGCTGTGTAGTTGATTGCGTGCAGTTGGTGTGTTTAATCTGTTGTTATGGTAGCCTTAACCTCAGCAGGATTTACTGCTGTACAGATGTTTCAGATGAACATGGTGAACCCGCTTGAGGCATTCTAATATGTGATCTAGGGGTACATAGTCAGTTGTTCATGGTGCCAGTGTTGTTATGACACCTCCAAAGCCTGGATATGGCAGTTCACAATGTTCACCCACCAGTCAGCATTCCAATTGCTCGTTCCCTCTGATTTTCATGTAGCCATACCATCTGATGAACTCTTGTCAGGTTAGTGGAGACTAAAGGTGCATTCAGGCCAAACGTGAAGCGAAGTTTTCACGCAGTGCAGTTACATATAAAGTCAATGTAAATACGTGAATACATGCGAATTCACATCCAAGCGACTTGGTCGCAACAGCTAATCAGCTTTAAGATTCCGCCGTCAACAGAGTATCAACTATTTTGAAAATAAGACTGCCACTCACCTGCAGACAGATGGACCAGAGCTCTGCATTTGAGATGAAGCGCCTGTAGTTTGTATTCACCCACATACTCCCACTACTACTGTGCTAACAAGACTAGCAGGTTAGTAGCTCCTAGACACCAGCCAGCTTCAGTTTAGTGCTGCAAACAACCACCGTCCAGGTGCAGTTTCTGGAGAAGGCAGTGACCTTTTCCCAGCAGTGTTCCCCGCCAGGATAATGTTGTAAACTTAAACATGAGTGTTTGGGGGATTTCCACAGCAGGTAGAAAGCAGCTGCAGAAGTTATGAAGAAACCCCACCCCTCAGCATGGCTTTACAGCTTGCTCAGACACAAATTTGTGTGTATTATGTGTAAAATTTGCGCTTCACGTATGGTCTGAACACACCTGGAGATTTAAGCTTTTCCTGATCATGTCTTTTTTTATACCCCAAAAAGGAAAAGACTGAGTTAAGCCTTGGGTTTGTTTATTTGAACATTAAGGCAGAACAGTTTGGAATAATAAAAAAATGCAGGTGTACTGTAATATACTCTACTAATAGAACCAGTGGAGGTTAATGAATTTGATGTCTTTGCATATTATGTTAAGCATTATTGTTACATTGGAAATTTTATTAACAACAAACTATGCTAACAATGAAAAATCCATAAAGCTGTTACTACTGAATGCTAATAGGGACAGATGGCACCAAAATGTTGCTCAAGTGGACAGAGTCCTACAGTATTTAGGCATAATTTTGGGGTCTTAAATTAAAGTTTAGGAATTGATTTTGGCTATTCTAAGCTGGTTTAAACTTTCTGACCTCAAAAGTTGCTTGGTTTGGCTTTAACCAAAATTTAAAAAAAAAAAACATTTCTGTCCTCAAGCACTCAATACAAGAGCTTATACTGTATATGCACACATATCCAACATGAATAAATGTATCATGATAGTGGTTAGCACAGTTACTTCCAAGATTATTTCCTGTATAGGAGTGCTGATTTTGTGCATCCTTAACACGATCAATAATATTTTTTTTTGGAGAAGTCCACATCTTTCCTTAGCAAGGTGGAGGAAAAGCACATTTCTCAAGATGTCTGTCTATTCCTTTAAAATGGACCAATGGTTCTTCATCTGAGAGTCTGAATATGTTTAATAATAATTTTGGCCAGTCCAAACTGCACTTCCTGTTACTTAACAAAACACGTTTTTCATAAAACATGTTTTAAAAATAGTTTTTAAGGTTTTGTTTGTCAATGATGATGAACATCTGCAACATCCTGTAAACCAGCCTGGTATCATGGAAAATTGTGTGAATGGCACACCTCTTTAAGTCATTTTGTGCGTTATTAAAATGCATTTTTTGACTTTTTGGTGGTCTTATAATTTTATGTTTTGCCAGTATGAACCGAGAGATATACAGTATCTCACAAAAGTGAGTACACCCCTCACATTTTTGTAAATATTTTATTATATCTTTTCATGGGACAACACTGAAGATATGACACTTTGATACAATGTAGTCAGTGTACAGCTTGTATAACAGTGTAAATTTGCTGTCCCATCAAAATAACATACAGTCATTAATGTCTAAACCGCTGACAACAAAAGTGAGTACACCCCTAAGTGAAAATGTCCAAATTGTGCCCAATTAGCCATTTTCCCTCCCCGGTGTTATGTGACTTGTTAGTGGTACAAGGTCTCAGGTGTGAATGGGGAGCAGATGTGTTAAATCTGGTGTTATCACCCTCACACTCTTTCATATTGGTTACTGGAAGTTCAACATGGCACCTCATGGCAAAGAACTCTCTGAGGATCTGAAAAAAGAATTGTTGCTCTACATAAAGATGGCCTAGGCTATAAGAAGATTGCCAACACCCTGAAACTGAGCTGCAGCACAGTGGCCAAGACCATACAGCGGTTTAACGGGACAGGTTCCACTCAGAACAAGCCTCACCATGGTCGACCAAAGAAGTTGAGTGCACGTGCTCAGCGTCATATCCAGAGGTTGTCTTTTGAAAGTAGACATATGAGTGTTGCCAGCATTGCTACAGAGGTTGAAGGGGTGGGGGGTCAGCCTGTCAGTGCTCAGATCATACTCCGCACACTGCATCAAATTGGTCTGCCTGGCTGTCATCCCAGAAGGAAGCCCCTTTTAAAGATGATGTACAAGAAAGCCCGCCGACAGTTTGCTGAAGACAAGCAGACTAAGGACATGGATTATTGGAACCATGTCCTGTGGTCTGATGAGACTAAGATAAACTTATTTGGTTCAGATGGTGTCAAGTGTGTGTAGCGGCAACCAGGTGAGAAGTACAAAGACAAGTGTGTCTTGCCTACAGTCAAGCATGGTGGTGGGAGTGTCATGGTTTGGGGCTGCATGAGTGCTGCCGGCACTGGGAAGCTACAATTCATAGAGGGAACCATGAATGTCAACATGTACTGTGACATACTGAAGCAGAGCATGATCCCCTTTGGAAACTGGGCCGCAGGGCAGTATTCCAACATGATCATGGTGCCAAACACACCTCCGAGACGACCACTGCCTTGCTAAAGAAACTGAGGGTAAAGGTGATGGACATAGCCAAGCATGTCTCCAGACCTAAACCCTATTGAGCATCTGTGGGGCATCCTCAAATGGAAGGTGGAGGAGAGCAAGGTCTCTAACATCCACCAGCTCTGTGATGTCATCATGGAGGAGTGGAAGAGGATTCCAGTGGCAACCTGTGAAGCTCTAGTGAACTCCATGCGCAAGAGAGTTAAGGCAGTGCTGGAAAATAATAGTGGCCACACAAAATATTGACACTTTGGTCACAGTTTGGATATTTTCACTTAAGGGTGTACTCACTTTTGTTGCCAGCAGTTTAGACATTAATGGCTGTGTGTTGAGTTATTTTGAGGGGACAGCAAATTTACACTGTTGTACAAGCTGTACACTGACTACTTTGTATCAAAGTGTCATATCTTCAGTGTTGTCCCATGAAAAGATATAATAAAATCTTTACAAAAATGTGAGGGGTGTACTCACTTTTGTTGCCAGCAGTTTAGACATTAATGGCTGTGTGTTGAGTTATTTTGAGGGGATAGCAAATTTACACTGTTGTACAAGCTGTACACTGACTACTTTGTATCAAAGTGTCATATCTTCAGTGTTGTCCCATGAAAAGATATAATAAAATCTTTACAAAAATGTGAGGGGTGTACTCACTTTTGTGAGATACTGTAGTTAGGCTTGGAAAAAATGGCATCTGGTGGTTGTGAAAATATCTACATGGAGTTGACAGATGATTTGACCAAAAGGCACCAAGTGAAATTAAACTCCATGTGTATGTCAGGGCAATTTTTACTGCATTCATCCAACCCAACCTACCATACATACTTACAAGTCTGTGAGTGCTTTTGAAATGGTGAAACGCCACATGTCGCAGCATTACAAAACGTAATTTTCACGTGAAATTGCACGTGAAATGGTTAAAAATGTACGACGTGCAAAAATCACCTTGAAAGTGGTGTGCTGTTTAAACAAGTGTCCATGGTATCACCGTTGTGTAAACACAACCCACAAAATGTTTCTCTCTGACCTGTCATCCAGTCGATAGTTGATCCACGTTGTTGCTCAGTCCAATCCAATGATGTTTGATGTTCTTTGTTTTATGGTGAAACTGTGATGTTACTGTATTACTGTAATTTTCATTTAATAGTCCCTTTTTTGAATATATGCAGCGGTACAATACAACAGTATGCTGTAAAAAGTCAAAAACATTGCATTGGTGACACAGGAAACCGTTTCATCACACTGTGCTACATTTTTCATGACAACCATGGTCAATGTTGAATTCTTGCAGCACCTCATTTAAATGCAACATCAATGTGTGACTATATTCTGAAACATTTCTACAGACAGGCTTCCTCAGCATGGATTTTTATTCTGCTGTCATCTTATTAAATATCCCATTAGCTCCAGTTACATTATCACAGTTGTCAACTTGTTTATCAAAGGCAGCAGTGAGAGAGAAACAACATCGCTGCTGTTGTGATTACAATAGAACTAAACAGAACGATTTATTTCTTGACAACAGATGGTAGCAAGCTGATAATCTTATCCAGTAGTGACGAGTGTCTTTAATGTTTTGTTTGCATTTTACAGAATCACAGATCGTCTTGCCAAAATTGCCTCATACAGTAAATTAACTAGTGTTTGAAAGGACAATAATTGGTTTGGGTTTCATCCTCTTTGATTCCTACAGTTACCAGAGATCAGCTTTTTTTTTCTTTTTTTTTTATTCAGATTTCATATTGATTTGCCTTATGTTTTTCTGCCAGAATTTTACAGCTGTGTTTTAGATACAGTGGTGTGAAAAAGTGTTTGTCTAATATTTAAATTTGTTTGATGATCTGAAACATTTAAGAGTGACAAACATACAAAGAAAATGAGAAACAAGGAAGGGGGCAAAGATAACAAGTAAACACAAAATGCAGTTTTTAAATGAAGGTGTTTATGATTAAGGGACAAAAGTCCAAACCTACATGGCCCTGTGTGAAAAAGTGATTGCCCCCTAAGCCTAATAACTGGTTGGGCCACCCTTAGCAACAACAACTGCAATCAAGCATTTGTGATAACTGGTAATGAGTCTTTTACAGCGCTGTGGAGGAATTTTGGCCCACTCATCTTTGGAGAATTGTTGTAATTCAGCCACATTGGAGGGTTTTAGAGCATGAACTGCCTTTTTAAGGTCATGCCACAGCATTTCAATCAGATTCAGGTCAGGATTTTGACTAGGCCACTCCAAAGTCTTCATTTTGTTTTTCTTAAGCCATTCAGAGGTGGACTTGCTGGTTTGTTTTCGATCACTGTCCTGCTGCAGAACCCAAGCACACTTTAGCTTGAGGTCACGAACAGATGGCTGGACATTCTCCTTTAGGATGTTTTGGTAGACAGCAGAATTCACGATTCCATTTACCACAGCAAGTCTTCCAGGTCCTGAAGCAGCAAAACAGCCCCAGACCATCACGCTACCAGAGCTGTTGTCTTGCTCTCTTGGGGTAATTGTGGTTGGCTGGCCACTCCTGGGAAGGTTCACCACTGTTTCATGTTTTTGCCATTTGTGGATAATGGCTCTCACTGTGGTTCGCTGGAGTCCCAAAGCTTTAGAAATGGCTACAAAATTGAACTCATCTTTCCAAAGATGTGATAAACTACAGTTAATTTATGTTTTAACAGGGGGACAATCACTTTTTCACACAGGGTAGGTTTGGATTTTTTTTTACCCTTATTAATAAACACCATCAAGTAAAAACTGCATTTTGTGTTTACTTGTGTTATCTTTGTCTAATATTTAAATTTGTTTGATGATCTGAAACATTTAAGTGTGACAAACATACAAAAAAAAAATGAGAAATCAGGAAGGTGGCAAACACTTTTTCATACCACTATGTATTATTCAGCTAAGTAAAATTGTCAAAGTCATTCACAGAACATTTCAAATGACTCCAAAAAAGTGACCCGTTTCCTTGTTTATATGTATACCATTAAATATACCATTTGTGAAGCTGATCAATTGCTAAATAGCTGTTCCAGGCAAATAACCTAGCTTAGGGCCCATTTACACAGACAGAGATTGTTGGGTGATCATCGAGAGTTCAAAAATTGGCCAGATTTCCTAAAGCCTCAAAAAAAAAAAGCCATTTCTGTGTAAATGTCTGGAAGATCACTGTGCAATTTTAATGGAGCTCTATAGAAATCTTTGAAAGATCCTTGAGAGATTACTGAGGGATCATTGAGAGTTTTTTGGGTGACCAAATATATTTGAGAGGTTTCTAGTCCCCTTATACCCCCTTTACATAGGGGTGGAGATCGTTGAGAGATTGTTGAAAGATTTTAAAAAATGGCCAGATCTCTGAACTATCTTTCAATGATTTCTCAGTAATCGCCAAGATCTCTCAATGATCTTTTACTGATCTCCACGGTTGCCACAGTCTCCTTCATGTTTTGACTCGGTCTAAAATCGTTCAGGGATGAAAGCTATCAGTCTTTCACTGAATGCTGAGCAATCTCTCACTGATATCTCAGCCATCTCTACCTTTGGAGTGGAAAAATTTGGTGTTTTATTGAGAGATTGCTGAGAGATCATTGGGAGGCCGATGAGATCATTGACCACTCCTTGAGAGAGGATTGTTTTGGACTGAGTCAAAACTGAGGACCGTGGAGAGTACTGGAGATCATTCAAAGATCTGGCTATTTTTTCATTACTCATGGATCTCTCAAAGATCTCCACCCCTGTGGGGGGGGGAGGGGGGTGTAAAGAGCAAAAACAAGAGAGCAGTTCTTACGTTCTATCATTCAAACTGTAAACATCTGTATAGCACCTGAAAAACTCAAGATTTTTACATTTTGTGTCATGTTTACCTTTTTTTTAATTTACTCACAAGCCAAAGGATAGAAATTACTCTTTGTGGATTTAAAAGGTAAGCTGGGTTCTGTTTTAGGGAGAAAAAAAATTCTGGCAATCTTTTAAAATTGTGCCTGAATTTAATAAGCAGGTGTCAATTTATTAAGTGAGCTTTAATGATGTAAAGAGTGTTCTTAGCAGTGTTTTAAACATAATACAGTAAAGCTAGCAGTTACAGCAACTTTCAGTTTATAGCCTATGCTAATGGATAAATATTTTTAGCGTGAAAATGGTTTGGCAGCAAAACAAACAGGAATATTTCCTATCACATAACACTTAAATATCAGCAGTCCTGAAACACATTTACTACTAATGATAGTATTAGTAGGTTATCACTCATGTAAAAAACACCATTTGCCCCATACATCATTGTAAGCAGGCAGACTTTAAAATGCAATAGTTTTTCCAGTCAATCATGAATATTCCCTTTGAACCATACAACCGCCATTGCCCTCTTGTAGCATTTTCTGAGACTGCTGTTTTACCTTGTCCCCTCAAAACATAATAGTGTTAAATCATGTGAGAAATCAAAATGATCCAAGTGAGAAAAGGAAGTTAAGCTTCCGGGCTATCCTGCTGGGGGAAACTCTTGGTTTCTGCTCCACAACTCCTAAAACTATCCAAATTAATCTTTAGAACTGAAGCAGGGTTTATGCATCAGACAATAATAGTTAAACAGCTTAACATGACTAGCCTTTGTCTTTTTTAGCTTTATTCCAGTGAAGGCATGACACCCTCCTCGTCATTTCCATAAACCACACGGCTGTTTTTCCAATATACTGAATGCAGGATATAGAATAGAAGTATTTATGAGAATAGTCTATTCTATTGTGCAATTCCATTCTTTGGTACAAATTAACATGTCATTTAATGATGTTGAAATGCTAGATGGAACCTGTAAAGTGTTAAGCATCCATATAGGGTTATATTTGCATACATCGTAGGTGGTTTTGAGCCCAGCAGTAACACAGTGCCTCTGATCAACATGTCTGCAGATCTCATGTCCATCACTAAATGCAACATTGTAAAGAGTTCGATACAATAAAACCCCAGAATGCACATCTGTCCAACATGGATTACATTGTACTTTTCAATGTAGTTGCACAACTTCAGCTGTTTTTCTGTTTCTATCAGTGCTATCTTTTGGCCTTTTCTATGGTTCTTTTTATAATGAAGTTGTTCTATGTGATGATCAAAAGTTGTTATGCAGTTCCATTGTTTTTAAATATTTAATGTCTCTAAAATATGGATTAAAATCTGTTTGAAGCAGAGATCCTGCTGTGTCTCATTTTTATTCTTGAAGTTTTTTTTTTTTTAATTTGGCTTTTAGTTTCAAACCGCCAACCCTCCGGTTATTGGACAACCCACTCTACCTCCTGAGCCACTGCCACCCCTGATGACTCCCATTATAGTTGTTCAATGGCATCCCAGAATCTTAAGAAGCCAGGTAGTCATAAAAGAGTCCAGTTGTCATCTCGGTTGTTCAGTTAATGTTCTCACTAACAGAGAGAACCAGTGAACTGAAGACTTATCCTTTGTCCATTTGCACAGATACCAAGACTGGTATCCTTTTTTTTAATATATATTTTTTTATTACTTATTTTGTACCCGTAGGTAGATTTGTTTTTGCAGTCTGGTGACAAGCCACCAGCTGCCGGTTGCTGCGTGCGCAAGCGCCCCTTAACTCCCTAACCTGCATGTTTTTGGCATGTGGGAGGAAACCGGAGAAACCCCGGAGTAAACCCACGCAAACACGGGGAGAACATGCAAACTCCACACAGATCACTGTTGGCCGGGGGCAGGGATCGAACCCACGATCTCACGGTCCCCACGATCCCCCGGCCGAGGGTAAAACTGTGCTGCCACAGTGCTAACCACTGCACCACCATGCAGCCCGTGCAAGAACCAAGCAGACCGCCTGTAAATCCACCGGAAGAAAAGCCCCCAGGAAGCAGCTGGCCACCAAGGCTGCCCGTAAGAGCACCCCGGCCACCGGCGGAGTGAAGAAGCCCCACCGCTACAGGCCCGGTACCGTGGCTCTGAGGGAGATCCGCTGCTACCAGAAGTCCACCGAGCTGCTGATCCGCAAGCTGCCCTTCCAGCGCCTGGTCCAGGAGATCGCCCAGGACTTCAAGACCGACCTGCGCTTCCAGAGCTCCGCCGTCATAGCTCTGCAGGAGTCCAGCGAGGCCTACCTGGTGGGTCTGTTCGAGGACACCAACCTGTGCGCCATCCATGCCAAGATTAAAAAAAAAAAAAAAAAAAAAAAAAAAAAATCCAAGATGGCGCCGCGGATGGCAGCCACTGGCTTCTGCTCTCTGATGTTTTTGATAATTTTGTGTGTTTTTTTGGACTTCTGCTCTTCTGTCCGAATCACCTATTCAAGGGAGGAACTACTTTCACTCAGACTACCTCCCAATGCAACTTCTCCGCCAGTTACTGCTGCTGATCTGAAGTTTTTTCAGTCCATCTTAGCTGTGGGAGCAGCGGCTATTGGCGCTGGCCGGAAACGAAGGCGGCGTGGTAAACGTGCCGGTGCGTTAGTCAGGCTGAAGAAACGAGGATTTCGCACGCCGCTCCCATCGATCCATCTGGCAAATATCCGCAGTTTGGCGAACAAAATGGATGAACTGCTGCTCCTGACTCACAAAAACCGGGATTTTAGCAGATCTGGCGCCCTTTGTTTCACGGAGTCCTGGCTGAGTGAACACATCCCGGACAGCGCGGTCCGCCTGGACGGATTTCAACTGTTTCGCGCTGATCGCAGCCGAGAATTTTCTGGAAAGACTAAGGGTGGTGGAATCTGCTTCTACATAAACGAAGGTTGGTGTACTGATGTCACAGTGTTGAAGAAGTTTTGTAGCCCTAACCTAGAGTCACTGTTCATAAACTGTAAACCCTTTTATTCACCGCGAGAGTTCTCCTCATTTATTCTGGTCGGAATTTATATCTCGCCTGCTGCTTCTACAACGGAGGCACTGCAGCACCTCGCTGACCAGATAGCAGAGGTGGAGGAAAAACATCCAGACTCTCTGCTTATCATTCTGGGTGATTTCAATAGAGCTAATCTCACAAATGAGCTTCCTAAATACAGACAGCATATTAAATGTCCCACCAGGGACACAAATACACTTGACCACTGTTACACAGTTTTAAGAAATGCCTATCATGCCGTCCCCCGTGCAGCTCTGGGTTTTTCTGACCACTGCCTGCTCCATCTTATTCCAACATACAGACAGAAACTAAAAACTTTCAAGCCTGTTGTAAGGACTGTGAAGAAATGGACTGAGGAATCAAAGCTGAAGTTACAAGCCTGCTTTGACTGCACAGATTGGAGTGTTTTTGAAGCTGCAGCCATTAACTTAAATGAACTCACTGACACTGTGACATCATACACCTGTTTCTGCGAGGACATGTGTGTGCAGACCAAGACCTTCTGCATATACAACAACAATAAACCCTGGTTCATTCCTAAACTGAAGCAGCTACGTCAGACCAAGGAGGAGGCCTACAGGACTGGTGACTGGACTCTGTACAAGCGGGCCAGAAACATGCTGACGAAGGAGACCAGGCTTGCTAAGAGGAGCTACAGTGTGAAGTTACAAAAAAACTTCTCAGCTAACAACTCTGCTTCTGTCTGGAGAGGCCTACGGAATATCACCAACTACAGGAGACCATCCCCCCACCCTGCGGAAAACCTCCAGCTGGCTAATGACCTAAACAGCTTTTACTGCAGGTTTGAAAAGAACCTACAGTTCTCACCTCCCACCCACACAAAAGGATTATCTGCAGCCCCAGGAACTCCATCCCTCCTCCACTCTGATCTCCCACCAGCACTAATGATCTGTGAAGAGGAGGTGCGCCGGGTCTTTCAGAGACAAAAGATCAAGAAGGCTGCAGGACCTGATGGTGTGTCTCCGTCCTGCCTGAGAGTCTGCTCCAACGAGTTGGCCCCCATCTTCACCCGGATCTTTAACAGATCACTGGAGCTGCGTGAAGTGCCTTCCTGCTTCAAACGCTCCATCATCATTCCAGTTCCCAAGAAACCCTCTGTTACAGGATTAAACGACTACAGACCTGTTGCCCTGACCTCTGTGGTCATGAAATCCTTGGAGAGATTGGTGCTGAGCCACCTGAAGGTCATCACAGGCCCCCTGATGGACCCACTGCAGTTTGCCTACCGGTCAAACAGGTCAGTGGATGATGCAGTGAATATGGGACTACATTACATCCTGCAACACCTCGACTCCCCAGGGACGTACGCCAGGATCCTGTTTGTCGACTTCAGCTCAGCGTTCAACACCATCATCCCAGGCATTCTTCATCAGAAACTCCTCCAGCTCAAGGTGCCCCCCTCCACCTGCCAGTGGATCTCCAGCTTTCTGACTGACAGGTGGCAACAGGTGAAGCTAGGGAGATTTACATCCAGCTCCCGAAAAATTAGTACTGGTGCCCCCCAAGGATGTGTCCTTTCCCCACTGCTCTTCTCCCTCTACTCCAATGACTGCACCTCAGAGGACCCTTCGGTGAAGCTCCTGAAGTTTGCGGACGACACCACAGTCATCGGTTTGATCCGGGATGATGATGAGTCTGCATACAGGCGGGAGGTGGAGCAGCTGATCCTCTGGTGCAGCCAGAACCATCTTGAACTTAACCCAGCCAAAACGGTGGAGATGACTGTGGATTTCAGGCGACACCCCCCTTCATTCCGCCCACTCACCATCCTCAACAGCACAGTGTCCACTGTGGACTCCTTCAAGTTTCTGGGTACCACAATCTCCCGGAACCTGAAGTGGTCCTCCCATATTGACACTGTCCGGAAAAAGGCCCAGCAGAGGTTGTTTTTTCTGCGTCAGCTCAAGAAGTTTGATTTGCCTCAGGAGCTGCTGGTTGTCTTCTACACCGCCATCATCCAATCTGTCCTCTGCTTTTCCATCACTGTCTGGTTTGGATCTGCCACTAAACAGGACAAGACCAGACTGCAGCGGATCATTAAGTCTGCGGAGAGGATCATTGGTACCGACCTACCCTCCATTGAGAACTTATATCGGTCCATAACCAGGAAACGGGCGGGAAACATCTGTGCTGACCCATCACACCCCGGCCACAAACTGTTTGAACTTCTATCTTCTGGTCGTCGTTACAGATCACTGAAGGTCAAAACCACCCGTCACAGGAACAGTTTCTTTCCTCAAGCCATCACTCTGATGAACTCCTAACATTCACCTAGTCCTACCTGTTGCTGTACTCATGACTTTTCATCCATTATTACATTGCACATAACTCTCACACTGCTTTTTACTTCATTCACATTATATCACTGAATCTGAGTCCACATTGAAATACTGTGTGATTGTATATTTTTTCATATATTTCTGCAAAGTGTGGTTAGTCCGAGTAAATAACTGCATATATTCCTGTATATATTTGCATCCTTTTATAGAAACGTGGACAGACTGTAATTTACTGTACATACTCTGGTTGTCATTGAATCTTTATTTAAATCCTTCACCTGAACAACGAGAGCAAGTTTTTAGCCAAAGTCAAATTCCTTGTATGTGTTGTGCATACTTGGCCAATAAAGCTGATTCTGATTCTGATTCTGATTCTGATCATGCCCAAAGACATCCAGCTGGCCCGCCGGATCCGCGGGGACAGAGCTTAGAGTCATTGCCTCACACCCCAACACTCTTTGTCTAGTGAGTCTATCACCCTCCAGCCTAGAGGTTACCAACTAAAACTGCAAGAGGTCTGATAAGTCGGTCCTTCTCCCCAGCTGAGGTCCAAACTAGAGGTGGGAATCTTTAGGTACCTCATGATTCAGAACTCCGATTTGATTCTAAAACAATTCTCATTGCATCTTGATGCATTTTTTTCTATTCAGGATTTTTCCGTCCCACTGTGTGACAACTTGGTCCTTTAAAAGCAAAGTATTTGCAGTAACCTATGACTTTACTTCAAACATTGTTTATTTAAACAAATGGAAGAGAAGTCTGACACATGAACAAATTTATCTCAAAATGTGATTTTAAGAAAAGCCATCCTTTCTTGGACATGCTTTCAGAAGACCACAGCTGTCTCCAGACAGGCCAATACATTTAACTTGCTTTCACACATTATTTTATTAAGGTCATATTTTAGCTGCTTTTAGCTCTGTATTAATTTTTAAACAAAAAAGGAAAATGAATTCTTTGCTCAATTTCAAACAAAAGATGTAACACAAGAGCACTCTGAGGTGAGTGCAACATCTCCCGCCTCCATTTTCTTTGAAGATCCCAATACTTAATGACAGAGAGCAGTTTTCAATTTTTCAATATAATTACTGTGGGAGGACCAAATTATGATAAGTCCATTATCCACGAATATACAACAAATTATACAACCCATAGCTGTAGGTCAGGATCCCAAGGTGAACCTGTGTAGCAAGTATGGTGACCCTAGAGAGATTTACTCATTCTAGTAAAAGATTATAGGGAGTGCTAACCTTGACCTTTGACTTTTTGACCCCAAGCCTGTAGTTAGAGGTTATGGTCTCAGAGTGAACCTGTGTACCAGGTTTGGTAACCCCAGCTTTCTTTGTTGTTGAGACATATAGTGGTGTGAAAAAGTGTTTGGCCCCTTCCTGACTCCTCATTTTTTTGCATGTCTGTCACTCTTAAATGTTTCAGATCATCAAACAAATTTAAATATTAGACAAAGATAACACAAGTAAACACAAAATGCAGTTTTTAAATGAAGGTGTTTATTAATAAGGGTAAAAAAAAAATCCAAACCTACATGGCCCTGTGTGAAAAAGTGATTCCCCACCCCACTCCCATTAAAACATAAATTAACTGTGGTTTATCACATCTTTGGAAAGCTGAGTTCAATTTCTCTAGCAAGACCCAGGCCTAATTACTGCCACACCTGTTCTCAATCAAGAAATCACTTAAATAGAACTTGCCTGACAAAGTGAAATAGACCAAAAGATCCTCAAAAACTAGACATCATGCTGTAATCCAAAGAAATTCAGGAACAAATGAGAAACAAAGTAATTGAGATCTATCAGTCTGGAAAAGGTTATAAAGCCATTTCTAAAGATTTGGGACTCCAATGAGAGCCATTATTTACAAATGGCAAAAAACATGGAACAGTGGTGAACCTTCCCAGGAGTGGCTGGCCAACCAAAATTACCCCAAGAGGCACAGTAACAACTCATCCAAGAGATCACAAAAGACCCCACAACAACATCCGAAGAACTGCAGGCCTCACTTGCCTCAGTTAAGGTCAGTGTTCATGACTCCACCAAGACTGGGCAAAAAATGGCCTGCATGGCAGAGTTCCAAAACAAAAACCACTGCTGAGCAAAAAGAACATAAAGGCTCGTCTCAGTTTTGCCAGAAAACATTTTGATGATCCCCAAGACTTTTGGAAAAATACTCTGTTGACTGACAAGACAAAAGTTGAACTTTTTGTAAGGTGTGTGTCTCATTACATCTGGCATGAAAGTAACACAGCATTTCAGAAAAGGAACATCATACCAACAGTAAAATATGGTGGTGGTAGTGTGATGGTCTGGGGCTGTTTTGCTGCTTTAGGACCTGGAAGACTTGCTGTGGTAAATGGAACCATGAATTCTGCTGTCTACCAAAACATCCTGAAGGAGAATGTCTGGCCATCTGTTTGTGACCTCAAGCTGAAGCGCACTTGTGTTCTGCAGTAGGACAATGATCCAAAACACACCAGCAAGTCCACCACTGAATACCTGAAGAAAAACAAAATGAAGACTTTGGAGTGGCCTAGTCAAAGTCCTGACCTGAATCCGATTGAGATGCTGTGGCATGACCTTAAAAAGGCAGGTCATGCTCTAAAACCCTCCAATGTGGCTGAATTACAACAATTCTGCAAAGATGAGTGGGTCAAAATTCTTCCACAGCACTATAAAAAACTCATTGCCAGTTATTGCAAAGGCTTTATTGCAGTTGTTGCTGCTAAGGGTGGCCCAAAAAGTTATGAGGTTTAGGAGGCAATCATTTTTTCACACAGGGCCATGTAGGTTTGGAGTTTTTTTCCCCTTAATAATAAACACCATTTAAAAACTGCACTTTGTGTTTACTTGTGTTATCTTTGTCTAATATTTAAATTTGTTCGATGATGTGAAACATTTAAGTGTGACAAACCTACAAAAAAATGAGAAATCAGGAAGGGGGCAAACACTTTTTCACAGAACTGTACTTTATAAGGCATTCTGATGTTGACCTTTGACCCTATGATCCCAAAACCACAGTCACACTTGAGGGTCTTAGGGTGAACCTGTGTATCAAGTTTGGTGGCCCTTGCTTCACTCGTACAGTAATAAGGCATAAGGAATGTTAACCTTGATTTTTGACCCCAAACCCATAGTCAGAGGTCAGGATCCCTTGGTGAACCTGTGTACCAAGTTTGGTGACCCTAGCTTTACTTGTTTTATAGTAATAGTAAATGTAGCATTTACCATAGTGCAACTGCAATGTTAACTTTGACCCCTTGACCCCAAACCCATAGTTAGGTGAGGGTGTAAGTCATCCAAGATCTGTATTAGATACAACTGCTGTATCGATTTCAAAAGCCTACATCATTTCTCTCAGTAGTTATTGTGTTTAGAAGATTTAGGGAAAAATCTGACCTGACCTTTGACCTCAACGTCATCCGATGAGAGTGAATTTGCAATATGCACATCATCAGAGTATATCAAATCATGGTGCCAAGTTTCAAAACAATCAGAACAAAACTGTAGGAGGAGTTGATTTCACAAGACACTGTCTATGAAGTGAGGTGAAACAGGAGATCATGGGTCAGGGGCTACAACTCCCATAAAAACCATCCAATCAGAACCAAATGGCAATAAGTGCATCCTCAGTGTATATTAAACCATGATACCAAGTTTCAAAACAATCGGACCAAATCTGTAGGAGTTGATTTCACAAAAGTGGGACGGACGGACGGACTAAGCAATAACCATGACCCATAACCGGACTGACCCATAACCGTGACCCCCTTTGGTCTTCGCCCAAAGGGCTTGTCAACCCCTTTGGGCTTCAACCAGAAGGGGATAATAAAATTTTATAATACAGGAGAACCCAAAATGTGTTTTTTTGACTCCATATAAATAGGTCTAAAATTCTAAAATCTACAACTAAAATCCTAAAAATATTTTACCCAAGAACACAAATTAAATTGTATTGCATTAAAAAAGATTATCTAAAATACAAAATATCACAAATAGTCCACTTCTATACAATATTTTCAGTGCAGAAAAACTGTTTCAAACTAAGACATCCATCCATCCATTTTCTACTGCTTTTCCTGAGGTCTGGATTGCAGAGGCAGC
Source organism: Pholidichthys leucotaenia (assembly GCA_020510985.1). Classification (NCBI taxonomy): domain Eukaryota; kingdom Metazoa; phylum Chordata; class Actinopteri; order Cichliformes; family Pholidichthyidae; genus Pholidichthys; species Pholidichthys leucotaenia. The sequence continues at coordinate 368,252,922 of CM035840.1, forward strand.
AGCTCAAGCAGAGAAGCTCAGACTTCCCTCTCCCCCGCCACCTGCTCCAGCTCTTCAGAGAGGATACCAAGACGTTCCCAGGCCAGCTGGGAGATGTAGTCTCTCCAGCATGTCCTGGGTTTGCCCTGGGGTCTCCTCCCAGTGGAGATCATGGTACCAACTGTACTGTAAGACAAAAAAACAAAAGACGAACACAAAATATAATTCCATTCTACAGAATTCCTCCAAGATTTTTTTTTTTTTTTTTATTTACAATCTCAACAGTAAACTGTGTTACAGCATGGATGGTGCTGTAACTCCATGATTACAGGCAAAAGGGGAGGTGGAACTTTTCATGTTTAGTAGCACACAGAGCTTTTACGGAGTTTTTACGTGGTATTGGAGACTCATTGTTTCACAACAGCGCTTTCACAACAGCGCTTCATTTCGTGGATACAGACCTGTCCCGGGTGGATATCCTGTCTGTCGGCCTTGTGTGTGTGTGTGTGTGTGTGTGTGTGTGTGTGTTGGGGGAGGTGCAGCGAACTGTGATTTTGTGACCTATAACCCACACAACCCAATTGAAAAACAAACAAACCTTTTAAGGGGAAAAATAAAAAAAAACAACTTACAATAATCTGGTTGCATAAATATGCACACCCTTAAACTAATACTTTGTTGCAGCACCTTTGGCTTTTATTACAGCACTCAGTCTTTTTTGGTAGAAGTCCATCAGAGTGGCACATCTTGATGTGGCAATATTTGCCCACTCTTCTTTGCAAAAATGCTCCAAATCTGTCAGATTGCGAGGACATCTCCTGTGCACAGCCCTCTTCAGATCACCCCATAGATGTTCGATCGGATTCAGGTCTGGACTCTGACTGGGCCATTCCAAAACCTTAATCTTCTTCTGATGAAGCCATTCTTTTGTTGATTTGGATGTGTGTTTTGGGTCATTATTGTGCTGAAAGATGAAGTTCCTCTTCATCTTCAGCTTTCTAGCAGAAGCCTGAAGGTTTTGTGCCAACACTGACTGGTATTTGGAACTGTTCATAATTCCCTCCACCGTGACTAAGGCCCCAGTTTCAGCTGAAGAAAAACAACCCCAAAGCATAATGCTGCCACCACCATGCTTCACTGTAGGTATGGTGTCCTTTTGGTGATGGGCAGTGTTGTATTTGCGTTTGGGAGATTTCAAATGTGTTTTTGCAAAGTGTAGCTGGACTTGGATGCTTTTCTTTGAAAGGCTTCTGTCTTGCCACCCTACCCCATAGCCCAGACATATGAAGAAGATGGGATATTGTTGTCACATGTACCAAGCAGTCAGTACTTGCCAAAAATTCCTGCAGTTCCTTCAGTGTTGCTGTCAGCCTCTTGGCAGCCTCCCTGACCAGTTTTCTTCTCGTCTTTTCATCAGTTTTAGAGGGATCTTCCTTCCTGGCTATCAGAGAGAGCAGACGCTTTTTCTTTTCTCTCCTCCCTCCTGAGTCTCCCTCCCAACTGACTGGATCCCAGCTTGCTGTCTGTGTCTGTGTCTGCGTCGTTCTTTACTTTTCTACTGGCTGATTCTTGATCCAAACGGAAAATTATGGATTTAGTAAGCTGGGCCTTGAACACAATTGACACTGTTTTTTCAACTCGGAAATCGGGCCCGGGGGAGCCCATCTGTCCTGCAGGTACTGCTGCTGCGGGTTATGTGAGAGACACATACAATTGGAAGCTTATGTGTCTGTGCGATCTTTCGATTGAAGATGCGGAAGACATATATCTATTCGGTTTTACGATCTCAGGACTTCTATTGATCGGCTTTGGGATAGCCCTGGTGTATCGAAAGTTGAAGAAGATGGACAGAGCTTATCAAAATGTTCAAAATGTTGACCCTACGAAGCTCTTTCATCAATTTGACCAGCTGGGGAGAACTCTGATAGCGGCTAACGGCGAACTGAACAGGAAAATTGGCAACATCTCGATGTCGCTTGGAGCGCTTCAGGAAATGATTTTAAGGCCTGGCAATGATGGAAATGGAGCACTGAATGCATAAGAGATGAAAAGTTTTTCTCTGTGTGACTGTGCTTATTCGACCTTGGTTTCGGCGCCCCTCAGCTCTCACTTCTCCCGGATGAAGATGAGCAAGTAGAATTGTTTTAGCTTGACTTCTCTCTAACACAATCAACCTGGCGCGCAGCAATCTGAACTCTCAAGGACAGCGCCATGTGACTGGCTCAGGAATTACCATCGGGACATGCAATGAGGACATGTTATCTGAGCTTCAGACACTAAGACATAACATCTAACGTTGCTAAGGAGAGGATTTTTGCTGTTCACCAGCCTTCCACATTCAACACTGCACTCACACTGATCATATATGATAAATATACAAACACTGTTCTCTCATTGCTCTTGTCAACGTGTGTATTGTTGTCTGCTAAATGTGCATTGAGGTTTTTTTTTCTTGTAATCATAATCCCGCTCACTGAGCGCTATTCTGATAAACATGTTTTTTTCTCTCACCTACTGTGTCATCCACTACCCCCCCCCCTTTCCTTCTTTACCCCCACTATGACTGGCGCCTGTAGTGGCTGCCCCGGCCTTGGATGCGCTCTGACATAGAGCGCGCCCAAATGCCAAGTCAAATTTCAATTCTCCTGTATGTATGTATTACGTATGGTAGTATTGACAATAAACTTAATTCATTCATTCATTCATGTCCAATTCTTGGTAATGTCACTGTTGTGCCATATTTTCTCCACTTGATGATGACTGTCTTCACTGTGTTTCATGGTATATTTGATTCCTTGGAAATTCTTTTGTACCTTTCTCCTGACTGATACCTTTGAATAATGAGATCTCTCTGATGCTCTGGAAGCTTTCTGTGGACCATGGCTTGTGCTGTAAGATGTGACTACAAAAATGTAAGGAAAAGCCTACTAGAACAGTTGAATTTTATTTGGGGTTAATCAGTGGCACTTTAAATGGTGGCAGGTGTGTGCTGACTCCCATTTAACATGAGTTTGAATGTGATTGGTTAATTCTGAACACAGCCACATCTCCAGTTATAAGAGGGTATGCATATTTATGGAACCAGGTGATTGTTTTGTTTTGTTTTTTCCCTTGTCCCATCAGGCAACTAGGTGAGCAGAACAGAAATCGGCTACCCTTATTTTGCCAAAACAAATTTACTTTGCCAGAAGGAGCTTTATATGGTACCCTACTACAGTATCTCACAAAAGTGAGTACACCCCTGTGGCACACATATGTGAGTTGCTTAGGCTGCATATGTATATTACTCTTGCTTCACGTCTCAGAATGAACAATAGGTCTGGGTCTCCTGGGGATAACAGGAGGGTGCGAAATGTGATCTTTAGAGATGGCCTTGAGAGATTTCCTGACCACCAGGGTTTTAGGTGGAGGGGAGAAGACCTGGGGGATGATGTATTGTGTCTTGGGATTTAAAGACAATGTGACTCTGTACTTTGATGTCCGGGTATAAAAAGGACAGATGTGGGAGGATGGGTCTCTTTTCTGTTTGAGAGGATGTTGGAGATACATGAATGTGAATAAACCTGAATTGAGAAATAAACTCAGCCTCATCTTTTCACGCTCTCCACACTGGTGACCTTAAGACATATCATGGGCGAGAGAAATTCCTCCGAGCCGGACTCGCCAGGAACCAGCCAGGCGAACGCAGTCTCAGTCAAACTATCAGATTTCTGGCAGGACAACCCGGATTCCTGGTTCCTCTTGGCTGAAGCTCAGTTCGCTCTCGGGGGAATAACGGCAGATGACACGAAATTCTACCACATTATCACCAAGCTCGACATCCACACGGCTCGGCATGTGCAGAGCCTGGTGCAGTGCCCACCGGCCGAAGACAAATACGGCGGGTTGAAGGCTGCGCTCACCCAGCGTTTCACTCCCTCAGTCCAGGAAAGAGTGGAGAGACTCCTGGCCCTGGACGACTAGGGAGACAGCACACCCGTCGACCTGATGGAAGACATGCTGAGGCTGAGGGGCTCAGACGGCGATGATTTTCTCTTCACCCACATCTTCCTGAGAACCCTACCGTCGGCCACGAGAGCGACCCTGGCTGGTTCACCGTTGTTGGCCCAGCGAGACTTCCGTGCACTGGCCCAGGAGGCACAGCGGATTCTCAACGCCAGCAGACAGCGTGCGGCCACCGCAGCAGCGACAGGACTCGACTCGAGGGCCGGAGATGGCAGGGGGCCAGAGGCGGCGGCAGCAGACCCACCGGCAACGGCGGCGGTGAAGGCCAAACATTGCGGAGGAGATGACCTCTGTTTCTACCATCGTCGCTTTGCAGAGAGGGCACGCAAGTGTATACCACCGTGTCAGTTCAAGAGCTCGGGAAACGCCAGAACCGAGGGTCGGTAGCAGCCGCGGCCCTCGGTGAACAGAACAAGCTGCTCTACTTGACGGATGCACGTTCGGGGAGGCAATTCCTCGTGGACACAGGCTCCCAAGTGAGTTTCATCACGCCAACCTATGCTGACCGGCTGGCAGGCCCCGGGAGTCACGGAGCATTGGCGGCGAACGGCTCGAGCATTAAGACCTTCGGTGAGAAGACTCTGCTTCTGTCCCTGCATGGCCGCACATATGAGTGGACTTTTATTATAGCGGCGGTGAGCTTCAACATGTTAGGTGCTGATTTTCTGTGCTCACATGGGTTGTTGGTTGATCTCCCTAATAGACGCTTGGTTAATGCACTCTCTTTTTACTCTATTCCCTGTGCAGCTCGAGTGACCCCGCCCACAGCACAAGCCAACGTCGCTACGGCAAGCGGTAAGTTCCACACACTCCTCACCCAGTTTCCAGCACTCACGGTTCCCACATTTTCAGCAGCCGTTGCTAAACACGGAGTGGAACATTTTATTACTACAGCCAGTCCCCCCGTTTTTGCAAAAGCCCGGCGCTTGGATGCAGCTAAACTGACCATAGTGCGCGAGCAGTTCGCCAATCTTGAAAAGTTGGGCATCATTCGGTGCTCGAAGAGCCCACGGGCTTCCCCACTTCACATGGTCCCTAAAGCTGATGGCTCGTGGCGACCTTGCGGTGATTTCCGCAGGTTGAATAACGCTACAGCACACGACCGTTACCCAATCCCGCATATTCAAGATTTTTCCATACATTTGGCGGGGGCGCGTGTTTTTTCCAAAATAGACTTGGTTCACGGCTACCATCAAGTCCCAGTGCGCACTGAGGACATACCCAAAACAGCGGTAATAACCCCGTTTGGCTTGTTCGAGTTTTTGCGCATTCCATTTGGGCTTAAAGGCGCCGTGCAGACGTTCCAACGCATGATGGACACGGTGTTGCGCGATCTCCCCTTCGTGTTCGTCTACCTGGACGACATCTTAGTAGCCAGCGCGTCCGAAGACGAACACGAAAATCACCTCACGGCAGTTTTCCGGAGGTTGGGAGAGCACGGGCTAATAATCAACCCAGCGAAGTGTCAGTTCGGGGTGACACAGATTGATTTTTTGGGGCACCACGTCTCCTCAGATGGAGCGGTTCCTCTGCCTGACAAAGTGCGCGCAGTAACAAATTTTCCCCAGCCACAAACGGTCAAAGCGTTACAAGAGTTTTTGGGAATGGTGAATTTTTATAACCGTTTCCTCCCCCGCGCAGCGTAGCTCATGCAACCACTGTATGCTGCACTTAAAAAGCAAAAACCCACAAATACAATTGAATGGTCCCCGGAGCGGGCATTCTCGGAGGTCAAAACAGCCCTGGCAAAACGTTGCGTTGTTAGGGCATCCAGACCCAACGGTCCGCATAGCGCTCACTACTGACGCGTCAGACGTGGCCATAGGCGCGGTAGTAGAGCAGCATGTTGCCGGGGCTTGGCAGCCACTCGCTTTTTTCAGCAGGACTTTGCGCGATACCGAGCGAAAATACAGCGCGTTTGACAGGGAGTTGTTAGCGCTCCACTTGGACATTCGCCACTTCCAGTTCTGGCTGGAAGGTCGTCGTTTCACTGCGTTCGTCGACCACAAGCTGCTGACTTTCGCGATGGCCAAGGTTTCAGAGCCATGGCCAGGCCGGCAGCAGAGGCAGCTGGCTGCAATCTCAGAGTTTACTACCGATATTCAACACATAGTGGGTAAACTTAATGTAGTGGCAGACTGTCTCTCGCGCGCCGTAACTGCTCCAGTCCGCGTAGGGGTAGATTATACTGCCATGGCCGTGGAGCAGGCTAGCGGCGCGGAAGTACGCGCGGCCCCAGTCCGCGTGGGGATAGATTATGCAGCCATGGCCGCGGATCAGGTTAGTGATGCGGACGTGTGCGCACTCCAGTCTGGACCAACAGGGTTAAGGCTGGAGAGCAGGGTGCTGCAAGATGGTATGCCCCCCCTAATCTGCGATGTCTCCACCGGACGACCGCGTCTGGTGGTGCCGACCGCGTGGCGCCGCCGCATTTTTGACTTGATTCATTCTCTGGCACACCCGGGGGTGCGCGCGTCGGTCAAAATGGTAGGAGAGAAGTTTGTGTGGCCGAGCCTGCACAAGCACGTTAAGGAGTGGGCAAGAGCCTGCATGGCTTGCCAGCGAGCCAAAATACACAAACACACTAAAGCCCCCTTGGAGCCGTTTCACATCCCGGCTAAGAGGTTCGATCATGTGCATGTCGACCTCATAGGCCCCCTCCCGCCATCACAGGGGTGCACACATCTTTTGACAATGGTGGACCGCACCACGCGTTGGCCTGAAGTGGTCCCACTGGCATCAACCACAGCCAAGAAGGTGGCGTGCGCGTTTTTAACGGCTTGGGTAGCGCGGTTTGGTGTTCCGTCGGATATTACGTCCGACAGAGGTCCTCAATTTGTTTCCGAGCTTTGGTCAGTGATGGCCCGCAGCCTGAGGGTAACGATCCACCGCACTACCGCATACCACCCCCAGGCTAATGGTTTATGCGAACGTTTCCATAGGTCATTGAAAGCAGCCCTCAGAGCGTCGCTTACGGATGCAAATTGGGTAAACAGGCTACCATGGGTTTTATTGGGGTTGCGTTCTGCACCTAAAGAGGACTTAAAAGCCTCCCCAGCTGAATTGGTGTTTGCGCAGCCACTCCGGCTGCCCGGGGAGTTTCTCCCAGATAATCCTGCGCCAGAGTGCCCCCCTGCTCAGCGGTTACTGAGCGACACGGGCGCGAGCACGCTTCCTGGCCCCGTTCATCACAGTTTTCCGCGCGTTTTTGTACCTAAGGGTTTAAAAAATGCGGAGTTTGTTTTTGTCAGACACGATGCTCATCGCCCAACCCTGCGACCACCTTATGATGGCCCATTTAGAGTGCTGGAAACAGGTGATAAGCACTTTTTGCTAGATTTAGGGGGCAGAAGGGAAGCTATTGGCATAGACAGACTCAAACCCGCTTTTGTGATGGCTGACGAAGCCGTGCTGTTGGCGAGGGCTCCTCGATGCGGCAGACCTCCTAGGGAGCATTCCCCTGAGCTCCCACAGGGATTGACTAACATTTCTCATCCTCAGATAGCAGATTCACAGCAGGATGGCGCCGCAGGAGTGGTAAAGCCCGCTTACAGCAAGTTCGGAAGACGATTGAAGCCCAAACAGCACGTGGACTGATGTTTGTGATTTTATCATGATATGCAGACTGTGTTGTATTGTTTCATCTTAGATGTTTGGGGGGGGGTCATGTGGCACACATATGTGAATTGCTTAGGCTGCATATGTATATTACTCTTGCTTCACGTCTCAGAATGAACAATAGGTCTGGGTCTCCTGGGGATAACAGGAGGGTGCGAAATGTGATCTTTAGAGATGGCCTTGAGAGATTTCCTGACCACCAGGGTTTTAGGTGGAGGGGAGAAGACCTGGGGGATGATGTATTGTGTCTTGGGATTTAAAGACAATGTGACTCTGTGCTTTGATGTCCCGGGTATAAAAAGGACAGATGTGGGAGGATGGGTCTCTTTTCTGTTTGAGAGGATGTTGGAGATACGTGAATGTGAATAAACCTGAATTGAGAAATAAACTCAGCCTCATCTTTTCACGCTCTCCACAACCCCTCCCATTTTTGGAAATATTTTATTCTAACCGCTGGCAATAAAAGTGAGTACACCCCTAAGTGAAAATGTCCAAACTGTGCCCAATTAGCCATTTTCCCTCCCCGGTGTCATGTGACTCATTAATGTTACAAGGTCTCAGGTGTGAATGGTGAGCAGGTGTGTTAAATTTGGTGTTATCGCTCTCACACTCTCTCATACTGGTTACTGGAAGGTCAACATGGCACCTCATGGCAAAGAACTCTCTGAGGATCTGAAAAAAGAATTGTTGCTCTTCATAAAGATGGCCTAGGCTATAAGAAGGTTGCCAACACCCTGAAACTGAGCTGCAGCACAGTGGCCATGACCATACAGCGGTTTAACAGGACAGGTTTCACTCAGAACAGGCCTCACCATGGTCGACCAAAGAAGTTGAGTGCACGTGCTCAGCGTCATATCCAGAGGTTGTCTTTTGAAAGTAGACGTATGAGTGCTGCCAGCATTGCTACAGAGGTTGAAGGGGTGGGGGGGTCAGCCTGTCAGTGCTCAGACCATACTCCGTACACTGCATCAAATTGGTCTGCCTGGCTGTCATCCCAGAAGGAAGCACCTTTTAAAGATGATGCACAAGAAAGCCCACCAACAGTTTGCTGAAGACAAGCAGACTAAGGACATGGATTACTGGAACCATGTCCTGTGGTCTGATGAGACCAACATAAACTTATTTGGTTCAGATGGTGTCATGCGTGTGTGGCGGCAACCAGGTGAGGAGTCCAAAGACAAGTGTCTTGCCTACAGTCAAGTCATTGAGGGAACCATGAATGCCAACATGCATTGTGACATACTGAAGCAAAGCATGATCCCCTCCCTTTGGAAACTGGACCGCAGGGCAGTATTCCAACATGATCATGGTGCCAAACACACCTCCGAGACGACCACTGCCTTGCTAAAGAAACTGAGGGTAAAGGTGATGGACTGGCCAAGCATGTCTCCAGACCTAAACCCTACTGAGCATATGTGGGGCATCCTCAAACGGAAGGTGGAGGAGCACAAGGTCTCTAACATCCACCAGCTCTGTGATGTCGTCATGGAGGAATAGAAGAGGATTCCAGTGGCAACCTGTGAAGCTCTAGTGTACTCCATTACCCAAGAGAGTTAAGACAGTGCTGGAAAATAATAGTGGCCACACAAAATATTGACACTTTGGTCACAATTTGGACATTTTCACTTAGGGGTGTACTCACTTTTATTGCCAGCGGTTTAGACATTAATGGCTGTGCGTTGAGTTATTTTGAGGGGACAGCAAATTTACACTGTTGTAGAAGCTGTACACTGACTACTCTACATTGTATCAAAGTGTCATATCTTCAGTGTTGTCCCATGAAAAGGTATAATAAAATATTTACAATAATGTGGGGGTGTACTCACTTTTGTGAGATACTGTATGTGCTGAATATTGTTGTAAACTCCTCCTGTAATAACTTTTAATACTTTATTTATTTGTTTATTTATTTTTTAGCCATGAAGGTCCGACAGGATAGGGAATGGGGAAAGGAAGTGTGGGGAGGGGGAAAGAAAAGGGAGAGGGACAGACAAAAATGGCAAACAAACCAACAACTCAAACAAACAGAAGACAGACTGCTTCTTCCACTGAAGAGGCCTCAACGCGAGTCTGGTATCCGCACCTGTTAAAGACATTTGTGTGTCTGTGTGCATGTATATGAGAGTGCACGCAAAATAAGTGTGTGCATGTGAGTGCTTTGTCAGGAAGCATACAAAGAGGGCAGCCGGCAACCGTCCCCCCCCACCCCCCCGTAAACCCCTGAGCAGGCAAGGCAGTGCCACCAACCCGCACAGGGCACAGATGTCCAAGGTCAGCAAGCCCCAGGAAAGCCAGGCAACCACCCCCAGAGGGATGGCCAAGGGAGTCCAGGAGGCCGGTGCAATGCCCCCCCCTCCAGCGGGGCCAGTGCCCAGGCCCCAGGCACTGGGAGGCCAGCGGCCCCACCCTCCAGGCCAGAGACCGGCCCGCACCCCCAGCGCAAGCCCCCCCAGGCACCCTCCCAGCGGGCCCACGGGCCACCCCCCCAGCGCCACCGCCACGCCCCCCGGAGACCCCCATGCCCAAAGAAGCCTCCCCCCATCCAAGGGAGCCCACGTAGTCGAAAGACACTGCCCCTTCAATCCAGCACCTCTTGACTGGCAGGCACACTCATTCCCAGACCTTCATACCCTCATGCTCTCACATGCACCCACATGCACTCACTCACTCTTGCTCACCCCCTCCCCCACACAGTCCCACACTCACACTCCCGGACCCACCCATTCTCTCTCACTCCTGTACCCGCTCAATCTCGCTCTCTCTCACCCTCAGGGTCACCCATACTCACTTACATTCACCCATACATGCACTCTCACTCACACTCCAACCTACTCACATCCATTTGTGCTCTTCCCCACACACTCACCCACCCTCATTCACCCTTATTACTTAGGGTGACCGCGATGCAGATGCAGCAAGCCTGAACGCGCACCAGCACCCAGCAGCAGCCAAGAAGACCGCCGGCACAGGCCAGCAGCCACACACCCCCCCCCGCTGACCCACGCCAGGGCGGCCATGGCAACAGAAGCAGACCCCCACCTGCAGCGTACACCCAAGCAACTGATCAGCAGATCACTGCAGGTGCTCCGAGATGCCACCTGACACGCAAAATGGCACACAAAACCGACCCACCATTACCATCTCCACTCATCACACCTTCACTCTTGCTTACTGTCTTGTGCAATCCCTCTCTCACTTCCTTGTTTGCATCTATTCATTCAGCAGCACCCGGGCATTTTGACAACCTGACGGGACCCAGGCCCTCGGCAAAAGGAGGGAAACAGGGGTGGGAGAAGACCCCCACCCCTCCTCCCCCTTGCACAAATCATGATAGGTGTGTGTCGGTTGTATGATGTGATTGTGTGCAGGTGTGTGAACTACCGTAGTGCAGTTAAAATTGGGGGAATGGTGGTTGGAACACCACTAGCCACTGGGATAGGCAGTGGGGGCCCCCATCCCCCGAAGCCCTCAGTGTCTAAAATGCAATTAAAATTAAGGTGATGGCAGCCCCACTGCGCAGCAGAGGCATCCCCTTCACCAACACAGTGTGGCACATTCCCACCCCAAAACCCTAAGTGTATCCAAAAAGATGTATATTTCACCCAGAATCGGGGGGGGTGGGGTGGAAAATAAGACTGGGAGGGAGGCAGTCCAAAAGGGAACCCATCCTCCCCCAGAAGCCAGCTCGCAAACTGGTTCAGGAGGTCACCCACTGCCCCCAAATCCCAACCCAGGGCGAGGGCCACCAGGCTGAGCAGTCCAGGACCCACCAGCGTCACACCCCGATGCTCCCAGCACCACAAACATGATGGAGCAGCCACAACCATTCCCACCCATCTTCCACACATGAACATGCACAACAACAATAGTCACAATAGTGAACAATGGGCCGGACCCATACGGTACCCCACATGCCAAGCAGTACCCCCGAGCGTTCACGGCAAGCCCACCAACCACCCCCCCACACACACACACATACACCGACAGCAGCAGACTGCCCCGCAGCCTCAGCCATTCTGGAGCAGTCTGACAGCAACACAGTCGCCAACCTGCGCCAATGCCCCCCCCCCCCCGCCCACCCCCGAGCACCTACACACACCTGGCGCCAAAGACACCAGGGGCAATGCGACAAAGTGCCCCGCCCCGTGACACAACAGTATGGTAGCTGGGACAAGCAGGCCCCAAGTTGCCAACTGCCAGGCCATTAGATGGTCCGCCCTACCCCCGCCACCCAACGAGGTTCCCCCACCCACACACAACTTCTCCATCCCCGCACATCTACCCACAGAAATCCGCACCCATACACACACACCCGCCCACCCTCATGTGCACACACACACTCACCATCACACATGCCCACCTACACCCACACACAGCCCCACATGCCCACACACAACACACACACGCACACCCATATCTGCACCCGCACATACACACACACCCACTCACACCCACACTCATGCGCACCTGCATGCGCACACACACTCACACACGTACACACACAAGCACACCCACAGGACCCGGAGGATGGGGAGAGCGACACCCCAAGACGCGGGCACCCAGTCCTAGAGCACCGCTAGGACCCAGAGGAGGGCACGACCCTGCCATGCAAGGATGCACCATGGCCAGCCCACACCACCGGCACACACCTGATCCCGACCCAGAGGGGGAACACCCCCCCAGCACCAGGGACCCAGGGGCAGACCCAGCCCCACCCGGGAGGCAAGACCAGCTGGCCCTGGGCCACGCTTCCCCCGGCCCACCCCACAGCTCCCCCTCCCCCCCAGGCCAGACACACAGCCACCTCGGAACAGGCCCCCTGGACACTGGCCCCAGTGGGTCACAGAGACCCCTCGTGATCAGGGCGCAGCCAGCCCCCAGAGGCACCAAGGAGAGCAAATCACTGCCTGGTTCCCCTCAGGTTATAGAATTAATAAGCATTGACCAAAGAGAATTTAATTCAGCCAGTTGGTTATTTGAGGAGGCAGACATTCTCTCCAGGCTGATATAATCTAATAGTTAGTTGTTATAGTGAGTCATGCATAAATTATTTCTTGATTATAAATTCATGAGGATAGTTTTCTTTGTGGTGCATAAGGTGGTGAGAACCATTTGTGACATCCATATTTATTTCACTTAAATCACATAATATGCAAAGTGTGGGTGAGGATGGGATAGGATACCCAAGCCATGCCAACAAGTCCTCACATGTCTTCTGTCAGAACTTTTGGACCGGTGCACAGGACCACATAGCATGCATATAACTATCCGGGATGCTGTTGGTGCAGTTGGAGCAGATATTTGTGTGACTCAGGTCCATTTTGAATATCCTTTGTCCTGTGTAATGAGTTCTATGTAGAACTTTGTACTGTATGAGTTGTAAATTAGAGTTTTTAGTCATCTTAAAAGTGTTTAAACCTATTTGTGTCCAGAAGCTTTCATCCTTATTGATCGATAAGTCTGTCTCCCATTCTGATTTTGGAAGAGATACTGATTCATCCAGTTTTGATAATAGTCCATGTATTTTCAAGATCAGCTTAGGGGAACGAAGATTTAGAAACTCTGTCACCTTAACTGGTACCTCTAAATCTGTCTGATTAAGACTGAATCTTGCTTTTATTATGGATTTAAGCTGTTGGTATTCAAGAAACATTTTATCAGTGATATCATACTGTGACACTAGTTCCTGAAATTGGATAAAATTTCCACTTTGAATAAGATGCTCTAAGGTTTTTATTCCCTTCTCTTGCTATAGTGGAAAGTTTAACATCCTCTTTTGTTGCAGGATATCAGGATTATTCCAGATGGGCGTGTATTTACAAGGGACAAGTGAAGACCCCGTTATTTTTAAAAATTTCCACCAGGCTGTCAGAGAGGAGCTGATATTAATGCTTTTAAAAGAGTCATAGTGTGGGCTATATTAATCATATATTCCATAACCTACATATGTTGAAGCATGTGGAAATGTTTGGTAATTACATATGTAAAGCAACTTCACACCTCTGAAAGGACAAAGGCTCTCAACCGCCAAGTGAAGAACAAAGACGTTCCCAGACACTGCGGTGGAGACCGGAGGAGCTACCCTCACCCCCTGGGCGAGGAGAGGAAATACCAAGACAATGGGGGGATTAAGATAATGAGGGATGTCAGCCTTTGTTATGCATGTCTTTTGTTATGTGCAAGTATAAAGTCAGTGAGCCGGAGATATTCGGTCTCTTTTCCTTCTGCTACCTCTGCACTAGAATGAGACTTGTTAGGAGAGCTGATAAATAAACTTTGGTTTATATATCAAATCGCCTCATCATTTCAAGCTCTTCTACACTGGTGACCCCTGACGCGAGTATGGACCTGAGACGTTCCCCCGCAATCGACTCATCCGTGGCGACCCAGGCAGATGCCAGCGCCCACGCAGACAGGGGAACAGATGGACGTCTTTCCCCCCCGGCAGAAGGGATTGAGAGGGCTCAACCGAGCACCAGCACCGCTGTGAGAGCTGAAGCAAGGCACTCTCACCCTGCGGACACAGCAGTGATGGTATACACGAATGCCGTCGCTGTCAAGCTGCCAGACTTCTGGCAAGAAGACCCCGCCTCGTGGTTTCAGCAAGCTGAAGCCCAGTTTACACTGGCGGGCATCACGGCTGACGATACCAAATTCTATCATATCGTCTCCAAACTCGACGCCGCCACTTCGAGGTGTGTGCGGAGCATGATCCGGCGGCCGCCGGCCCAAGACAAATATGAAACGCTGAAAGCAACCATCGTGGCAAATTACGTCCCCTCAGCTGAAGAGAGAGCCGAGAAGATCCTGGCGGTCTACGGCCACAGAGGGTGCAAACCTAAAGCCCTCATGGAGGATTTGCTGCAGCTTAAAGAAGAAGACAATGACAACTTCCTCCTCCAATTCATATTCCTCAGCACGCTGCCGCCACACATGAGAGGGACACTCGCCAACATGAGATGCAGCACCCAGCAAGACTTCCGCTTGCTCGCCAACGAAGCTCAACGGCTCGTCAACACCTGCAAGGAGCAGACACCCACAGCAGCATCCGCAGACCTCAACACTGATGCCCAGAACCACGAAGAGCCACAACCCACTGAGCAGATCCAGCCCGCGGTGACAGCGACACGGCCAAAACGTAACAGACGGAGCGACGTCTGTTATTATCACCACCGTTTCGCCGAGAAGGCTCACAAATGTGTTCCCCCCTGCAAATTTAAACGCCAAAGCCGAGAGCCATTAACGGCAGCGGTTCTCGGCGAGAAGAATAAGCTGTTGTATGTGACGGATGGACACACCGGCAAGCAGTTCCTCATCGACACAGGAGCTCAGCTGAGTTTCGTCACGCCCTCCCACGCAGATCGAGCCATGGGCACCCGGGGCAACGGAGCGGTGGCAGCCAACGGCTCTAACATCGACACTTTCGGCGAAAAGAGCCTGCACCTCCACATCCACGGCCGCAACTACAGATGGACATTTGTTGTAGCGGCGGTGAGTTTTAACTTGTTAGGCGCAGATTTTTTGTGTGCACATGGGTTATTAGTGGATCTAGCAAATAGGCGCTTGGTTAATGCACTGTCCTTTGCTTCTATTCCATGCTCAGCTCGAGTTTCTCCACCACCTGTGCAGGCTAACGTCACCACGGCAGGAGGTAAGTTTGAGCAACTCCTCACCCAATTTCCAGCACTCACAATTCCCAAATTCTCAGCCACTGTGGCTAAACACGGGGTTGAACATTTTATTCCCACAACGGGCCCACCCGTATTTGCCAAAGCTCGCCGCTTAGACGCGGCCAAGCTCAACATAGCACGGGACGAGTTTACGACCCTTGAAAAATTGGGCATTGTTAGACGCTCAAAGAGCCCTTGGGCCTCACCACTTCACATGGTTCCGAAATCTGACGGTTCTTGGAGACCGTGCGGAGATTACCGCAGATTAAACAATGCTACAGCGCATGACCGCTACCCAATTCCTCACATTCAAGATTTTTCACTACATCTGGCGGGTGCGCGCATTTTTTCAAAAATAGACTTAGTCCGCGGTTATCATCAAGTCCCAGTCCGAGCGGAGGACATTCCTAAAACAGCTGTAATAACCCCTTTCGGCCTTTTTGAATTTCTGCGAATGCCTTTCGGCCTCAAAGGCGCTGCTCAAACTTTTCAACGAATGATGGACGCGGTCTTACGCGACCTTCCTTTTGTCTTCGTCTACCTCGACGACATGCTGGTAGCCAGCTCGTCTGAGGAAGAACACGAGCAGCACCTCACTACGGTTTTTCAGAGACTAGAAGAGCACGGGCTAATAATCAATCCAGCCAAATGCAAATTCGGCGTGTCACAAATTGACTTTTTAGGGCACAAAGTCTCTCCGAAGGGGGCAGTTCCACTTCCAGACAAAGTTCACGCGATAAAAAGTTTCCCACGGCCACAGACGGTCAAATCGCTACAAGAATTTTTAGGAATGGTTAATTTTTACAACCGTTTCCTCCCCCACGCAGCTCAGCTCATGCAGCCCCTATATGACACGCTCAAAAAAAAGAAAGCTTCCAACGCGGTCGAATGGACCCCGGAGCGCGAACACGCCTTCGCGGAAGTAAAGAGCGCTCTAGCTAACGCCACATTGTTAGATCACCCAGATCCCTCGGCCCGCATCGCGCTAACCACAGACGCTTCGGACCTGGCTATAGGGGCAGTTGTAGAACAACATGTCAGCGGGATCTGGCAACCTTTAGCATTCTTTAGCAAATCGCTAAACCAAACTGAGTGTAAATACAGCACTTTTGACAGGGAGCTGCTAGCGCTTCATTTATCCATCCGCCACTTCCAGTTCTGGTTAGAAGGGCGGAGTTTCACGGCTTTTGTAGACCATAAACCGCTCACCTTTGCTATGGCTAAAATTTCAGAACCATGGTCAGGCAGGCAACAAAGACAGCTGGCTGCGATTTCAGAGTTCACCACAGACATTCGACACGTGGCAGGCAAACTTAACGTAGTAGCAGACTGCCTCTCTCGCGCTGTGACATCACCAGAGCGCGAGGAGACAGATTATACTGCCTCAGCAGCAGAACTCTTCACTAACGCAGACACATACGCAGCACCTATCCATGCAGGGATAGATTATACAGCCATGGCAGAAGAACAAAGCAGTGACGCGGACGTGCGCGCACTCCTGTCTGGACCAACAGGGTTAAGGCTGGAGAAAAAGGGTTTACGCGACGGCGTACCCCCCCAATATGCGATGTTTCAACTGGCCGACCTCGCCTGTTAGTACCAGCTACATGGCGCCGCCGTATTTTCGACACAATTCACTCCCTCGCGCACCCAGGTGTGCGCCCCTTGGTTAAAATGGTCGCCGAAAAGTTTGTGTGGCCAGGCCTGCGCAAAAACGTAAAAGAATGGGCAAAAACTTGCATTTCTTGTCAGCGCGCCAAAATACACAGACACACAAAAGCCCCTCTGGAGCCTTTTCCAATCCCTGCTAGAAGGTTCGACCACGTTCATGTCGACCTCGTGGGGCCACTACCTTCCTCCCAAGGTTTCACACACCTGTTAACAATGATAGACCGCACCACGCGCTGGCCAGAGGCAGTCCCTCTAGCGGCAACCACAGCGGAGGAAGTCGCTCGCGTCTTTTTGACAAACTGGGCGGCACGTTTCGGCGTCCCATCGGACATCACGTCCGATAGGGGGCCTCAATTTGTCTCAGAGCTTTGGTCAGCCATGTCCAGCAGCTTAGGGGCAACAATTCACTGCACCACCGCTTATCACCCTCAGGCTAATGGGTTATGCGAGCGTTTTCACAGGTCTTTAAAGGCTGCCCTCAGAGCCTCACTAATGGATACAAATTGGGTAAATAAACTTCCCTGGGTTTTATTGGGGTTGCGTGCTGCGCCTAAAGAGGATCTAGACGCCTCTCCGGCAGAATTAGTTTTTGCACAGCCTCTCAGGCTCCCAGGTGAATTTTTACCAGAGAACCCAGAGCCAGGGCATCTTCCAGTCCCAAGGTTTTTAGGCAGCAACGGACCGGACTCTCTCCCCGGTCCAGCTCATCACTCCTTTCCACGGGTTTTTGTCCCTCAAGCTTTAAAAAACGCTGAGTTCGTTTTTGTTAGGCATGAAGCTTTAAAACCAACTTTCCGCCCAGCATACGATGGGCCATTCAGAGTGCTGGAACATGGTGATAAACACTTTGTGCTTGATTTTGGGGATAGAAAAGAAACAGTCAGCATTGACAGACTTAAACCTGCCTTCTTGTTGAAAGACGAGCCTGCACAGTTGGCGACAGCACCTCGACGGGGTAGACCCCCCAAGAGAAAAGACTCAGCCCCCCTGCAGGGAACAATTAACCACTCTCCTTCCCACGCTGCAGATTCCTCACAAGAAGGTCCCAGCAGGACGCCTAAACGAACCCACAGCAGTTTTGGGAGAAGATTAAAACCCAGACAGCACAGGGACTGATGCAAACTACTCCACAATTGTTCACTAATTGTGCTGCAACAGTTTAGGACTGACTTATGATTTTACTATGCTGTTATGATTACCACTGAACTCTCTTAGGGGCATGGCTGCTGGAAAGTTTCTTCTGTGGCAAGAGATGTAACACTTAGTATGTCATAGTAATTATCTTAGACTGTGAACCTTTCTATTGTCCTTTCTTAGTCGTTTGGGGGGGGGGGGCTGTGGGCTATATTAATCATATATTCCATAACCTACATATGTTGAAGCATGTGGAAATGTTTGGTAATTACATATGTAAAGCAACTTCACACCTCTGAAAGGACAAAGGCTCTCAACCGCCAAGTGAAGAACAAAGACGTTCCCAGACACTGCGGTGGAGACCGGAGGAGCTACCCTCACCCCCTGGGCGAGGAGAGGAAATACCAAGACAATGGGGGGATTAAGATAATGAGGGATGTCAGCCTTTGTTATGCATGTCTTTTGTTATGTGCAAGTATAAAGTCAGTGAGCCGGAGATATTCAGTCTCTTTTCCTTCTGCTACCTCTGCACTAGAATGAGACTTGTTAGGAGAGCTGATAAATAAACTTTGGTTTATATATCAAATCGCCTCATCATTTCAAGCTCTTCTACAATAGCATTTAATACAGGGACTCATAAAAGGTAAGTGAGCGATATTTAGCGACCTACAGCGACCTACCTTCATTCACTTCCGCTCTTCAAGGAGAGTAGACGCTTCTCTCTTTTCTCTCTGCTCTAGCTCCCCACTTCCCTAACTAACTGGATCCCAGCTTGCTGTCGTCTGTCTGCGTCTACTGTTGATTATCGAAAGAAATTATGGAATTGATAAGCTGGGCTTTGAACGCAATTGACACTATTTTTTCAACAAGGAATAGTGCTCCGGGGGAAGCTGTTTGCCCCGCAGGGATGTCTCCAGCGGGCTATTTACGGGTGACAAGTGTTTGGAGGATCTTGTGCCTGAGTAATCTCTCTATCGAAGATATTGAAGATTTGTATATCTTCGTAATAATGGTGACTGGGATCGTTCTGATTGGAACTGGGATTGTCCTGGTGTACCGCAAATTGCTGAAGATGGATACAACCTATCAAAATGCTGGCCACGCGAGGTGCATCCATCAAATTGAAAAAATGGAGAAGACTTTGATAGCGACAAATGGAGAACTGTCTCAGAAGGTGGATTACATCATGGTTACGCTTAAGTCTATCCACGACGGACTCAAAGCCCCGCAATGAAGGATTAAGCACTGAATCTGCAGAAGAAAATAAAGTTCTTTCTCTGTGATCAGTTCTATTTTGGCTCAATTTCCCTTACAAAAATCCTCCTGATAATCTCCAGTCTTTGTTTTTCAAAACACTGAGCACACGGCCTCCGGACAGTAGCTGCTTGGGACAATTGCCAAGGACAATTGCTGCAGCCAGACAAAACATCTTCTGCCAAAGTGTCCTTGTGCTCTTATTGATACAACACTGCTTCAACACTACATCCACGCTGACCCAGAAACTGACAACAAGATAACATTCACTGCTCTCCTTGTGTCCTGTGAACTCTGGTCTTGAATGTGCATCGTGGGCTTTTTTTGTCTTTGTAATCATAATATTGATTACTTATGGTCAATATTCTGAATTCAATGATTTTTTTGCTCCTTCCCATTGTATGATTTCTTATCTGTACCATCCTGTTGGCAGGCGCGTTCCAGATGCAGCCGTGTCACTGGAAATGCAGGTTCATTTTCTGTGTCAAGTCAAATTCTCTCGTATGTTATCAGTGATCTGTTAATGTACTTGGCAATAAATCTTTTCCTGATTCTGATTCTGATTCAGACAGCCTGTTCAGCATCTAACCATGGGATTACTGGTGGGGTTGATTTTGTCCACTTAGACACAAACTGCAGTCTATTGGCTAAGAAGTCATTTTAAAAAAATTGGTAAATGTAAACCTCTGCACCCTTTTCCTTTTTTTTGAAGAGTTTTTAAACTGATCCATGATGGTTTATCCTTCCACAAAAATTTACTTATATTTGAGTCTAGAGACTTAAACCAGGCCATAGATGGTTGGGTAGGAATCATTGACAATAAATAGTTAATTTTAGGAAGGACCATCATTTTAATGGTTACGACTCTTCCCATTATTGATATACAGTAGGTAGTGTCCTCCAGCATGTAAGGTTATCTTGTATTGTTTTTAAAAGTAGAATGTGATTTAGTCGCAATAACTCTGACAGCCTGGGGGTAATTTCTTTTCCTAAATATTTAATAATACCTGATTTACAATCAGGTATTATTAAATATTGTCAACTAGTGTCAGCCTTTACCCAACCACTAAGACCACAGCTACAACAACACAGAGACACTACCTCTGCAAATTTGAAAGACCTGCTTATTTAATTAAAATTGGTTTTCCTTCTGGTGCTACAGATGGATATGCCGAATCTCAAATCAGAGACATCCTGAAAGAGGAATTCAGCAAGACATTTGAGATCCAGGTTGTGGCTCCACCACCAAAATTTGTGTTTCGGGTGGTGGCAGGTCCAGTTGTGTACACAGCCATATCTGTCATCAATCGTCTGTGAAGGTCTGACCACCGCCGGAATAATGGATTTTATTTGAAAAATTATAATTTATAGGTAAGACTGTTGATTTACTCCAGTTAGTAGAGTAATCTGATAATGATGAAAACTGATCAATGAGCGCCACTGTCTGAAGAAGAGATCTTTGTGAGTTTTCAAGGAAAATCAATACATCATCAGCATAAAGACTTATCTTGTGTTCTCTTTCTCCAGTTTGGGTACCTCTAATATCAACATTTTGTTGTATGGCTGCTGGTAATGGTTCGATAAAGATGGTAAAAAGTAAGGGAGAGAGTGAACAACCCTGCTTAGTACCTCTCTGGAGAGTAAAGGTTCGAGAAGTTTGATCATTTGTGCAAACAGATGCAGTTGGACAACTATATAGTGTTTTAATCCAGTTAATGAAAGATGAACTAAACCCAAACTTGTTTAACACCATAAAAAGAAATTTCCAATTAACACGGTCAAAAGCTTTCTCTGAATCCAGAGATAAAATTGTAGTTTCTAAGTTATTAATCTTACAGTAGTCTATTAAATTAAATAGCCTGCGTGTATTATTAGCCGAGTGCCAACAAAGCCTGTTTGATGTGGGTGTATAATAAATGGATTTATCCTTTCCAGTCTTTTGGCAAGAGCTTTGCAAATTATTTCAAGATCGACATTCATAAGTGAGATGGGATGGTAGCTGGATGGAAGTGTAGGTTCTTTTCTGGGTTTAAGGAGCAGGATAATACTAGCCAAGTTCATATTTGGAGGGATTACATTATCTTCTTCAATTTGGTTCACCATTTTAAAGAAAGTAGGTGCCATCACAGGCCAAAATTCTTTATAAAATTCTACTGGAAAACCATCTGGTCCTGGAGCTTTGTAGTTTGGGATGTGCTTAAGTGCCCCCTGGAGTTTGGACACCAGAAGAGGTGCATCCAGAGCTGCAATCTGTTCATCATTTAATCGTGGTAAGTTAACATTGTCCAGAAATGTATTTATCTCTGTCACAACTTGTCTTCGCCAGTCATCTGCCTCAGCTGCGCGCACACCTGCGCCTCATCAATCACCAGCTATTTAACCCACTCGGCCCAGAGCTTCGGTTTGGAGCCGTCTGTTCACCAATGCTCTCTAATCCCTGCATAGGATCGTCTCTTTCCGACCTGCGCCATTCTCCTTCCCAGCAAGTAAGCTGTGTCATTTGCTCACCTGTCCTTCAGTCTTTCCCCTGTGCACAGGTGGATCCTCCGGGCGGCGGATTCCTTCCATCCACGCCTCGTCCTCTTCTCCCTCTCATCGCCGAGCGCGCAGCAGGGCACTGTCCTCCAGGCAGGAGCTACACTTGCCAACACCAGCCACCGCTACACCTGCAAGTAAGCAACACTTTGTATATTAACCCTGCATGGTGAAGGTCCACTTTTATCCCTGTCTCTGTTCTGTCCATAGGGTTGCCTGGCTGCACGGCGTACCATTCCACCCCCGGCGCTCCCTGTTCACCTGCAGTCCATTAACATTCTGCACACTCGCATCCATACACACCTTGTTGTTGAATAAAGCCTTTGAATCTCACCTGAGCCTGTGTGCGTGTTCCCTGGGCCCGTGATTATGTCAATCTCTGAGTCAGATGGATTAATCTGAGAATAATAGAGGCTTTTGTAAAACTTCCTGAGGGAGTTATTTCTTCAGGCTCATGGGAAATATTTCCAGTTGTATCCTTAATAGAGTGGATAGTTGTTTTTTTCTTTATTCAATCTAAGCTGGTTAGAAAGATATCGCCCTGATTTATTACTGTGTTCAAACTTCTCAAGACACAATCTTTGTATTAAAAACTCTGTCCTTTTGTTTGTAATTTCTTTTAGTTCCAGCTTTAATTTTCTCAGATTGTTAAGTGTCTGTTCCTGTGGAGAAACGGCACAGGTCATCTCCAGTGATTTAATTTTCTGTTCTAACTCCAATACCAGTGCTTTTTCTTTTTTATTCTTATAGGAACAGTAAGAGATTATTTTACCTAGCATGACCGCTTTTGCTGCTTCCCAAAGAGCACAGGGGGATGTTCCTGGCACATCATTATATTCCACATGATTCCCACTCTTTATTAAAGTAATTAATAAAGTTTTTATCTTTTAGTGGTGATGTATTAAATTCCCAGCTCCTAGTTTTCCTTATAGCTTTCCTATTTCTGTATTTTCCTATGCTGTTTCATCCCATCTAGCAACAATGCTCTGCACTGTGTGTGTTTATACATTTACATATTTATTCCATCTAGCTACAATGCTCCGCACTGGGTGTGTTTATGTTTATGTTTATATTTATATATCTATATATTCATTCCATCTAGCTACAATGCTCCGCACTGTGTGTTTATATATCTACATATTATTCCATCTAGCTACATTGCTCTGCACTGTGTGTGTTTATATATTTACATATTTTTTTCCACCTAGCTGCAATGCTCCGTACTGTGTGTTTATATACTCATATATTTATCCCATCCAGCTACAATGCTCTACACTGTGTGTCTGTGTGTATATATATATATTTATGGTAATATGTACATATGTATATTAGCTGCTCTTCCTTGCTTGCTTTTTTTTTTCTTGCCTTCTGATTGTTGCTCTGGGTGTTGCTGTCCCTGTGCTGTTGCAATCCTGGAATTTCCCCGTTGTGGGACTAATAAAGGCTTATCTTATCTTATCTTATCTTATTTGTTAATGTAAGAGATACTGGATGGTGATCGCTAATAGCTTGATTTGAACAAATTTCAGTGTCTGTGATAGCCCTCACAATAGAGTTACTGGCTAAGAAGTTGTCTAAACCTGAATGTGAGAGAGGGATGGGGGGTGGGGATACCTAAAATCATACTTCTTTTGACAGGTGACCTTTGACCTGACACGCCCCCTGACCTGCCCCTGACCTGACCTATGTAATTATCTGGGGATTATCACTAATGACATGGTGATTAGTGTGGGTATTGAATGTCAATTATAATTGACCTGTGGGATTAGTGCGGGGATTAATGTGGGTATAGAATGTCAATTATATATGCTTTTTAAAATGATCTTTGACCTGTGAGATTAATGTGGGTATAGAATGTCAATCATATATGCTTTTTAAAATGATTTTTGACCTGTGAGATTAATGTGGGTATAGAATGTCAATTATATATGCTTTTTAAAATGATCTTTGACCATATGGGATTAGTGTGAGAATGGAATGTTAATTATGGGGGAAACAGCTTTCAAGGATAATCTATGACATGTTTTTAGTTTGTTCATTTTACAAAACACATCAGTCAGAGTGACCAAATAAGCACCAGAATTCACACACTCACACACACACACGCACGCACACGCACACACACACACACACATTTCCTGCCTCCCCACATGCTTTAAAAAGACAACCTCCACGGCAGACATCAACCACCATCACTAAAACCATGAGCAATCCAAAGAGAAACTACACTGCCAGATGTATCATGCTTACCTCTGTAAAGTCGGGTTGGGTGTTCATTTTACAAAACACATGTCAGTCAGAGTGGCCAAATAAGCACCAGAATTCTCTCTCTCACACACACATAAACACACACACACACATACACACATTCCAAGGAGTACATTTACCTCCTCCCTACATGCTTTAAAAGCACAGCGTCTGTGGCAGACATTACAAGTTATGACAAAACAGTACCAGAATGAGAACTATCTGGGGTCCTATTTACCACCCCAGCAAACGGCACTGTGAACCAAAGATATCGTGTTACTCTGAGATCTGTCTGCCCCCGTGTAACATAAGCTATCGCTTGAATGAGGGGGGTCAGCAACCCCCTACCCTCTTCACCACACACACACACACACACACACAGAGAGAGAGAGCGAGAGAGAGACAAGGATAAAGAGAGAATGTTGTGATTAGAGTTATAGGATTCTGAAACAATTAACTTGTAATAACGTGTACTTACTTCTCTGCACAAGGGTATTTCGAATGTGACTGTGGGGGCCTGACCAAAGGTATCGGTTTACTCTGGGTTCATTCACATTCCCAAAAAAGAGCTGCACCTCTCGTTGTGATTGTGATGACAGATTTGGGGGAAACAGCTTTCAAGGATAACCGATGGCATGTTTTTTACTTTGTTCATTTTACAAAACACACTTCAGTCAGAGTGACCAAATAAGCACCAGAATTCTCAAGCATCATATTAAATACAGTGGTGTAAAAAAGTATTTGCCCCCTTCCTGATTTCTCATTTTTTTGTACATTGTCACACTTAAATGTTTCAGATAATCAAATAAATTTAAATATGAGAATAAGATAACACAAGTAAACACAAAATGCAGTTTTTAAATGAAGGTGTTTATTATTAAGGGGGGGAAAATACAAAGTTACATGGCCCTGTGCGAAAAAGTGATTGCCCCCTAAACCTAATAACTGGTTGGGCCACCCTTAGCGGCAACAACTGCAATCAAGCATCTCCAATGACTGGCAATGAGTCTTTTACAGTGCGTGGAGGAATTTTGGCCCACTCATCTTTGCAGAATTGTTGTAACTCAGCCACATTGGAGGGTTTTTGAGCATGAATTGCCTTTTGAAGGTCATGCCACAGCATCTCAATCAGATTCAGGTCAGGACTTTGACTAGGCCACTCCAAAGTCTTCATTTTGTTTTTCTTAAGCCATTCAGAGGTGGACTTGCTGGTGTGTTTTGGATCACTGCTGCAGAGCCCAAGTGCGCTTCAGCTTGAGGTCATGAACAGATGGCCGGACATTCTCCTTCAGGACTTTTTAGTAGACAGCAGAATTCATGGTTCCATTTACCACAGCAAGTCTTCCAGGTCCTGAAGCAGCAAAACAGCCTCAGACCATTACACTACCACCACCATATTTTACTGTTGGTATGATGTTTCTTTTATGAAATGCTGTGTTGCTTTTACGCAGGATGTAATGGGACACACATCTTCCAAAAAGTTCAGCTTTTGTCTCATCAGTCCACAGAGTATTTTCCCAAAAGTCTTGGGGATCATCAAGATGTTTTCTGGAAAAAGTGAGACAAGCCTTTATGTTCTTTTTGTTCAGCTGTGCCATGCAGGCCATTTTTGCCCAGTCTCTTTCTTATGGTGGAGTCATGAACACTGACCTTAACTGAGGCAAGTGAGGCCTGCAGTTCTTTGGATGTTGTTGTGGGGTCTTTTGTGGCATCTTGGATGAGTTGTTGCTGCGCTCTCGGGGTAATTTTGGTTGGCCAGCCACTCCTGGGAAGGTTCACCACTGTTCCATGTTTTTGCCATTTGTGGATATTGGCTCTCATTGTGGTTTGCTGGAGTCCCAAAGCTTGAGAAATGGCTAGAAAATTGAACTCAGCTTTCCAAAGATGTGATACACCACAGTTAATTTATGTTTTAACGGGGGGAATCACTTTTTCACACAGGGCCATGTAGGTTTGGATTTTGTTTTTACCCTTAATAATAAACACCATCAATTAAAAACTGCATTTTGTGTTTACATGTGTTATCTTTGTCTAATATTTAAATTTGTTTGATAATCTGAAACATTTAAGTGTGACAAACATACAAAAAAATGAGAACTCAGGAAGGAGGTAAACACTTTTTCCCACCACTGTAAACTTCCCTCTGAGATTTGTGTAGTCAGGTGGGACACGAGAGTAAGCTCGCCACAGTCAGGGGTCAAAATTAATATATACACTACCGTTCAAAAGTTTGGGGTCACTTAGAAATGTCCTTATTTTTGAAAGAAAAGTACTTTTTTTCAATGAAGATAACTTTAAACTAATCAGAAATACACTCTATACATTGCTAATGTGGTAAATGACTATTCTAGCTGCAAATGTCTGGTTTTTGGTGCAATATCTAGATAGGTGTATAGAGGCCCATCTCCAGCAACTATCACTCCAGTGTTCTAATGGTACAATGTGTTTGCTCATTGCGTCAGAAGGCTAATGGATGATTAGAAAACCCTTGTGCAATCATGTTAGGTCTGCAATGCTGTAATTGCTGCAAATGGAGGATTCTTTGACGAAAGCAAAGTTTGAAGGAAAAAATTATTATTTCAAATACAAATCATTATTTCTAACCTTGTCAATGTCTTGACTATATTTTCTATTCATTTTACAACTCATGGTGGTAAATAAGTGTGACTTTTCATGGAAAACACAAAATAATTGTCTGGGTGACCCCAAACTTTTGAACGGTACTGTATGTGAGAAAAAAAGTCAAAAACTCTGCACAAGGGTATTTTTTATTGCACGGTGTTGATACAAACTCTGACTTTGAAACCAGTAGCTATATTCACACAAACCTGCTTCATCAGTTTGAAAAGTCTGTTCAGTATCTGTATACCGGAATTACCATAAAACCTCACTGATGTCAAAATCTACCTCAAAATCTTGCCTAAATCCGGATGAAACTGTTTACTTTTTTGAAAAAGGTTGGTTTTATTTGTGGTGACATTCCCCCCTCATATATAACCACAGTTAAGAACCTTGGTTTTATCATGAACAGTGATTTTAAATTAGACACTCAGATTCGTTCTGTGGTAAAATCCAGCTTCTTTCATCTAAAGTGTTTAGCAAAAGTAAAACCCATTCTCTCTAGACCGCACCTGGAAACAGTAATCCATGCTTTCATTTCATTGCAGCTGGATTACTGTAATGAACTTTACGCCGGTGTTAGCCAGTCATCTCTTTCACGTCTGCGGCTAGTTCAAAATACCACTGCTCGTCTTTTAACAGGTACACGTAAAAGAGATCACATCACACCCATCTTAGCTTCACTCCACTGGCTGCCCGTGCATTTTAGAGTTCATTTTAAAATTCTTTTGTTTTTAAATCCTTGAACGGTCTTGCTCCACCTTACCTCTCTGAGCTTCAGCATACCTACACTCCCACCCGGTCCCTCAGGTCAGCTGAACAGCTGCTTCTGGGGATGCCAAAGGCGAAGCGGAAGCTCAGAGGGGACAGAGCCTTTTCGATCATGGCACCCAGGTTATGGAATGATTTACCCCTCGGCATCAGACAAGCACCTTCATTGTCCATTTTTAAAACCAGTCTTAAAACACACTTTTACTCCCTGGCCTTCAACCCAGTGTGAGACATTGATTTTATTGAATGAAATTGATTTTTATTTATTTATTTATTTTACCTTTTATTTTATTGTTTCTTTTGACTGTGGTTCTATATTGTTTTGTGTTAGTGCCCTGCTTCCTCCTTTTATGTTTTCATGTGTGTTTTCTTGCTGTACAGCACTTTATGTAGCGAGTGTTGCTTTTAAAGTACTTTATAAATAAAGAGGAAGAAGATTGTTCAGAACTCCTTATAAGAACTCCTTATACAAAGATATCGAGTGAAGAAGACAAAGTGGAGGTGGCCAACCGGGAAGAATTCTGACTTATGATACATAGAGAGCCAAGTCTCTGTAAGGGAAATTAAATCAATCTGATGATCAATTAATAGATCGAGTAGTGACTTGGGAGTAGAGACAAGTCTAGTAGAGACTTGGGAGGTAGATACCTAATATTTAACAAACCACATTTAATTTTTAAATTATGAGGAGGAAGAGAGGCCAACTCATTAAATTTAGAGACTTAATGTGTAACTTGAGTTTGACCAACTTTTTGTTTAATCACTTTGGGATGTTTCTACATTATATTTTTATTAATTTTGGGGGGAGTAGGCAAAGATTCTCCGATGGGGAAGTCGGGGGCTAAGTTGAGGGGTGGCGGATGAGGAGGAGCTGCAGAAAGGTGTGTATTTATCAAGTTGTGTTGTATTTGTCTTAGGTTATAATATTTTGGATAACGGGAGACAGACACAATCTCTATGGGGTTATAAACTGAAGACTGATCTAAACAGTGAGGATGATTTGGATTAATAGGATTAATATGAGAAGTGGAAACAAAGAAGGGCTGGTTGGCAGACCCAGGAACTTCGGGGTGAGTTAACACACCAAATTTCAGTCACTGTACTAAAAAACGCTGAATGGAATAGAACAGATTGTCCCTTAAAAAGTGTGCACCAAGTCTATTTGGATGGATGCCATCTGGCCTCAAAAATAATGGGCGGTTCCAAAACAGGTTGAAATTGTCTACAAAACCAATGTTAAAAGTAGGACATGTAGAACACAACCAGGTATTAAGGCTGAGAGTTCTACTAAAATAATTGCAACCTCGTCTGAAAGGTGCCAGTGGCCCAGAAATAAACACACGTCTGCCATAGTTCATAAGAGTGGACAGAAGGCTCTTGAAGTCACTCTTTAAGATCTCTGACGCTTCATCTGGGATGTTGTTGCATCCAACATGTACAATGACAGTTTTAGTGTGGGGGAATTCATTTAATAGGTCAGGGGTAAGAGCCTCAATGTCTGACACTTTAGCCCCAGGAAAAAATTTAGTGACACAGTACCTGCTTGTGACGCTCCTCATAATCGAATCACCAATTACCAACGTCGTCTGGGGGGGCCTTGCCAGTGGTTTCTGAAATGGTGGATAATTTTGCCGATGTTGTTGTTGTGATGGCGGGGTGATGCGCTCTCTTCTTTTTGCAGCTGGTGTATAGTGTGACACACCTAAAGTAGTTTTAATCCGGGGCTTGCGGGTTTGGGCAGCTGCTGAAGGAGGAGGGGCGGCCATGGGAGGATGATTGACGTCCAGGTGGGGAAAATCTTCCAGGGAAAGGATGTCGAATCTGTTTTCCAGTAACAGGGGAAGAGAGGAGGCATGGCCATGTCTGGTCAATCCCCGATGTTTGCTAGTTGGCCCAACCAAGGTCCAGGGCATGCACTGAGGATGAGAAAAAACACCCGGGGCTTTGGGTTTAGGTCCGAGCTGAAGCCAGTGTTTATTGCTGGAGTCCTGGACAGCTGAGGAGACCGGAGCAGGGGTGGAAGTGGATGGCAAAGTGCTGAATTTGCCCAGGTAAGTAGCCGTCTCTGCCAGCTGTGAGTCAGTTGCCAGGGCCGATGTTCTCCTGAGGATTATAGTATCTAGGTGGTCTTCAGCCTCCCGAATTTTATAGAAATCGGAGAGTCTCAATTCCAACTCAGAAACCTTCTTAAGGAGGGACACACAGCTGACACACGTCGGGGATGGAGCCATGATGCTCCAGGCGAGAAGTGGATAGCTAGCTAGCTAAAAACAGATAAAACAGCTAAAAACAGGTTAGCCTCTCCTGGTGAAACAGCCCTGCTTGGGGTCTGATTAACCTGTGTGCCTGATTGGGCTTTCTGCTAGGCCAACACTAAGCTAACACTAAGTAAAAAGTTAATATCAGTAAAAAGAGATTAAAAAAAATTAAAAGCAAAGTTAATAAAAACAAACAAAAGCGGACAAGATAACGCTTTGACCTGATGTGACGTTTAGAGACATCACGTCACATCCATACCCGCATTAATCCCCACACTAATCCCACAGGTCAATTATAATTGACATTTGATACCCACACTAATCCCCATGTCATTAGAAATAATCCTCAGATAATTACATAGGTCAGGTCAGGGGGCGTGTTGGGTCAAAGGTCACCTGTCAAAAGAAGTATGACTTTAGGTATCCCCTCCCTCTCTAATGTGAATTATGAACTGATGAAAACAAAGTGTATTCTCTAAGAGTTGGGTGAAGAGATGTCAGTGTGTCAGTAGCCTGCCATTTTCAATAATTCCCCGATGTACTGAGCCTGTCAATTGCAGGGTTTAATACCAGGTTGAAGTTTCCTCCTAATATGAGTGTAGTGTCCAAGCGCTCAAAAAGAGAAGTGAAGAAAGTGTGAAAATAGGATGGGTCGTCAACATTTGGGCCATAAACACTTGCAATACATAGATCCAAATTTTGAACTGAGATTGTTAAAATCATAAATCTACCTTCTGGATCTTGCTATGCTATTATTCATCACAAAGCGTGTTCTTCTGTCTACCAATAAAGCTACCCCCGTTTGTTTGGAATTATAGCAGGCTAAATACATGTGGGGAAATTCCGGGGAGGTGAGCACATCTACAGATGGCTTAGAAACATGCGTTTCCTGTAATAAGACAAAGTCTGCTTGTAGGTCCTTCAGTCAATTAAAATTTTTTTAGCCTCTTCTCCCTGGTACGAATTCCACATATGTTCCACGTGACAAACATTAATGTGGACATGCTTTCACTAACTAGTTTTTATGCTGAAGGCTAACTAAATGTGCCTATGTGATTATATGTCCGTAATGTATGTACTGTATGTGTGTGTATGTGTGTTGTGCGTAGAATATACTGTATACCTATGCATGTGTGCTTGGGTGTGCGCGCATGATGTCTCTGTTCCATTGCAAATGGGGTGCATGTTCTTAAGGTTATTTCCTATAAACCAGATGTAGGAACAATTAATTAGAAGTGTGATAAGGTAAAAGGATTATTTAATTTTTACTTAGCGGTGTGTGTGGGGAAACGGAGGTTTACTTCATGATCACAAACACAAACAGAGAAGCACTTGTAGGGGCACCAGTCCAAACCTGGACAATTTATTAATAACTAATCATTGAACCTTTCATTAACCAGTCTCAATATTCGTGAATTCTTCTGCTGTGACCCAGAAAAGCACACACACAAAAGAAATCAAGCAGAAATTTCTCTATACCGTTAACAGTTTCAATAATCAAACTCAGGTTAAATGACATTACATTCAATTGATTTGCAAGTAGGTGAAATGATCAACAAGTATCAAATATCATTAACTGGTAATGGATTCCTAAGCATAAAGTCTATAGTTAAACCTTTGTGGAAACAAGATAAACCAGATTTTTGAATTTGTAACTGTAATGCAATGGGAGACTGTGAAATAACTGTAACAAAAATATGCATAAAAGCGGACGCAATTTTATGGAGAAAATGATAAAAGCTGATTATATGAAAAATAAAATTCTGGGTTACTCTAAAAAAATGGAGGTTATTGAAAAAAGGATATTTTTCCTTCAGCTTTATAGCTCCTATCGTAGCTTATGGACTAACTTTTAACATGAAAAATTGGTCATATTCAATTCACATTTAGCCCACCAGATAGAAAGTTGGAATCTGGCTTACGAACAGCTGTGTCTTCAGAGTCCAGCGATGATCTTGAATGCCAGCAGATGGCAAAAAGGAGGAAAGACTGCCCACAGTCCTTTCCAGTTGTTACAGTAGTTCTGGCACAGACTCAGCAGCTGGTGTCCGGAAAGGGGAGCCAGCGGTAGAGTCAACTGCTGACCCCCGGGGCAGGTGTGACGTCTTATTTAAGCAACAGATCCTTTCCTGGCCCACAACTTTGGGATGTCCACCAGCCAATAAGAAACCACAGGCTGAAGGAAAAATGTATGTAAACAGTTCCACCCACGAAACCCTAGTTCTTCTGATGTCGTGGTATGTGGGTGAGGCAGTCTCGAGGGAAAAAATTCAAAAATCACTATCAGTTCACTTTAACGCGGTGAGTTAAGGAAAATCAAAAGAAAAAGTTTAACAGAATAAACACGGTGTCTGGGGAGAGGGGAAAAAAAGTGTTTTGGAGTTTCACTCCAAGTAAGAAGAGTTGAGCTCAACAAGATAATCCCCTCCTCAGGTACCAGGAAACTCACACAGAAGAGACAAAAATTACTTCAGAAAGAACAGAAAAAGACTTAACTTCAAGACAACGAAAGACAACTTTAGAGAATACAAAACTCACAAAAACTCACAAAAACTCTGAAACTCCTAGGGCGTTTCTCCCTATTTAACTTGGTCATAACATATGACTGGCAGTGAGAAGAACCAATTATCGGCTATCGTGGGAGATTTGAATGAGCTACGGTCCAATAAGAAAGTGGTCCTTTGTAACCGACCAACAGAATAAAAGGGGGCGTCGTCCAACAGCGATGGCCTGGTGATTGGCTGGTACCAGTCAGATGACTGGCATAAGTTTTTAGAAGGCAATCACACATATTAACTGTGAAATTCACATTATATACTTAATATAAAATCTAAGCTAACTTAAGTGATTCATGACTAACTTTCAGTGAGCATGCACTTTTATAAACTTGTCCTTCTATAATTAACATGCATTAGAATAAGGTTCATTTAAGCATTTTCAAACATGCAACACATTTAAAATCAATGATTAATGAAACATTTCAAACCCATCATTGTCCAACACAGAGGTCGTCATCTTCAACAGTGTTCTGAGTAGTATTTCCTGGAAAAATATCAAAGTCTTGAGGAGAGAGAGGATTATTTCAGGCAGATAAAACAAAAATCCCAATGTTGATTAGATCCAACATGTTCCTGAGTTGAACAGAAGGGGGCAATGTTGAGCTGTCTCAAACAGTACTTGAAGCATAAAACTGCCTGGTTGGGAAGGAAGTTCCGGGATTTATGATTGCATACTAATCCGTTCCTGGCAAGAAATGGGATCCTTATCATCCCTTTTACCACGGAATGTGTTTTCAAGCTGTGGTTCTTAGGTGAAGGAAACAATTCTTGACCAGACTTTTGGGTGAAACAATTTCTTTAAGGTGAAGAGTGATTTTATATATTGGCGCCAAAGGGATTGATGCTACACAGATGTATGAGAGAGAACAGACATAAAGGTTAGTAAATGGTGAAGCGATACAGATAACATACAACAACAACCTAACAACTTCAACAAAATTAGCTAAACAAACAAGCAAACAACAACCTCAGCAAAAAAGCAAAAAACAGAAATCACTGTAAAAGCAAGAAATCTGTGTGTCTGTCTGTCTGTGCATGTGTCTGTTTCATTTATAGGACATCATAGGATGGCCTATGATGCCCTATGACATCATAGGCATTTGCCGTCATGTAGGCATTTGCCGCCATGCCTACATGATGGCAAATGTGTAACCTTGACAAATGCCAGTCTACACTACAAATGTGTAAAATGCCAAGGAAAGCGCTGGTTTTCTCTGGGTGCTCCAGCTTCTTGGTTTCTATGGGCATGTACGGGTCTGCCCGATATCCTATGATGTTCCTATGATGTCAGTGTTCATAGGACCATTTACTGGATGTCTACATGACATCACATAAACGTAACTCTATATGATGTCAGATAAACCGTAAGGCTGCTGTTCCTATGAACTCAGAAGGACGTCTATATGACGTCATACAGAGCGCAGGAATCCCTACAATAGGACGCACTACTTTAAACCACACCCATTTGAAGCAGTACATCATGTCTGTGTGTCACAGATCATAGGACATCTTCAAAGATCAAATGCAGGCATGCCTCACGATAATAGGACTCACTATGACATCATCAACAATCATAGGACTCACTATGACACCATTAAAGATCAAAGGCAGGCATCACTGAATTGAGTGCTGACATGCTTGCTTACACCCTCTCTTACACCTGCTTTCTATAGGCATGCAGAAACACTTGCTTATATTTGGTTTCTATGGGCATGCACGGGTATGTACAAGTGTTAACAAATTAAACCAAGATTGAACAAGAGAACTGCGCACAATCTCACTCTTTTTCCACATGTAGCTAAGGAAACTATAGCCAGGGGGTTATGGTTTCATCCATAAACAGCTTGCCATCTATAAACAATCTATCCACAGAGATAATAGCTTGTTTATCTTCTTGGAATTTTTGTTTCCTAATGGGAAAAAGCCTCCTTTGCCTTTCCATGATTTCCTGTGGAAATTGATCATTTCAAACATAATTGGTGTCTTTAAGCTGCCTGCCTCTGTACCAGAATTTTTTGCTTGAAATGGTCAAATTTGGCAAACATAGGTCTGGGACGTTTATTTGGGGGATTTTTTTGCCCAATGCGGTGGGCTTGGTGGAAGGTAATTGATTTTGTAATTTCGGGGGACAGTTTCAGCAGTGTAGACATGAATTCATGGACCAGCTGTTCTGGATTTTCATTATTTTTTTCAGCAATTCCGAAAAAAAAAAAGGTTCTCTCTCATGCTGCATGACTGCAAATTGAGAACTGTTTCCTTCATTTTCCGGTTCTCTTTTTCAACAATGGCAAGTTGCGTGGTTAGCGTGTTTACTAGTGATGGCCAGATGATGCTTTCAAGAGGGCTTGAGGCCCTTCATCAAAATGGCTCATATAGACAAGGTCTCCTGTGAAACTTAATTTTCTCTACTAGTCCATCTAGTGGACAAAACGTATACAACATGCAGATTTTTACAAGGGTATTATTGGTTTAATGTGTATTTTTTCCATTTCAGTAAATGCACTGTCTTTTAAGAAATATCAATGAGTACAGTGTAGAGTAGACAAGTTTCTGTCTCTCCCAGTACAGTCACCTCTGTTCTTATTCTCATCCAGGGCACAATAGTGCCTCAGCATAATGATCCAAGCTCTTTGAAACACAACAGACACTTCACCTTGCAAATAAAAATAAAATTACAAGAATGACCTAGCTGGGAGTTGAACCCCAGCCTCGCAGTTTCAGGGGCAGATGCTTTACCGCTAGGCCATCACTTCAGTTACAATAAACATCCACTATTTGTGAAAAATGTATCAGTGGGAGAAATGAGATCAGACTATTCTCAAACAGGAGAAGTCCGTGTTTTTGATGTTGGCTCCATCTGAAAATTGGCTGTGACAAATCCTTTACACAGTCAAATATCGACAACACAAAATGTGAGGGACAGAGATTTCCATTGTGTACCACTGCTCACTTTATTTCATCCATCCATCCATCCATCCATCTTCTACCGCTTAATCCTTTCGGGTCGCGGGGGGGCTGGAGCCTATCCCAGCATCTTTTTTTGGGGGGGGGGGGGGGGCGAGAGGCAGGGTACACCCTGGACAGATCACCAGTCCATCGCAGGGCCAACACAGAGAGACAGACAACCATTCACTCTCACATCCATACCTAAGGACAATTTAGAATCCCCAGTTTTGATGCCAATTAACCTAACTTGCATGTTTTTGGCATGTGGGAGGAAACCGGAGTGCCCGGAGTAAACCCACGCAGACACGGGGAGAACATGCAAACTCCACACAGAAGGGTCACCGATGGTCTGGGGGTGGGATCGAACCCACGATGGTCAAGGGTGGAATCGATCCCATGACCTTCTTGCTGTGCTGACACTGTGCTAACCACTGCGCCACCATGCTGCCATTTTATTTCATGTTGCGTGCAAAATCGAGAATGGCTTCCTGACCCAGTCACGTGGTATGACGTGAGCAATACACGCCTTGAAACGCGCTTAGCCAAATATTTCCTAGACAAGCTCAGAGCACCCTCAAAGCTCCAGAGCTTGCCGTCCCATTACTAGTGTTTACTGACTTTTTCAAGCAACTGTATTGTTTTCCTCTAAGCAAGAATAGAGCTGTGCCTGGCTGTATTCCAAACTCTCCCGTATGCTTTGGAATTCTTTGTGGAGCAGCTCGACCAACGCCAATCTACCATCCATGCTAGTGTGAAGGAAGAAAGCAGACAAGGCAACGAGCTGCACGACACATGAACTTTATTTTCTTCTCCAACATCAAGTAGTAAAAATCGCTGCCTGGGTCTCTGTGCATCCTCTTTTTATAACCTTTGATTCCATGCATTGAGACCCAGGAATCCCGACCATAATACACTGTGTGGACAAAGACATGCGTGGCACATTAACATAACGCCACTACCACTTCTCACACCCTTTCCGCCTCCAGCGGCTCTGGTGCATCCTCCTCTCCTCGGGGGGCGAATCGTCCTTACTGTCCCATCTGAGACCCCCCGGTAACACTTCCCCCTTCAGCCCATTGTTCCCTCTTTCCCCAGCTGCCGTCTCTGGGTGGAGAATCCCCCACCCGTGCCACCACACTAGTAAGTTTATTCTCAATAGAAAAAAGGATATCACTAACCTCTGAGCCATCCTGTGATTTCTCAGGTATTATTTTTGGCGAGTCTGCGGGTCTCAGCCGTTTAGACTGGGAAGCAGGGACTGGAGACTGCTCCATGACACAGCAACAGTAATATAACTCGTCAGTATAGTTCTCTAGTTCCTCCACCTCCATACAAAAAAGGAAATATAGAAACAGACAGTCAGTTAAAGGATTAATTACAAAAAGAGAAAAAAAGCTACCTGTGGAAAAAGTTTGTTTATGCTTGGTCGACAGGAGTCGCCATTTCAGATTATTGTGCAACAGTCTCAGAATGTCTCGCGATCACAGCATCAGCCCCCTCCTCTGCCCCAAACTGCCGACCCCTCCCATTTACAATCAAGCAACCAGGTAATAGTAAGGTTTTTATTTTTTTATTTTTCCCCTTAAAAGATTTCAGTTTGTTTTTCAATTGGGTTGTACAGGTTATAGGTCACATTAATGGTGGAAAAAGTTTTGAAATGATGTTTTGAAATGATTTATCTTGGTCTCATTTTTTTTTTACATCACGAAAACCTGGCATTTGAACAGGGGTGTGTAGATTTTTTATATCCACTGTAGGTGAGATTAGGGTATGACGCCCCCCCACCTTCCACACACACGTGCACACACACACACAACCCCAAACATTATACCTTTTCAGGCCCTGAAGTCCCCGATACCAGCAACAGACCAGGGAAGTCACATTACTGCTGATGAAAAAAAAAAAAGTCACATCAACCCCTTTCAATTGAGGCTTTCTGCCATTATCTGAATAGGGTTACATCCCTCAGATGATGCTGGCTAAATGACTTTGCAGGCAATGTGGATCATTGACCATCTCACCTCAGTTCAGCAGACATTTGAATAAGAAACAGATAAACATGCAGAGAAAGAGTGGAAATGAATCAGAAGGCCGTCTGTCATTATTCTGACAGATTATATTCATTTCAACGCTGCCACAGACAACTGCGTGTGCCACAAATATCACAGCGACTAGCCTCAGCCGAAGGTCAGAGCCTCCTGCATCTCTGACTGTTCCTCGGTTGCTGTGGAGCAGATACAAGCCCATCCTGTTCCAGTAAGGGGAAATCTCTGTTTAGCAAGCAAGCAAAGTTTATTTGTATAGCACTTTTCACAGATATAGATCACAAAGTGCTTCACAGCAAATTAAAATTTCCAAATACACAAGAATTTAAAATCAATAGAAATAAGATAAAATACACATATAAATAAGAATAAATAAGAGTGAACGGTGAGGGAATAGAAACCATTCAACGAGAGCTAAAAGCCTGTCTAAACAAATGAGTTTTTAAACGCCTTAAAGGTACAGACTGAAGGCAGTGCAAAGACAGGGGGCGTGCATTCCAAAGCCGTGATGCAGCGGCCTGGAAGATCTCCACAGGTTTTAAATTTGGTCAGAAGGATCACCAGGAGTCTATGGTCTGAGGATCTTAATGATTGTGCCATTACATATGGAGTCAAGAGGGCTGAGATGTATGAAGGGGCTTGGCCATTAAGAGCTCTAAAACTCAAAACTAAAATCTTGAAATGAAATCTAAAAGCGACTGGCAGCCAGTGAAGGAACAATAAAACCGGGGAAATGTGTTCCATCTTCTTAGTCTGGGTTAAAAGCCGAGCTGCTGCATTTTGCACAGTCTGAAGGCGGGAAACAGCAGGTTTATTAAAACATAAAAAGGGCATTACAATAATCTAAACGAGATGAGATAAAAGCATGAATAATGATTTCTAGTTCAGGTGTTGAGACCATAGGCCTATGTTTTGCTATATTCCTCAGATGAAAAAAAGCAGTTTTTGACTAGTTCCCTACCATGGCAGTCCAGCGACATGGCATTGTCAAAAAAAAAAAACAAACATCCAGGTTTTGCAGGCTGGACTGGACAGAAGAGCATAGGTGACCCAAGTGTTGCTTTATCAGAGGAATTTTACTGTCTAGAGCAGTGATCAGTGTTTCTGTCTTGTTAAGATTTATCAAATCAAATCTAACTTTATTTGTATAGCACTTTTAAAACATTAGATGCTGTGCAAAGTGCTTTACATAGATAAAAACAATAGACACATTTAATTACATATTTTACATGATACAGCCCCACCCCTTCCAACCCTCCCATAAACATACCCACAAACACAACACACAGGCACATACTGTACATCACCCCCACTTCTCTTACACATATAAAATAAAGGAGACATTGCTCGGCACCGAAGCACCATATGAAGGAGCAACCATCCTGAGGAAACACTGGAGCTAAAACACATTAATACAAAATAAAACTAAGAACACAAAGAGCAAAGGGAACTAAAGACCCATACTTAGAAACTGAGCTAAGAACACATCAAAATAAGAAAATCTAAAAGCAAATGGAGCTAAGAAGAATGTAAAAACAATGGAACATAAATGAACATCAATAATAGTTAAACAGTTTGTTAAAAGCCAAAATTTAAAAAGATACAAAAAGAACTAAGAACACATAAAAACAGGAACTAAAAAACCCATACTTAAAAAAACTGAACTAAACACATCAATAAAAAGATGAGAAAATCTGATAACAAATGGCGCCAAAAAGAATATAAAACAATGGAACATGAATGACTACTTCAGTAATAGTTAAACAGGTTTATTAAAAGCCAAATTAAAAAGGTGGGTCTTGAGCCTGTTCTTAAAAACATCTATTGACTCTGTGGCCCTGAGGCTCTCTGGCAGGCTGTTCCACAGACAAGGACCATAATAGTGAAAGGAAGCTTCACCAAAGGTCTTGGTCTTGACTTTGGGAACCATTAAAAGGCCAGTACCAGAGGACCTCAGGGTTCGCAAGGGCTCATAAGATAAGAGCAGCTCAGATAGATAAGAAGGCCCAAGACCACTGAGGCATTTAAAAACTACTAAGAGAACCTTAAAATTAATTATCAATCATTACAATTATGTGTAGGAAGTTATTGTTTAACCAATTCTTAATGGCAGACAAGCAAGAGACTAGGTTTGATAAAACATTCAGCTCATTTTCTTTAAAGGAGCGCTAAAGCTGAATGTAATGAGTCCCCCTTGCGGCACAGAAGCATATGAGTATTATCAGCGCATATGCCACTACCCTCACCTCCACCGAAGATGCCAAGGATGAGTTTTATAACCAGCTCGACCAGATTCTGAGCTCAATATCTCAGACTGACAAAGTGGTCCTGATAGGCAATTTTAATGCACGCATTAGCTCCAACTATGCGGTTTGGGGTGGTGCCATTGGTAGGCATGGGGTTGGCTCTACCAATGCAAATGAACTCAGGCTGCTTACCACCTGCGCCAAGCACGACCTCATCATCACCAACACCATATTCCAGCAGGCCATCAAGCTGAAGACAACGTGGCAACACCCTTGGTCAAAGCACTGGCACCTACTGGACTGTATCATCGTCAGGTGTGTCGACCTCCAAGACGTGACCATCACACGGGTTTTACGCGGTGCTGAGTGTTGGACCGATCACCGTTTTGTCCGCTCTACCCTCTGCTTCAGGCTGCAACCCTCATCCGCAGACGCACGGGCACGAAACGCATCAACTGTGGGGTGCTCAGAGATCTCTCAAAGCGCCAAGAACTTCAGCAAAGCATCTCTGTTGCTTTGGACAGTGAATCTGACAATCTCCCTGCCCGAACTCTGATGGATGAATGGGACACACTCTCTTCCATCATCAAAAATGCCAACACATCTGCCCTAGGTCACACGCCATGCTGTCATCAAGACTGGTTTGATAACAACAACAGCGAGATTCTCGAGCTTCTCAAGAAGAAAAACGCAGCACATGACACCGCAGTTTGCAACCCGTCATTGGTCGTACTGTGTTCCCGGTTCACAGAGCTGCGTTCCACCATACAATCACATCTTTGACAGATACAGGATGAATGGTGGAGGAACAAGGCCTGTGAGATACAGGGCTTTGCTGATGCCCACAACCTCCAGTTTACTTTGATGCAGTAAGAACCATCTATGGACCAATCAGAGGCTCTACTGTTCCTGCGTGCTCAGCTGACGGCACCACACTCATCAGGGACCGGAAAGGCATCCCAACCCGCTGGACTAAGCACCTTAGTGAACTGTTAAATTGCATAAATCCTGCTGACCCAGATGTGATCAACTGTCTTCCATCTCTCCCTACAATCATTGAAATGGACTTGGCTCCATCCTTTGATGAATGTCAACAAGCAGTCAAGAACCTGAAGAATAACAAGGCTGCTGGACCTGATGGCATCCCAGGTGAGATTTTGAAGTATGGTGGCGCCATCCTTCTCCGGAGCCTGCATCGGTTCATGCTTGACGTCTGGGAAGCCAAGTCCCTCCCCCAGCAGTGGAAAGATGCGAACATCAGCATGATCTATAAGAGAAAGGGAGCCAAGTCCATCTGTGGGAACTACCATGGTAGCTCGCTACTTTTGGTTGCAGGCAAACTCCTGGCTCAGAACATGCTGACTTGGATCCTTACCTCAGTGGCTGACACCGTTCTGCCTGAATCACAGTGTGGTTTCAGAAAGGACCGCAGCACCATGGATATGATCTTTGTGTTGCGCCTCCTTCAAGAAAAGTGCAGAGAACAACACCACAACCTCTACATTGGATTCGTGGACCTCACCAAAGCTTTTGACACGGTGAATCGGGAGCTTCTCTGGACCATCTTGTCCAAATGTGGCTGTCCCCCCGGTTTCATCAGTGTCCTCCATGAGTTCCACGACGGTATGTTCGCCCGTGTCATTACAGGCAGACTCCAATCTGACCCCTTCGAGGTCAAGGTTGGTGTAAAACAGGAGTGTGTTCTTGCTCTTGTACTCTTTAACATCTACTTGGTGGCAGTTACCTTGCTTTCAAGGCAACAGCTGAAGATTGATGATGGGATCCCCTTTCACTATCACCCCGACGGGAGTGTCTTCAATCTTCAGTGGCTTAAGGTGCACACCAAGACCCGGTCTGCAACAGTTTTCGAACTACAGTATGCCAATGATGCCGCATTCATTACTCACAGTGCTTCTGGTCTCAAGCGCATGCTCTCTACCTTGGCTTCTATGTAAGCCAGTGCTGGTCTAGTCGTGAATGCTCAGAAAACAGGTCCTTCTCCAGTGTGCTCCCAATGCCATCCACCATCCTCAAGCTACCTTCAAGGTCGGTAACGATGTCCTGTGCCAGGCTGACAACTTTACCTACCTGGATACTATCATCTCGTCATCTTTCTCCATCGATGATGAAGTCTAGAACTGGATCAGGCAAGCAGCTACTGCCTTCGGCCGACTCTCCCCTAGGGTTTTCCTAAATCCTGACATTACTATCTCTACTAAGGTCGCGGTCTATCAGGCCGTAGTCATCTCTTCACTTCTGTATGCCTGCGAGGCTTGGACCCTCTATAGGATGCACATCCGGCATCTAAAAGTATTACACATCCAATGTCTGCAGAAGATTCTCGGTCTCATATGGGCTGATAGAATCCCCTACATCACCATTCTTCAGACAGCTGGTTGTGTGAGCATTGAGGCACAAATCATCAAGAGGCAG
Source organism: Pholidichthys leucotaenia (assembly GCA_020510985.1). NCBI lineage: Eukaryota > Metazoa > Chordata > Actinopteri > Cichliformes > Pholidichthyidae > Pholidichthys > Pholidichthys leucotaenia. Next base: position 368,294,911 of record CM035840.1, read on the forward strand.
TTGTGTTGGGTGGGACATATCCGTAGGATGCCAGAGGATCGGTTGCCTCGCAAGATCCTCTATGAAGAGCTTTCCAGTGGATGATGTACAGTTGGCGGTCAGCAGAAGCATTTCAAAGATAACCTGAAGGCTTCACTGAAGAAATGCAACATCTCGCCTTCCAGCCTGGAACAGTTAGCTGCCGATCATTCCACCTGGCACTCTACCACCAATCAAGCCATTCAGTTCTTTGAAGCCTGCCGCATGCATGCCAGGGAGGATCGTCAATGCCACGCATGGCAACCCAACCCTCCACCCGGAGATGGTATTCCTTGTCCAACCTGTGGGCACAGGTGTGCCTCTGCATTTGGCTTATGTAGTCATCAATGCAGCCACCAATACAGCAACTGGCGTAGGGCAGCAGAGAAGATGTCATCATTGCATAATCAATGGACAACCAAAAGAAGAAAGCTGAATCTCGTCTGCATAGAAATGGTAGGAGACACCCTTAAACTGGCTGATAATCTGGCCAAGTGGGGTTAAATACAATAAAAACAGAAAAGGGCAGAGAACTTGAGTCTTGAGGAGCCCCACGGGAGAGTCCTTTGACCTCTGACATCTTCTCGTTGGACAAAACACAAAACCCTCTGTCAGTTAAATAAGATGAGAACCATTTCAGAACTGATCCAGAAATACCAACAGTGTCCTTCATCCTATTTATCAATATACTGTGGTCCACCATGTCAAAAGCAGCGGTGAGATCCAACAACACCAGGACTGGCGGACACCAGGACTGGCAGATTCTGGTCAGTACTGACCAGAATCTGCTGCCATCATGATGTCACTGGAGACTTTAATTAGCGCTGTCTTGGTGGAGTGCATTTTACAGAAACCAGACTGGAAGGTATCTAAGATTTTATTTATCTCTATGAATGTAGTTAATTGCTTGGCTACTACTTTCTCAAGCATTTTGGATAGGAAGGGAAGCTTTGAAATGGGCCTGTAATTGTTCAGTTCTGTAGGATCTAAATTTTGTTTCTTTAATTTGGGTTCAACCCCTGCTTGTTTAAAAGAACTGGGAACAGTGCCTGACAAAAGTGACCAATTTATGATTTTGACAATTAAAGGCCTGATAGAGTCAAATATTTTGAAAAGTAGTGATGCTGGGAGGATATCTAAGGGGCTTGAAGAGGGCTTCATAGAGGCCAGAAGACCATTTACATCCAGTAGCGTGACTGGAGTGAATTAGGAATAAGGACCATGTGTTAGAGGGGGCCTGATTCAGGCCAAGGTCTTCACCAGATGGTGTAGTGCTTGCCCTAATATCATTCACCTTATTCACCAAAAAATTTGCAAAGTCATTACATTCAGCATTAGAATAAGCAGGAACCATGGCTAAATCAGGTGAGACAATGGAATTGATTGTGTCAAACAAAAACTTGGGATTTCCCTTGTTTAAAGATATAAGCTGAGCAACGTAGTTTGTTCTCAAATCCTTCATCATATCATTTAGCGAAGTTATAAGGTCTTTGGGGTGGAGTCTATGTACTTCAAGCTTGGTGGCCTTCCACAAACGTTCCATCTTATGGCAGCTTCTCTTAAGAATACAGATCTCTTCATTTAACCAAGGGCATGGTTTCTTAGGAGAGGTATAGCTATATTTAATAGGAGCCACTTTATCAAGTACCAAATGGAACTATTGGTTAAAGCAATCCACCACAGAATTTACATCCTCACATCTTGCAACAAGGTGAGTATCAAAAGCTAAAATAAATCTATCCACAGCCTGCTGGTTAATAATACATCTCTGTCTTAATGCTTTACATTCATGCTGTTCCACATTAACTGACAGCTCAAAGAAAACACAGCAATGATCACTGACAAAAACATCCTCCACTTTAACATTGTCTAAATTCAGTCCCAGTGAAAAGACAAGGTCCAAGGAGTGCCCGTTTTTATGTGTAGAGCCAGAGACATGCTGCCTGAAATTGTGAGCCCCTGTAATAGTTAAAATGTCTGCAGTAGCATTAGAAGACATCATTTATATGTATATTAAAATCACCTAAAATTAAAACTCTTTCTAGTTTAATAATGAAAGATAAGAAGTCTGAGAATTTCAATAAAAACACACCAGCTGGGTGGGCGGTAGAGTAAAATACAATAAAAAGGAGTTGAAGCACTTATCTTCAATATCTGAAGTTCAAATGAAGAGAAACGCTCAGAGTTCACAGAACGACTTTTAGTTCTTTAGTTTAGTTCTACTCTGTTCTTGTTCATGCATCCCAGTTTACCTTGCATAAATTTATCTTCCGCTAATCTTTTTCGTGACAGCCCACTCTGAAATAAAATGTGCCCCACCTTCCGTGGCACTCAAAATGAAACGCAACTCACAAACATTCTCATTCTCACCAAATAAAACTACAAGAATGTGCACACACACACAGGAACAAAAAAAACAACCCAAAAACAGCCACTACAATAAATTTTGTCCTACTTTTCAATCAATCAGTCAATCAAAGCTTTATTTATATCAGGGGTTCTCAACTGTTCTCACCCTGGGACCCACATTTTCCCATGGTTATTAACTCATGACCCACTTATATAGAATTCAAAGCATGCAAATTTATTTTTCAAAGATAGCCTTTGAAAATTCAATTCAATTCAACTTTATTTATATAGCACCATTTCACAACAACAGTCATCTCATAGCACTTTCAACTGTAGGGGAAACCCCCACACTTGTAGAAAAACCCCAGCAATCAGGCGATCCCCTGTAAGCAAGCACTTGGCGACGGTGGAGAGGAAAAACTCCCTTTTAGCAGGACGAAACCTCCAGCAGAATTGGGCTCAGGGAGGAGCAGTCATCTGCTGCAACTGGCTGGGGGGTGAAGGGATACAAAAGAAGAAGAAAAGAACAGACATGTAGAGAGCAAACAGCACGACGGGGACTCAATCTGTGGGAGAGAAGAGATGTTAATGACCAGCAAAAATATTTCATTGACAGTGAAGAAAGGAGTGAAGCCCAGTGCATTGTTGGAGGTCGCCCGTCTGTCTAAACCTATTAGCAGCATAACTAAGGAGGGATCAGGGGCACATGATCCCACCCTAATTACAGGCTATATCAAAAAGGAAGGTTTTAACCCTATTCTTAAAAACAGCACTTGAGTCTGACTCCCGAATCCAGATTGGCAGCTGGTTCCAAAGGAGAGGAGCTTGATAACTGAAGGCTCTGCCTCCCATTGTACTTTTGGAGATTCTAGGTATTACAAGTAAACCTGTATTTTGGGAGCGTAGTGCTCTGTTAGGATAGTAAGGTAGAATTAGATCTTTTAAATAAAAAGGGGCCTGATTATTTAGAGCTTTGTAAGTGAGAAGAAGGATTTTAAGCTTAATTCTAAATTCTATGGGAAGCCAAAGAAGGGAGGCCAGGACTGGAGAGATATGATCTCTCTTTCTATTGCTTGTTACAACTCTTTCTGCAGCATTTTTGATCAGATGAAAACTTTTTAAAGATGTTTTAGGACAGCCTGATAATGAAGAGCTACAATAATCTAATCTAGAGCTAACAAAAGCGTGGATTAGTTTCTCAGCATCATTCTGAGACAAGATGCTCCTAATCTTGGCAACATTACGCAAATGATAGAAGGCAGTCTTAGAAACAAGTTTAATTTGTGAATTAAAAAAAACAGATCTTGATCAAAAATACCTCCAAGGTTCCTCACAGAACTACTAAGAGAAAGAGTAACTGTATCCAAACTAAGAGTTTGATTTGGAAAGGTATTTCTAATTTTTTTTGGACCAATTAGAATGACTTCAGTCTTATCTGAATTTAATAGTAGGAAATTACAAGTCATTCAAGCTTTGATTTCCTTAAGACAGGCCTCTAACTTGGCTAATTGATTACTATCATCTGGCTTCATTGACAAGTATAATTGTGCGTCATCTGCATAACAATGAAAATGTAAACAGTGCTTTCTAATAATGTTGCCTACCGGAAGCATACATAAGTTAAAACGAATAGGGTCTACCACAGATCCCTGTGGAACTCCGTGACTAAGCTTTGAGTTGGAAGAAAACTCATTATTGACATGAACAAACCGGAACCTATCAGATAAATAAGATCTAAACCACTGCAACGAAGTTCTATTAAGTCCAACAAGGTGTTCTAGTCTATCAAGTAAAATATTATGATCGATAGTATCAAAAGCTGCACTAAGGTCTAAAAGGACAAGTACAGAAACAATTCCATTATCAGATGTGATAAGGAGGTCCATTAGTGACCTTCACTAAAGCTGTTTCAGTACTATGATGAATTCTAAACCCTGAATGAAACTCTTCAAATAAATCATTTCCCTACAAGTGGTCAGAAAATTGCACAGCAACAACTAAAATTTTTGAAAAGAAAGGCAGATTAGAAATTGGTCTATAGTTAGCTAAAACTCCTGGAAAACATGCACATCATTTTTTAAACATTAATATACATATTTATTTATATGTGCAAAGTGCATTTCAGAGCACATTATTGAGAAACTGAGGACTAACAAAGACAACTGCCTTAGAGTGTGGCGGTTCGTTTTAACCCCACAACAGACTAAGGACACTCAGCCCTCTTTTCTCTGTTTTCCTGCTACACTACTGAGATGCAATGTGCCATTCATGTATTTGTGATGCAAACATGCATGTATTGTGATGTAATGCGCCATTCTGTATAGTGTGCATATGGCTTGTCCTTACTGTGCTTTTTCTGAGCATCTTACATATGTAGATGTGCTTTGGTGTATTAATGTCTACAGGTAGACGAGTTTCTTCTGTCTCACCTATGTGATGTTAATCGTTGCCTTTCATGCATGGTATTCACATCGCGGAGCAGCAAACACTTTTGGTGCGACTACCCCCCCCCCCCCTCCTGCACAGAGCTTTTCCCTGCTCGCTGCCCAGACTGCAACATCGAGGTCACGGTCCCCTACCGTTTCCCTCTTGGGGGGGAGCAGTGTAGCGGTTTGATTAAACCCCCCACAACACACAAACAGAACACAGAGACAGTCAGCTCGCACTCCTGGGGTTTGTTCCGCTGCATGCTGAGTTTACAGCCTTGAAGTTAAAGTGTTCATGCATTTTGCCCTTACTGTGACCTAGAGACTCAGATCAATATGTAGATGTGCTTGTTAGCCTCTTTGTCTGACACTTGGAGCGAGGTCTAGCTAATCTGCTCATTGTGATGTATGTCTTACAAATGCAAATACCTCCTGCCTGTTCTGTTGTCCCTTTGATCATTCTAAACTGTGGGGTACGTCTCTTTGGTGTATTGTTATGATCAAGTATTTAAGGTGCAACTCTGTAACGCAATCTCTCTCTTCCTCTCTCTCAATCTGACTTCAACCCTGCTGCAGGACACAGATTTTGTGTCCCCTCTTCACTGAGAGCCTGAGGAATTCGGCTTCAGCCTGCTCACGCTATGGCTGGAGCCGAGTTCCCGTGACGGCGGTATGATTAATAAAACCTGCTTAAAACCACAGCATCGCTGCTTATTTTTTCATGCCGCTTCAAGAGAATAAAATAAAACTGAATTTCAAAACTGCACAAAATAAATAAGGCTACAAAATTAGATATTTCACTTCTTTGGTTATCTCTGCATCCAGAACGCAAACTGAGGAGGAACATGACAACTACATGTATGAAAAGTGAATAAAATAAATATCAAAACTGCACAAAATCAAAAAGGTCCACAGAATGAGATGTTTTTTACCTAACCAGTCATTTGTGGAAGTCATTGAGACAACTGGGCATGTGCTTTAGTCTTGATCAGAGTTTCAAAGTCTGGGGTGACAGTGGAGAGAGCAACTGTTGCATCATGCTCAGTGTCCAGTCTGTTTCTGGACCAAAGTAGAGAAGGCACGTTCACACAAATAGGTCGTGCTGAATGGTAGCATTATTTCGACTGCATGAATGGTGAGAGATGGATACTCAACCATCACATCGCTGCACCAAAAGCGAGATAGCCTTACCTCACCAAATCTCTCTGATGTCCTCAGCTCCTGGAGTTGTCCCTGAAAAAATTCCACCGGCTCGTATTTGCATGCGGGATTTTTAGATAGTTTCTAAATGGCACTTAAGTTTGGATGGTTTCAAGCTCTCATGAACAAGCACTTCACTACAAATTACACATTGCAGCTTCTGTCCCTTTTTATTGTTAATGTATGAAAATCCACATTTCAAATACTTTGAGTCATATTTATGCTTCACCATCTCACCTCTGAATAGCAACACAAACTTTTAGTAAACATCAATCAAATGATGGATACCAAGCCTACTGCGCCAGAGAACTACACCTTTTTGACGCCTGTCAAAATAAGTTTTTTTCAAAATAAGACAAGTCTGACTTCAGATGTAACTGAACTTCAGAATATTATTTATTTTTTTACCTGCTGTCCGTGACCCACTCAAAACTGATCTGTGACCAGGGGTGGACTTAGTCCATTTGGGGCAAAGACAGAAATGGGGCCCTACTTTTTCTTTGTTCTACATTTTCTTTTCAGACCTTATTGAAATCCTACCTGAAATTTATTGTCCTCAGAAGTCTTCAAATGATGATATCATTCAGGCATCAGGAATTACATCTGTAGAAAAACAAAGAAGTTTAACAAATTGAATGTAGACTCTTGTCCATTATTTAAAAAAAACAACAACAATTCACGTGGAAGATCTGTTGTTTGTTCACACTTTCCAGTCCCTCCAGGTTTTCACGATATTATGATTGCATCAATTCATGCAAAATCAGGCCACCGCCGCATCTTTTGAGCAACCTTGCAACTTTGTCCAATCACTGCAACTTTCCCAAAATTTTGGCCAATCCTCGTCAACTTTCACCAATTTTGCCAATCAAATTTGTCCCCGAGTAGCGCTCAAACACTCAGTCTAACCAGTCAAATGTGTCACTGCACCATACTCACTTCCATGTTTACAGTGAGTATTAACGGAACACATCAAATGTGACAGTATATTTCAAATGTTAAATATTCTGTCTGGGTACATATTTATATTCTGCTGGGTAATTTAACAAACTGTAATGCTGTTGATACCATCTAACTGCAATGTTCCTGTACTGTGTATATAACTGTGTACATATGTATAGTTATTTACTGCTTTGGCTAACCAGTTCTTATCTTATTATCTTATTTACTATTGCTCTGAGTGCTGCTATCCCTTTGCTGCTGCAATCCTAGAATGTCCCCATTGTGGGACCAATAAAGGCTTACCTTATCAGCAAAAAACGGAGTGTGTGATTTTTAAAAAAAGCACTCAACCACGAGTTTTCCCACGTCGTCCTATCCTGCGTCTTCTCCGGTCCGCCAGTGGATGTCTCCCCCAGTCCCTGTCTTGACCGCGTGTATGAAGTGTCGGGTTTGTGTTGAAAAAAGTCCACCTGCCTGAAAAGCACCCCATTGCGGAAGCACGCGTGAGGAGAGACGCCGTAAAACCACAAACAAACGAGCAAATCTAACACTACAGCCTGTGTTAGAACATTTTATCCATCTTTAGAGTTAAAATCATTACTACATCTTGTCAATGAGCTTTAAAGCTGTGAATCTCCAGTCTGGATACAGACCAGTGCAAATGAAATAAAGCTGTAAATTCACAGAGAAAATGTTGGACCCCCTGGTGGGCCGTTTTTGGCCCACGAGCCATATGTTTGACACCCCTGGACCAGCCCATTAAAAATGCATATTTAGAGGATTTACTTCTATGAAATAGTTGCATATCACAACAGCATGTAAATTAATAAGATAAAATAAAACAGAAAGCACAGATAAATGAAAGTTCACCGCTTAGAAGAAGCTGTTCTTTACTGCAACAAATCACAGTCACTTTTTCTCTGTGCATAAGAAAACTTTAAACACATTTAATGCAGACATTAAATGCAAGCTTCTTGCTCAAAAAATATTTATGTTTAACCACAGAGGTAGGAGCTGTTGGGGGCTACTCACCGATGGGACAACAGGCAATCAGGGCTCGATATGAGAAGTCGCCACCACCATGGCATTTCTTCCTACCGGGCTGCAGCATGAACTGGGGCAGGACAGGAAACTGACCCGCGGAGGAGACTGACAGCTGCGCCAGCTATGGTAGGGTCAGTTTATTTGCGCTAAAAATATCTGTCCATATTAATAAGGTGAGTAACGCGAGTAACGCATCTGATCAAATTTCAGTAACTGTAACGCATTACTGAATTTTTAAACAGTAATTTCGTTACACAGCATGTTACTGCAAAAGTAGTGGCGTAACAGTAACACGTTACTCCCATCACTGTTTATAAGTAGCTACTTCATTCTCACTTAATTGTGTTAAAGTCTGTATTTGTTGCACAAAAGAGTTTTTCTGTATAGCAGAAGTTTCTGCTTAATTTACAAATCACTGTTTAATCCACCTTACTCCTAGGCCCCATGATGCTTTGCGTGAATTATGGTAGCCTAGTCCAGTACTAGTTTAGAACGTATTGTTGTCACTGAAACGGGACACTTCCATCCATCCATCCATCTTCTTCCGCTTAATCATTTTCGAGTCGCGGGGGGGCTGGAGCCTATCCCAGCATCTTTGGGCGAGAGGCAGGGTACACCCTGGAAAAAACAATGACTTCGGCATCAAAAATGCAGGAATACAGCCTTTTGCACCTCAAAAACAGTAATTTAATCATACCTCATCCCACGACTATGGAGGGATGAGAAGATGACCTTAAAAAGTCGCCAGTAGCTCCATTAGTTAGCTCTGCTGCTAACATGCCAACGCTGTAAACAAATAAAAGCTCTGAGATATATCAATGTCTCCACCACAATAAAGTCGGCTGCATTTTGTTAAAATATGTTGGACATATTCAAATTTACCGCAGAGCAGACGTAAAGTCTAGTCAGAGCCACAAAGAACCACAACACTATGCTTGGGCGTTTTAAATTCGAGGTAAAGCATCAGATTTGTGACATTCATACAAGTGACAACATACCTAGCTCTTGTCTTTGTGTCTGTACCACTGATCGCACAAACAATCCTTTAGTTTTCGGTGCATGATCTACTCATTGCTGTTGAAGCCACAGATTTAGCTGTGCTTATCTGTGAGGAGCATCACACCATGAACAGCAGCAAATACCAAAACTATGCAAAAACATTCAAAAATACAAAAACTACAAGTGCTGAAATTAGCTGCCACTTGAGTGCAAAACACTTATGTGGACTATACATTAAAATGAATTTGAAAAACTTTTAAAAATGCTATTTTAAATGCCTCTGCTACTCCACTCTTACAGACTGATTTAACACTAGGTCAGCCGAAATCGGAAGCTCCAGCCATAATCATTCCTACATTGGCACCCCCAGGAATAAGGTGGATAGGAAATTTCTGACAATCCTGTGCTTTTCTGGTGGTGTTATAGAAAATAATTACAGTAAACTATGAAAAAAGCATCTGCTTTAAAATTTGTAATTCTTCCCACAACTTTTAGTGCACCCCCTCATGGATCGTCACCTTATTGTGGTGGGGGGGGTTGCGTGCCCCAGTGATCCCAGGAGCTATGTTGCCCGGGGCAATTTGCCTTTGATAGGGTCACCCAAGACAAACTGGTCCTGGGTGAAGGGCCAGACTAAGAACGATCCAACAGACTCTCATGATAAATTCTATATCAAGGATTCAGTGTACCCCGCCCGGAATGGGGTTACCGGGGCCCCACCCTGGAGCCAGGCCTGGGGGAGGGGCTCGAAGGCTAGCGTCTGGTGGCCGGGTTTTCACCCATGGGACCCGGCCGGGCTCAGCCCGAAGCAGTTACATGGGTCCGCCCTCCAGTGGGCTCACCACCTGCAGGAGGGATCATGGGGGTCCGGTGCTATGTGTGTTAGGTGACGGTCAAAGGCGGAGACCTTGGCGGACTGATCCCAAGCTTTCTAAACTGGCTTTTGGTACGTGGAATGTCACCTCTCTGGTGGGGAAGGAACCTGAGCTGGTGTATGAGGTTGAGAGATACCGGCTAGATATAGTCGGCCTCACCTCAACACACAGCTCCGGTTCCGGAACCAGTCTCCTGGAGAGGGGCTGGAGCTTGGCCTTTTCTGGAGTTGCCCCGGGCGAGAGGCGATGAGCAGGGGTGGGTATTCTTGTATCCCCGTACCTTGCTGCCTCTATATTGAAGTTTTCCCCTGTGGACGAAAGGGTTGCTTCCCTGTGCCTTCAGGTTGGGAAATGGGTCCTGACCATCATTTGTGCCTATGCACCAAATGGTGTTTCAGAGTACCCACCCTTTCTGGAGTCTGTGACTGGGGTGCTGGAGGGTGCTCCTCCTGGAGACTCCATTGTCCTACTGGGAGACTTCAATGCGCACGTGGGCAACGACAGTGAAACCTGGAGGGGGGGTGATTGGGAGGAACGGCCTGCCCGATTTGAACCCGAGTGGTGTTCAGTTATTGGACTTCTGTGCTAACCACAGTTTGTCCATAACGAACACCATGTTCAAGCATAAGGGTGTCCATATGTGCACATGACACCAGGACACCCTAGGTCGCAGGTCGATGATCGATTTTGTTATCGTGTCATCAGACCTACGACCGTATGTCTTGGACACCCGGGTAAAGAGAGGCGTAGAGCTGTCAACTGATCACCACCTGGTGGTGAGTTGGATCCGATGGCAGGGGAGGAAGCCATTCAGACCTGGTAGACCCAAATGTATAGTGAGGGTGTGCTGGGAACGTCTGGCTGAGGCCCCTGTCCGGGAGGTCTTCAACTCCCACCTCCGGAAGAACTTCAACCACATTCCGAGGGAGTCTGAAGACATGGAGTCTGAATGGGCCATGTTCTCCACTTCTGTTGTTGAAGCGGCGGCTCAGAGCTGTGGCCGCAAGGTGGTCGGTGCATCTCGTGGTGGCAACCCCCGAACCAAGTGGTCAACACCAGTGGTGAGGGGGGCCATTAAGCTGAAGAAGGAGTCCTGTCAAGCTGAGTACCTCAAGGCCCTGGATGTTGTTGGGCTGTCATGGTTGACACGCCTCTGCAACATTGCGTGGAGGTCGGGGGCAGTGCCTTTGGCATGGCAAACCGGGGTGGTGGTTCCTCTCTTCAAAAAAGGGGACCAGAGGGTGTGCTCCAACTTTAGAGGGATCACACTCCTCAGCCTCCTTGGGAAGGTCTATGCCAAGGTACTGGAGAGGAGAGTCCGGCAGTTGGTCGAACCTTGGATTCAGGAAGAGCAATGTGGTTTTTGTCCTGGCCGTGGCACATCGGACCAGCTCTTTACCCTCTCAAGAATTCTTGAGGGTTCGTGGGAGTTTGCCCAACCAGTTTACATGTGTTTTGTGGACTTGGAGAAGGCATTTGACCACGTCCCTTGTGGTTTTTTGTGGGGGGTGCTTCGGGAGTATGGGGTATTGGGCTTGTTGTTATGAGCTATTCAGTCTCTGTACGACCGTTGTGAGAGTTTGGCTTGTATTGCCAACACTCAGTCGGAGTCATTCCCAGTGAGAGTTGGACTCCGCCAGGGCTGCCCTTTGTCATCGATCCTGTTCATCATTTTTATGAACAGGATTTCTAGGCACAGCCAGGGAATGGAGGGTGTCATGCTTGGTGACCACAGGATGTCACCTCTGTTGTTTGCAGATGATGTTGTCCTGATGGCTTCATCCAGCAATGACCTACAGCTCTTGCTGGGACGGTTTGCCGCTGAGTGTGAAGCGGCTGGGATGAGAATCAGCACCTCCAAGTCCGAGTCCATGGTCCTCAGCCGGAAAAAGATGCATTGTCCTCTGTGGGTTGGGGACAGGCTCCTGCCCCAAGTGGAGGAGTTTAAGTATCTTGGGGTCTTGTTCACGAGTGAGGGGAAAATGGAGCGCAAGATTGACAGACGGATTGGAGCAGCATCTGCAGTGATGTGGACATTGTACTGGTCTGTTGTGGTGAAGAGGGAGCTTAGTTCTAAAGCAAAGCTGTCAATTTACCAGTCAATCTACGTTCCTACTCTCACCTATGGTCACGAGCTTTGGGTAATGACCGAAAGAACAAGATCGCGGATACAAGCGGCTGAAATGAACTTTCTCCGTAGGATTGCTGGACTCACCCTCAGAGATAGGGTGTGGAGCTCAGTCATCCGGGAGAGGCTCAGAGTAGAACTGCTGCTCCTCCACATTGAAGGGAGTCAGTTGAGGTGGTATGGGCATCTGATTAGGATGCCTCCTGGACGCCTCCCACTTGAGGTGTTTTGGGCACGTCCCACTGGGAGGAGACCCCGGGGCAGACCCAGGACTCGGTGGAGAGACTATGTCTCCCAGCTGGTCTGGGAACGCCTTGGTATCCTCTCTGAAGAGCTGGAGCAGGTGGCTGGAGAGAGGGAAGTCTGGGCTTCTCTGCTTGAACTGCTGCCTCCGCGACCCGGACCTCCACAAAAGCGGTAGAAGATGGATGGATGGATGGATGGAACTTTTAGTGCAAAAAAAAAAAAACTCTCAAAACATCACAACTTTTATTGCAACTTTTTAAAAAAGCTCCCGCAAATTCAGGCTTTTTGGGCTGCAATAATCTTAAAAACATCCTGTGAAATCCTGGAGGAACTGACTTACCCACATTTGCTAGCAGGGTCCTGTTCTTGGTCTGCTGACTGGTCCATTTTCCAGAGGTATCTATTGTGTTCCCTCCTCTGTACTCGTAGACACAAGGGAGAATATATATAGTGGTGTGAAAAAGTGTTTGCCCCCTTCCTGATTTCTCTTTTTTTGTGTGTGTTTGTTACACTTAAATGTTTCTAAATGTTTCAGATCAAACACATCTAAATATTAGACAAAGAGAACACAAGTAAACACAAAATGCAGTTAATAATAAAACACCTTTTTTTTTGAATGAATGAATGAATGAATGAATTTATTTCGGATAGTAGAGTACAGGTTAAAAGAAACTGTATAATATAACAACAAGGTCAAATTAGACAAAGACTCCTCCTACTATACAATTCCACGTGAGTTATCCGAAATGGGTGATGGCTGAAGCCGCACCTTATATTGCCCACCCATATTCCATCCAAGAATTCAAAAGAGAAAAAAGAGAAAACAAGACAAGAGCGATTACAATTTAAAACAAAGCTAAGACAAAATGTGACTGAGAGAAAAAAGAAAACTAAGCTAGGCTAAGTTAAGCGGTTACTATTCAAAAACAAATCTAAGACAAAATGTCACAGAGAAAAAACAAACAAACAAAAAAAAACTAAGCTACAACACAACACAGGCTGGATATGTTAATCCTTATGTGAGTTTACATGTCGTCTTGTAAATATGTTTGGAGTATTTCTTCCTTTAGTTTTTGTTTAAATTGTCCAAGCGTTGTACATGATTTTAATTCAGGTCCAAAATCGTTCCATAATCTGACTCCTTGCACTGAAATACAGTGTTGCTTGGTGGTTGTTCTCACTGTAGGCTTTTGAATTATACATGTTCCTCTGAAGTGATATCGTTTCTCCCTTGTTTGGAACAACTTTTGGATATTTGCGGGCAGTGATAAATTCTTCACTTTGAACATTATTATTGCGGTTTTAAAGTCAACCAGATCTTTCAACTTGAGAGTTTTTTGTTTAAGAAAAAGTGGGTTTGTTGGTTCCCTGTAAGCTGCTTTGTTTATTATTCTAATAGCTCTCTTTTGAAGCATAAGATAAGATAAGATAAGATAAGCCTTTATTAGTCCCACAATGGGGAAATTCCAGGATTGCAACAGCACAGGGATAGCAACACTCAGAGCAACAATCAGAAGGCAAGAAAAAAAAAAAAGAGTGGATATATGTTTGTTTTATATGTATTTCCCCATACTTCATTACAATATGTCATGTATGGGAGTATTAATGAATGATACAAGGTGTATAGTGTGGGTTGATTCAGCAAATATTTCACTCTGTGTAATATTGCAATTGATTTGGATACTTTACCTTTAATATAATTAATATGTGACTTCCAACACAGTTTGTTATCAATTATTACTCCAAGGAATTTAGTTTCAGATACCCTTTCAATCTCTACACCATTTACACTGAGTTTGGGTACTGGGTTGTTGTGATGGTTGTTAAAGACTATAAATTTTGTCTTACTTAAATTGAGCGTTAATTTGTTTGAATCAAACCACAGTTTAAGCTTTCCTAATTCCTTTCCGAGTGTATCCAGAAGTTGTTCCAAATTGTTTCCACTGCATAGCAGATTAGTGTCATCGGCAAACAATATTAAGTCCATTTTTTCTGAAACTTTACATATATCGTTTATATACATACTGAATAATAATGGTCCCAAAACTGAACCCTGTGGGACTCCACAGGTGACCTTCAGTAACTCTGAGTTTTTGTTGCTAACACATACATACTGATATCTATTCTTTAAGTAACTACTTAACCAGGACAGTGCTACCCCTCTAATACCACAATTTTGTAGTTTCTTTATTAATAAATTGTGATCTACTGTATCAAATGCTTTTTTAAGATCTAGGAATACTCCAACTGAATACTCTTTATTTTCAATGGCTGTTGATATTTTTTCTGTAAATTCCATTAAATTCCTTGAATGAATGAATGAATGAATGAATGAATGAATGAATGAATGAATGAATTTATTTCGGATAGTACATTACAGGTTAAAAGAAACTGTATAATATAACAACAAGGTCAAATTAGACAAAGACTCCTTCTACTATACAATTCCACGTGAGTTATCCGAAATGGGTGATGGCTGAAGCCGCAGCTTATATTGCCCACCCATATTCCATCCAAGAATTCAAAGGAGAAAAAAGAGAAAACAAGACAAGAGCGATTACAATTTAAAACAAGGCTAAGACAAAATATGACTGAGAGAAAAAGAAAACTGAGCTAGTCTAAGTTAAGCGGTTACTATTCAAAAACAAATCTAAGACATAGTGTCACAGAGAAAAAAGAAAAACTAAGCTATAACACAACACAGGCTGGAAATGTCAATCCTTATGTGAGTTTACATGTCGTCTTGTAAATATGTTTGGAGTATTTCTTCCTTTAGTTTTTGTTTAAATTGTCCAAGCTTTGTACATGATTTTAATTCAGGTCCAAAATCGTTCCATAATCTGACACCTTGCACTGAAATACAGTGTTGCTTGGTAGTTGTTCTCACTGTAGGCTTTTGAAATATACATGTTCCTCTGAAGTGATATCGTTTCTCCCTTGTTTGGAACAACTTTTGGATATTTGCGGGCAGTGATAGATTCTTCACTTTGAACATTATTATTGCGGTTTTAAAGTCGATCAGATCTTTCAACTTGAGAGTTTTTTGTTTAAGAAAAAGTGGGTTTGTTGGTTCCCTGTAAGCTGCTTTGTTGATTATTCTAATAGCTCTCTTTTGAAGCATAAAGAGTGGATATATGTTTGTTTTATATGTATTTCCCCATACTTCATTACAATATGTCATGTATGGGAGTATTAATGAATGATACAAGGTGTATAGTGTGGGTTGATTCAGCAAATTTTTCACTCTGTGTAATATTGCAATTGATTTGGATACTTTACCTTTTATATAATTAATATGTGGCTTCCAACACAGTTTGTTATCAATTATTACTCCAAGGAATTTAGTTTCGGATACCCTTTCAATCTCTACACCATTTACACTGAGTTTGGGTACTGGGTAGTTGTGATGGTTGTTAAAGACTATAAATTTTGTCTTGCTTAAATTGAGCATTAATTTGTTTGAATCAAACCACAGTTTCAGCTTTCCTAATTCCTTTCCGAGTGTATCCAGAAGTTGTTCCAAGTTGTTTCCACTGCATAGCAGGTTAGTGTCATCAGCAAACAATATTAAGTCCATTTTTTCTGAAACTTTACATATATCATTTATATACATATTGAATAATAATGGTCCCAAAACTGAGCCCTGTGGGACTCCACAGGTGACCTTCAGTAGCTCTGAGTTTTTGTTGTTAACACATACAAACTGATATCTATTCTTTAAGTAACTTCTTAACCAGGACAGTGCTACCCCTCTGATACCACAATTTTGTAGTTTCTTTAATAATAGATTGTGATCTACTGTATCAAATGCTTTTTTAAGATCCAGGAATACTCCAACTGAATACTCTTTATTTTCAATGGCTGTTGATATTTTTTCTGTAAATTTCATTAAGGCATATGCTGTTGTCCTTTTGTGTCTGAACCCATATTGCTGCTCACACAATAAATCATTCTTCAGTATGAAGTTGTCAATTCTCTCATATATATCTCATATTCCTTTCATTTATAAAGGGAAAAAAAACAAACCTACATGGCCCTGTGTGAAAAAGTGATTGCCTGCCCACCGTTAAAAAGTAAATTAACTGTGGTTTATCACATCTTTGGAAAGCTGAGTTCAATTTCTCTAGCCACACCCAGGCCTGATTACTGCCATACCTGTTCTCAATCAAGAAATCACTTAAATAGGACCTGTCTGATAAAGTGAAGTAGACCAAAAGATCCTCAAAAGCTAGACATCACGCTGCGATCCAAAGCAATTCAGGAACAAATGAGAAACAAAGTAATTGAGATCTATCAGTCAGGAAAAGGTTATAAAGCCATTTCTAAAGCTTTGGAACTCCAGCAAACCACAGTGAAAGCAATTATCCACAAATGGCGAAAACATGGAACAGTGGTGAACCTTCCCAGGAGTGGCCGGCTGACCAAAATTACCCCAAGAGCGCATCAACGACTCATCCAAGAGGTCACAAAAGACTCCACAACAGCATCCAAAGAACTGCGGGCCTCACTTGCCTCAGTTAAGGTCAGTGTTCATGATTCAACCGTTAGAAAGAGACTGGGCAAAAATGGCCTGCATGGCAGAGTTCCAAGACAAAAACCACTGCTGAGCAAAAAGAACATTAAGGTTTGTTTCAGTTTTTCCAGAAAACATCTTGACGATCACCAAGACTTTTGGGAAAATACTCTGGACTGACGAGACAAAAGTTGAACTTTTTGGAAGGTGCATGTCCCATTATATCTGACGTAAAAGTAACACAGCATTTCAGAAAAGGAACATCATACCAACAGTAAAATATGGTAGTGGTAGTGTGATGGTGCGGGGCTGTTTTGCTGCTTCAGGACCTGGAAGACTTGCTGTGGTAAATGGAACCATGAATTCTGCTATCTACCAAAAAATCCTGAAGGAGAATGTCCAGCCATCTGTTCGTGACCTCAAACTGAAGGGCACTTGGGTTCTGCAGCAAAACAATGATCCAAAACACACCAGCAAGTCCACCTCTGAATGGCTTAAGAAAAACAAAATGAAGACTTTGGAGTGGCCTAGTCAAAGTCCTGACCTGAATCCAATTGAGATGCTGTGGCATGACCTTAAAAAGGCGGTTCATGCTCGAAAACCCTCCATTGTGGCTGAATTAAAACAATTCTGCAAAGATGAGTGGGCCAAAATTCCTCCACAGCGCTGTAAAAGACTCATTACCAGTTAAGAAACGCTTGATTGCAGTTGTTGCTGCTAAGGGTGGCCCAACCAGTTATTAGGTTTAGGGGGCAAACACTTTTTCACACCATTGTATGTTCGACCCCATGAAGAATAGCCAATGTTTTATACAAGTGCTAATGGGGATCTTAATAAAACAAACAAACAAACAAGCAAACTATATTTAATCTCATGTAGCGGATTTATGGGTTTTATAGGTGTTTTATTGTTGGTACAAGTATTAATGTAAATATGACTGTGAGTAGGGATGAAAATTTCCTTTCCTTACACAAACATATCCTCATAGGGCACCAGTCCCAATAATGGACAATTTATTAACAATTCTTCATTTGTACCAATTATCAATCAGTCTAAAAAAAACAAAAACAAAAAAACAACCCTTCTTAGTTCTTGTCTGCTGATAATCAAGAAGATGGGCATGAAATCAACCAATAATTCCAATATGTCTTTCAATAGTTTAGTAGGAAATGTCAGAGTAGGTTAACATGTTTGGATAACTTTAAATCAGAGAATTCAACATTTATTAAGGACATCATAGACTGTTACTGAGTTACTTATGAATCAAGCATTTGTCGAACCAATTGAAGCACGGTTTAACTTGTCAGTATACTGGAAATTGGAAAACCATAAAATAGCATTGGTTAAGAAAAGTGGATGCAATTTTATGAAGAAAATGACGAGTAAACTATCTAGAAAAATGGAAAATTTGTTACTCTGAAAAAGAATGTAAATTAATGAAAAGACAAAATGCATTTTGAAATTCTGATGGGGGTTTGCATGAAATTAAGTTTAAAGAACTTATACCAGGAATATTCTGAAAAATTAAGTTTAAATTAAACAACAGACCATCAGCCAAGCAGGATAATTGTGTCCCAGTAGGTAGCAGGCCCCCCCACGTGCCAACCTTGATTCAGCTGGATGTCCGTGGATTCTGTTGAAGGAGAGGCTGATAGACAGATTCTCCCACAAGTCCGTGTTCCTGAGATCGCAATCGAGCTGTTCTTCAGCAAGCTGGGTGAGGTCTCCTCTTATGCTTATATTGGGCAGATAGCAGGATCTGTAAAGCGCTTTGGTCATCCAGAGATGAGAAAAAGTGCTATATAAGTGAACGCCATTTACCATTTACCATGTACTGAAAAGGAATTTGTTTATTGTACAAAGTCCCATCAGAAATTTACAATGGGACAAGAACACGCCACACATCCGCTTCTTCCGATGTTGGTGGTTTAAATGAGTTGGTTTAAGCTTAGAGAAAAATCAAATGAAATCTTCTTACAAGATTAAAATAAGAAAAAAGTGAACTTTAAAGAAAAGAAAAAGAATTTTCGCAGAGCATGGGAGGCTCTGGGCCTACTTGAAGATAGGAAAAGGAAAAAAATGGTAGAGGAGAGACGTCTGCTCCTTACAGCTTGACCAACGCCCCAAAACTGAAACAAAGTTAAAAAAAAATTTCCTAGGTGTGGCAGAATCTCACTGAATTTCATGGAACTTGAGCTGAACCAATTACATGGAGTTTTGTTCAACAGAAGTCATAAACTCAACCTTAAAAGGAGATGCAGTAAAGCCTGGAGTTCTATTGGTCAGTTAAACTCCAGCTATGGTCTCCTAAAGAGCAGAAAGAGGAGGGGGAAGAGACATTTGATATGAGAAGTGAGACCGTCTTAAAGCATGTGTGCTGAATAAAGCATAAATTCCTTCAACTTTAGTGACTAAGATATTCTACTCAATAATAAGGGAACATACAATGTCTCTACATTGTAACTGTAATTAATTTGTGATAGTAAGCATGCAAAAATTAATTTCTTCCTGAAAATAGAGCAACACATACCAAATCATATCAATAAAAACATTTGAAACCACATTGTCCATCCCAAGAGTTCAACCATGTCTTCAGTAGTGGATATTGTCTTGAGAGAAAGAATATGAATTAATTTATTTGTCCATAATGCATAAAATCCACTGCAAAGAGAAAAAAACTAAATATTCCTGATTTGTCCACCAGATGGCACTGTGAAACTGTCTGGTTGTTTACTGGAGAATCTTGACTCCCACGTCTGAATTATACCAACCATAAATCTGTCGATTTGAAACATTCCTTTGCTAAAGGTCAGAAAAGGGAGAATGACTAAGTCCTGGAGAAGGGATTAACTTCCACTGTATGGCCGATGAATAGTGTTACAGCTCTGGTCCTTGGATGATAGAAGTAGTTCATGACCAGACTTTTGAGCTGAAACAATTTTTCTTCAGCAAAGAATGATTTTATTGATTGGAACTCAATGCTACACTCATGTAAAGTCATCTGGAACCCACGGACAACAGAAGGAAATTAGCCACTGGCTACAATCTGGCAAGTTTACAATGACTGATATCAATGTTCATCAAGTTGCACTGTCCTTAAAAAAAACAACAATCTGCTGAGGCTGCAGATATCCTGTGCATACCTGGGGAGCACAGTTGATCATATTTAAATTTAATCTTGTGAGCCTTGGCCTCTGCAAATCTTACAATTAGAAAAAATAGTTAAAAAAAATTGTTGATTGCCTGTACTGTCACTGCAACCGGTGTCACCGCTGTCTCCTCCTTAACAACAGGTGCTAGTCATTAGCATCATGTGTGCTCGTACAAGCAGAGTTGCTATCTGTTCCTAGGGAGGGTAAGCCTCCTCACTGGTTGAAGTGAAAAAGGTTGTGTTGATAAAAAATTTTCTCTGCTTTTCCCGTTTTCTCCATTTCTCTGCACCGCTCGGATCACTTTGTTTCATTTTACTGCTATGTTGTATGGTTTGTTTACAATGTAACCAAAGATACGCATATGCGCATGTCTCAGAGATAACATGGAAGAGTCCAACAGTCTGAGGAGAAGGGGGGAGAATGTTGCGTTTGTCATTTGATTTGCCGTTTATGTAAATACTGGTGTTTCTTTATTTTCTCGGGCATCATGTTAAATAGGCTTGGGGGGACCGAAACAACAAAAAATGCTCCTGACTCACAACACTAAACAGAATAGGGGTAACAGAACACAAGGGCAAGAGTACAAAATGAGGGAGTTCGGATGGCCTGCAAGAGTCCAAGGACCACCAGCCAATGAGCTGGAATAAGTCCGGTGGCTTTCCAGAGTCCCTAGACCACCTAGGCAGATGATGCAGTCCATCGGGTGGCCTCCCGGCATACCGGAGACACCCCAGCAAAGAGTACAGTCCGTCGGATGGCCTGCCAGAGTTCATAAGCCACCCAACCCAATGGCACAGATCATCGGGTGGTCTTCCAGCTTCCCAAAGCACCGGGACCGTGTAGCATGGCCTGCCCCCTCCTGGAGGCGGTAGTCGGTACACACATTGCCCCTGGACTGCAGGGACCACAATGTGGAATAGGAGGGACAGAGGCTGGGGAGACCTGACACCTTACGATGACTGCTGGGCAGTGGCGACCACAGGCAGAGGGAAAGGACCCATGGCGACCATAGGCGAAGGGAGAGGACCCGTGGTGACAATAGGCGAAGGGAGAGGACCTGCGGCGACCACAGGCGAAGGAAGAGGACTCGCGGCGACCACAGGCAAAGGGAGAGGACCCGCAGCGACCACAGGTGACATAGCACCCATGGTGGCCTCAGACTGAGGCGTAGTGGCACCCACGGAGACCCAGGACTGGAGCGCGCACCCACAGAGCCCTCGGACAGAGGGGGTGCGGCACCCACGGAGGCCTCAGACTGAGGTGCAGCACCCACGGACACCTTGGACTGAGGCACAGCACCCACAGAAGCCCCAGGCTGGGGCACAGCACCCACAGAGACCTCAGGCTGGGGTGCAGCACCCACAGATACCTCGGGTGGAGAGGCTGGACCCACGGAGACCTCGGGTACAAAGGCTGGACCCATGGAGACCTTGGAGGATGAGGCTAGACCCACGATGGCCTCGCATAGAGTAGGAGAACCCACGATGGCCTCAGGTGGAGAAAGAGAACCCATGGTGGCCTCGGGTGGAGAAGGAGAACCCAAGGCAGCCTTGGGTGGAGAAGGAGAACCCAAGGCAGCTTCGGGTGGAGAAGGAGAACCCACAGCGGCCTCAGGCAGAGAAGGAGAACCCACAACGGCCTCAGGCAGAGAAGGAGAACCCACGATGGCCTTGGGTGGAGAAGGAGAGCCCATAACAGCCTTGGGCGGAGAAGGAGAACCCACGACAGCCTCGGGCGGAGGAGGAGGATGAGCATCAGCGGACCCAGACAAGAACTCGAGCAGGGGAGAAAAAACATACGCCGGGTACAAAGGACTCTGGCAATCCAG
This sequence comes from Pholidichthys leucotaenia, assembly GCA_020510985.1. NCBI lineage: Eukaryota > Metazoa > Chordata > Actinopteri > Cichliformes > Pholidichthyidae > Pholidichthys > Pholidichthys leucotaenia. Next base: position 368,316,628 of record CM035840.1, read on the forward strand.
GCAGGGGTGACCCGAGTCCCTCCATCCGGGCGTTCTCTCTCGGCGTGGTCACCTTGGAAGACAAACACAGAGAAGATGCTGGAGAAGAATCACCAGCAGCAGTGGAGCCCAGCGAGGGGAACTCAGGAGCAGAGGACATCTACACCTGACCCCCCACCACCACGAACCAGACAAGATTTCTCTGAATCTGTGGGAGAAGGAACAGAACAGAGTACGGGCCTGGACTTCAGCTCCACCGCCATCCAGGACTCTGGTGAACCTGCTGCGGTGACCCCAGCAGCAGGCGTGATGGTGGGTGCAACCCCAGGGCCTCCAGGTGAAGCAACTGACGCAGGTGATTCATCCGGCATGGCAGCTGGAAGTCGCCTCACTGCTGGCACCAAGTCCCATGCAGCTGAAGCCAGGGGGTCACTCTGCTGTCGGCACAGGCTTCAGGTCACAGGAAGCGCTCTCCCTCCATCCGGGTCATGGCTGCGGAGCTGGATCCGAGTCCTCCAGGACTGCCGGCTCCTCATTGCCCGGCGGCTCCCACCCGGGACCGACGGACACTCAGGGGAAATTGGATGAGACACAGGGGTAGCAGGTGAGGAATTAACATCAACAGTAGGTGGTGAGAACTCAGTGGGTTGCAAGAGCTGAGTCTCACCACCAGGAGTGAGGCAAGATAGTTCTTTATTTTTAGGGAATGAATGAAAAACACTTGTCTCTCCTCCCAGGGCATGATAGAAGCTGCTGCCGATGAGCCAGGTGTTGTTCTTCCAGGAGTGGTGGAGGTCGTCTGGCGAGATGTTGGAGTCCGGGGATGCTGGATCGTTGGCACAGACTTCAACAAAGGTAAGCCCCTTGCCCTGAGGAGTGGAGCCAGAGAACGCCTCACCGATGGCGCTGGGTCCCGCAATGCCAAAACCAGGGGACGCTCTCGTCAGCACAGGCTTTGGGAAGCAGAAGGCACTTCTCTCCCTCGCAGGGTGTGGTGGGGGGGCCGGACCATGGCCCTCAGGATCCTCAGGGCCCTCTGTCGTCCGACGGCTCCCTCCCAGGACTGGTGGACATTTCAGGGAGACAGGAGAAACAGGTGAAATAGTAACAGTAGCTGATGGTGAGGACTCAGTGGGCTGCAATGACTAAGCCTCACCACCGGGAATTAGGCAAGAGGATTCAGCAGAGAAGAAAGACAATGAATAAGCACTTGCCTGAATTCCCGGGGCGTGACGGTATCAACTGCTGTTCCAGAGCCAGACAACGTCTGTCCAGGAGCTCCAGGGGTAGTCTGGTAGATGGGCGAGGACACAGGCTCCTTGCGAGGGGGACAAGCCTTCCGCACCCGGGAACACTTTTTTGTCAGCCCAAGTTGCACCGAAGGGGAATCCCTCACCCGATCACTGAGAAGCCGCTGGGACTCGACCACCATGGCCATGAAAGCAGTAAGGCTCGGGCAGCTCCAGAGAATGGGACATGTCTCAATGAGCCGGGCCACACTATCCACATATCCCAGGGCGACCTCGAGCTTTTGAGGCAAAATTCACAATGAGTTCCGCCACTCCACACTCCTTCTCACTGAGTCCAAAAACACGGAAGTCCATGGTGGCCATAACTCAAAAAAACTCTGGACTAAAACAAAAAATGCGGAAGGGAAAAACAAAATGCAAACTCACAGCTGCTGGTGTCACACACTGGCAGCACCCTTCTGTCATAAATTGCCCTCTTTAAGTGCTGGCAAAAGACACCAAACGCATACTATGAGTTTGCAAGTTTTATTGTAACAGAACACAGAAGCACAAAATAAAGGAGCAAACTGCTCAGCTTAGATAAGGGCAGGAAACAATGGCTATGAAATGAGATGAGGAGCACTCGTCTGGAGACAGAGGGTTGGTGAAAAACACAAACAGGAAAAATCCAGAGAACCAACAGAGAATATAAATCTGACACCAGGATGGAAAACAAGAACTTACCTACAGCCGTTGAGGCAGAAAGAAGGGTGCTCCGCTGGACAACCGTGCCACAGCCCCTTAAATAAGGCGAGGAGGGATTACAACAATTAAGGGCAGGTGTGGGTAACAGGAGTGAGGAGGACTTAACCAAAATGATGACAGCTGTGCTATACCGCAAACTTGAGCTAGAACAGGAAGCCAACAAAGCACACTGTCAAAATAAAAGCGCAGACCGGAAATGGCAAACTCGAACACATAATACACCTAACAACATAAGATCAAATAATAACATCGGAATGAGGAAATATGGGAAATAAACAGGAATAAACTGACAGCATGAGCACAGCGCATACACTGTGCTCGGCGTCATGACATTTACACTGAAAGGTATGTTTAGCGGAAGTGAAAAGCAGAACCTCTCTCATGCTAGATGCTAGATGCTGGTGTTGAGCTGACAATAAAGCCAAGTAAAACAGAGACAAGCCTACTCTCAATCACTCTACATGGTGTCAGAAGTGTTTCAACACTCAGAGATATAAAGACAGAAGATGGAAAGTGGAAAAATGGCAGTTTAACCCCTCGGTGAATTTTTCCTTTGATAAGCCAACAGAGTGGCCCGACTGGAAACAGCAATTCGAGCGGTACAGACTCGCCACAAAACTGAATAAAGATGACGGAGAAGTGCGGGTGAGCTGTCTAATTTATACTATGAGAAATGAGGCAGAGAACATTTACAAGTCATTCAGGCTTGCTGCGCACGGAGACTGCAACGACTTTGCTGCTGTGGTGGGAAAGTTTGACGAGTACTTCTTCCCGCGGAGGAATATCATCCACAAACGGGCATGTTTTCACCAGCAAGTCCAGCGACCAGGGGAGAGAGCAGAGTGTTTAATCCGAGCCCTGTACAACCTGTCTGAGCACTGTGAGTTTGGTGCAACCAGGGAAGAGAATATCCACAACCGTATCGTTGTCAGGATACTGGACAAGGAGCTCTTCTGCAAGCTACAGCTAACGGCGGACCTCACGCTGGCGCAGGCAATACAGACCGTCAGACAATCAGAGGAGGTTGCAGAACAAGTGAGCCTCCAGAGAGACAAGCTAGGATCAGTACAGGAGATGCAGTTTAGTAAATGGAAAATCACAAACTGGAGACCACAACAACAACAAGGCAAGTCAAAATGGTAAATGGTAAATGGCATTCACTTATATAACGCTTTTATTCTCATCTCTAGATGACCAAAGCACTTTACAGATCCTGCTGTCCACCCATTCACACACACATTCACACACTGATGGCGGCATAGTCAAAAGACAGAAAATAGGGAGGAAATGATAGAAAATGTGGCAAATGTGGGAAAAGACAACATAACAGAGATGACCGTCATAACTGTCATAAAATGGGACACTGGGCCAGAAGATGCAGGAACAGTAGGTCAGTGAATGAGGTCACAGAGACGGAGAGAGCTAAGCAGACCTTATTTTCTAGGTTCAGTGCGTGATGCTAGTGAGGAAAGTGAACAGTGGGCTGTGCTGCTACATGTGGATTCCGTTCCAATGGAATTCATGATTGACACAGGAGCTGATGTCACTGTCATAAATGAGGACACATTTCACACACTCAGAGTCAACAATCTACTCAGCCAGACCGTTTCAGTGAGGATGAATCTGGTGAGGTGAGTAGATGAGGTAAAGCCATACACCAGCCATTTGCAAGCCGGTGAGCATGGTACACTACAAACTGAGCCTGTCAAAACTGAACTACAGGATGACACTGTACCATATGCTGTGCACATTGCACGCCGTGTGCCCTTTCCCATGCTGCAGAAAGTCAAAGAGGAACTAAAAAGGATGGAGGACAACAGCATTATCGAACCAGTGACATAACCTATGGAGTGGTGTGCACCCATGGTTCCAGTTCTGAAAAGGAACATAGGAAGAGCCAGGATCTGTGTTGATCTGACAAAACTGAACAAGCCAGTAAAAAGCGAGCACTACATCCTGCCAACCCCTGATGAGATAACAGCCAAGCTGAGTGGAGCTACAGTGTTCTCCTCCCTTGACACAGCCAGTGGATTCTGGCAAATTCCTCTGCATCCAGACAGCTGCAAACTGACAACGTTTATAACACCGTTTGGCAGATACTGTTTCAAGACTCAAGATTCAAAGATTCAAAGGCTTTATTATCATGTGCACAGTTAAGAAATGCAACATTTCCTGAGTAATGAAATTCATACTCTGCTCTCAGAACGAATGTCAAGGTAATAAATACACACCAAGAGTCAAGTCAAGTCAAGAGACTACCTTTCGGCATAACAAGTGCACCAGAGATCTTCCAGTGGAAGATGCTGGAGACTCTGGAAGGACTGGAAGGCGTGGAAGTCTTCATGAATGACATTCTAGTCTACGGGACCTTGATGGAGCAACATGATGCCCGACTCAAAAAGGTATTGCAACATGTCGAGTCAGCAAGCTTGAAACTCAACAAAGAGAAGTGTTCCCTCAGACAAAGCCAACTTTGCTTCCTCGGCCATCTCATCAACCAGTCAGGGGTCAGGCCAGACCCCGACAAAGTGGAGGCCATTCACCAGCTGCCGCCTGGAAACATGCAAGAGCTTAAAAGAGTCCTCGGTATGTTGAATTATCTGGGAAGGTTTGTCCCAGCCCTCACAACATGGGGCAGCCATCGTAATGAGCTTCTAAAGAGCAAGAACATCTGGGTCTGGGGCCATTCACAGCAGTCAGCTTTGGAAGACATTAAAAGAATGCTGACAGATGCTCCAGTTGTAGCCTTTTATGATGTCACAAGGCCCTGTGTCTGCTGACACCAGCAGTTATGGACTGGGAGTTGTGCTACTCTAACTCCATGCGCATGAGTGGAAGCCAGTAGCATACTGCTCCAGGCGTCTCTCAGAGGCCAAAACACGCTATGCCCAGATAGAGGAAGAGTGTCTGGCTGGTGTGTGGACCTGTGAAAAGTTTGACAAATACCTCTGTGGCTTGGATGAGTTCAGACTTGAGACAGATCACAAGCCGTTAGTGCCACTTAACAACAGGAACCTCGACAACATTCTCTTGAGATGTCAACATCTTCTAATGAGACTTATGAGGTACAAACCAGTGGCTGAATATGTGCCTGGAAAAAACCCTCCTCATTGCTGATACCCTGTCTCAAAGCCCACCAACCTACACAAAGGAAGAGACTTACGCATATAGCAAAGTGGAATGCTATGTAACCTCAGTGATACAGGGCATTCCAGCATCCCCAAGCAGAACGGAGAGCATCAAAATGGCCACCGCAGCTGACAGTGAGCTGCAGATTCATCAAACTCATGAGAACAGGATGGCCAGAATATAGTGGAAGCATCTCACTGAACACTCAAGCATACATAAAGGTGAAAAATGAGCTATCAGAGGCTGATGGCTTGCTCATACATGGAAGCAGAATTGTCATTCTGCAGTCATTGAGAGCCGACATCTTGGAGAAAATACATGATGGATATCAGGGGCTGACTAAGTGCAGAGACAGGGCAAAATCATCAGTGTGGTGGCCGGGATTCTCTGCAGAACTTAAAAACACAGTGATGTTGTGATACACCTGCCAAGAACAGAAGTGGGCCCAACAAAAGGAGCTGCTTATCTCCACACCTCTACCCGATCGTCCATGGAAAAGAATCGCCCTTGACCTCTATGAACATAATAAAAACAACTACCTTGTCATATCTGACTACTACTCACGGTCCCTTGAAGCGCTACACTTACCGTCCACTACCAGCACTCAGGTTATTCAGAGACTCAAAGCAACTTTTGCAAGGTTTGGGATCCCAGATGAGGTGGTGAGTGACAATAGCCCTCAATTCTCCAGCGCAGAATTTCAGGAGCTGGCAAGACAGCTAGACTTCAGACACATCACATCTAGTCCTCACCGTCCTCAGGGAAACTGTCATGCGGAGAGAGCAGTACAGACTGCAAAGAGAATCTTCCGACAAGGAGATCCACTAATAGCCCTCATGTGCTATAGATCAACTCTCTGTGCTACCCAGGGAATCAGTCCAGCAGAACTCTTAATGGGGAGAAAGATCAGAACAACATCCCCAACACTGAAGAAGAATCTGTGGCCCAAATGTCCTAACAGAAAGACTGTTAGACAAAAAAAAAAAATGCTGGTGAAAAGGCAAAACAAGCTTTCTATTACAATCGCCATCATGGAGCCAGACCTCTTCCACCGCTTTCACCAGGAGACAGTCTTCACCAAATTGGATCAGGAAAAGGCCTGGGCAACATCAGCAGTCATTTCAAAAGAATGTGTTACTCCAAGGTCGTATCTCATCAACACATCGCAAGGAGCAGTGCTGAGGCTGAACTGCCACCATCTCCATGCAGATCTGTCTCCACAACCTGCCCAAGACACTCCTCCTGCTTCAGCTGAGGATGCTGGAGTGATTTCCCAATCTGCAAATGTCATCACCCCAGAGACTATTTCTCCTAGCCCGGATGAGGTCACAAGTCCTGTGCACACTCCTAAACGTGCACTGGGACAGTTTTGCACCAGAGCCGGATGAGTGTGCAAACCAGTCAACAGGCTAGACCTGTAGACAGACACTGAAGTGTCAAACATATGGCCTTTGGGGGGGAATTGGGGAAGTAAAGCAAAAAAAAAAAGATGTATGCTGACTAATCTCCACGTTGTTTTATGGATACAGTAACAGAAATATTGCAGTGCATTATCTGAGTTTAAGAGTGACACATATGTTGCAATATTTGATAAGATTTAAGTTAAGAAAATTGCATTTTGAGTTAGAAAAGGCATGATGACAGTTATTGCACTTTAAGTTTGTTTACATGATTATGTCATTTACAGGAAAAATGTTTACTAGGTAAATGTGTTTACTAGAAGGGGGGGGGGGGCATAACCAAACCGCTAAGGGTACATCTTATGCTTGTAAAGAAAGCCTAGTTAAAATATTTTCTAGAGGTATACAGTATTGTTTATTATGGTTTATTGAATACTGTAAAGTGCACTTTGTGTTATTAGAAATAACATAAAGAGGGGGAGATGTCATAATATGATTTATATTAAGTAGAAGTAATGTTAATTGTCACATAGTTTATACTACAGTTAGGCTTTTACGCTGAAAGGTATGTTTAGCAGAAGTGAAAAGCAGAACTTCTCTCGTGCTAGATGCTGGTGCTGAGCTGACAATAAAGCCAAGTAAAACTGAGACAACCCTATTCTCGATCATTCTACAGAATGAAGCAACACACAGGACCACAGTTGGAGCTGTTTGTAGCCGGAGATTGAATCCATAGGATCGGCCAGTCAGAGATGGAATGACCGCTGACAGAACTTGTGCTGGTTCTGCTATTAAAGCAGAGTTTGTCACAGCGGTCATCTGGCGGGTGGAGGATAAGCAAAGTTGTTCTCTCTTCTGTCTTTAGTCAGCCTGCATAATTATTTAATTTTACAAATCTCAACAAGTTCCTCTCTGCAATGTGTTTACTTAAGAGGCACACTGGGTGGGGCCGCCACACCAAACTGCAAACTCTCTACACTGTCACTGCCCAAGTGATTCAAAGTTGGTCAGCCCTTGAAGGCCCCCTACTGGCCTGGGGCTGTAAGCATTTGTCTGCCTTGTCTGCTGGCACAGTGCATCTGACTATTAATAATTTTATTTTATGTCCAGGGTGTACCCTGCCTCTCGCCCAAAGATGCTGGGATAGGCTCCAGCCCCACCGCGACCCGAAAAGGATTAAGCAGAAGAAGATGAATGAATGAATGAGGGCTTTCAGCTGTGCCCCCTCCAGCAGGTGGTTCCCTAAGCAACTGTGTATACGGCCGATGTTTCGGGCTGGCACTGGTCTCTCCTCTTAAAACCTACACCCAAGATGCCACCAAAATGCTTTGGTTATGATCCAGGAAACAAACAATCACAAAACAAAAACAATCCCATTCTAACTCCTTATCATGGGAGGGAAAATCCTTTGCGGATTTCTACTGTTGTTTTGCCATGCTGGTCTTGATTGTTACGGCCCAACTGGGCCAAGACCAAAATTGTCTGTTTTACCTAGGATCTCAAATCCATTTGAACTCTCTGTCATCAAGGTGGACAAACTTTGAGTTACTTTCACCCATAGGCAAGGTAGACTTCCACCTACAAAGCCTTTTCCCCTCTTAGGCAAGGTAGACTGACACCTATATCCCATGCCAGGATTTGAACCTATGACCCTGTGATCCAGAGCCTCATACTTAATCATCTGAGTCAAAGAGGAATTCCTCTACTAGTGCTGGAGGTGAATCTAAGGGTGCTTTCACACCTGCAGGCTTTAGTCGGTTTCAATCAAACTTAAGTTAGTTTTCTCCGTTAGTGCGGTTTGTTTTATCTGGTGAGAACACGGTAATTGCACTCAAGTGCATACCAAAACAACTGTACTGAGACAACCTGAAAGGGGTGGTCTCGGTTCAAATTATATGGCGAACTCTAGTGTGGTCCTGCAGGTGAGAAAGCAACCGCACTAAAACGGGACCAGCAGCAAATGGTAAAACATTTTATGTCACTGTACATACCTGATAGATCTTTGAAAACATCTGTGGCTGAGCAAGTCACGGTTCTGGAGGATTAATGAGCGTTAACATTATTTCCCATCCGTAGCAGCGCTTGCTTCATTTTCAAACTGTCCAATTTGCCAAAAGTGGTATATGCACGTAAGTAATAAACGATAACCAGGGCAATGAAAATCCCCCGTAGATTACGCTATGATTAGTATTATTTTCTCCCCAAAATGCATAAATACACAGTAGTCATCCTACTTCCTGTATTTACCTTTCTTGTTCTCGTGGCAAAAAAATCTGACCAGTAAGAACAGAGAACGTTCTAACGTAAGTCTCGCGGGATTTAACGTGACGCAGTTTGGTCTGCCAAACTGAACCGAGGAGAAAATGATACAAAGTAACAAACTTGTCAACTGATTCGGACCAAATTAAACAAATTTAGGTGCGAAAGCACCCTAAGGGCGCATTCACACGGCCACTGTTTGGTCCGGAATAAAGGACCAAAGAGTGAATTCCGGGGGTAGTTCAGTTCATTTTGCGCCGTCTGAATGCACTTGGAGCTCTGGTGCAGCACCAAACAAGCAAACTCTGGTCCCCCTGAAAACGGGGGGTCTTGGTTCGCTTGCAAACACAGTCTGGTGTGCTTCGCTTGCTGTGTGAATGCAAACGGAGTATCCAGCGGACCAAAGGGCAGAGGTGCCCCTCTGCATTTGTGTAACCACAGCAACACACAGTGAGAAGAGAAAGTGGCGTTTACTGTAAAGGTGCCTTCACATCAAATGGAAACGGGTGAATTTTTCACATAGCACGATTACATTATAACTCAATGTAAATACATGAAAAGACATGAATTCACCATCTGGTTGAGATACATGTAACCCAGCTGAGAAAATGACCCTTTTTCTCAGATTTCATTTGTATTAATACAATTGTGTGATTTTATTTTGAAAAACGATTATTTTGGGAAGAGGAAGTGTGATCCTCGTTATCCAACTTTTAAATTCCTGTTTCATGGTCACGTTGGGCGATCTCGGTCTTTTCATTCGTTAAGAGCGATATTAGCCCCGCCTTCCGAGCAGACTGCCGAGGCGCGCACCCGGGTTTTTGGTCTTTTGCAATCTGAGAGCGGACGAGAGAGGCTGTGGACGATCTGTGTGGAGGCCTGTGGGTCTTCTTGTTGATGGGAGCACGAGCTTGAGAGGTCGTAAGGCTGTGACTTTTGCTGTGTTCATGCTGAGATCTTATCTTGGCTAGGTTTTTTTTGGTTGCTGATTAAGAACCTTCTGGATCCTGGATTCTCTCCGAATGGAGATGGCGAGCCTGACCCGAGACCTGAACCGAGACTGAACCGAGATCTGAACCAAGATCTCGATTGAAGAACATCCTTCCTCTCTCCAGTGCACAAAATTCAAAGTGGTAGCAACTCAAGCCACCGCTTTAAAAGAGGAAAAGAAACCTGAGTCTGGAAATGCAAGATATCTTGACTGGTCAAACGACTAAAACAAAAAGACAAACAAACACTGAGCTCAGTAGGACATTTTTGGGGTTTTATTTCATGCCAGCCATTGTTATATTTGTATAGTTGTAAATTGTTTGTATATTTTGTTCCCTTTATCTTTAAAAATAACAGCCATTATTGCTCATTTCTTGCCTCCAGCCATTTCATTCCACACTCATTTTAATTCCCTATTGTAATCCTTATGAACCTAGCAACTGGTCTACACTTAATAATTTCCCTTACCTAATTAATGTAAGGCAAGAGTTACAATAAGAAGTGGCGAGCCTAGCCAGGAGCCTTTTTCTTCTCTCCCTTACGTTATTTCAAGCCTATAACGTACCCAAAATGGATATTGTTGAACGTGAATCTGTGAAAATTCCAAATGCAGTGATAGTGAGTGAAATCGCTGGAGATGAGCAACTTGATGAAGTGACTGAGTTTTTGAAACGGTATGGATCGATTTCAAGAGTCATAAAAGTAGCAGATAGTAAGTCTGAGTTTTCCCAGAGTGCTATTTTTGAGTATCACTCGGGTATTGCTTTTGAAGCTCTTGACCCATTGCCATGTACTCATGTCATGCCATGTACTCATAGTGGAGCCAGCTATATGATACAATCTCTTGCCAGTGTTTACACGCACCGTGTAGGGAACGATAGGACCAAGTCATATCTCACTAACATTAAAAACCTAGCGAAGATGAGTGGCAGAGATTTTGCAGATGTCCTGAAAGACATGATGTCACAGATTTCTGAGTCAATCAAAGAATCTGAAAATGATCAATCAGAGCAAGTTAAGTTACCTGATAACTTACCTGAAGCTTTCTTGGATGAACCTCAACCTCAGCCTTCCGCAGCTGAGCCCAGTATTCAAGGTGCACAACCAACTAACCAGTCAAATCACACTGTGAGCACCCCAGCTCAAAGTATGTCACCATTTCTGCACATGATTTAAATCCCCCAGAAGTGCAACGTGTGGTAGTTGAGCACATTGTAAAAACGGAAGATTTTCCCGTGCAGCCGTTTTCACAAAAGCTCAGAGCTTTTTCTGGCAAAGACCTCCGACCAACTTATGAGCTAGATTATGATACTTGGCGCGCCAGTGTAGAATTAATCTTGACTGACCCTGCTATGTCCAAACTGCAACAATCCCGAAAGATCATTGAGTCTCTTTTACCCCCAGCAGCTGATGTAGTCAAGCACTTGAACCCAACAGCTCACCATTAGAATACCTTCAGCTGCTAGATTCTGCTTATGGTACAGTTCAAGATGGAGAAGAGCTTTATACCAAGTTTCTTAACACCTTCCAAAACACAGGTGAGAAACCCTCGTCATACCTACAACGTCTTCAAGTAGCTTTGACTCACTGTAAGCGTGGTGGTGTTTCAAGCCAGGATTTTGACAAGCTGCTTGTCACACAGTTTTGTCGAGGTTGTTGGGATGATTCCCTTTTAACTGCACTCCAGTTAAAACAAAAACGAACAAATCCCCCAACTTTTCCTGATTTGCTTCTCTTGCTACATACTGAAGAAGACCAAAATGCTGTCAAAAACTTGCGAATGAGACAACATTTGAGCAGTTCAAAACAAAAAGTGACATCCCACATGCAAACTGTGCAATGCAGTTCAGATGAAAATGAGAACAATATCACGTTAAACTCAATTCAAGAACTCTCAAAACAAGTTGCAGAGATTCAAACGCAACTAGTAAAACTAACTGCAGAACCAAAAGCTCAAAACTCAAAAAGTACACTCAGTACAAAGCCAAAAGAGAAACGAAAGTCGGAGGTTCGAAGATGATCAGATACCGTCGTAGTTCCGACCATAAATGATACCGGATGGAAACAATACTAGAAGAACCTTCTGACAATTCAGTCGAGGGACAAGAACACCAATCAAATGATTTACCTGATGAAATGGACAAAAAATGATAACATTACAATTCAACCAATACGACGATCTGAAAGAATCAGACAACTTCCAAAAAGACTAGAGTATCCTGAATTAGGAAATGCTCTAGTGACTGTTGTTAAGTCCCTTTTTCAAGGTTTGAATACAGCCTTCTCAGCGTTTCTAAATACTGACGATGGACAGTCTTGGTTACACATGCAACGGGACGTGCATGATAATTAGCGCAGGAGGGTGTAACCCAGCTGAGAAAATGACCCTTTTTCTCAGATTTCATTTGTATTAATACAATTGTGTGATTTTATTTTGAAAAATGATTATTTTGGGAAGAGGAAGTGTGATCCTCGTTATCCAACTTTTAAATTCCCGTTTCATGGTCACGTTGGGCGATCTCGGTCTTTTCATTCGTTAAGAGCGATATTAGCCCCGTCTTCCGAGCAGACTGCCGAGGCGCGCACCCGGGTTTTCGGTCTTTTGCGATCTGAGAGCGGACGAGAGAGGCTGTGGATGATCTGTGTGGAGGCCTGTGGGTCTTCTTGTTGATGGGAGCATGAGCTTGAGAGGCCGTGAGGCTGTGACTTTTGCTGTGTTCATGCTGATATCTCATCTTGGCTAGGTTTTTTTTTGGTTGCTGATTAAGAACCTTCTGGATCCTGGATTCTCTCCAAATGGAGATGGCGAGCCTGACCCGAGACCTGAACCGAGACTGAACCAAGATCTGAACCAAGATCTCGATTGAAGAACATCCTTCCTCTCTCCAGTGCACAAAATTCAAAGTGGTAGCAACTCAAGCCGCCGCTTTAAAAGAGGAAAAGAAACCTGAGTCTGGAAATACAAGATATCTTGACTGGTCAAACAACTAAAACAAAAAGACAAACAAACACTGAGCTCAGTAGGACATTTTTGGGGTTTTATTTCATGCCGGCCGTTGTTATATTTGTATAGTTGTAAATTGTTTGTATATTTTGTTCCCTTTATCTTTAAAATAACAGCCATTATTGCTCATTTCTTGCCTCCAGCTATTTCATTCCACATTCATTTTAATTCCCTATTGTAATCCTTATTAACCTAGCAACTGGTCTACACTTAATAATTTCCCTTACCTAATAAACGTAAGGCAAGGGTTACATACAGACAGACAAAATTGCCACTCACCTGAAAAAGTTATCCCTGTTGAAAACTCCATGTGTGTTTCCGTGGCAGGAATACGTGGGTAAATAAATAAATCCAACACCCCGATTCAGCTGAAGAGCTACTGGTTCTTTAGCCTCCATTTTGGGTAGAAAATAACAATAAAGACAGCTGCGCGGATCCAAGAAATACTTTTACTGGAGAAAATCGAGGAGAAGAATTTTAAAAAATGTCTCTTGGACTTGGAGGAATGAGGAGTGAGGAGGAGAGGCAGGCTCTGATAGACATTTGGTCTGAGGACCAGATTTCTCAGCTGCTTGTGGCTGTTCACAAGATTACCAATGTTTTTAAAACATTTAGCGACATGATGGTGGCACGGGGGTTTATACAGACAGCGAAGCTTTTTATTTTTATTAGTTTGTGGAGCATAAACATCTCGGCTGAAGGGAACGGTGTTATGCTGAGAATTGCTCGCTTGCCAAGAATTGCATCCCATCATCGAATAAACATAATTTAAAGATAATTTACAAGCGATAACAATTTTAACTTCTAAAAATGTATAATGAGTACTTCTAAAAATGCACAAATGGTTACAAGCCTCGATCCCAGCCCCTGACCAACAGTGAGCTGTGTGGAGTTTGCATGTTCTCCCCGTGTTGCGTGGGTTTACTCCGGGATTTCTCTGGTTTCCTCCCGCATACCAAAAACATGTAGGTTTAGGGCGCTCGCGCACGCAGCGACCGGCAGCCGGTGGCTTGTCACCAGACTGCAAACCAAATCTACCTACGGGTACAAATAAGTAACAAAAAAAAAAAAAAAAAAAAAAAAATGCCTGGCTGTAATGTTATATTTTATAGTTTTGATGCATGGGATGCAATTCTTGGCAAGCGAGCAGTTCTCGGCATAAAACTGGTCCTGGCCAATCGATGAGCCGGATATCTGTTCTTCGCCGAGATTTTTTCTTCCTGGTCAGTGGTGGCTTTGGCTACAGTGCCACAAACGAGCAGCTGTGGTAACTGTGTGATGTTGTCCAAGCAGTTTGGTCCGCTTGAGTGAAGTGCTGTGTGAATGCAAACCAAACCAAATGATAGGATAGTACGGGGGTCTCAGTTCGACTCGGTGGGGGATGGCGAGAATTTTCACGCCTTTGTTTGGTTTGCATTTACACTATACTGTAGCGGACCAAACTGCCTGGACAACGTCATGTAGTTACAGCTGCTCGTTTGGGGCACTGTAGCCAAAACCACCACTGACCAGGAACAAAATTTCTTGGCGAAAAAGAAAAGTCAGGCTCACCGATTGGCCAGGACCAAAAATGTAAATCTGTTCCCTTCAGCCGGGTTGTTTGTCCACCACAAACGAGACATTTAACTTTTCTCCTCTGCTTTCACCAGTAAAAGGATTTCTCGGATTCGTGTGGTTGTCTTTATTGTTATTTTCTACCCAAAATGTACTACGGTAAATGCCATTTCCTCTTCTCAGACTATGTGTTGCTATGGTTACACAAACGCTGAGGGGCATGTTGAAATCCCGATTCTTTGATTGAAAGATCCAAAAATAATTCTTCAATTCAAAGATGCAACATTTATTTAGGGGTCACATGTAAAGCAAGCAGCGCTGGGTGCAGCATGACGCCGCCCCCTCTGGAGCATCGCCAGACTGACCGTGACTTCCGGGTGAACTCACATTCATCTTCTCGGGTTGGTTAGACCAGTGTTTTTCAACCTTTTTTAAGCAACGGCACATTTTTTACATTGACAAAATCCTGGGGCACACCACCAACCAAAATGACACTCTATAGCCTAACACAGTAAAAATAATAAAATATAGTTAGCAATACAGTTTCTAAATGTATTTATACTCTCTCAGTGTGAACCCTGGGCCTGTTTAGATGAACACAAAGCTGATATCCTGGCAGGAATGGAAGAAAGACACACACGGAGCTCTTCCTCAACAGCTCTCAGTCTCTCTCTGTTTTTAGTGTTTATCACAGTCAAGCTTGAAAAGCTCAGCTCACACAGATACGTCGTGGAAAATGGGAGCAATGTTGAATGAATGAATGAATGAATGAATGAATGAATTTATTTTCGGATAATACAGTACAGGTTAAAAGAAACTGTATAATATAACAACAAGGTCAAATTAGACAAAGACTCCTTCTACTAAACAATTCCACGTGAGTTATCCGAAATGGGTGATGGCTGAAACCGCAGCTTATATTGCCCACCCATATTCCATCCAAGAATTCAAAGAAAAAAGAGTAAACAAGACAAGAGTGATTACAATTTAGAACAAAGCTAAGACAAAGTGTGACTGAGAGAAAAAAAAAAGAAAACTAAGCTAAGTTAAGCGGTTACTATTCAAGACAAATCTAAGACAGAATGTCACAGAGAGAAAAAAAAAAAAAAAAAAAAAAAAACTAAGCTACAACACAACACAGGCTGGATATGTCAATCCTTATGTGAGTTTACATGTCGTCTTGTAAATATGTTTGGAGTATTTCTTCCTTTAGTTTTTGTTTAAATTGTCCAAGTGTTGTACATGATTTTAATTCAGGTCCATAATCGCTCCATAATCTGACTCCTTGCACTGAAATACAGTGTTGCTTGGTGGTTGTTCTCACTGTAGGCTTTTGAAATATACATGTTCCTCTGAAGTGATATCGTTTCTCCCTTGTTTGGAACAACTTTTGGATATTTGCGGGCAGTGATAAATTCTTCACTTTGAACATTATTATTGCGGTTTTAAAGTCAACCAGATCTTTCAACTTGAGAGTTTTTTGTTTAAGAAAAAGTGGGTTTGTTGGTTCCCTGTAAGCTGCTTTGTTTATTATTCTAATAGCTCTCTTTTGAAGCATAAAGAGTGGATATATGTTTGTTTTGTATGTATTTCCCCATACTTCATTACAATATGTCATGTATGGGAGTATTAATGAATGATACAAGGTGTATAGTGTGGGTTGATTCAGCAAATATTTCACTCTGTGTAATATTGCAATTGATTTGGAAATTTTACCTTTGATATAATTAATATGTGACTTCCAACACAGTTTGTTATCAATTATTACTCCAAGGAATTTAGTTTCAGATACCCTTTCAATCTCTACACCATTTACACTGAGTTTGGGTACTGGATTGTTGTGATGGTTGTTAAAGACTATAAATTTTGTCTTACTTAAATTGAGCGTTAATTCGTTTGAATCAAACCACAGTTTAAGCTTTCCTAATTCCTTCCCGAGTGTATCCAGAAGTTGTTCCAAATTGTTTCCACTGCATAGCAGATTAGTGTCATCGGCAAACAATATTAAGTCCATTTTTTCTGAGACTTTACATATATCGTTTATATACATATTGAATAATAATGGTCCCAAAACTGAACCCTGTGGGACTCCACAGGTGACCTTCAGCAACTCTGAGTTTTTGTTGCTAACACATACATACTGATATCTATTCTTTAAGTAACTACTTAACCAGGACAGTGCTACCCCTCTAATACCAGAATTTTGTAGTTTCTTTAATAATAAATTATGATCTACTGTATCAAATGCTTTTTTAAGATCTAGGAATACTCCAACTGAATACTCTTTATTTTCAATGGCTGTTGATATTTTTTCTGTAAATTCCATTAGGGCATATGCAGTTGTCCTCTTGTGTCTGAACCCATATTGCTGCTCACATAATAAATCATTCTTCAGTATGAAGTTGTCAATTCTCTCATAGAATATTTTTTCAAGTATCTTGGAAAATTGCGGTAATAGTGAAATTGGTCTATAGTTTGAGAGTTCCCCTCTGTCGCCCGTCTTGTATATCGGAATTACTTTAGCTATTTTCATTGCATTGGGAAATATACCTGATTGGAGAGACAGGTTGCAGATATACTGTACGTCAGTGGTTTTACTATGCATTCGATAACAGTTTTGACTAGTAGCATGTCGATACCATCACAGTCAGTAGATGTTTTACTTTTGAACGATTTAACAATTTCAATGACCTCTCTTTCGTCTGTGTTCTTTATGAAGATGGAGTCTTTTACAGCAGTGTTATTGCATATTGTATCACCTGTTGGCACCGTAGTGGGTATTTCTCGGGCCAGTTTAGGTCCAATGTTAACAAAAAAATTATTAAATTCATCTGCAGGTGAAGCAATATTCACACTCTGAGTCGTTTTATTATTTTTTGGAATATTAGTTGGGTAGCTTGTATTTCTGCTTTTATTTCCAAGGATACTGTTGAGTATTGTCCATGTATTTTTAATATTGTCTCTGTTTTTCTCCAGTTCTTTACTGTAATAGTCTCTTTTACTACATCTTATTATATATGTTAACTTATTTTTGTATGTTTTATACCGCTGCTCTGCTTCTTTTGTTCTTTTCTTTAGGAAAGCTTTATATAATAAATTTTTCTTTTTACACGCCTTTTGTAGTCCTTTGGTTAACCATGGCTTATTAGCAAATTTGTGTTTAAGCTTTTTTATTACTAATGGGCAGTTTTTTTCATAAAGAGTGGTTACAATGTTTATAAATGTGTCATAGGCTTCATTTACATCTGATACATAGACTTCTGTCCAGTCTTGCTTCAGCAAGTCCTCTTTAAGAGAACTGATTGCATTTGGTGATTTGTGTCTGAACGATTTTGAAGTTTTTTCTGCGTTGGGCCCCGTGTGGCCATGGATAAGTGCAAAGGTTGGCAAGTGGTCGCTTATATCATTTATCAATAATCCACTTTCTATTTTCTTATCGAAAACATTGACAAACAGGTTGTCAATAAGTGTAGCAGAGTGAACTATGATTCTATTGGGATGTGTTATTGTGGGATATAGACTCATGCTGTACATAGAGTTCATGAACTCTGTAACTACATTTTGTTGATGAGGATTCAGTAAGTCAATATTGAAATCTCCACAAATTGCTACCATTTTCTTACTAGTAATATTATTGTACAGCTCGACTAATTTATCTCTGAATGTCTCAATGCAAGTTCCCGGCGTTCTATATATGCAGCTTATGATTAGATTTTTTGTTTTGTCTAGGTCAATCTCAACAGTAACACATTCCAAAATCCCTGGTAGTGCTAAGGACATTTCATTTACAAGCTTACACCTGTACAGGTCATCAATATACAGTGCAACACCACCACCCTTTTTTTGAGTTCTGTTAATATAAAACATCTGATATCCCTCTATTGCCATCAGGGGAGCCTGCTCTTCGTTAAGCCAAATTTCAGAGACTGCAATAGCTGTGAATTTTCTGTCTAGCTGTTTTAAATAGTCCTGAATCTGTGGAAAGTTTTTGTTAAGACTTCTGCTATTGAAGTGTATTATTGACAGTTTACCATCTAATTGCATTTGACTTTTGAATTGTTTTTCAGTGTAATATTCACAGTGGTTATGAATATTGTTGAAAAAGTGGTTATCAGGATCAATATCATTCTCCATCTCTTGTGGTTTATGTTCAGCATAATGGTATGTTTTCAGAGTTTGAGTTTCCTCATTCTGTGTCAAATGACTTCCTCCAACTGGGGATGATTGATGTCTACTTGAGTCGGTCATAAGTTTTTGTTTGTTTTGGTTATTTTTATTAAAGTACTTTGACATGGTGTATCAAAAGAACTATTCTTATCGTGTGTATGAATATGGATTATCATTGGCTCATAATTTTCTAATCAGTGTTCATCTGTATTTATCTAAGTCAGTAGCATCTCTGATCATTATACTCTTTGCTTGCTCAGGTGATCCATTTAGTTTAATCCAAATTCTACAATTTCTTGTCCAGGTTGCTTGTATCTTATCTTGTTTTTTTAGCATCCATGCCTGTCGTGCTAATTCAGCGGGGGTTTTTTGTCAGGTGTTCATTTATGTAAACTTGAGTTTCCTTTAGCTTTTTGGCCTGCCTCAGTATGTTATTCTTTACCCTTCTGTTCACAAAGCGCATCACAATTGATTTCTTTGTTTTGTTATCTTTCTTCGGTAGAGCATAGCAGGCTGAGATTGCATTGGCTTCTACCTTAATGTCTTTATCATTAAGGAACTGAAGCACTTGATTTTCTAAGGACAATGACTCCCTCATGGGTGCATCTTCACCACTCAGACCTACTGTGGCATGGGCGTATGACTGATATCTGATGTCTAGTCCACTTATAACTAGGTCATCAATACGAGAACCTTGTTCAAGATCCTCGACGCGTTGCTCCAAAAGACGCCCGTGTTGCTCCAGGTCCATAATTTTTTTGTCTTTTTCTTGAATTATTAAATTTAGGGCTTGTACCTGTTCTATTAGGCCTATTATTTTGTCCTGTTGGCTAGTCAATTTGCCCAATTCTTCTGACATAAAGCTCAGAGCTTTTTTGATTTCTTCCATTTCCTCTTTCTTTGGTGGCATCTTGCTCACCTGTAGATAGAAGTAAACAGAGAATCCGGCTAGGCCTCAACTAGCCCGGCCGCTGCTGAACTCGCCGCAACAGCTCCTGCACAGCTCCTCCGCCAAGTAGCGCTGCTCAGCTCCGCAGATCACCCCCGTCATTCGCCACCGCCTGCCGCCGTCTGCCTGGCCGGTTATGCTGCACACCGCCGGCGCAGCCGAACTTCACCGATCACCGCCGCCGCTCGCCGCCGTCTGGCTGGGTGGCACCTCCGCTAGGCCCCGTCACCGACCGCCGTCAGTCTGGTAGTTCCTCAGCTGGACCTCGCAACTGGGTTCCGACTCAGGCCACTGTCCTGCTGGGTCCAGGTGGCCCCATCTCTCACCAACGCCGCGCTCGAGCTCCCAACTGCCGCCTCGATTGGTTCCTCCGATAGGCCCTCACATTGCCCCATCTAACAACCACAGACTGCCTTCTGTACCAGTATAGCAGGATGCTAACAATGGGATATAAAGCGCACCAACTTAAGTTTATCAAAATAGCTTTGAAGCCCAACAGGGGAGTCGTTCAACGAGGCTGATCGTTAGGTTGGCGGGGCTAGCGTTAGCTAGCGTTAGTTAGGGCTAGCGTTAGCTTAGCATTAGCTTAGCATTAGCGTTAGCATAATATAGACTGTAATTGTACTCATATGTGAATTAATACACGTGCGCCAATGGTTCCACCTTACTGCAGATCAGATCGCCCTCCGGGGAATAACGGTAGACGACACCAGATTTTACTTCAGCTCGTGCAGGTGACCATTTGCCGGACCTCGTGAATACCTTCTTACTGCCGCTGTATCTCTGGGGTAGCAGCAGGGGCGAGGATCAGACTTTAAAAGTCGGAAATGGGGCGAAACGGGGCCAGAGCTGCCAGAACCATCACCGGGTCAGCACTGGGTCCCAAGAGTACTCCACACATTTGTTGGTGGCCAGCAAAAGTCCTTATTTTTGAAGGTTTTGCTTAGAATTCTCGGCTCGTAACAGTCATTGCAACTTCACCGGAAGCTGCCAGCAAATCTTAAAATCTTGAAATAGCTTTGTTGGCCAGAATGGGGAACTCCTTGGCAGCAGTCAACCAAAAATTGTCCAAAGGAAGATCAGCAAAGTTTAGCTTTAAACCATGATCTTGTTTCAGTTCAATGAGTTCCTCTTGCTCCTGTAAAGTCATGTCGTTTCCAACAACTGATGCTGAGCTGTATGGGTTCCTAACCCAGTCAAGGCATTGTGTGAAGTCTGAAGAGAAATAAAATAACAACTTCTCCTCAAGAGTTTTCAAATGTGTGCCAATCACCTGGCCGGGACGTGCGTTTACATGTGTCACAGTTTTGAACGGAATAAATCATTTTGATATGCGCAGGTCGACATTTCAACATTCAAAAAATAGTAGAAGAAGAAGCAACTTCCGGTGTTAGCGAGCCCCGCTTCATGTCGAAATTGACCTGTATCGTGTTATTCAGACTGTACTTTTGCTTCTGCTAGTCTCCGTAATGAAGCTACAAATACATACTTCTGCATATGACGAAAAGAGGGAGACAGCAGTGTATTGATATGTGAAGTTCATATAGAGTCACCACTAGAGGGCAGTATGACCCCGGCCATGACCTGACTATAAAAGGAGATGTACATGTGCCAATGTGTGGTTAGTTGTTAGTTGCACTTGAAGTGACAAGTAAAAAGTCCTAACTGACACCCGGTGTGTGCGCCTCGTCATTACATGTTCCAGGAGAACATTACAAGCAGGACCATACAGACCAGTTTTGTTTTACTCCCGCTATGTTTTCCGCTAGCTGCTGCTAAGGCGGAAATACGTCACGTCGACGTGCAGCTGGTGTACAGACATGCGCAGTAAACATATTTTCTGCCCTGTGTTCGGAATAAGGGTTTTCATGCACACCATTCGGATTAACAATCGGCATAACCCACCCCTCTCAATCGGAATGAAATTTTGATCCGAATGAGCGTGATCGGGTTAGAATATTCAGATTGCCATGTTTATATGAAGCACTTTTATTCCGATTAGGCTTTTAATCCGATTACTTGTGTCCATGTAAACATAGCCACTCACTGGAGTAATTAAAGGCCAAATGTCACGTAATTTTTTTTTCTAAATGACAACGAATTTAGATAAAATACACATAGCTTAAACCAAATATTCATACCGGAGACCATATCACCCACCTGTATTTACATAATTGCACAAAATACACCAGGTGAAGGCCCCACCTTGCTTGCTGGCTTGTGACAGCCAGTCCAGACCACGCCCATGTTTTTGACATCACCAGTTGTACCCTGGCTGCCCTGCCTATCCACATTCACACTTATCAACATTGGACAATCATGACGGAAAGTGACAGCGATTGTGAACAAATTAGTTTAGTTTTTTGTCTTTTTTTTTGTCTTTTTTTTTTGTCAGTGGTTCAGACAGTGACAGAGGCATAGAACCTTACAGGTTCGAGCCGTCCGAGACGGAATCAGATGCTTTGTCTGATGACAACAGTTCCACCGATGACAAGAGAGCAGAACCAGTGGAAAATGTCATTGAACTGGACATTAATCGCCTCCAGAATTGCGAAGCTGAAGGGGGTCTGTCGAGGGCGCCCCATAAATATTGATTTTTCGGAAGCCATTATTATAACAGTGGAGGAGAGCCGCTGCTGTCAAGAAATTGACCAGATCAATATGAAAATGGAGGCGCATACCTGTCAAGTGAGACGTTTTCGCCGTATTTTGGTGGGCGGAGTGGTGGTGGACACTTTTCTGGGAAATGTTTTAAATGTAGTTCGTGTTGTTATTGTCAAATATTTTAAGGAAAGTACGGGGAAAATGCAATTTTAGCAAAAACGGGCGTATTGCCATTTCTGTACGCCCAAAAGGAAAAATATACTGGAAAAAAAATTGAGTGTTTTGCGGAGCACGTCCTGTGTGTGATCAGCCACAGCTGGTGCTGGCAGATCGCTCAGCGTCAGCTATTCGCACTACCATGAGAAATGTGGAGTCACTCATTAGTTTAATTGTCTGGGCGGGCTGATCGCTCAGCTTGAGCTATTCTCACTACAATGAGAAGTCATTAGGACAATGGTTTAACACGTTGAGCTGTGCAGCTGTTGCGGAACAGACAGAGATCGCCTGACAAATACAGAATTCTGCTTTTTTTTTTTTTATTTGGCGCCGGACGCTGAGTTGTGTTGTTATTGTCAAATATCCATGAATCCTTAAAATATCTGACAATAACAACACGAGTTGCATTTGGGGCATTTCCCAGAGAGGTGTCCCTTGTTGCTCCGCCGTTCCTTATAGCCGCTTTTTACGGTGTTGAAGTACGGCGAAAACGTCTCACTTGACAGGTATGAAAACATTTCCCAGAGAAGTGTCCCTTATTACCCAGCTGTCCCTGATAGTCCCGTTTTAAGGTATGGGTGAAATATCCAATTTTTTCTTTCTTGTTGCTCACTTCAACCTTCCAGTCTCCATATAAACAATCAATTGAAATACCCCAAGCATCAAACTAGGGTACAATCGATTTCGTCACTTCCGCCTTCTTCCCCAGGCGATTCCAGGGGCCGTGTCAGGCCAAGCGCGGCAGTTTTAAATTAACGAATATTCCGTTGTTACTGAAGCATATGCACCAAGACCCGAACGGATCGGTTCCCTTTTATATCTAGTTTCAAGATATTTAAAGTACCCTGTTACGTGACATTTGGCCTTTAAGTTAAATTGGATAATTTCCCACGGCACACCTAACGAGCTCTCACGGCACACTAGTGTGCCGCGGCACATAGGTTGAAAATCACTGGGTTAGACCAACCCTGTACAATAGGATGGGCTTGTACGCAACCGTCTGATTGGCCAGTTTAACTCTGATGTGAACAGACCATCCACTAGTCACGTTAACTGTCCCCTAAAATGTACTATCAAAAGTGTGTGTGTGTGTGTGTGTGTGTGTGTGTGTGTGTGTGTGTGTGTGTGTGTGTGTTGGATTGGGTGTGTAACTAATGTAATAGACCTGACTAAAAGAAGTGAGAGAGAGAAGAAACAGGGCTCTATAGCTCTGCCTAATTCCTGTTTACCAGAGTTTAACACAACATAGTTGTTCATAAGAATGCAAACAGAATATGTATAGAATATGTGTAGAGCATAATGGGAGATTACCTACGGAATTATTATTTTGGCACTCTAACTTTTCATAACTCTTTCACTCCCCCCTTTGACATGATTTTATCATGTCAACCATACATGGTGTGAGAGACGCTAGCAGTTAGCAGATGGTGAATAAGGTAGGTCCCTATATTATGTGTCAACCCAGTCAGTCAACCCAAGATAGGCTTGCACCATTGGTTCTGATACTCTTTGCCTCCCCCCTTGTGGACACCCCAGCGTGGTGCAGCGATGTCTAAGAGGGCGTACCGAGGCAACACGTCCTTGTCTAGATGAACTGCAGTGACATAATTGTCCTTGTTCACCAAGTCCTGCACCCCCACCGAGGTCTCCTCCTGATCATCATGTGAATAGTTCTTTGTTCGGTGGAGTGGATCATATGGGGGTCATAAGGTCGAACAGGGTCAATCCACGAAGCCCACGAAACATTTTGTCCACCGGTTGACCTTTGCCAGGGCTCGCATCGTTCAGCTGCAGTCATCACACGGTTGCAACAGAGGTTTGACCTTCCTCTGTGTCCGCTTCCTGTATCCGCAGCTGTGGAGCACAGTCCCATCTCAAAGACACACACCGGTACCATCAGAAGCAAAACAACTGTGTGCCCACACTCTCAGAGGCACATCTTGTCCCATGAGGTCTATAGGACAGTTGGGTGGATGCAGCAGAGAGTAGACAACATCCAGTCTAGCCAGTGAACAGTTCAGTGATGCTATCCCAGGGATGCCACCCCCCAGTAGTTGGACAAAGGTGTTGATGACGCTCGAGCCCCTGTGCCCACCATAGCTTTCACTGTGAGGGGTAGCGTTGGAAAATGTCGTCTCCCCTGTGTGGCTGATCTGGCTCCACCCCGGATGCTGGAGGTGCGGTGGGTGCGCATGGGTACAATCCATCCTTCTTCTAGGGACTAAAGTTGTACAGTCACTAGCCCTACGACCTCTTTCTACGTTGCAGGCACATGTCGTGATGATCTGGTGCCCCCCCCCCCCCCCCCCCCGCATGCACCTTGCCTGGACTCTACACCTTGCTTGAGAGCTGATATAAAGGGCTCAGCCGGGACAGAATCAATAATGGCCTGAGGGATTGTCACCACAATGGCTGGAGCCTGTACTGTTTTATCCTTATTCACTACATCTATAGTTGACATTGTGCTGTTGTAAGTTATCTCCCATTAGCCTTGAGTGTGTGATTGTCAGCTATATGAAAGCTACAAGCAGTGGTGTGTTGTGATAAGTGAGCTGGGTAATGGGACCTATGTGTTCAGCAGTGGGTTTGTTATGATGAGTGAGCTGGGTGATGAGACCTATGTGTTGCAGTGTAAGTAAGTAGTAAACAAAATCGTTCACAGTTAGGAGACATCCTTATCCATGCTTGTTGTATTCAGGCCTGTAGAGCTTCTAACCTTCACAATTATCCTGACTACCTAACCGTAATTAGCATGATGGAAATAAATAATGCAGGAATATTATAAGTCTCACACCCCTACGTGTGTAGTGAGCTATGTATGATTCATGTATTACACAACATAACAAAAATAATTTTTTTGTAAGTTGTCTGTGTTTTTTCAACTGATTTAAGACAATTTTGCACCGCTGAATCCGAAAATGACATCCGTTTCTCTCAATCAGGTCAGGTTTTTATGTTAAGTTATAAGCAGCAGTTGTACAGGTGTACTGTAAATTGAATAGTAGACACTGATAAAGGTAAGTACATGTAAATTGAAAGTTACGTTATCATTGTTCAAAACTCAGAGAATTTCAAGAAATAAAAAAGAATTTTGCATCATATAAAGCGAAAATACCCGTACATGTAAACAAAAATATAAGAAAACATGTGGCCATAGTTCAAAAAGTTGACCTGATTGAGCAAAACCAATGTGATTTTTGGATTCAGCACATCAAAATTGTCCTAAATCAGCTAAAAAAAACTTAGACAATAAATTTGGTGTTGACCAGTGTTATCAGTAGCACCTTGTGTTTACAAATAATCCGTGATAGCGCAATGGTCTTCTTCATCATCATCCTCTGTCTTGGGGTCTTCAGCTCCTCCTCTGGACTCAGCAATTGGTTTCTATGAGGAGGTATGAGATGTGCAAGATTTGCTGATGACTACCACTGTGGAAAATTGCATTTGGAGGTTTAGCTCATTTATCAATATTGTCACGCCGCGCCATTCATCAGCGGCGCCACCTGCTCACGCACCTGCTACTCGTCAGCGGCGAAGGATAAAAGCCGCCTCGCCCTGAGCGTCGGCCTGAAGCCGTAGACTTCATTTCCTTTGTATGGACTTCTACCACATTCTCTTCAGCATCCTCATCTCCGGTAAGAAGTTCACTTACCTCATCTCTCCAGTCTGCTCCCCTGTGCACAGGTGGATTCCTCGGCGGCGGACAATCCCGTCCCTCGTCTCTCCTCGCTGCTGCACCGAGCCCTGCAGGTGGCTGTCTCCCGGGCTTCCATCCTTGAAGCGCCAGTCATCTGCCCAAACAAGTAAGCTTCTCTCCCTCGCCTATTCTCCTCCCGTGTTGGTGTGTGCTCATCACCCTGTGTCTGATTTCTCCCATAGGGTTGCCGGCTGAACGGTCTCCTGCCTCTGGGTCCGAAGCAGACGCCACCACCAACACATTAACATTCCGCAGACACGCACCCAAACATCCCTGTTGTTAATAAACAGTTTGAACTACTCTGAGCCTCTGTGTGTGCGTCTCCTGAGCCGAACGTTATGTCAGTACGGCTTCAGCAGAGCGGCTCGGCGGACGGCGGGCTCGCACACCGGTTTACCATCCTCGAGGCTCGGGTGGATCAGATTGTTTATCAGCAACAGGTGGTTCTTCATCAATTATTAGAACTGACTAACCGATTGAACCGCTTGGACCCCCAACAGCCGTTCCTCCCGACTCACCAGGGTGGCGCGGCTCCTGCTGTTCCAGCGGCCGTCCAGCCGGCTCCAGTGGCACCGGTTCGGCTCACGCCGATTCCGACCCCCGCCCGCTTTAGCGGTAAGCTCGGCGGAGCGCGGGGGTTTATTATGCAGTGTGAGTCCGTGTTCCACCGTGTGCCCGGAGATTTTCCCTCGGATCACAGCCGAATTGGTTACATAGGGAATCTTCTGGAGGGGCGTGCGTTAACCTGGACCTACGCCGTAATGGCGAGGCCCAGTTATGCCACCCTCACCTATGACCAATTCGTGAGGCGCTTTCTGGAGGTCTTTGACCACTCACAAACCGAAACGGTCCAGGTCGATCGGCTTCTCGCTCTCCAGCAGGGAAGCCGGTCGGCAGCGGACCACTCGGTCGACTTCCGGGTAGCGGCGGAGGAATTGGGCTGGGAGGAACGCTCCCTCTGTGGCCTGTTCCTCCGCAGCCTCAATAGTGATCTGAGGGATGAACTGGCTGGTCGGGATATCCCTGGGACGCTAGCGGAGCTGACATCCTTAGCGATAAGTTTGGATAACAGGCTGCGCGAGCGCTCCTCGGGGCGGAGGTCTTCTTCTTCTCGCCCTCGTGGAGCCTCGCCGCACCTGTTCCAAGCTCGCCCCCTGGCGGCGCCGCCAGCATCGCGCCCCGAGGAGTCGGAGCCGATGGTGACGGGCTGGACTAAACTTTCCCCTGTGGAGAAACAACGCCGCCGTGAGTTGGGCCTCTGCATGTATTGCGGAGGCGACCAACACACCGTGGAGCGTTGTCCACGGAAAGCCAGTCGGTGGGGTCCGCGAGTCACTGTTGGAAGCCTCGCGGATGTCAATCGGTTAGGATCACCTTCTCAATTGAAGCTGCCCATCCGTTTCTGCCATAACCCTACTGGGCACCTCACCCACGCACTGGTGGATTCGGGCGCAGAAGGCAGCTTCATTTCACAAAGCCTGGCAACCCGATTGGGCATCCGCTGCCAGGCACTCAACACTCCCATCTCCCTAATCCACCTCTCCCGTGCCACCCTCGGGAGAGTGACACATCAAACTGTTCCCCTACCGGTCATCATCTCGGGAAACCACCGGGAGGAAATGACCTTTTACGTCCTTCCCAACTCTGTGTCGCCCGTCATCCTGGGGTATCCCTGGCTCCGCCTTCACAATCCGGTCCTGGATTGGAAATCAGCTGGGATCTCGGCATGGAGTACGTTCTGTATGGGCACCTGCCTTCAGTCCGCTGCCTGCTCTCCGTCCGCTCCTCCCCCTGCTACGGACGCTGCACCCCCGGACCTGTCTCTGGTGCCCCCAGAATTTCACGACCTGGGTATAGTGTTCAGCAAAGCGAAAGCTATGTCTCTTCCCCCTCATCGGCCCTATGACTGCGCCATCAACCTCCGCCAGGGGGCTCCCTTACCCTCTGGTCGCCTTTACAGCCTGTCTGCGCCGGAGAAGGAGACGATGAACGCCTACCTGAAGGAATCATTGAGTGCTGGGATTATCCGCCCATCATCGTCACCCGTGGGGGCAGGGTTCTTCTTCGTGGGGAAAAAGGATGGGTCCCTCCGCCCTTGTATCGACTACCGGGCCCTCAACAATATCACGGAGAGGGACCGTTACACCCTGCCTCTCATGGACACTGCCTTCCACTCCCTCCAGGGGGCGACCTGGTTCACCAAGCTGGACCTACGCAGCGCTTACCACCTCGTCCGGATCCGGGAGGGAGATGAGTGGAAAACGGCCTTCCGTACCCCGAACGGCCACTTTGAATATCTGGTGATGCCGTTCGGGTTGACCAACGCTCCTGCAGTCTTCCAGCGCCTCATTAATGACGTCCTCCGGGACTTCATTGGCCTTTTCGTGTTCGTCTACCTGGACGATATTCTCATCTTCTCCAAGTCCAGGGATGAGCACCAGGTCCACGTGAGGCGGGTCCTCCAAAGGCTGCTGGAGAATCGTCTGTACGTTAAGGCGGAAAAGTGTGAATTTTACGCCAGGAGTACATCCTTCCTGGGGTTCATCATCGCCCACGATAAGGTGCTCCCCGACCCAGAGAAGGTAAAGGCGGTGGTGGAATGGCCCACACCTGCATCTCGGAAACAGGTGCAGCAATTTGTTGGCTTCGCCAATTTCTACCGCCGCTTTGTCCCCAACTTCAGTGCCATCGTGGGACCACTGACCCGCCTCACGTCCCCGAAGGTCCCGTTCCGGTGGACCGAAGAGGTCGCTGCCGCCTTTGAGGCGCTGAAGGCGGAATTCTCCTCCTCCCGGGTCCTTCGCCAGGTCGACCCCGCGCTGCAGTGCATTGTAGAGGTAGACGCCTCGGACACGGGAGTGGGAGCAGTGCTGTCCCAGCGGTCACCGGACGATGGCGCCAAGCGACCGTGCGCCTTCTTCTCCCGGCGCTTGTCCCCGGCGGAGAGAAACTACGATGTGGGGGACAGAGAGCTCTTGGCCATCAAGCTCGCCCTGCAGGAGTGGCGCCACTGGTTGGAGGGGGCAAGCCTGCCGTTTGTGGTCCTCACGGACCACAAGAACCTGGAATACTTACGGTCTGCCAAGCGCCTGAACGCCCGCCAGACGCGCTGGTCTCTGTTCTTCGCCAGGTTCCAATTTTCCATCACCTTCAGGCCTGGCTCTAAGAACGTCCTGCCTGACGCCCTCTCCAGGCAGTTCGCCCCCGTGGAGTCGGAGGAGGCGCCCCACTCCATCCTGCCCAGGTCGTGCGTCGTGGGAGCCATCTCGTGGGACATTGAGAGCAAGGTCCGGAAGGCACAGGAGGTGGAACCTGACCCTGGCGGCGGACCGGAGGGGAGGCTGTTCGTGCCATCCGCGGTCCGAGGAGAGGTCATCCACTGGCTCCACACCTCCAAGCTCACCTGTCACCCTGGCACCTCCCGGATGATAGATCTCCTCCAACGGTCCTTTTGGTGGCCAGGCCTGCGGAGGGATGCAGCCCGCTACGCCCGGGCTTGCCCAATCTGTGCCACCTGCAAGTCGGGAAATGCCCCTCCAGCGGGTCTGCTCCAGCCCCTGCCCGTCCCTGGCAGGCCCTGGTCGCACATCGCTCTGGATTTCGTCACCGGACTCCCCATCTCCAACTCCTATGACACCATCCTGACCATCGTGGACCGCTTCTCCAAGGCCGTGCACTTCGTCCCCCTGCGAGGCCTCCCTACTGCCCTGGAGACGGCGGACCTCCTCGTCCAACACGTGGTCAGGCTGCATGGGATTCCGGTGGACGTGGTCTCGGACCGGGGCCCCCAGTTTTCATCTGAGGTTTGGAGGTCTTTCTGCAACGCCATCGGAGCCAAGGTGAGCCTCTCCTCCGGCCATCACCCCCAATCCAACGGGCAGTGTGAGAGGACCAACCAGGAGCTGGAGGCTGCGCTCCGCTGTGTGTCCAGATCCAAACCCGCGTCCTGGAGCAACCATCTTGCCTGGGTTGAATATGCCCACAACACCGCTCGCTCTTCTGCTACAGGGATGTCCCCCTTCAAAGCGTCCCTGGGTTACGACCCCCCGCTGTTTCCGGAGCAGGAGAGTGAGGTAACTGTCCCGTCAGTTAGGGCCCATCTCAGGCAGTTCCGCTCCACCTGGGCTGCCGCGCGCCATGCGCTATTGCGCACAGCGGAGCGCAACAGGACTGTGGCGGACCGGCGTAGGAGACCTGCCCCGGCGTACAGAGTTGGGCAGCTTGTTTACATTTCCACCCAGGACGTCACTCTAAAAGGCGAGAGGAGAAAGCTGGCACAGCGCTTCATGGGTCCCTACCCCATCACCCGGATCATCAACCCGGTGGCTGTGCGCGTGGCTATTCCCCCCTCCCTCCGCATTCATCCTACTTTCCACGTGTCGAAGGTGAAACTGGCGGTTACTGACCCCCTTTGCCCTCCTCCTGCAGCGCAACCCGCGCCCCGGATGATTGGTGGCCATCCGGCCTGGTCCGCCTCCTCCATCCTGGACTCCCGGCGCCGGGGTCGTGGATTGCAATACTTGGTGGACTGGGAGGGCTATGGGCCCGAGCATCGACAGTGGGTGCCCCCGTCGTTTGTGTTGGACCCATCGCTCATCGCGGACTTCCACCGAGCGCACCCGGATAAGCCATCGCCAGGAGGCGCTGCTAGAGGGGGGAGTACTGTCACGCCGCGCCATTCATCAGCGGCGCCACCTGCTCACGCACCTGCTACTCGTCAGCGGCGAAGGATAAAAGCCGCCTCGCCCTGAGCGTCGGCCTGAAGCCGTAGACTTCATTTCCTTTGTATGGACTTCTACCACATTCTCTTCAGCATCCTCATCTCCGGTAAGAAGTTCACTTACCTCATCTCTCCAGTCTGCTCCCCTGTGCACAGGTGGATTCCTCGGCGGCGGACAATCCCGTCCCTCGTCTCTCCTCGCTGCTGCACCGAGCCCTGCAGGTGGCTGTCTCCCGGGCTTCCATCCTTGAAGCGCCAGTCATCTGCCCAAACAAGTAAGCTTCTCTCCCTCGCCTATTCTCCTCCCGTGTTGGTGTGTGCTCATCACCCTGTGTCTGATTTCTCCCATAGGGTTGCCGGCTGAACGGTCTCCTGCCTCTGGGTCCGAAGCAGACGCCACCACCAACACATTAACATTCCGCAGACACGCACCCAAACATCCCTGTTGTTAATAAACAGTTTGAACTACTCTGAGCCTCTGTGTGTGCGTCTCCTGAGCCGAACGTTATGTCAAATATATGTGATCCTGGCATACAATGAGCATAAGGAGTTAGAGCTTTGTTAATTCCTGCAGGCCCTGCATCATCAGGGTGTTTCCTAAAGGACTAATGACGCTATGACATCTGCTGCTTTTGGTTTTATGACCTGGTTAACACCTTTCTGGGCTTCTGAATATATGGTCTATAGCACAGATGTCAAACTCATTCCATGGAGTGCCAAGACCCTCCACCCAGTGTCTTCAGCGGGTGATTTCACTGAATTTCTTCCCACTGATAGTCGATCAGTGAAAACATCTGCTGAAGACACTGGGAGGAAGTAAAACATGCAGGGTCTTGGCCCTCCATGGAATGAGTTTGACACCCCTGGTCTATAGTGTTGTACTCTGCTCCTTTTATTAGATCTACATCTGTTCAACCTTTTGCCATAACAAATTTAGAATTTGCTTCAAATTTTTCTCATCCCCTCGTTTGTCAATGCTAAGATTGGTCATGCAGGAGATTTCTGGGCGTCAGTGTGCGCAGCCTTTTGTGCTGTGGTTACCCATTTAAGAGACAATGCGTATGTTTCTAATCTAGGAGAATATTCTATCTTAAAGTCAGGTGCTGGTTTTCCATGGATGGCTATATTCCCCAGTAGAGGTGACAAAATGTCCAACATTTTCCAATCCATGTGTTTGGGTCTAACCAGCGGGATGTGTGGAACCCCCCCCATAGGTTGAAATGTCTCTTATCCTCTTCAATTAGGACAGTGGATGCTTCCACACATTTCCTTGTTTACCAGTCCAAGTTTTATGACCAGTCTAGAGGATGGATTTGCAAATAATGGTTGTTCATAATTTGGATCAGATCCATTCAATTGCCTATAGTACGTGTGGTACAATGCCACTTTTGCAGAATTTAACTGTTGCTTTTTCTGACTTGAAAAGTCCTGTATGTCATTACCCGGAATTACTACTTTATATGCACCTGCACCATATGAATTTAATCAAAGTACCTTGAACCTCAGTGTCAGGTAAATGGAAGATGTCTGTCTTTTTTTTTAATTTAATTTTTGCTAATTTTCTGTATATGTGTAGAAGTGAGTCTTCTTATCTGTTCTTGTTTTAAGCATGCAGTCCAGTTTTTCCATGGTGGGTGTGTACTATGGGCGCCTCCCTCTCAGCCAGCTGCCGGTTTTGCCATCACTCAGTTTCCATTGTGGGGCGTGCTCCCTCCTCCTCATTGCCGTCCTCCCCCTCCTCCTTTGGGCTTCCTTTCATAAAAGAAACAGATTCATGGGGAGCCTCAGGCTACCCGTGTGTCAGCTATTCCATATATAAGTGCGGGTTTTTCCTTCAAATTTTATTTTCCTATCTAGATTTTCAACTTTGGGTCAAGGAAGGAACTGATTCAAAGCCTTTATTTAATTTTTTATCATATTTTTGCACCTCCATCTTACGAATTTGTACTTGATTTACATTTACATGTTCATACCTTATACCAAGTTTGTGAATACCCCCAACCCTCGTTTTAAAAAAAAAAATGCCTACTGTAAATCTCTTACTTTAACAATGTGATTAGATTTCAACAATTTTGTAAAGTATAAGCAATACTTTTCACTAGCTTTTCTTGAACTCTTGGCTGCACTGCCCTCACAGTTTTTAGTGATACTGCCAAGTTTGGTCCAGATCCATAAAGTTTTAGGAAATGTGCAAAAATACAGATAGGAGGGTCTGAGAATCTCCAAATATGTATCGACCCTTGAGTATAAAAGAGCCCTAAACCTGCATCCTTTCTCTTGGCCAGCAGGTGGTGAGTTTTCTTGTAGCAAAAGGTCAGACTGCCTGATATTGTGTGGAAATCTGACCTTTCAAGCATCAAGAATTTTCCAGATTTTGTGTCATGCGGTGGCCCTCGCGAGCCACCATAAGACGCCAAAAGTCACCGGTGAAGTTTTCACAGTTGTTTATTAATGAACAAACACACGAAATGATGAGCCACGGTGGGCTAAAACATACAACACCACACTCAGATGATCACAAGGTAATAACAAGGCACACTTACGGTCAAAACCCAGGAATGGTCGATACGTCAGACCATGGAGGAATAATTGACGTCTGAGCCAAGGAACGCTTGTTCACCATCTGGCAAAGAATAATCGTTGACAAATTGTTGACGAGACTGCCGCATTATTCTGCTCCCAGAGCCCAGTTAAATACAGAGCTGCTGATGAGCCGAAAATGCAGCACAGCTGTCAGGCTTGACGGCAGGAAGCCCCTCCAAGCACTGTCACAATAAAGGCTCGGGGAGCCAGAGGGTAAACACTGCTGTCAAACCTGGTAAAGACGATGCATGGCTCACGCGCGGACGAGATCGGCGCACGAACCATGACATTTTGGTCTTAATTGTAAGCCTTCTTTTTATTAAATTTTTCTTAGATGGAACATGGGTGGGCAATATAAGCTGCTGCTTCAGCCATCACCCTTTTCGGATAACTTAAAAAAATTAAATTGTATAATCAGAGGAGTTATTGTTTAATTCGACCTTGTTGGATTTTTTCCTTGATATATTGTTCTGTTCCTTTCTTTTAATCTAATCTATCTGAAAAATAAAGATTTATTCATATTTATATGCTCTTTATGTAGCTACTCAATAATTTGCATAAATGGTATCATTGTGGGACACATATGTGGGTTTCATATGCACAAATGTATATCACCTTATGCTTCATATGTATATCACTGTATGCTTACTATATGCTGCACGTCTCAGATGAACAAAGGACTGAGCCTCCTCGGAGATAACAGGAGGATGTGAAATGTGGTCTATGGTGTGCAAAGAGATGGCCGCGGGGGATTTCCTGGCTGCCAGTGACTTTGGTGTGGGGGTGATAAGATCTGAAAGGGGTGCATTGTTACTGGGGATTAAATGCATTGTGACTGGAGCTCTGAAGCTCCTGGGGTATAAAAAAGGGATGAAGGTCTGGTTTCTTCCTCTTTCTGTATTGTTGATGTTGGAGAATGTGAATAAACCTGACTCGTGAGATAAACTCTGCCTCGTCCTTTCACATTTCCACATCATTTTCGATGAGAAAGCACACTGACCTCTCAGCTGTAAGGCTGAGGACATTGTCTGTAAGGCTGAGAACATTGTGATCAATTATCTTAGTTTTACTGTTAGATTCCTAATTTAAGACTTCAACACAGCAAACTTTAACTGACCCAGTACTTTTCTATCCGTGCCTGTCCCACTCTCCCCCTTTTGAAACAGAACGGCATTAACAAAGCCGTTCTTTTTCAACATCCAAATGGGGACCATGGTAGGGAAGGATACCCATTATGTTGCTAATTGGGGGACCCCCTGGGTGCCTTTGTGAGTGTTGTGGGCAGTATTGAGCCCAGTGGCCAAATTGCTGACATAGGAAGCATTGGTCCTGTGGGGGTCTCTGTCTCTATTATTAAACTTCTGACCATCTCCTGTGGCCCTGCAGCTGATACTGATAGGGCAGATTAGGTGGGAGTCTGGGTAGGGTCCATATTGTTTTAATGTGAGGTCCTGGGGTGCATAAACAGAGTTTGGCGGGGCATGGGTATGGCTTTTTCTAAAAATACTTCAGTTTGCTCAGTATGTGATTTTAGCACCTCTCTGATAGGGCTTTTAGTAAATGAGACTGCTGGTCATTTATTTTGAGATGTGATTTTAGCGGTAGTTTTAGGCACTAGTTATGCAATCCTCAATTCTCATGAACACATGCTGACTACAGCTGATTCACGAATACTGTTTATGCACGCTTAGAGAACATATGAGTAGTTTGCGGAATCTGGAATGGTTTGTTAGCACCAATACAGCTTCCTGGCAAAATATATATGGCTTACACAGGCTAACACTTAAATGTTCATGAATGAGATTCAATATTTGAGATGCTGTCCGAAGGTAAATGGAAAGCAACAATATAATTTATTGTACTTACGTGTGCTCAGTTGATCCTCTTTGACCCATCTTTCGATGTCCCTTTGTTTTGCATTCTTTTACTGTTGTTGCGGGGGGAGGAGGGGGTCGCTAGGTGATGGCGTGGAGGGGGAGGGTGGACGCAGCCAATTCCAGGGGGCCTGAAGAGGGTCTCACACGGTCGCTGGGGGAGGGATGGTCCACAACCACCACCATCATCTCAGATTAATAGAGAAACAGACAAATTGTTAAACAGCGTGTTTTTGTCTTTTTACGTTTTATCGCATTTATTGGTTATTTTGCTTTTGTTCTCACTGTTGCAGCATAAGTCTCTTATTCTTACGTTTTTCTTTCCTTCTTCCAATCGTTTCTCCATATTTTCTCTTGTGTCTTGCACAAAACTTTAACAATTCATCAGCTTTCAATTTTTCTCTAAAACCAAATTTCCCTTTCCATTTTCTGTCCACTCTCACTTCCACAATGTTAATCTCCACAGCAAAAAACTCCTATTTATTTATTTTTATTCATTCATTTTTCTTTCTTTCAAAGGTCTTTTTATTATTATTAATTGAAGTATCAATACAATACAAAGTATTAGAAATTTTCATTTTTGTTTCAAC
Source organism: Pholidichthys leucotaenia (assembly GCA_020510985.1). NCBI lineage: Eukaryota > Metazoa > Chordata > Actinopteri > Cichliformes > Pholidichthyidae > Pholidichthys > Pholidichthys leucotaenia. The sequence continues at coordinate 368,352,337 of CM035840.1, forward strand.
CAAACAGTGAAAAACTAGAACTTAAAGCCAACAAATGTAAATGCTTCAAAGCACAAAAACCTTTAAATAAATAATAAAAAAAAAAAAAAAATACAAAGAAAAATTATGTGTGTGTAGTGGGGGTGGGGTAAAGGGAATATGAGCTACTCAGAAACTATAATCGTGGGTCTTTCAAAGAAATCAAGAAACAGGCGCCATAATTTATAGAATTTGTTTTCAGAGCCACAGACTGTATATCTGATTTTTTCTAAATCCAAACAGGACATTATATCTTTTATCCACTGTAAATGTGAAGGGGGCGAAGAGCCTTTCCACTTCAGTAATACAGCACGTCTGGCCAATAATAATGAAAATTTGAATACTTTTAATTTGGAACTTGGCAAGACAAGTTCTGGAGCCACACCAAAAATGGCGCATAATGGATCAGGTTTAATTTGATATTGCAGGACTTCAGACATAGTGATAAAAACAGAATGCCAAAAATTCATCAATGCAGGGCAGGACCAATACATGTGAAGCAAAGTGCCAGGAGCGCTACCACACTTTTCACAAGTTGGGTCTATACCCGAGTAAATACGTGCTAACTTAACCTTGGACAGGTGCATCCGGTGTACAATCTTAAATTGAATACGAGCGTGACGAGCACACATTGATACAGTGTGAACCTGGCCAAGAATAGAGTCCCACAGTTCATCAGTAAAAGTAAAATTAAGATCTTGTTCCCAGTTCAATTTGATAGCGGCCAGAGAAGAAGATTGTAAATTTGAAATTAAATTATATAAAACTGACATTACCCCCTTAGAAGTTGGTTTAACTAATAAAAAATCATCTAGAGGATTATCAGAAGGTTTTTGAGGGAATTGTTTTGTCATGGTTTGCACATAATGTCTGACCTGGAGGAAGCGGAAAAAGTGTGTAGAAGTGATGTCGAATTTGGTGGAAAGTTGAGAAAAACTTGCAAATTGACCATCAAAATATAAATCCGCAAAAGATTTTAAACCTTTTCTGTGCCATATATGAAATGCACTATCAATAGTTGATGGGGTAAATAAATGATTTGCGGCAATTGGACTTCTAATGGAAAAAAACTGAAGACCGAAATTTTTCCTGAATTGAGACCAAATTCTAAGAGACTGACGAACTACTTTATTATTACCCAGTGTAGACAAAGCAAGGGGAAGTGGTGAACCTAAAATTGCCGGTAGGGAAGTTTGATTGTCCACATGTGACTCCATAAGGATCCAAATAGGTGATTTGGGTTCCAGATAAAAATGTTTCCAATATAACATGCACCTGATATTTGCTGCCCAGTAGTAATATTGAAAGTTAGGCAGAGCCATGCCACCTACTGATTTGGGTCTTTGAAGAAAAACTTTCCTCAATCTCGGATGTTTACCATTCCAAATAAATGAGGTAATCAGAGAGTCCAAAGACTTAAAAAAGGATTTAGGAATAAAAATGGGGAGACATTGAAACAAATATAAAAACTTTGGAAGTAACATCATTTTTACAGAATTGATTCTGCCAATTAAAGACAAGGATAATGGGGACCATTTGGAAAGTATTAACTTGCACTGGTCAAGTAAGGGGAGAAAATTATTTTTAAACAAGTAATTAAATTGTTTAGTGACACATATCCCAAGATAATTAAAATGATCAATAACAACCTTGAAAGGAAAATTTTCAAAATCCTGAACTTGAATCTTTTCATTAATCAGAAACAGTTCACTCTTATTAAGATTAATTTTATAACCAGAAAACCTACTAAAACTATCCAAAATATTAAGTATAGCGGGTAATGAAGTAAGTGGGTTGGAGAGAAATAATAAAAGATCATCAGCATAGAGTGAAACCCTATGCTCAATGCCACCCCTACGAATGCCTAGAAAGTCCCGGCTCCCACGGATTGCAATAGCTAACGGCTCAACTGCCAAGGCAAAGAGCAACGGGCTCAAAGGACAGCCTTGCCTCGTACCACGGTAAAGTCTAAAATTGTCAGAATAGCGACAATTAGTTAACACTGAAGCTAAAGGACTAGCATAGAGAAGTTTAATCCAGGAACAGAAGGAAGGACCAAAACCGAACCTCTCCAAAGTAAAAAACAAATACTCCCACTCAACCCTATCGAATGCCTTTTCAGCGTCCAAACTAATAAGACATTCAGGTATGTTGTGGTGAGGAGTATAAATAATATTAAACAACCGCCGCAAGTTAAAAAAAGAATGGCGATTTTTAATGAAACCGGTTTGGTCCTGTGAAATTATAAAAGGAAGAATCTTTTCCAACCTTGAAGCTAACAACTTTGACAAAATTTTAACATCGGTATTTAACAAGGAAATAGGCCTGTAAGAAGCACAATCAACAGGATCCTTATCCTTTTTTAAGCAACACAGTGATACAGGCCTGATAGCATGAAGGAGGAACTGTACCAGAGTCAAGCGACTCTGTAAAAACTTGACAAAGGAAAGGGGCGAGGTCATCAGAGAATTTTTTGAAAAAATCAGCGGAAAACCCATCAGGTCCTGGAGATTTTCCTGATTGCATGGATGATATTGCCAGCTGAATTTCTTCTTTTGTGATGGGAGCTTCTAAAATTTGCCGAGATTCTGAAGAAATCGAAGGAATATCAATAGAATCAAAAAAAAATTCCAAATCCTTTAAGTTTGTTGTATATTCTGAGGTATATAATTTGGAATAAAATGACCTGAAAATATCATTAATCGCTTGTTGGTCAGATGTCACCTCTCCTTTATCTGTCCTAACTCCAGTAATAATTTGCTTAGCTCTAATACCACGTAGTTGATTAGCTAGAAGTTTACTGGTTTTTTCGCCATGTTCATAAAATTCACTCTTGTTCCTTATTAAACAACCTTCAATTTGTCGAGTAGAAAGTAAATTAAATTTAGTTTGTAATGTCATACGTTCCTTGTACAGAGCGGGTGATGGAGATTGAGCATATTGTCTGTCAATGTCCAGGATTTGATCTAAAATAACCTTCTGTTCCTGTATTAAGGATCGTCTTTTAAATGCTGCCAATGAAATAAATTCCCCCCTAAGAAATGCCTTCATGGCCTCCCATATCGTTTTATTTGACATACCAGGAGTTTTATTTTCTTTCAAAAAAAAATTAATTTTAGAAGAAATATTCGCAACCAATTTTTCATCTGTAAGTAATAATGGATCCAATCTCCAATGCTTTCTCATGGAGTCACATCCATGGAGGATCATTTTAAGTACAAGAGGGGCATGATCAGAAACCGAGATGCTATCATAACTGCAAGAGCAAAGGTTATTAATTAATAAATTGTCAACAAAAAAATAATCTATTCTGGTATAAGTATGGTGTACGTGAGAGAAAAAAGAATAGTCCCTGCCGTTAGGATGTAAAAAACGCCAAGGATCTGTAAGGCTATATTCCTCAAGAAAAGACTTAACATAAGTTGCAGATTTATTAAGACTAGCAGGTTTTGAAGATGAGCGATCTAAGATCGGATCCATATACAAATTAAAGTCACCCCCAAGAACTAGAGAATGAGTATTTAAATCTAGAAGTTGCAAAAAAAGGTTGCGAAAAAAGTGCACATCATCAAAATTCGGTGCATACAGATTAGCCAAAGTGACATGTTTATCGCCAAGTTTACCTGATACTATTACAAATCGTCCATTTTTATCTGATACAACATTAGAGGGAATAAATGGGATATTTCGATCAATAAGAATAGCAGCGCCCCTGGCCTTAGCTTTAAAATTTGAATGAAAAAATTGTCCTGACCAACATTTTGACAAACGCAAGTGGTCGGAATCCTGCAAATGGGTTTCCTGCAAAAACAATACCCCAGGCTTAAATTGCTTTAGACGTGACATGACTCTCTTTCGTTTAATTGGATGGTTCAACCCCTTCACATTCCAGCTTACCAAAGTAAGATTACTATTCATTCAAAGAGTAAAATTTATATATTATGTTGTGTAGCCCAAAGAAGAATAAAGTGAGGTACGGGTAAAAAAAAAAAAAAAAAAGGAAGGGGTAAGGGGGGTGTAAATAAAACCATAACAAAAAAACAAAACAAAAAAAAATAAATAAAAAAAATAAAAATTAAAAAAAAAAAAAAATCCAACAACCAAACCTATAACAACACTCCAGCAGGTTGCAAAAAAACAGCAACCGCTCCATCTCCAGCTCTATTTTCATCCTAACAGAATGCTCCCATACAACTGGCTTCAATCCTGCATAATATGAACGTTTTACCCTAAAAAAAAAAATAAATAAATAAGATAAAATTAAAAAAAAGAATTAAGTAAACAACAACGTATAGGGAGCCAATTTTACCTTGTTTTTAAACATCTGAAAATGCATCAATGTCCAGTCAGTGCAGCTTCAATGAAGTAACAAGCAGCCCAGCGCGGCAGCTGGTCAACCCAGAAATGTCCAGTTCAAGGCGAAAATTGCTGGTTTCTCTCCATAGTTTGCATGAAGCGGGTGGCCTCTGAGACGGACGCCAGCCACTGGTTTTTGCCGTCTGGAAGAGTTATCCGGAGCCTGGCGGGGAAAAGAAGAGAAGGACGAAAACCTCTCTTGTACAACTCGGACATAACCTCCTTATATTCGGCTCGTTGCTTCTGAACGTCGGCGTTATAATCCTCGTAGAACTGAAGTTTATGCCCACGATATTCCAAAGTCCCACGGCGTCTCCGCGCTTCTCTCATCACCAAGTCTTTGGTCCGAAACCAGTGGAAACAAATAATGACAGCGCGCGGCTTCCCATTCGGACTCGGCTTGGACATGAGGCTGCGGTGGGCTCTATCCAGCTCTGGGGGAGATGGCAAAGTTTGTGCGCCAAAGACGTCCACCAACAGCCGAGAAAAAAATTCAGATGGCCGTGGACCCACATCAAAGGACTCCGGCAGACCCACCAGATGAATATTCAGCCTCCTGCTTCTTCCCTCCAGGTCAGAAAGTTTATTTTTCAAAAGTTTGTTCTCCTCCTGTATTGACTCGCATGTAACTTCAAGCGCCGCTAGGCGCTGGCTGACGTCCTCCGCGTTGTTTTCAAGGTCGCCAATGCGTTGCTCCTGGTTCGCCACATCTGCTTGAATTTTGTCCAGCTTACCATTAATAAGTTCAAATGAAGCTTTGAAGTCAGCAGCTATGGACATTCTGTGTTGCTCTAGCAAGGCAACAAGTGCAGGGTTAAGGCTGATACTAGCATCCTCAGCTAAGCTGGTGTTAATATTGTTCCCTGCTGCCTCCTTTTCAGTCTGCTTTCTTGTTTTGGACATATTTCAAAACAGATTCTGCACGTATTAAATGTCCAAAACATTAACAGCTTACAGCAAAATAGGGTTTAAAAAGTAAAGAAAAAAAAATATAGCAGGAGCCAGCAACGCACACACCTACTCCATTGCCAGCACACCTGAAGCCAATCCCCATTCATTTTTATTTTATTTTATTTCTTCATTTATTTATTTCTTCATTTATTTATTTACTCCAATTTGCAATTTTCCTTATTTCGTCATTTAAATTACCTCACCTTTATACAGTATATTGTCCACCTAGGATTTTTCTACACTTATTGAGGAATAAATCTCCTTAATCTCCCCTCTGCCCAAATTAAAGTTGAGCCTTTTCTCTCCAGCTGAATGGGCATGCTTTTGCCTCACTACATCAAACCCGCATAGGCGGGCGTGGGAGGACTTTTTTTTTTTGCCATGCACGCACTTAAAGCTTTCCTTTCAGCCAGAGAGATAAGGTTCCAAATTTATTAGGAAGATTTGAAGCTCTATTTGGCAGTAGTTTTATGAAAGAGTGTACTTCCTACATTTGGCCACACGATGGAGGCTCTGTGCCACAGCTTGAAGGCAGTTCAAGATGGCGTTTACCTGCATATGCACACTGAATGCCACGTGGCCGCCTCTGCCATGTGCAATTGTGAACACGCAAGATGGCCCCGGAGCCTATTGTCCACAAACCACGACTTGTTCTTCAAAGAAACTGGAGCACTGCCTCCTTTATTTCAGCTGTAAACATGCCAGAATAACCTTACAATTTTAATTTAGTGCTCCATTTTACTACTGTTACCTCAAATGATCTCCTCTCAGTAACCTGTTTTAAACAATCTCAACTCCGCTCAGGAGTGGGGGCGAATTACCTCCCTCCTTTGTGGAAAAAGACACACCTGTGGTCTATATTAACCATATATTCCATAACTACATATGTTAGAGCAAGTGGAAATGTTTGGGATTACATATGTAAGGAACTTCACACCTCTGAAAGGACAAAGGAATCTCACCCGCCGAGTGAAGAACAAAGACGTTCCCGGACGTGGCGGGGGAAACCGGACGAGCCACCCTCACCCCCCAAGGCGAGGAGAAAGATTACCATCACCTCCCAAGATGAGGAGAGGAAATACCAAGACAATGGGGGGATTAAGATAATGAGGGATGTCAGCCTTTGTTATGCATGTCTTTTGTTGTGTGCTTGTATTTAACCAGCGAGTCGGCGAGATTCTGTCTCTTTCCCCTTCTGCTGCTCTCTGCACCAGATGAGACTTGATAGAAGAGCTGAACATTAAAACTTTGTTTATAAACCAAATCGCCTCTTCATTGCCCAGCTCCTCTACACACCCACCTTTGTTCCCCACACGGCCCAAAGAGCGCCGTTAGTTAAATCATGCTATGGGAAAAGGTTAATAGATATTCCCAACCCTGTTATTTGTCAAACCACACATTTAACCCCTAAAGACACAGAATTAACAGACATCAGTTTGCACACTGTAGACATTACAAGCAGTAACTATTTTTATTATTATGGACAGTCGCTCACTAAGGAATGGTTAAGAGATTCTTGCACTGTACCTTAAATTATTAATAAAAGGTTGTTTTTTTTTTTCCTCAGTACCGGCATCAGGCTAGCCCTGGTTCCCTTATTTGAGGAGATGAACACAGTTGATTCCGCTGTTCCCTAAGTCTCGTTATTTCGGAACAGACTGCATCCGAAATACTTCACCCACATGGCATCATTCCTTAACAGCATCGGGTTGGACAGTTAACCCCCCCCCCCCCCCCGGCATCAGGCTAATCCTGGCTATTTTTAATTTGGAAGACGGGCACGGCCGTTGCCCCTAAATCTTATTAAGTTTTGGGTACATACGGCATCCAAGAACCTCACCGATCTATCCAACTTTACACAGATGGCACTTTCACTGAGGCCTCGGCAGGTCTCCCAGTGCAAGCGGTACCATGTCTTAACCCTTTGAGTGTGAGAATTTGAGTGCCCCTAGTGGCAGAGCGCGGCACTGCGCCTGCCTTCTCACTCTGGCTTTGTCTAAAAGTAAGTGAGAAATTTCTGGGGGGGGGGGGTTAAATGTACTGATTTCTTGTTCATATACTTTGAAGATAAGATGATGAGGTACTGCTAGAGAAAAAAATGGTGTCAAAAGACTGAACCATTTTTTGTGTAAATAGGTCCAAAGTCCAGTTTTGACTGAGTTATGGAATGAGGTGCCATGACATTATGCAAATTAGATGCATACATTTATTCCTATCTGAAATGTTGGATCATATTTTACATCTTTCTAATTGACAGTAAGTCAATATCTCTTACCACTTTCAAGTTATAGCCTTGGAAATCTGAACTATTTTAATGACAAAAAATATTTACCACTCTTGACCACTAGGGGGTATGTCGCAGTTCTGCACCATACATATGCAAAGGGTTAAAGCTCAGTGCTATACTGATTTAGACGATTGTGGCTTTGCTCCCCAGCGGCATCAGGTCGAACACTTTAAATAGCTCCCCCCAGCATCAGGTCACTAACCCTGGCTATTTTCATTTGAGGAGATGACCTGGGTGATTATTGGTCACCCTAGCTCCCTAAGTCTCGGTATTTTGGTTCAGACTGACTCCAAAATGTTTTATTATTTGATGGACCATACACCCGTGAATTATACGTCCATGATAATGACCATCCTACCTCAGACTGAAAATAGGACATGTCCACTTTCCTTTGAAACTATTTGACTATTTGGTTAGACTTTACATGCGACTCCCAACTAAATTATAAAATTTTGAGATCGGATATACTCCTTAATCAGACAACTCTAAATTTAGTATGGCCAAAGTGCAGAAATTTGTGTAAAAAAGGTTTTCTGCTTTCCTTTCTGTTTGGGCGCTGAAGTCGTCTAAAAAAGGGTCCTTCTGATCTGGTTCAGACTTGTCTCAGAATAGTTCAATCTGGGTCACCAGCACCAAATTGTTGAAATCCTGATTCTTTGATTGAAAGATCCAAGAATAAGCTGGAGAATTCTTCAATTCAAAGATGCTACATTTATTTAGAGGTCACATGTAAAGCAAGCAGCACTGGGTGTAGCGTGACGCTGCCCCCTCTGGAGCGTCGCCAGCCTGACCGTGACTTCCGGGTGCAACTCACATTCATCTTCTCGGGTTGGTTAGACCAACCCTGTACAATAGGATGGGCTTGTATGTGACCGTCTGATTGGCCAGTTTAACTCTGACGTGAACAGGCCATCCACTATTCAGGTTAACTGTCCCCTAAAATGTACTATCAAAAGTGTGTGTGTTGGTTTGGGGGTGTAACTAATGTAATAGACCTGACTAAAAGAAGTGAGAGAGAGAAGAAAGAGGGCTCTATAGCTCTGCCTAATTCCTGTTTACCAGAGTTTAACACAACATATTTGTTCATAAGAATCCAAACAGAATATGTATAGAATATGTGTATAGCATAGTGGGAGATTACCTACAGAATTATTATTTTGGCACTCTAACTTTTCATAACCCTTTCAGGCACTTCCCCCCTTTGGTCCGCTGGATACTCCGTTTGGATTTTTTTTTTTTTTTTTGAATGAATGAATCTTCATTTCAGATAGATTAAAAGTAAAGATTAAAAGAAAGGAACAGAATAATATAACAAAGGGGGAAAAAATCTAACAAGGTCAAATTAAACAATAACTCCTTGGATTATACAGTTCAACATAAGTTATCCGAAGTGGGTGATGGCTGAAGCCGCAGCTTATATTGCCCACCCATATTCTATCCAAGAATTCAAAAGGAAAACAAAACAAGAGTGATTACAATTCAGAACAAAGCTAAGACAAAACGTGACAAAAAACTAAGCAACAGCACAAGATAAGATAAGATAAGCCTTTATTAGTCCCACAACGGGGAAATTCCAGACAGCCACAACATGGACTAAATATGATAATTGTTATGTGATTTTACATGTCATCTTGTATATACTGTATGTTTGGAGTATTTCTTCCTTTAGTTTTTGTTTAAATTGTCCAAGCGTTGTACATGATTTTAATTCAGGTCCAAAAGCGTTCCACAATCTGACTCCTTGCACTGAGACACAGTGTTGCTTGGTCGTTCTCACTGAAGGTTTTTGAAATATACATGTTCCTCTGAAATGATATTGTTTGTCCCTTATTTGGAACAACTTTTGGATATTTGCGGGCAGTGATAGATTCTTCACTTTAAACATTATTACTGCATGTTTATAGTCAACCAGATCTTTCAACCTGAGAGCTTTTAATTTAAGAAAAAGTGGGTTTGTTGGTTCCCTGTAAGCAGCTTTGTTTATTATTCTAATAGCTCGCTTCTGAAGCATAAAGACTGGATATATGTTTGTTTTATACAGTATGTATTTCCCCATACTTCAGTACAATATGTCATGTATGGGAGTATTAATGAATGATACAAAGTATATAGTGTGGGTTGATTCAGCAAATATTTCACTCTGTGTAGTATTGCAATTGATTTGGATATTTTACCTTTAATATAATTAATATGTGACTTCCAACACAGTTAATTATCAATTATTACTCCAAGAAATTTAATTTCGGATACCCTTTCAATCTCTATACCATCTACACTGAGTTTAGATACTAAGTTGTTGTGATGGTTGTTAAAAATTATAAATTTTGTCTTACTTAAATTGAACGTTAATTTGCTTGAATCAAACCACAGTTTAAGCTTTCCTAATTCCTTTCTGAGTGTATCCAAAAGTTGTTCCAAATTGCTTCCACTGCATAATAAATTAGTGTCATCTGCAAACAATATTAAATACATTTTTCTGAAACTTTACATATATCATTTATATACATATTGAATAACAATGGCCCCAAAACTGAACCCTGTGGGACTCCGCAAGTAACCTTCAGTAACTGCGAGTTTTTGCTACCAACACATACATACTGATATCTGTTCTTTAAGTAACTACATAACCAGGACAGTACTACCCCCCTAATACCATAATTTTGTAGTTTCTTTAACAGTAATTTATGATCCACTGTATCAAATGCTTTTTTAAGATCCAGGAATGCCCCAACTGAATACTCTTTATTTTCAACAGCAGTTGATATTTTTTCTATAAATTCCATTAGAACAAATGCAGTTGTCCTCTTGTGTCTGAACCCATATTGCTGCTCACACAATAAATTATTCTTCATTTTAAAGTTGTCAATTCTCTCACAGAATATTTTTTCAAGTATCTTAGAAAATTGTGGCAATAGTGAAATAGGTCTATAGTTTGAAAATTCCCCTCTGTCACCCATCTTGTGTATCGGAATTACTTTAGCTATTTTCATTGCACTGGGAAATACACCTGTTTGGAGAGACAGGTTACAGATATACGTCAGTGGCTTCACTAAGCATTCAATGATAGTTTTGACTAAAAGCATGTCAATACCATCACAATCCATAGATGTTTTACTTTTAAACGATTTAACAATTTCAATGACCTTTCTCTCGTCTGTGTTCTTTATGAAAATGGAGTCTTTTATAGCAATGTTTTTGCTTATTGTATCACCTGTAGGTGCCGTAATGGGTATTTTTCAAGCCAAATTAGGACCAATGTTAACAAAAAAATTATCAAATTCATCTGCAGGTGAGACTGCATTCATACTGAGTCTTTTTTTTTTTTTTTGAAAGATTGGTTGGGTAACTTGTATTTCTGTTTTTATTTCCAAGAATATTATTAAGTATTGTCCATGTATTTTTAGAGTTCTCTATTTTTCTCCAATTCTTTACTGTAATAGTCTCTTTTACTACTTCTCATTATATATATTAACTTATTTTTGTATGGTTTATACCGCTGCTCTGCTTCTTTTGTCCTTTTCTTTAGAAAAACTTTATATAATGAATTTTTCTCTTTACACGCTTTTTGTAATCCTTTGGTTAACCATGGCTTGTCGACAAATTTCTGTTTAAGCTTTTTCTTTACTAATGGACATTTTTTTTTTTATAAAGAGTGGTTACAATGTTCATGAATGTGTCATAGGCTTCATTTACATCTGATACATAGACTTTTGTCCAGTCCTGCTTCAGCAGGTCTTCTTTAAAAGAACTGATTGCATTTTGTGATTTGTATCTGAAAGATTTTAAAGTTTTTTTCTGTAGTGGCCCCCATGTGGCCATGGATAAGTGCAAAGACTGGCAGATGGTCACTTATGTCATTTATCAAAAATCCACTTTCTATTTTCTTATCAATAATATTAACAAACAGGTTATCAATAAGTGTAGCAGTGTGAACTGTGATTCTACTGGGATGTGTTATTGTGGGATATAGACTCATACTATACATAGAATTCATGAACTCTGTAATTACATTTTGTTGAAATGGATTTAGTAAATCAATATTGAAGTCTCCACAGATTACAACCATTTTCTTATTAGTTATATTATTGTACAACTCGACTAACTTATCTCTGAATGTCTCAACGCAAGTTCCCAGTATTCTATATATACAACTTATAATTAGATTTTTTTGCTTTATCTTGGTCAATCTCAACAGTAACACATTCCAGAATCCCTGGTAGTGCAAAGGACATTCCATTTACAAGTTTACACCTATACAGTTCATCAATATACAGTGCAACACCACCACCCTTTTTTTGAGATCTATTAATATAAAACATCTGATATCTATTGCCATCAAAGAAGCCTGCTCTTCATTGAGCCAAGTTTCAGAGACTGCAATAGCTGTAAATTTTCTATCTAGCTGTTTTAAATAGTCCTGAATCTGTAGAAAGTTTTTCTTAAGACTTCTGCTGTTAAAGTGTATTATTGATAGTTTACCATCTAATTGCACTTGACTTTTGAATTGCTTTTCAGTGTAATAGTCACAGTGATTATGAATATTATTGAAGAAGTGGTTATCAGGATCAATATCATTCTCCATCTCTTGTAGTTTATGTTCAGCATAATGACATTTTCAGAGTCTGAATTTCCTCACTCTGTGTCAAATGATTTCCTCCAACTGGGGATGATTGATGTCTATTAAAGTCAGTCATAAGATTTTTGTTTTGTTTTGTTTTTTAAAGTACATTGACATGGTATGTCACAAAAGGACTGTTCTTGCCGTGTGTGTGCATATGGATTATCGTAGTCTCTTAATTTTCTTAATCAGTCTTCATCTATATTTATTTAAGTCAGTGAGATCTCTTATTATTATTATGGCCTTTGCTTCTTCAGGTGTTCCATTTAGTTTGATCCAAACTCTACAGTTTCTTGTCCATGTTGCCTGTATCTTGTTATGTCTTTTCAGAATCCGTGCTTGCCGTGCTATTTCAGCATTAGTCTTTGTTAAATGTTCATTTAGGTAAACTTCTGTTCCCCTTAGCTTTCTGGCCTGCCTCAGTATGTCATTTTTTACCCTTCTGTTCACAAAGCGCATCACAATTGATTTCTTTGTTTTATTATCCTTTCTGGGTAAAGTATGGCAGGCTGAAATTGCATTTACTTCAACCTTTATATTTCTGCTTTCAAGGAAATGAAGCACCTGGTTTTCCAGGGAGACTGATTCACTTGGGGGAGCCTCCTCACCTCTCATTCCTGCTGTAGCATGAGCATATGATTGGTATTTAATGTCTAGTCCACTAATGATTAAATCATCCATACGAGAATATTGTTCAAGGTCCTCGATGCGTCGCTCCAAGTCTGCAATTTTTTTTGTCTCTTTCCTTAATTGTTAATTTCAACTCTCAGACTTCCTCCATTAGCCCTAATAATTTAGACTGTTGACTGGCCACTTTGGTCAGTTCTTCTGACATGAAGTTCAGAGATTTTTTAATCTCTTCCATTTCCTCCTTCTTTGGTGGCATTTTTTACTGACCTGATGATAGCAGGACAATCTCTGCTGGTGTCGCCGGTATCCAATCCAGCCGACCTCGAATCCAGCTGGGGCCTCAGCTAGCCCCCTCCGCTGCTAGCCCTGCTGCTTACCACTGCTGTAGTTGAGCTCCGATCCGGCTCCTGTCCAGCTGGGGTCTCAGTAGTTCCTCCACTGAGCCCCGCCGCCTACCACCGTCTTCCTCGGTAGTTTCTCCGCCGAGTGCCACCGCTGTAATTGAGCTCCGATCCGGCTCCTATCCAGCTGGGGCCTCGGTAGCTCCTCTGCTGAGCCCTGCCTCCTACCGCCGCTGTAGTTGAGCTCCGATCCGGCTCCTGTCCAGCTGTGGCCTCGGTTAGCTCCTCCGCCGAGCCCCAACCACAAGATTCTAAGAATCTGTGTGGGAGGCTCAGCTGTCATCTACAGGGCTGATGCCGGGTCAGTGAGATGAACCAGGGACAGAGTCGCTCCTTTGTATCTGTGTTAGCAACAACTAGCTGTAGCGTTAGGGGTTCACACTGCAATTGGATTCACACTGCAAGTGGAGCGCAGCCGATCTGGCTCCTGTCCAGCTGTGGCCTCGGTTAGCTCCTCCACCAAGCCCCAGTCACAAGATTCTAAGAATCTGTGCGGGAGGCTCAGCTGTCATCTACCGGGCCAATGCCGGGTCAGTGAGACGAACCGGGGACAGAGTCGCTCCTTTGTGTCTGTGTTAGCTATGACTAGCTGTAACGTTTGGGATTCACACTGCAAGTGGAGCGTGCCAGACTTCGTTTACAAGAGAACAGAGACTTCCATTTTCAGGGGTCCAGACTTCACTTGTTTGGTGTGCACCAGAGTTCCAACGCACGTTCAGACGGCACCAAATGAACCAAACTATCCACGGAATCCACTGTTTGGTCCTTTGGTCTGGACCAAACAGTGGCCATCTGAATGCACCCTTAAGGTGTCAGGAAACTGCCCCATTGAGTAATTTCTGAAGGAGGAAGGATCTGTAACAGCTGAGTGAACACTAGCATTGCCACTTCCATGTAACAGTGACCTAAAATGTCCCAAGTTTCCAGCTTGTTAAATCCATAATATAAAATAGAGCACACTCAGAGAGTACATACCTCTACCATGACTCTTAAAAATGAAAAAGTAATACAGAATCAACATATGGATCCAGATCTTTAAAGAGTTCATCCTTGGCCCCAGGGTCATCTGTGATGAAATTTTGACTAAAATACATTCTAGCAGCCTCAAGCCAGACTGAACTCTACAATTTTCTCTCATGAACTTTGTTGCTCCATTTATGAACTCATGAGACTGTTTTCACCCTGCTCCAAAGGCCCTTTTCCACTAGTACCTACTCAGCCCTACTCACTTCGACTCGACTCGCTTTCTTGCCCTTTCCACTGTACCCAGCACCGGTTAACAGGCGCTATTTTCGTGTCTGTCCGAGGCCAGGGTACAACCGTGCTGAGTCGAGCCGAGATGTGACGTCAACAGACTGCGAGCCACTGATTGGTCAGTGCGTAAAGTCACGAAAGCGTCCGTCTTCAGTGGAGTCTACACGACCGCCATTTGCAATATTTCACGGACTAACTCGGTCACCGAGTAAATACGATATTAATACAGACATCGTTGTAGGTTTTGCGGAAATCTACACCGTGGTACAATGAAGAGGTGCAGGATTTTCTCTGCTTGGTGGCAGATCCACAGTGAGAGGAGCGACCCGCCGCGTTACAGATGCAGCCCAGCATAGAACCGGACTACGGTCAAGCTGAAGACGAACGTGAGAGAACCATCGATGGTGAGTGATTTATAATATTGTGCATCTGTTCGCTTATTTATCCTGTTGGTGGTAAGCTCACTTTTTTTGAGCCATACAGCGCTGTCCTGTCCTGGCTAATGAGTGTTAGCTAGTAGCTAGCTAGTAGCCAACTGCTGATTCACGCTTGTTTTGTCTTAAGTATTCTCTTGTGAGAGCAAAACGATGAAATATGTTAATCCTGGTTAAAGTCCTGGTTTGTGTACGTGTTGCACTTTGGTGCTGTGCATTAAGTTGTGTAATTTTTTCCTAGAATCTGTTTCCACATGCCAGGGTTTAGCCTCCCTCAGTGTTTATATTGTGGATGTAGGTCAAGTGGACCACAGGAGCCGAAATCTCAACATATACAGGTGCATTTTCAAACCAGTGATTTATAAATTCATTCATATAATTTTCTAAAGCATCAGAATAGACCCAAACACCTATTCTGTGGATTTTCCATAAAAGGTGTTGGAACAGTGTTATTGTGCTGCTCCACCATAAATCCCTGGATTGATAATGTACTTGTACCTGTACAGAGTGGATCCTGCGGTGCTTGTCAGGGAAACGAAGCATTTTTGTCACATCCCACCACTGACTTTCATAAGTGTATTTCCCTAATACAGCTACATCTCCAAAAGTTAGAATGTCATGAAAAAATTCAATTTTTTTTTGTCACTCATTCAGAAAGTGAAATCCGTATATTATATAGATTCATTACACAGACAGTGATATATGTCAAGCGTTTATTTATTTTAATAGAATTTAAGTTTTTAAATAGAAATGTTGGCTGCTGAGGTGCTGGTTAATATGGGCTGTAGCCATAATCATCAAAATTAAAATAAACACTTGCAATATATCACTGTCCGTGTAATGAATCTATATATGGGTTTCACTTTCTGAAATGAGTGACAAAAATATTGAACTTTTTCATGATATTCTAATTTTTGAGATGTGCCTGTATAAGTGTTGAACTTGCTTGAACTAACCACCATCCATTTCTGTCGTTCGTCTAGGCAGGAGGAAAGGAAAAGCAGCCAGCCCACAACGGACCTCGTCACTGTGGAAAGTACTGAAATCCTTTGCTTTTATAGGTGAAGTGTCAAAACCAAAGTAGCACAATTTCCACTTAATATAAAAGGGACTGAACTGAGATTTATTTGATTGTGTGAATATTAATTATAGAATAATTGAAAATGACTGGCACATCAACTGTAAAATAAACCGCTTGTTAATGTATTTATTTTTTTGTCAGATCACTTGTGTGATCCTTTGTGAGTTATATTCATAACTGTATCTTTTGGGGAATGGGAGTTCAGTCATCAATATAATTTAGTTTATATGTGTAGTTTATAGTCTATCATCAATAAACTAATGCAGTAATAAGACACATTACAAATATTTGAGACCCATTGTAGTGCTTCCTTTTATATTTTAGCAATACAAGTACAAAACACCGCCCACACTTGAAGCCAGGGCAAGAAGAGACACTTTTACAGACAAGACAAACTTTTATTGATAAAAACTCCATATTTTGACTGAGAGACTCTATACTCGGTGATGCACACCTTCAGTTAAAGTACTAGATTCCATTCAAGTGAATGTATTAATTCATTCTGATTGCTGAGGCCACAGTAAAAACAGATGATTTTAAATGTAACCCAGCCCTTGTAAAATCGACTTTACTGAAGCGCAGCTACATGAAAATTGTGGTTAAATACAACAACGAAGTACTTTATTCTCACATTGGAATTGGAATTGCTCCTGTTTTGTTTTTCTCTTGAATTCTTGGATGGAATATGGTGGGCAATATAAGCTGCGGCTTCAGCCATCACCCATTTCAGATAACCTATGTTGAACTGTATAATCAGAGGAGTTATTGTTTAATTCGACCTTGTTAGATTTTTTCCCCTTTGTTATATTATTCTATTTTCTTTTAATCTTTACTTTTAATCTATCCGAAAAAAAGATTGATTCATTCATTCATTCATTCACATTCCACCACTGGCTTTTAGCAACAAGTGTATTTCCCAAATATGTTTTAAACTTGCTTTAATTAACCACCACCCATTTCTGTCTTTTTGTCTAGGCAAGAGGGAAACAATCCACCCCAAACTGGACCTTGCGTCACTATTTACAGAGATGCAGGCCTAAGATCTGCTGAACTGGGACCAGTGTGAGCTGCACATCCCAGCTGCTGAGTGACCCATTCTAAGGTTTTGTTTTGTTTTTTTTTACAGTTTGAATTTTGCACATTCTGAATAATCTGGAATTTGCTGCTGACTGTAATAAGCAATTTAGTGACTTATGTGTTTGCATCATGATTTTCTATTTTGTCTGTTAAGACACTGGTGGGAAAAGAGTAAACAGTACAAACCATTAATCAGTGACCTTGAAAATAATGGCTTATTTTTAAGAAAAGTAACCAAAACAATTATTTTATTAACTGAAGACTGTATTGTTGGATGTACCAGTGCAGAAGACACTGCACACTTTAGTGATAGTACCAGTATATGGAGGAATTCTGGGCCATATTAGCATCTGTTCTTTATCGTAATGGGTTTGGGCGGGGGTGTCTAATCATGTGCCATGGAGGACCAAGACCCTGCAGGCTTTACCTCCAAACAATGTCTTCAACAGCAGATTCCACTGAATTTCTCCCACTGACTGCAGATCAGTGAGAACACCTGCTGAAGAGACTGGGTAGAAGAGAGAACCTGCAGGGTCTTGGCCCTCCATGGTACATGATTGGACACCTGTGGGTTAGGGTTTAATGGGATTTAACATTTTAACACAAACTGCTTTATGGTTCATAATCCTGTTGACAGACTTACACCAAACCAAAAGTGATTTCTCAAACTGCTGGATTGTTCTTAGACAGCTTTTCCAATCTGTTAGTATTTAATTTGTGCCACATGGTGGTAACCTTCACATATAAAAAAAGAGACATCTGCAAAAACTTCAGAGGTTTATTGTCAGTGCAATTCCCAGTGCAATACTACATGAATGCATGTATAGTACATTGTTGATGCAGAGAATATATATTTCTACAGTACATGCATCTAGTAAATCAAGCATTTTCCATGTAACCTTGTGACTGCATTATTTTAATTCCTTTTAATCCTAGATCAAGTTTGTTTTGGCCTAAAATGCATCATAACTGTCAAATATATCTTATTATACCTACCTCAGTACCGTTTACTTTTTGAATATACATATTTTGTGGCTAATATAGTTATTAACCTGGCGATCAAGTTGTGTCAGCTGATCATTTTTTGCTATGACACCACCTCAGACTCAATGCTGCTGGAGCAGGTACGTCCCATGATGTCTCAACAGTCTCTCCATGATTTTCATGCAGATCAGAGCAATTTTTTGCACAGGAAATAAACGTTTCTACAGACATTCTTAAGCTCTATAACCACTGATCGTTTGTGAAGCTGGGGTGACATCAGTGACAGGCTGTATTGAACGCCAGACCGACTGTTTGAAGCAGTAATTTTCCCACAACAGAGCCATCTGAAACACACACACACAGCATACATATTTTAGTATCTAATAGCGATAACTTGCAGACATTACAGTGTAGTACGATGTACTTATAGCAAACTAGCATTAGCAACCATTAGCTTACCGTTGTGGAGAGTGTGAAATGAGGAGGCAAGGTTACGAGCAGACGAAGTTTATTACACTCTCCCATCAGTCATACACAAAAACCATAAACCGCTAAGCACAGCTTCTCCTTTTATATCCACAGCTCGTCTCACATCCCCACGACACTTCACATCACAATACATTCACCCTTGACCCCCCACAGCTCCTTCTTCCTGCCAAACTCCCCATGATCTCCTTGCTATTGTCCACCTCTCTTTATTCTCTGCATCCTGACTGGGACGCTGTCTGCCGACTCACCCCAGGTCCTACACCATCATATATCATCTAGTTTGTATCCTCACGTCTTCGGCTCTCCCAGAAGCTGCAGTACTATTCCAGAGTGTTTCGTCTCGCCGCCTGTACCCTTGTCTGGCGGTCCTTTTTGGCATTTACGGTGAAAAAAGCCACAGACCGAGGAGTCGCCTTGTACAGCCACCATGTTATGTTTTGCTTGGGTCGCGTGTTTTACATCACGGGAGTGTGGCGCCGCCTTGCTGTAAAAAAAAATCCCACCCACCCCAGCTGTACCCAGCTGCTATGGAGACACAACCGCTGCCGAAAACGAGTAGTGGCGAATCGAGGCGAGGCGAGCTGGGCTAGTGGAAAAGGGCCACAAGTTTCATCACCCCCACAGAAGCCAAGCAGCTTCTGGGTCCATTCCATCCCCCCCCAACAACACAGACTTTACACATAGGTGTCAGAAGAGGAAAAAAAAAATTCCCTACTGAGTCCTTGGGTTTATGACTCCAGCCTCTAAAGAAGAGTTCTTGAGAAGCTCCTGAGATCCATATTGTTCTGTTTGCAATGACTCTGTGTCATGAGTATTTGTGCATGTTTTTTCTTCATCATGAATCCTCATAGATTGAACAAAACCACATAGAAATGTTGTCATGGATGAACTTGTGTCAGTCACATACAACTTGTGCCTAGTTTTGTGATAGTTAAGCATTTCTGAGAATTTAATTGAAATCAGTTTCTCTGTCCCCTCCCTCAACCGGAGCGGGCTGATTTAAATAGACAGAAGCGATCCAGCTAATCCCTGATTGGCGAGATCGCAAAGGGTCGTGTGTGTGTGTGTGTGTGTGTGTGTGTGTGTGTGTGTGTGTGTGTGTGTGTGTGTGTGTGTGTACACTCATTTTGTTCCATTGAGACTGGAGCTCTTCCTCTTTTCCTCCTTGGCATTCAGCTAGGCCAGAAGGTCTGCCCTTTCCCCTCTGGCTTCTGAGGCCTGCAGACCTCTCATGCAGCTCCTCTGATTTTACTTCAGGTAAACAACTCAAGTTGTTTGTGGCGGCACCTTGCATGGCAGCGGCCCCTCTGATTCTAGAAGTGATTAACATTGTAGATAGGAGAAACGTAATTTTGTTCTACTGTACATAATTGGCTGTATGGATTGAATGACAATAAAGATGGCTTCTTTCTTTCTTTTCTAAATACAGTGTTTTTCTTTTGTTACTCAGAATGTTTTCTTTACGGGGACGGCAGCGGCTCAGGAGGTAGAGCAGGTCGTCCAATAACCACATGGTTGGCGGTTCGAATCCCGCTCTCCCCAGATATCCTGCCGTTGTGTCCCTGGGCAAGACATTTCACCCCCAATTGCTCCTGGTGGGTCTGGAAGCGCCATGTTAGGCAGCATGCCGCCATCAGTGAGTGAATGGGTGGATGGCAGGATCTGTAAAGTGCTTTGGTCATCAAGAGATGAGAATAAAAGCGCTATATAATTGAATACCATTTACCAGAAGTCCAATCCTCTAGAGCCTGTGACCCAGTGAGGCTTGACCATTCTGTTCTGCTTCGGTCTGAATCTTGTGAACTCAGCCACTCCAAGAAAGTAAGGCAGCCAACAGCATTAGTTTCAGTGACAGACTTTCAGTCACCCCAACCATAACCTTTGATGTTGAACATAAAGTTAATCTGTTTGTTTGCTTTTTTTCCGTTTCAGAACATTTTTCCCAAATTCCTTTTTTCATTAGCTTTGTGTTATATTCTATTCAATTTGGCTGTTTCACTAATTCCCCATCCAGACACCCAATCACCTTCCAGCTGTATTTCGCATATGCAAGACCTGTAAATATTGTTCTTTCTTCATAGGCCTATATGCAAATTTACCACAGTTAATGCCACTTCTAATTATCTCTCCATTCTACAGACTATACAGATGTCTATTGTCGCTCTGGTTTTCTTCATTAAAACTACTAAACTGAGTATAGGTGTACTTTTATTGTCCAGAATGCAGAATTGCTCAGTGTCAAGAACTAACACCCAGATTATGAGACTGATCAAATAATTGTGAATTGAATTACTAATTAATGCTTAGCTTAGTAACTGCCAAATTCTGAAGCTAAATTGTTTCTTAATAGAGTTCTCACTACTCTTAAAACAGTGAGTGGTGCCCCATCTAGGGTTATTATGAGGAAATGCAATAATTAATAATTATTAATTCCAGTTATTAATTATTAATAATCATATTCATACAATTGTAGTGTTAACGCTACAACTTTTTGATTCCTAATTCTACTAAAAGGCAAACAGACCGACAGCAATGATCATATTCCCTGCTTGAGGGAGTAACAACATATAATGTACACCATTAAAAAAAGGAGATTTATTTTTCCTGAAACTTTGAGCAGCCCTGATGCAGATTATAAGAGCCAAGATAATCTTCTTATTAGCACTAATGAACACTTATTTTTGCATCAGAGCAACTATTAGCCTTCTTCACCATCCATGATTAATTCACCGAGTGTGGGTGCATATTAGAATTTGGGAAAGGCAGAAGCAGGCCATGTGAGATGTGACTTCAGGAGAGCATGTGAGAGAAATGAGAAGAATGAAGTTGGACAAGGATTGTTGAACCAAAGGAAAAAATAAAGTGTATTTTCGAGGAGAAAATACACATCCTATCTAATTATTTCCGTAGATGAGCAAGGAGGTGGAAAGTCTATTTTCAGACCCTCGGATATACTATATTCACTCTGTGTGTGTGTGTGTGTGTGTGTGTGTGTGTGTGCGCGCGCATATGTATGAAAGTGTAGATGCGGCACACTGACAGCTTAGATTTATAGGTTTAATTGCCATAGGTAACCATGCAGTCAAATAAGCTTTCAGATATGGTTTAGCAAAAGCACACATTCCAGAAATAAGTCCCCATTAGTCCTGGTGGAAAAGCAGAGCGAAGCAAAATACAAAAATGCATAGAAACACAAGAGATGAAGATGATTTTAACATATCTGATTTTATAAAATGACAGTTATAATTCTGCTCATGCATTCACTCATTTAAAAACACAATGGATTGATTCTGTGCAATGTTTCCGAGGTGTGAGACAGCTGGCTAGAAACACAGCTAATGGAGCATGAGCACTGAAAGCCTGATGCATGCTGCTGTTATCCACTTTCACATGCGGACTGGCACTGTGATCAAGATCTCTGATGTGCAGCCTCTCTCTCCGTTTGTGAGCAATCCCAGAGCACAGACAAGACTTTTAAAGTCATGGAAGGCTCATTATCCATTCTCATGTTATATTCTTACAGACTGTATGGATGAAAAAGCTCCATGTTGGACCATTAAAATTAAAGTTTGCTAGCTATGACTTTGAGAAGAAAAGAGCTTACAGTGCATCCGAAAAGTATTCACAACACTTCATTTTTTCCCACATTTTGTTATATTACAGCATTATTCCAAAATGGAAAAAAATTAATTTCCTCAAAATTCTACACACAACACCCTATAATGAAAACAGGAAAAAAGTTTGAGATTTTTGCAAATTTATAAAAAATTTCAAAAACTAAGAAATCACATGTACATACACTACCGTTCAAAAGTTTTGGGTCACTTAGAAATTTCCTTATTTTTGAAAGAAAAGATAAGATAAGCCTTTATTAGTCCCACAACGGGGAAATTCCAGGATTGCAACAGCACAGGGATAGCAACACTCAGAGCAACAATCAGAAGGCAAGAAAAAAAACAAGCAAGCAAGAGCAGCTAATAAACATATGTACGTATTACTATAAATATATATATATACACACACACACAGACACACAGTGCAGAGCATTGTAGCTGGATGGAATAAATATATGAATATATGAACACACAGTGCAGAGCATTGTAGCTAGATGGAATAAATATGTAAATATATAAACACATATATAAAAAATATATAAAAGCACTGTTTTTTTCAATGAAGATAACTTTAAACTAATCAGAAATACACTCTAATATCTAATATACATTGCTAATGTGGTAAATGGCTATTCTAGCTGCAAATGTCTGGTTTTTGGTGCAATATCTACATAGGTGTATAGAGGCCCATTTCCAGCAACTATCACTCCAGTGTTCTAATGGTACAATGTGTTTGCTCATTGCGTCAGAATTCTCCATATTACCTCAACAAATTAACAGCTAGAATGCCAAAGGTCTGCAATGCTGTAATTGCTGCAAATGGAGGATTCTTTGACGAAAGCAAAGTTTGAAGGAAAAAATTATTATTTCAAATACAAATCATTATTTCTAACCTTGTCAATGTCTTGACTATATTTTCTATTCATTTTACAACTCATGGTGATAAATAAAAGTGTGACTTTTCATGGAAAACACAAAATTGTCAGGGTGACCCCAAACTTTTGAACAGTAGTGTAAGTATTCACAGCCTTTGCTCAATACTTTGTTGATGCACCTTTGGCAGCAATTAAAGCCTTGAGTCTTTTTGAATACAATGCCACAAGCTTGGCATATCTATCTTTGGGCAGTTTTTCCCATTCCTCTTTGCAGCACCTCTCAAGCTCCATCAGGTTGGATGGGAAGCGTAAGTGCACAGCCATTTTCAAATCACTCCAGAGATGTAATTGGATTCAAGTCTGGGCTCTGGCTGAGCCACTCAAGGACATTCACATAGTTATCATGAAGCCACTCCTTTGATATCTTGGCTGTGTGCTTAGGGTCGTTGTCCTGCTGAAAGATGAACAGTCACCCCAGTCTGAGATCAAGAGCGCTCTGGAGCAGGTTTTCATCCAGGATGTTTTGGTACACTGCTGCATTCATCCTTCCCTCTATCCTGACTAGTCTCCCAGTTCCTGCCACTGAAAAACATCCCCACAGCATGATGCTGCTACCACCATGCTTCACTGTAGGAATGGTATTGGCCAGGTGATGAGCGGTGCCTGGTTTCCTCCAAACATGATGCCTGGCATTCACGCCAGAGTTCAATATTTGTCTCATCAGACCAGAGAATTTTGTTTCTCATGGTCTGAGAGTCCTTCAGGGGCCTTTTGGCAAATGCCAGGTGGACTGCCATGTGCCTTTTACTATGGATTGGCTTCTGTCTGGCCACTCTACCATACAGGCCTGATTGGTGGATTGCTGCAGAGATGGTTGACCTTCTGGAAGGTTCTCCTCTTCACAGAGGAACACTGGCGCTCTGACAGAGTGACCATCGGTTTCTTCGTCACCTCCCTGACTCAGGCCCTTCTCTCCCAGTTGCTCAGTTTAGATAGCCAGCCAGCTCTAGGAAGAGTCCTCATGGTTCCAAACATCTTCCATTTACGGATGATGGAGGCCAGTGAAGTAGCTGAGGTGTATCAGCAGGCCAAGCGGAGTGCAGCTCAGATGGTGGCTGAAGCAAAAACTCGGGTGTGGGAGGAGTTTGGTGAGGCCATGGAACAAGACTTTCGGTTGGCCTTAAAGAGATTCTGGCAAACTGTGCAGCAGCTCAGGAGGGGGAAGCAGCTCCCTGTACACACTGTGTATGGTGCGGATGGGGTGCTGCTGACTTCGACTGGGGACATCGTTGAGTGGTGGAAGGAATACTTCAAGGATCTCCTCAATCCCACTGACACGCTTTCCACAGAGGAAGCAGGGCTTGAGGACAAGGGGGACAACTCACTCATCACAGGGACTAATGTCGCTGAAGTGGTTAAAAAACTCTTTGGTGGCCGGGTCCCAGGGGTGGACAAGATTTGCCCAAAGTACCGCAAAGCCCTGAATGTTGTAGGACTGTCATGGCTGACATGCCTCTGCAATGCTGCGTGGAGGTCGGGGACAGTGCCTTTGGCATGGCAAACTGGGGTGGTGGTTCCACTTTTTAAAAAGGGGGACCAGAGGGTGTGTTCCAACTTTAAGGAGATCAGACTTCTCAGCCTCCCTGGGAAGGTCTATGCCAGGGTACAGGAGAGAAGAGTCCAACCGCTGGTCAAACCTCAGATCCAGGAGGAGCAATATGGTTTTCGTCCTGGCCATGGCACATCGGACCAACCCGTTACCCTCTTGAAAATCCTTGAGGTTTCATGGGAGTTTGCCCAACCAGTCCACATGTGTTTTGTGGACTTGGAGAACGCATTCGACCGCGTCCCTCATGGTCTCTTGTGGGGAGTGCTATGGGAGTATGGGGGTATTGGGCTCGTTGTTATGAGCTATCTGGTCCCTATACGACCGTTGCAAGAGTTTGGTTCGTATTGCCAACACCCAGTCAAACTCATTTCCAGTAAGATTTGGACTCCGCCAGAGCTGCTCTTTGTCACCAATCCTGTTCATAATTTTTATGGACAGGATTTCTAGGTGCAGCCAAGGATCAGAGGGTGTCATGCTTGGTGACCACAGGATCTCATCTCTGCTGTTTGCAGATGATATTTTCATGTTGGCTTTATTGACTAATGACCTACAGGCCTTGCTGGGACAGTTTGGTACCAAGTGTGAAGCGGCTGGGATGAGAATCAGTACCTCCAAGTCCGAGTCCATGGTCCTTAGCTGGAAAATGGTGGTTTGTCCACTCTGGGTTGAGGACAAGCTCCTGCCCCAAGTGGAGGAGTTTAAGTATCTTGGAGTCACATTCATGAGTGAGGGGAGAATGGAGCGAGAGATTGACAGACGGATCACAGCAGCCTCTGCAGTGATACGGACGTTGTACCGGTCTGTTGTGGTGAAAAGAGAGCTGAGCTCTAAAGCAAAGCTGTCAATCATCAATTGGATGAGCATTGGGTAATGACCGAAAGAATGAGATTGTGGATACAAGCAGCTGAAATGAGCTTTCACCATAGGATTGCTGGACTGACCCTTAGAGATGGGGTGAGGAGATCAGTCAACTGAGAGAGGCTCAGAGTAGAACCGCTGCTCCTCTGTGTCAAAAGGAGCCAGTTGAGGTGGCTTGGGCATCTGATCAGGATGCCTCCTGAACGCCTCCCACTTGAGGTGTTTTGGGCATGTCCCACTGGGAGGAGACCCTGGGGCAGACCCAGGACATGATGGAGAGACTACATCTCCCAGCTGGTCTGGGAATGCCTTAGTATCCTCTCTGAAGAGCTGGAACAGGTGGCTGGGGAGAGGGAAGTCTGGGCTTCTCTGCTTGAGCTGCTGCCTCTGTGACCCGGACCTCTGGAAAAGCTGTAGAAGATGGATGGATGGATGGAGGCCACTGTTCATTGGGACCTTCAAAGCATCAGAAATTTTTCTGTACCCTTCCTCAGATTTGTGCCTTGAGACAATTCTGTCTAGGAGGTCTACAGACAATTCCTTTGACTTCATCCTTGGTTTGTGCTCTGAGACACACTGTCAGCTGTGGGACCTTATATAGACAGGTGTGTGCCTTTCCAAATCATGTCTAATCAACTGAATTTACTACAGGTGGACTCCAGTTAAGCTGTAGAAACATCTCTAGGATGATCAGTGGAAACAGGATACACCTGAGCTCAATTTTGAGCTTCATGGCAAAGGCTGTGAATACTTATGTACAAGTGATTTCTTAGTTTTTTATATTTAATAAATTTGCAAAAATCTAAAAAAAAACCAAACTTTTTTACGTTGTCATTATGGGGTATTGTGTGTAGAGTTTTGAGAAAAATGAATTTAATTCATTTTGGAATAAGGCTGTAACATAAAATGTGGAAAAAGTGAAGCGCTGTAAATGAGTGAGTGAGTGAGTGTTCTTGTTTAGTACCATGTCAGCATCTATGGCTATTTCATGGCAAAATTAGAACCAATAAGAAAATTGAGTTAATTACATAGAGACAGTATGATAAATGAAAGAATCAATAAATACAGTGAGATACATATGTGCATACAATAAAATAGAAAAATTAAATAAGATGCTTCAGATGCACATGTGCTAAAAACCCTAAAATTTCCTTTGGTGGTGCTATATTAAAAATATCCTTCAGTGACTTTTGAGTATAAAAACGTTGTCTTGCTGTCATGAGAGCAGGACAGTCAAGTAAAATGTGCTTTATTGATAAAAAAAAAAACTCTGCAAAACTGACAAGATGGTGGTGCTTCACCTTTTAATAAAAAGCTGTGCGTAAGCCTAGAGTGGCCAATACGGCATCTAATGTACACTACCTCATCATGTCGATTTTGAAAGTGATGCAAATGTCTATGGCTTATGGTAGGTTTAATATCATGCAATTTATTTGCAGTACATGTGTCCCATTCAGTCTGCCACTTCTTTAAAACATAGGAGGTTATTAGAGGCCTGAGGTCTGAGGCTGGGATCTGGCATTGAGTGACTTCTTGGGTAAGGGCTCTCTTGGCAGCAATGGCTGCCTGCTCGTTACCTGACAGGCCAACATGGCTGGGGATCCAACAAAAGATGATATTAACATTATGTTTCTGTAAAAAACCTAGTTTCTCTAAAATCCGGATAATAATGGGGTGATCAGTCTTTAAAAACCCAAGTGCCTGAAGACAGGATCTGGAGTCAGTAAAAATCAAGGAGCTCTGTTGTTTGGTTCTCTCAATATGTTCCAATGCTAGAAGCAAAGCACGAGCCTCTGCTGTAAAAATTGAACATTGTTTGGGAATCCACAAACCATACTGATTGTGCCTGGTGACAATTGCAGCAGAGACTGAGCCATCTACTTTAGATCCATCCGAGTATATGGAAATATGGTGAGGAAAACAGCATTTTATGTCCAAGATCTGCTGCTGGTACACATTTGGGTGAGTGTCTTTCCTTTTGTTCTGGCTCAGATCCAGAATTATATTGGGTTTCCTTAAACTCCATGGTGGAATGGGACAAAACTGTGTATGTGCTTCCTTGCTTATATCAGGGTTTAGTTTTACCAGGTGAGGTTCTATACGGAGGCCAAAAGGAGTGATGCTCTTAGGTCTGACCTTATACAAATGCAAAAATCGAGGGTGAAAAACTGCAGAGTAGGCTGGATTTCTATGGTTTCCTTTAAGTTTAACCATATACTGGAGAGCCAATTTCAGGCGCCTGTTGTGAAGTGAAGGCTCGTTTGCTTCAACATACAAACTTTTAACAGGAGAGGTTCTGAAAGCCCCCAAGGCAAGCCTTAGCCCCTGGTGATGGACAGTTTCTAGCGTCCTGATGTACGTTTTCCTTGCTGATCCATAAACTATGCTCCCATACTCTAGCCGAGATCTTACAAGTGCTCTATAGAGATGCAGCAGCACAGTAGAGTCCGCACCCCATTTAGTTTTAGCCAAAACTTTAATAATATCAAGGGCTTTAAAACATCTGATTCGTAAAAATGTTATATGTGGAATAAAAGACAGCTTATTATCAAAAATAAGTCCAAGGAATTTGGTTTCTTTTACCACCTTGACAGCTTCTCCATCTATGAAAAGCTCAGGGTCGAGGTGAAGGGACCGCAGCAGGCAAAAGTGCATGCAGACAGTTTTTGTTTTTGAAAATTTAAAACCATAATTGACTGACCACCTATTAATCTTGTTTATGCACAGCTGTAGTTGCTTTTCGATTGTGCTCATGTCTTTCCCCCTGTAGCAAATACAGAGGTCATCTACATAAAGACTACAAAAGGTATTTGGTCTAAGAGCACCAACTACACTATCAATCTTAATGCTAAAAAGAGTAACCGAGAGGATACTTCCCTGGGGGACTCCTTGTTCTTGCACATGGGGCTCTGAAAGGGTATCTCCTATTCAGACTCTGAAGTGTCTATTGGACAAAAAGTTTGAAATGAAAAAAGGCAAATGTCCCCTAAAACCCATGCTATGTAGGTCTCTTAAAATGCCATATTTCCATGTTGTGTCATATGCTTTTTCTAAATCAAAAATACAGCAACTACATGTTCTTTTCTAATAAAACCATCACGTATATAGGCCTCTAATCTGATAAGGTGGTCTAAAGTGCTTTTACCACGTCTGAAGCCACACTGGTAATCAGTTAAAAGGCCTTCAGACTCAAGCACCCACACAAGGCGATTGTTTACCATTCTTTCCATGGTTTTACAGAGGCAACTTGTCAGAGCTATTGGACGGTAGTTATTGGTATCAGTATGATCTTTCCCAGGTTTTGGAACGGGAATAACTACTGCTTCTTTCCAGCTTTCAGGAATACTGCCTGACTTCCAGATGTTGTTGAAAACCATCAAGAGAATGGCTAGTGCACCGGGGGGTAAGTGTTTTAAAAACTGATAATGAATTTTATCTGGCCCCACAGCAGTGTCATGAGAGTTCCTTATTGAGAGCAAAAGTTCTTCCTTAGTGAAATCTTGGTTGTATGGTTCTGAGTTATCTGAAGAAAAGTTTATTTCTTTTTGTTCTTCTTGTGCTAGTATGATTTGGAACTCAGGACGATAGTTTCCAACAGATGAATTCTTCTCAAACGATTTTGCTAGTTGATTAGCTATTTAATATTTTGTCGTCAGCAGATTACCCTGATGATTAATATGATGTATCTGAAGTCCATTCTCCTTACCCTTCATCTTTCTAATTAAATCCCAGATCTTTTTGGTAGATGTGTTGGATGTGAGGCTTGATACAAATTCCCTCCAGCTCTGTCTCTTTGCTTCATTAATGATCCTGCATGCTTTAGCTGGACAGATTTTAAATCTAGTCAGGTTTTCTGTTGTTGGATGTTTATTGAACACCCTCTCTGCTTTTTTCCTTGCCTCAATGGCCTTTTTGCAGTCATTGTTGAACCATGGGTTGGACCTACGATGTGGCTTTGTTGATGTTTTTGGGACAGTCTTATCTGCAATTGTAATTAAAGTTTGGGCAAAGCTATGAACAGAGTGAAAGTGTGGTTGAGGTTTTTGCCTGAATTTCTCTTTGCACAGAGAGACAAAGGAAGGCCAGTTTGCTTTTTTGAGTTGCCATCGCGGAGTTCTTGATTGCACATCCACTTCCGTAGACGTCAGTATTAGTGGAAAGTGGTCACTTCCACAAAGATCATCCAAGACCCACCACGAGAATTCCAGCACTAGCTCAGGATCATGTATAGATAGGTCAATTGCAGTATAGGTTCCATGTCCTGGGTGGAGGTATGTGTGAGACCCATCGTTCCAAAAACATAGATCATTTTTAGCAATAAAATCCCCCAGTATCTTGCCTTTTACATTTGAGCGAATTCCTCCCCACAGAGGATTATGTCCATTAAAATCACCCATAAGGATATATGGGGATGGCAACTGATTATGGAGGTCATCGAGATTTTCCGGTGTCACAATCATATCTGGTGGTATATAGACAGAGCATAAGGTTGTTGCTTTATGCAAAGTTAGACGGACTGCCACTGCTTGTAGGTTAGAGATTAAAGCCAAGTGGCTGTGAATTAGGTCATTCCTTACTAAAATTGTTGAACCACCAGATGGAGGATGCACATTTGGACCATATCTATTATACATAGTATAATGTTTCAGAGACATGGGGTTGGTTGATAGCAGAAGAGTTTCTTGAAGGCAGAAAGCAAGGGGATTAAAACTAGCAGCTAGATGCTGCACTTCAGAGAAGTTGGCCTTAAAGCCACGACAGTTCCACTGAATGATGTGGCTACCCACCATCAGGTAGGTAAAACAAAAGCACGCTCCTTATGCTTGCTTTTAGGGGAGGGGCTGCGACTCTGGCAAGTCGTGACTTCAGACATTCTGCATCTTCTGGATTCCCATTCTTTTGCAATTTATTTTCTTGGCTTGATTTTGCCTGAGTAGAGGAGCTGGATTTTTTCTTTTCTTTTGATAATTGGCTTTGTTCTGTGGACTTGCTTAGACTTTGACCTAAGGGTTGACTTATTGTAGTCAGGCTTTGAGTGCTCGTTTTACTTTTAACTGGGACTCCGGAATTTTTAATACTACTTAATAATGAGGGCTTATCTTTAGTTAACCAGGTCAGATCTGTCTGGCACTCAGCAGGCTGCATCTTAGGTTTCACAACAGCAGAGAAAGTCTGCTGGAATTTGTACTTTGGGAAACCTTCTACCAGCTTACGTGCCTCAGGGTAGCTAATTTTCTTAGTACATTTGACGGTTTGAATTTCTTTTTCCTTGATCCAACAAGGACATTCCTTCGATGATGCTGCATGATTGCCTAAACCGTTACTACATTTGGGAGGTGTTGTGCAGGCCAACTCATGCCTTTCCTCTCCACATCTGCAGCAGACTGGTTTATTCCTACACCCTGCAGAGCCATGGCCAAACTTTTGGCAGTTAAAACATCTCAACGGGTTTGGAATAAAGGTATTGACAGTTACACTCAGATATCCTAGTTGGATTCTTTCTGGAAGCTGATGTCAGTTGAATGTCAGAATGTAAGTGCCAGTTTTTACTGTTCAGTCATCTTTTTTTATGGTTATCCTCTTCACATGTGTTACTCCTTGTTGTTGCAGTTCTGAGGCTATTTCATCCTCTTCCATATCGTGGAGTTCTCGAGTACAAATTACTCCTTTGCAGCTGTTTAGAGAAGGGTGAGGAAAAGCCTTCACTGGAACACCAGCCAGCACATTACACCGCAACAGATTTTCAGAATGGGATTTCTTCAAGCATTCCACCAAAATCTGGCCAGACCTCAGTTTTTTAACATCTTTAACTGACCCCGCAATACCTGAAATTCCCTTCTGTACAGCAAAAGGGGACAGCTTAGAAAGAGGCATATCTGATGAGAGCGACTCTAAAACAATAAGCCTCGGCCAATTATCACCATTTAAAAGAGCCATCCTGCTAATTCCTGGGTCATCCACATCGTCTTCCAACATTCGGTTTTTAGGGGTTTGTTTAGTAGCCATATTTGATAGAGTATGATTCATCATCCCTGCTCCCCACCCTCCTCGGAGCCCTATGTGGGGATGCACAGAGCCGCGGACTTCCTGCAGGTTATGCACCAGGGATACAGGGATGGTATACTCGAGCAATAAAGCACCAAAGTGCAAATTACTCAATTGACCCTCCGCTATAGGCTTCTGGGATTAGGAGATGTTATGCTGCCAAAAGACATCCCAGAGTAGACCTTGACAAGCCGATTGATTGGACCGGGCCCTTCCAACCTCCCGTCTAAGTGAAGTAGGAGCCAAAGCACTGTGTTGGACTTGTGAAAGCCGCAGCAAGACACATTCCTCAAGAACCAGGATCTCTTCCTCCACTGACATGGGTCGCAACTCACGGCAAACAAGTTGCCCCATTTGTCACCTCATATGATCAGCAAGGGGGTGCTCGGAACAACTTTAACCCTTGGTCCCCTTAGGGAATTATAACACACAACGTTGTTGGGGAGTTCCCGTAACCCTGGTAAGGGAGGCTAACAGGTACTAGTCCTTGCCCAAGGGACACCTGGGAGTATCAGCAAGGGTTAAGAGGCACTCCATCATCCTCCTAGTCCAACAGACCCCCTCGCCCGGATGCAGTTTAACATCATACCCAGGACGGGAAGCGCTGTAAATACTTTCCGGATGCACTGTATTTCAAATGAATGCATCTTTAAATGCAGCCTTATAAAAAGACTGTTTGGATTTGGGGTTTAGAGAATAAATAGAATACAGGTATGTAGGCTTCATGTCTTAAGTAAACATTATTTCCATTTTACGAGCAGTGATAAGTCCACTCTGGTGATAACAAAACAATTATCTTTTTCTTTGATATACAGCAGGGAAAATAAGCATTGAACAACATTTTTCTCATTAAACCTATTTCTGCTGGAGCCATTGACCTGAGATTTTCACCAGATATCAGTAACAACCCAAGTAATCCATGCATACAAAGAAATCAAGGCAACTTTGTTCACAAAACAAGTTGGTGAAATTAATTTAATATTTTGTAGAAAAGCCTTTGTTGGTAACAACAGCTTCCAAACACCTCCTGTATGGAGAAACTAGGTACAGGCATTGCTCAAGAGTGATTTATCCCATTCTTCTACACAAACTGTCGTCAAATTTTGAAGGTTCCGTGAGTGTCTTCTAAGAACTCCGATCTTCAGTTCATTCCATAGCTTTTCAATTGGATCCAGGTCAGGTGACTGACTGGGCCATTCTAGCAACTTTATTTTCCTTCTCTGTAGCCAGCTGAGAGTTTCCTTGTCTGTGTGTTTGGGATCATTGTCTTGCTGAAATGTCCACCCTCGTTTTATCTTCAGCATCTTGGCAGATGGCAACAGGTTTATGAAGAATGTCTCTGTACATTTGTCCATTCATCTTTTCTTCAATTATATGAAGTCTGCCTGTACCATGTGCTAAAAAAAACACCACCACACCATGATGCTCCCACCTCCAAACTTCACTGTTGGTATGGCGTTTTTGGGCAGATGTGCAGAGCAGGGGCGGTTCTAGGATCAAAGCTTTAGGGGTGCTGAGCACCCAGTGAGCTCCAAACACACACACAAAATTTCTAGCTAAGGATGCAAAAAGCCCGCACTTAAAAACTTGAGTAATGACTTCAGTCTTGATGGTTTGAGGTTTTTCTCCAAATTTATAACAATTTTCTTATAGTTTTCTACTTTTCTCTGTAAATTTATCTAAATTTGAAGCCATTTTCCTCAAATTTGTAATTTCCTCTCGTGAAATTGACTTTTCTTGTACATTTGAGACTTTATTATAAATTTGTGGATTATTTTATGGCTAATTTTTGTCTGTTTTTTTAAATAAAATTACTGTTTTTTGTAAATTTGAAACGTGGTAAAATTTTGACTCTTTTTTTCATTATGCAATTTACATTTGACCATGATTTTTCAGAGCCAGAACAATAATTTAACTCTGATTTCAATGAAAAAAATATTAATAAAACTATATTTAATGAAATAAATTAACTTAAACTACCAAAGATGCAGTTATTTCTGTTATAATATTTCAATATATTTATAGTTTTTTTAGAACTCTCCTCACCACCCAGACAGCAGGAAAAACCTCCCTTATTTTGAAATCCAGATGTTGGCATGTTTAATTTGTCTGAAGACTGCAGATGGATTAAAATCATTGACTTTGTGAATTTCAGTCATCTTAACTTGCCAGGTACATAATGAACATAAATTATTAGTTAATATTGTAATAGCTGGTGAAGTCAATCCTCAGTGATTCATCAGTCATTCTTGGCTTTCACTGCATATGAAGTCTAACCACACCTGTTTACTAAGTGACTCTTTATTTTTGTTCACATTACCAGTGGGCTAAAACCACCATAAATGCCTCCAGTGCTTTCATACCTCTTCTGCCTTTTTTCCACGTTTAAAGTACTTTAATAAGTTCATGCTTCTCTCTGACAGTGTCGCTAGCGAGACACTCTGCCTGCCGAATGGAACAGTCACGCGGGCAGGACGCTTCTGAACTCCACGCAGATGATGATCACGCGAGTCGCTTGTGTGTGCGCTTGCGGACCATCATTCCTTCATATTTTTTTTTCTTAAATTTGTATTTCCTTGATGTGGCCTGGGCCTGGGCCACTCGGAGGTTGGTTCTGGGCTGCATGTGGTCCGTGGGCCACTAATTGAATAGGCCTGTTTAAGGGGAAAAATAAAAAACTTACAATAACCTGGTTGCAAAAATATGCACACCCTCTTATAAGTGAGGATGTGGCTGTGTTCAGAATTAATCAATCACATTCAAACTCATGTTAAATGGGAGTCAGCACACACGTCACCATTTAAAGTGCCTCTGATTAGCCACAAATAAAGTTCAGCTGTTCTAGTAGGCTTTTCCTGACATTTTTGTAGTCACATCTTACAGCATAAGCCATGGTCCGCAGAGAGCTTATAAAGCATCAGCGGGATCTCATTGTTCAAAGGTATCGGTCAGGAGATGTCATAAACTTTCCGTGCGCTTTACCATAGCGCACGGAGAAGGAGAAAGGATGGAAGGATTTAAATGTAGGAGTTCACCACACACACACATTTATTGGCAAACGCTGTTCACTAATACAGACGAACAAGTTGGTCATAATACAATATGAATGCACTCGGAGAGCGGGGAAGACTATGGGGAGTTCAACTACTCGGGGGGAACGCAAACAGGGCAACAGCCTAAGCGTAGCAGTTATGCTGCGGGGAGAAACACCACCAGAAACATAGCAGAATTACTGCAAGGGGGGAAACGCTTCTGGTCCAGCGTAGCAGCAACCGCATGGAGAAACGCAAACAGTTTACTCACGAGTAAGAACAGTCCAGAAAGTCCACTTATCTCAGCAAGCATAATCCATGAGTCCTTCCCGTCACACCATGGAGAACAGGAGTGATTCGTACTATGACCCAGCGGCGTTTGTCTAGCGAAGAGCTGCTTAAATACAAACGCCACTGGCCACCCAAATTGGGCACACCTGAGTGAGGTGCAGGAAAGATAATAACCGGGGCTGGGAACAGCTGGTGGAATTAAGGATTGCGAGGGGTCGTGGTTAGACCGACAGACTGGCAGCAGTGTGGGAAAAAGATCACAGAAGCTGACTAACAGCTGACGATCAGGCAGTGGCAATGGAGATGGAAATAAGTACAAACTACACATAATGCACATATACAGCAGAACCAAAACCCACAGAGAGATCAGGGCCGAGCCGGGGAAAGCCGAGCCGGGGAAAGCCAAGCCGGCTCGGCTCATGACAGGAGAAGGGTACAAAAGAATTTCCAAGGCATTAAATATACCATGGAACACAGTGAAGACAGTCATCATCAAGTGGAAAAAATATGGTACAACAGTGACATTAACAAGAACTGGATGTCCCTCCAAAATTGATGAAAAGACAAGAAGAAAATTGGTCAGGGAGACTGCAAAGAGGTCAACAGCAACAATGAAGGAGCTGCAGGAATTTCTGGCAAGTACTGGCTGTTTAGTACATGTGACAACAATCTCCCGTCTTCTTCATATGTCTGGGCTATGGGGTAGGGTGGCCAGACGGAAGCTTTATCTTATGAAGAAAAACATCCAAGCCCGGCTATATTTTCCAAAAACGCATTTGAAATCTCCCAAACGCATGTGGGAAAATGTGTTATGGTCTGATGAAACCAAGGTTGAACTTTGTGGCCATCATTCCAAAAGGTATATTTGGCGTAAACACAATACTGCTCATCACCAAAAGAACCCCATACCTACAGTGTAGCGTGGTGGTGGCAGCATCATGCTTTGGGGCTGTTTTTCTTCAGCTGGACCTGGGGCCTTAGTCAAGGTGGAGAGAATTATGAACAGTTCCAAATACCAGTCAGTGTTGGCACAAAACCTTCAGGCTTCTGCTAGAAAGCTGAAGATAAAGAGAAACTTCATCTTTCAACACAATAATGACCCAAAGTACACATCCAAATCAACAAAAGAATGGCTTCACCAGAAGAAGACTAAGGTTTTGGAATGGCCCAGCCAGAGTCCACATCTGAATCCAATTGAACATCTGTGGGGTGATCTGAAGAGGGCTGTGCACAGGAGATGCCCTCACAATCTAACAGATTTTGAGCGTTTTTGCAAAGAAGAGTAGGCAAATATTGCCATATCAAGATGTGCCACGCTGATAGACTCTTACCCAAAAAGACTGTGTGCTGTAATAAAAACCAAAGGTGCTGCAACAAAGTATTAGTTTAAGAGTGTGCATATTTATGCAACCAGGTTATTCTTAGTTTTTTTTATTTCCCCCCTTAAAACATTTCAGTTTGCTTTTCAATTGGGTTGTACAGGTTATAGGTCACATTAATGGTGGGAAAAGTTTTGAAATGATTTATCTTGGTCTCATTTTTTACATCACAAAACCCTGGCATTTGAACAGGGGTGTGTAGACTTTTTATATCCACTGTACTTTCCTGTTTTCTAAAGGATCATTCAAGCTTTTAATACCCAAGTGCTTGTTCACTTATATCAAAGGTTGGCAACATTTTCCATAAAAAGAATATGTATACTGATTTTTTTTTTTTATAAGGAAACACTACTGGAAAAACACTACTGGAAATACTGACCCTTGGGGTCCCCCAAGGGTCAGTATTGGGCCCCAAATTATTTAACATATATATAAATGATATATTCCAAGTTTCTAAATTATTAAAAATAATATTATTTGCTGATGATACTAATTTATTTTATTCTGGAAATAATTATAATCAGCTAATCCATACTCTAAATAATGAATTAAATAAGCTAAAAAAATGGATGGATTGTAATAAACTATCACTAAATATAGATAAAACTAAGGTAATGATATTTGGTAATTGTAAAAATAAAGAAGATATACACATTCATATAGATAATGTAGTTATTGAAAAAGTTAAGGAGATCAAGTTTTTGGGTGTAGTACTGGATGATAAAATTAGTTGGAAACCACATGTCAGATACATACAAAATAAAGTTGCAAAAAATATTGCAATTATAAATAAAATTAAGCAGGTCCTAGATTATAAATCACTTCATATTTTGTATTGTTCATTAGTACTTCCATACTTGACTTATTGTATAGAAGTTTGGGGTAACAGTTATAAAAGTAAACTTAATTCATTGTTAATATTACAAAAAAGGGCAGTCCGTGTTATACACAAAGTTGGGTACCTCGAACATACTAATTTATTGTTTTTACATTCGAAGTTATTGAAATTATGGGATCTGGTTCATTATTACACAGCACAATTAATGTTTAAAGTTAGTAAAAACCTCTTGCCACACAATATACAGAATCTATTCAGGGAGAGAGAAGGGAAATATAATTTACGGGGGAATACAAAATTTAAAATTCACTTAGTAAGATCTACACGGAAGAGTTTTTGTGTGTCTGTGTGTGGGGTAAAATTGTGGAATGGGTTGGGGGAGAAACACAGGCAATGTCCCAACATCCATATATTTAAATCAACATATAAAGAAATGATTTTTGAGCAGTATGAGAATGAAGGGCAGTGATGTTACATTGTGTCTTCAGTGAGGGAAGGTTGTTGTGTGTTATGGTGATTGTGAAGGTGATGGTGTTGTTTGTGTTTGCATTGAACATGCCAGAATTGTATGTTTATTGTTGTTGTAATATTGTTGGATATGGACTGTCATTGTTGTGTCATTTTTGTTGTATAAATTGACTATGGGTGTATTAC
Source organism: Pholidichthys leucotaenia (assembly GCA_020510985.1). Classification (NCBI taxonomy): domain Eukaryota; kingdom Metazoa; phylum Chordata; class Actinopteri; order Cichliformes; family Pholidichthyidae; genus Pholidichthys; species Pholidichthys leucotaenia. The sequence continues at coordinate 368,390,112 of CM035840.1, forward strand.
AATGAATGTGGTTGTGGGATAATGATGATTATGAGTAATATTGTAATTTGTTTGGTGTGGAGAAGGGGTGGGACTGTATAAGCCTTGGCTTCTTCCCACTCCTTTTGAACATTTTATTTTGGTTTGTTTTTTTGTTGTGTTTTGAACTCTCTTTTTTTCTTTCTTTAACAATGTTCAAATAAAAATCAATCAATCAATCAAAGAGTAATAACAGTAAATTAAAAACTTACCAGAAAACACTCAGAAAGTGCAACCTCAGCCAAGGCACCTAATTTTCTCAATCTTATTTTTCTAGGTAAAGTCAGGAATTTACTGTTTGCAGACTTGCAGCTAGTGTCACTCAATACAGAATGCTGTGCGTAGGATACACACACACTCACCCAGTGCTGTTACCAAACTCACTCACAATGATCCGCAGATGGGTGCACATCCAGGTTGTGTGCAAGGTCAAGATCAAGGTCAAAGGTCAGAAGATCTGGCCACTTTGGTGATGTCATGAAAATCGCTACTTCTCCTAGACAACTGCCCCAATGCTCACTCAACTCACTCACAATGATCCTCATGTGGGTCTGCTTCCAAGTTGAGCTCAAGGTCACTCTCAAAGGTAAGGAGATCTGGGCATTTATGATTTCACGAAAATTGTTATTCCTATAGGGAACTTCCCCAATGTTCAGGAAACTTATGCTCAGGTGGCTCTGCATAAAGGCTGTCCTCAAGGTCAAGGTCAAAGGTCAGGAGATCTGAGCACTCTTGATGTGATTTCATCTGGTTGGAATGGCACTTCTATTTGGTGTCTTTTTCTGGTATATTTTCCACATTATTCTCCAAAGTGCAAACTGTCAGCTGGGCAGCTTGGTAGTGCAGTGGTTAGCACTGTGGCAGCACCACAAGAAGGTCATGGGTTTGATCCCACTCCCTGGCCAGGAGTGACCCGCGTAGAGTTTGCATGTTCTCCCCGTGTCTGCATCCGTTCAGGATGTACCCTGCCTCTCACCCAAAGACACTGGGATAGGCTCCAGCTCTCCCGCAACCCAAAAAGGATCAAGGGGTTGAAGATGAATGAACAACCTGTCAACTGACCCTTAACTAAAAATGCATTTTACCTCATTTCAAAGTTGCAGCCTCCTTCACTTTCTACCATCAAAAAGTTGATTACAGCCATTCAATTTCATTAGAAGGGACCCACTCAGATATCCATTCCCTCTGTTTCTACACGCTGAGTGGCAGTTTCAATAGATTGGCCCTCCCCCTCATTTTTGGCCAAGTAATTTTGTTAGAAAGGGGAGTTTTCTCATTCAGCTCTGTGGCTTGCAGTTCTAGAGGTGCTAAGGAGGTAAGAGCTCGTCAACTCTAATTGAATGACTCCTGATTAAACTAGTTTCACACTGACAGGCAACATATTGCATCATGTCCAACTTCTAATTGGCTGCTTCGTGGACGCTCTGAGCTTTATGGAGGTGCAGATGTTTTTATTCAGGGTCAGAGGAGACAGAGGGACAGGGGAGCAGAGAAACGCTTGAAGATGTACAATCACTGACAAAGTGCAGAAGCGGAAATACTCAGTGTAGTGTTAATAAAAAAAGATGACATCTGTTATTTTTGTGGAAGTGAATTTCCAACATGTTTGCTTGACAATGTCAGGAAATCAAAACAACTGTCAATATCAAGTATAACTGTAGAAAAAGGTTGTAAATTCACTTTAACACTGCAGTGATAATATCATACTTTACTTATTCCACCGTGTTTAAGTCACAAATTTTAAAAAGGTAAGGATTAATACAGCACAAGACAGAAAGAAAAACAATTCAGAGTCACTCAATTTACCAAAAAGATACACAGGCCCATCAGTTCTTAATTTCCTGTTGGTTCCTTTCACAAGCATGTAATTAATTAATTGACAAAAAAAAAGACGTCCATTTTGATTTTACACAGGATTCAAACCCTATTCTACCAGGTAACTGGCATAACTCTTCACCATGTAAATACTTTGGTGTTTAGACCAAAATATTTCTCCTTCTGCACAAATAAATCTCATCATGGCCTTTGGCATTATATACTACACTTAATCCTCTTCCTATGTTGTGGATTTTATTATTGGCAGCCTTTAATGGCATTTTACTTGCTGGACCTTAAAGTGATATAAAAATATAATATAAATCTAATCTTAAAGATTGCTAATACATTGCTAAACGGTTCATATAATCACCCTAAAAAAAGTCTAGCTAGCCAGTGACTGGGTAACTTATGACTGACCTTCTAGAATCTTACCAGTATTTTATATGGAGATATTTTTATCCCGAAAACTACAGACCAATCTGGTGACTGAGTTTATGCATGCCATGGGCACAGCCATTACTGCGGTGACTTTTAACAAATTAATTTCTTAAGTTTGCTTCTATTTTCTGACAACTGTGTGAAAGGCATATGTGATACATTTATCTTGGTTGTTATTCCTTGATGTTTGCTTTCTGGTCATTTGCCCTGTCTTCAGCAATAAATTTTAAATTTCATAACTAAGATAAGATTTGCAACCCCCGCATCTCCTGGGAACACATTAACCCATTAATGTTAACTAGTTGCTTGTTAATCATTTTGCTCGTTATTGGGAACAAATAGTCTTGACTGCTTCTGTCAAGTATCTCACTCCACTGCAATCTCAGGAAATCTGCAGTCTCAGTGATATGTTTAGGTCAGTAAAGGCTTGTGTGTTTCACTTTCTTTTTTTTATTAAGTTAAAGTTTGCTGTTGCTGTTAGTGCAGCTGAGAACTGCTCACATTCTCCCAGTTTTCACTTACAATTTTGTTAAAGGAAAAATAAAAAGGGATTGTAGTGCTATAAGGGAAACTTGAGCTTTGGAAGCAGCTGCTGCTGGTAATGGTTTGTTTGTTTGTTTCTGGCATTTCACAGAATTGGTCTATAGTCTGTACTTTTTTCTCCTTCAGAACATATTAATTAATCAGCTCTGATCACATTTGGATTTCAACTAGTTAGTTTGCATATAACTTCATAAACACATTTCCTTTTTAAAATGATGATTAAAAACTAAAATAAGCTGATGTTGCAATAAGTTAGACCTTCTAACAAAAAATGGCATCTCAGCATTCATCACAAATTGCTAATGTCATCACACTTTACAAGCACACCAACCTCATCTGATGTGAAAACACCTTTTGGTTAAAGTGTACCATCAAAGATTAATTTTAAAAAGAGCACTCTGAGGCGAGTGCAATATCCCCCACCTCTGTTTTCTTTGACGATCCCAATACTACTAGCAAGTGTGGTGATTCTAGAGAGCTTTACACATTCTATAGTAAGAGAACACTGGGAGTGCCAACCTTGACCTTTTGACCCCAAACCTGTAGTCAGAGGTCATGGTGTCAGAGTGAACCTGTGTACCAGGTTTGGTGACCCTAGCTTTCTTTGATGTTGAGATATAATTTATAAGCCATTTTGATGTTGACCTCTGGCCTTGCAATCCCAAAACCATAGTCACACTTCAGGGTCACAGAGTGAACCTGCGTACCAAGTTTAGTGATCTTTAACTTTACTCATTGTACAGTAATAAGGCACAGGGAACATTAACCTTGACCTTTGACCTTTTGTTCCCAAACCCAGAGTCAGAGGTCAGGACCCTAAGGTGAACCTGTGTAGTATTTTGGTGACCCTAGCTTTCTTTGTTGTTGAGATGTAGTTTATAAACCATTTTGATGTTGACTTTTGACCTTGAAATGGCAAAACCATAGTCACACTTCAGAGTCACAGGGTGAACCCATGTATTAAAGTTTGGTGACCCTAGCTTTAGTCATTTTATAGTAATAGTATAAAATAGTGGCATAGCTGTTGAACGTGTCCCCAGCTTCAAATTCCTGGGGACCCACATCCCGGAGGACCTGTCCTGGTCAGTTAACACCACCAGCCTGATCAAGAAGGCCCATCAGCGCCTCTTCTTCTTGAGGACACTGAAGAAGAACCATCTGTCAACTGACATCCTGGGCAACTTCTACCGCTGCGTGATAGAGAGCACCCTGACCAACTGTGTCACAGTCTGGTATAAGAGCTGCTCTGTCGCTGACCGTAAGGCGCTGCAGCGGGTGGTGAAAACCGCCCAACGCATCACAGGGACTCCACTTCCAGTTATAGAGGACGTCTACAGGAAAAGATGTCTGCGCCGGGCACGCAGCATTCTTAGGGACTCCAACCATCCTGCTCATGGACTGTTCCAGCTTCTCCCCTCCAGAAGGCGTTTCAGAAGCCTTCGGACTAGAACCAGCAGGTTTAGGAACAGTTTCTTTCCAACAGCTGTCACGTTATTGAACTTAGTTCCCCGCTGACTCTCTTACCATCATCTCTTACCATCCTCACCTGTACATAACTGCCCATCTAACTTATTGTACATTATTTGCACATAACAGTACTCTTAACTTTCTGCACTGCTGCATATATTTGCATATATTTGCTTAAATTGCACATACTGTTAATTACCGTATATACTGCACTGCTGTCCTTTGCACTTCTGATTGGATGCTAAACTGTGTTTCGTTACCTTGTATTCATACATGTGTAATGACAATAAAGTTGAATCTAATCTAATCTAATCTAATCTAGTAAATTTAGCATTTGCCATTTACTATAGTGCAATTGGAATGTTAACTTTGACCTTTGAACCATTAACCCCAAACCCATTGTCAGATCAGTGTGTAAGTCCAAGATGTGTATTAGATACAACTACTGTATCAATTTGAAAAGCCTACATAATTTCTTCCAGTAGTTATTGTGTTTAGAAGATTTAGGGAAAATCTGACCTGACCTTTGACCTCAAGGTCATCTGATGAGAGTCAAATTGCAATATGTACATCATCACTGTGTATCAAACCATAGTACCAAGTTTCAAAACATTTGGAACAAAACTGTAGGAGCTGATTTCACAAGACAGTTACTGTCTATGAACTAAGGTGAAATAAGAGGTCATAGGTCAGGGGCTACAACTCCGGCAAAAAATCATCCATTCAGAACTAAATTGCAATATGCACATCAGTGTATATCAGTGTATATCAACCCATGGTACCAAGTTCCAAAACAATCAGAACAAAACTGTAGGAGGAGTTGATTTCACAAAAAGGGGGGACAAACGGACGGACAAATGGACGAGCCCATAATATAATCCCACTTCGGTCTTTGCCCAAAGTGTTATGTCTGAGAAATATGGACAGTGGAGGCGGTGGCTGTGTGAATGGTGGTTTTATTAACAGAAAGCTGGTAGCACGTGTTACATACAGAACATGCTATTATGCTAGCTAACTGGGAGTACAGGCTGGTGTACGTCTAGAGGTAGAGTGCCAAAGAGGCAGCCTCCCACCGTCAGTTCCCTAATATAGACACAGCGTGATGACGTCATCCGTGCTTGGTCCATTACATCTGTGCTGTTCATTGTTAATATGGGAATATCTAACACAAAGGGCTCGTCAACCCCTTTGGGTTTCGACCAGCGGGCGATAAAAAAAATCCTAAATACAGACCTAGAATTTAAATAAGCTGAAAGGTTGCTGTTGTTTCCTTGTTCTACAGGTCATTACCTACAGCTTTATGTTGAGCACAAATAAGCCTTTACAGAAAGAAAAAAAAAGTTTTACCAATGTGCAAAAACTCATGTGAAATGGATGTGATATGAAACATGAAACATGTATGTTTCCTGTTATTTGCACATTGAAATGTGCTTTTGGAACATTTTCATAAAATAGCACATGTAAAAATGTATGTTTTGTCTTCAGGGAACATGAAAAATTCCATGGTTCAACACGATCTCACTAAAACTCATACCAAATGCTTGTTTTCGACCCCCTCAAAAAAAACAAAAAAACATGCATTTGTATGAGAAAAAACAAAACCATGTACCTGAGATACAGAGTATATACCATACTGGTAGATATGGAGTGGCGCCTTCACTCACTGCACATGCACAAATTCAATTCACCATTGTCATTCTGCGCATACCTGAAAAGAATGCACTGTTGTCATTGCGCATGAACAAAACACCCATTTTAACAAGATTTTAAGAAGGCTTCAACACTCACTCGGTTAGTGGAAGGGGGATGGCGGATGGTTGTATGCCATGAAAGAGTTGATACAGGCTATGGGTGGTAGGGAGGAATTACCAGATGACTGAGAAAGTACAGCAGAAGTGTTGAGGGAAACAGGTAGAAAGGTATGTGGTATATCCAGTGGACAGAGGAAGGAAGACAAGGAGACTTGATGATGGAGTGAGGAGATACAGGAAAGTATTCAAAGGAAGAGATTACCAAAGAAAAAGTGGGATAGCAGAGAGTTGAAGAAAGTAGACAGGAGTATTTGGAATCTAGGCGTATGGCAAAGAGAGAGGTGGGAAAGGCAAAGGAAAAGGCATATAGTGAGTTGTATGAGACGCTGGACACTAAGGAAGGAGAAAAGGACTTGTATCGATTGGCTAAACAGAGAGATCACCGGACATGTATTAGGACAGCAAGACGGTGGTGAGGTGTGCTGTAGGAATGACAGATGGATTCAAGGTGGGGGTTGGATTACATCAGGGATCAGCTCTTAGCCCCTTCTTGTTTTCCATGGTGAGGGACCGGCTGACAGACGAGGTCAGACAGGAGTCTGACCATGGAATCTGACCATGATGTTTGCTGACAACATTGTGATCTGTAGTGAGAATAGGGAGCAGGTGGAAGAAAACCTGGAGAGGTGGAGGTATGATCTAGAGCAGGGATGGGCAACTGGTGGCCCACTCCCTCATCCACTGCAGTCCACCAGTCCATTTCCAAAAATCAGTTTTTTATTTATATCACGTTTGCCGTATTTGGAACTGTCATTCTTAAATGCAATTATAGAGTCTGCCAACAGAGGGGACGCTAATTGAAACTTAGGTGCCGCTCTGTGTGCAGTGGTCAAAGAGATAGCAAGAGTGAGGGAGCCAGAGAACACAGTGCACCAGCGGAGAACGCGTTTTTAAGGCATGTTGCCTGCTAAAACCGCATTAATAGGCTGTAAACAGCAGTATATGTACAAAGTAGGCTGCTTTTAAACAAGAATAAATACTACTGTGGAGCTATAGCATTTACTCTTGTTTGGCAGGTGAAGCCTCATGGAGCTCAGAAGCTTTTCTTCTAATTGTGCAGAAAAATATTCAAAACTTTGAGGTTTCTTTCTAAAGAGTGGACTGAAACACTGACAGTTTCAAATCCAGGTCAGCAGTGAAAGTTCAGAGACTGTGGTCGTAATCTACTGATTTTTTTTTTTTTTTTTTGTTCATTTGTACCAGTGGCTCTTAAACTTTTTTTTTATTCCCCATTTTGGGGAGCCATTAACAAGCCTACCTACCCACAGCTCTTTCTCTGCCCCTCCACACCCACAATGAATCCAAGAGCAAGCTTTTCTTCTTGGCTTTTTTTGTCAATTGTTGTCCAGAATTGTCCTAACTGGGTGTCCTAATTTTTTCACATGACTAAACTGTTTCAAATGGTCTGACATGACACTTGGATGCCTCACCTCCCTTAAATGTGCCTGGAGTTGAGTGGCATTCATTATCCAGTTCTGCAGGGCACTGTTCTCAATGAAGCGTCATCAGTGTGGGATGTGGCCAAAGGACATCCACTTCGATGCCTTTCTGTGACTCTTCCAGTTTCTCTGTATCTCTGTTGCAACCTGCTGGTAACACTCTAAACTCAGTGGCCACTTCCCTCTGAGAACATCCTGTTTGAAGCTTCGCACTGGTGAGGTACCGTTGATCAATTTTGAGGTGTCGTCTTGGTCCCATGATGTCAAAATGTGAACAGCATCATGAAGAGGACTGTTTAATACCAATTCTAACTGAACCAGAAAATTTATTGGGCAATTCATGGATCAAACACCTGCTGTGAATTTTGCCATTAAGCACCTTGTTAGAGAACAGTAAGTTATGCAAAAAGTACTGAAACATTGAACAGTTGGACATATGCATTCAAAAGGTTAGAGAAGGTCAAATTAAGTTCACCTTTACAGGTGCTTCTGGGACCTGTAAAGCTTCTGGGAGAATGTCCTATGGACAGACGAGACAAAACTGCAACTTTTTGGCAAGGCACATCAGCTCTATGTTCACAGATGCAAAAATGAAGCATACCAAGAAAAGAACACTGTCCCTACTGTGAAACATGGAGGAGGTTCTGTTATGTTCTGGGGCTGCTTTGCTGCATCTGGCACAGGGTGTCTTGAATCTGTGCAGGGTACAATGAAATCTCAAGACTATCAAGGTATTCTAGAGAGAAATGTGCTGCCCAGTGTCAGACAGCTTGGTCTCAGTCGCAGGTCATGGGTCTTGCAACAGGGTAAATGACCCAAAACGCACAGCTAAAAACACCCAAGAATGGCTAAGAGCCAAACATTGGACTATTCTAAAGTGGCCTTCTATGAGCCCTGATCTAAATCCTATTGAACATCTGTGGAAGGAGCTGAAACATGCCGTCTGGAGAAGGCACCCTTCAAACCTGAGACAACTGGAGCAGTTTGCTCATGAGGAGTGGGCCAAAATACCTGCTGAGAGGTGCAGAAGTCTCACTGACAGTTACAGAAATTGTTTGATTGCAGTGATTGCCTCAAAAGGTTGTGCAACAAAATATTAAGTTAAGGGTACCATCATTTTTGTCCAGGCCTGTTTCATGAGTTTGTTTTTTAAAATAATTCTGTTGAACCACAATTCAAAAGCACTGTCTGATTTTCATTGGTTAATTTTCACAGACTTTTTATTTATTACCACTTTTGTCAGATTCAAGTTATTTCTGTGACCATTGTGGTTTTTTCTTTCATTAACAGATGGGTACCAACAATTTTTTTTTTTTTTTTTTTTGTTACTTATTTGTACCCGTAGGTAGACTTGGTTTGCAGTCTGGTGACAAGCCACCGGCTGCTGGTCGCTGCGTGCGCGAGCGCCCTAAACCTACATGTTTTTGTCCATGTGTACATGTATATATATATATATATATATATATATATATATATATATATATGTATATATATATTTTCAAGGAATCTCTGTCTGTATGTATGTGTCTGTTCCATGCATATCTCTGAAACCGTTTGTCAGACTGGCCTCAGATTTTGAGGTTATGAAGGTATGCATCCCCGAATGTGGAGTCGCTCAGTCAAAATATGTAATTTTTATCAATAAAAGTTTTAGCCATCGCTCAATAACCGCTCTCTGTGTCCTGGCTTTAAGAAGTGTGGGCGGGGTTTCAGATTGACTCTGTGCTGACTGGACAATACGTAGCATCACAACCATGCTCATTGGATAACACACAGCATCACAACCTGTCATTCACCACAGTGTTCCCGGGGCAAAATATCCATCCATCTATCCATCTTCTTCCGCTTAATCCTTTTCGGGTCGCGGTGGGGGGGGGCTTGATCCTATCCCAGCATCTTTAGGCGAGATGCAGGGTACACCCTGGACAGATCGCCAGTCCATCGCAGGGCCAACACAGAGAGAAAGACAACCATTCACTCTCACAGTCATACCTAAGGACAATTTAGAATCCCCAGTTTGATGCCAATTAACCTAACTTGCATGTTTTTGGCATGTGGGAGGAAACTGGAGAAATCCCGGAGTAAACCCACGCAGACACGTGGAAAACAAGGAAGTGATAAATGACAAATTTGACTAGAAAAAGATAATACTGAAGATTTAATGCTTAAAAAAATTATACTATAAAGTTGCCGTGATTGCGTAGAACTAAAGGGTAATTCGGTATATATGGAGAATATGAGGTGCGCGAGCAGACTGGGCGGCGCGTCAGTGGGGACCCGGGTCTGACAAAGAATACCGGTGTATCAACACAGAACATGCCGGGAGAAGCAGCAGCCTTACTGGGTGGACCACGGTCCTTCGCGGGGAGGCACACCCAGCTTTCCCAGTCAGTAGTAGATGGGAGTACCTGCTTCTGCTTCACCTGTGTGGTACCGTTGTACTTTGCAGGACTGCGAGTCCCCCCTCCCACGCGAGTATCTAAAAATTAAAAACTTAACTGCGGCAGCACAGCAACTCACCCTTGGCCAGGGGATCTTGGGTTTGATCCCATCCCCTGACCAACAGTGATCTGTGTGGAGTTTGCATGTTCTCCCCTTGTCTGCGTGGGTTTACTCCGGGATTTCTCCGGTTTCCTCCCACATGCCAAAAACATGCAAGTTAGGTTTATTGGCATCAAACTGGGGATTCTAAATTGTCCTTAGGTATGAATGTGAGAGTGAATGGTTGTCTGTCTCTCTGTGTTGGCCCTGCGATGGACTGGCGATCTGTCCAGGGTGTATCCTGCCTCTCGCCCAAAGATGCTGGGACAGGCTCCAGCCCCCCACGACCCGAAAAGGATTAAGCGGAAGAAGATGGATACCGCCATGATTGTGGAGCGGAATGGCCAGAATGACTTAACGACCAAACGCAGGACACAAAAACACCCAAATAATGAAATAAATCATTTTTAGTTAAATACTTACTGTCAAATGGGCAACAGTTCTAAAGGATAATTCAGCATGGAGAACATGAGGTGCAGTGGGGGAAGGGGGGTGGAGCAGCAGCTGAACCGCTGCCACCACGGGAAAGCAACAGCCGAGATTCCTGTTAACCGGGCAGGCTGATTAAGGACAGATGAGTAACGCCCTGCAGAGGTGAGACTAAAGCCAAATGAAACCGGACAGCAGTGGGAAAAGTTGCTCTAAACGCTTATTTGGTCTCTGTGAGTGAACCGGGTCTCAGAGAGTGACACCACGGCAAGGTGCATCCCCAGTCAGCGGTAGACAGGAGTCCCTTTGCAGGACCACGACTCATTGTCGCCAATGACGCTCCTCTTGGTGTGCTTGCACAATTATTAAAAGTTAATTATTAAATGTTAGTAATTTTGGACCAGAATGCCCAGATCAACTGCATATCATATGTGGCCATATGCACGGTTTGACTAAACGATGACCATCACCAAACTGGACACAAAAATGCTCAATAACTCATAAAAGATCACACAAATAAGTGATCTGACAAAAAAATAAACAAGGGTTCTTAAACAGTGGCTAATATTGGATGTCCAATTCATTTTTAATTTTTCTGTAATTAATATTCACACAATCTAATAAATCTCACTTCAGTCTCTTTCATATTTGTCAAAGTCTAACGTGTGATTGCTTACATATAGGCTACACCGATGTATTCCACTTTCAAACACAGCTTACGCAGCCAGACACACCCTCACTCAAAGGCAAGCTAACTGATGGCAATAAAAAAAAAAGTTATTTCAATTAAGTGAAAAAAAAAAAAGATAATGCATGGAGTGTGCTTTTGGCCTGAAGCTGATTTATCATGGAGAACAGCTGAGCTCTGTGGTTCCAACGATCAGCTGTTTGAATCCACCTCTTTTTTTAACCAAAGGTTAAAAAAATAAAAAACACGGGGAGAAGGCCCTACAACCTTTGCTCCACTGAGTGCAGGGTGTATCAACCATACGCTGGATACATTTTCAGCATGGGGCACATATTTTTTCCAGTTTGTAAAACTTTTCACTGGGTCTGAGATGTGTGTGAAAAAAAACTGTGTTTTGGTTAATGTTTAGAGTGTAGAGAATGTGGAAGGACGAGGCTGAGTTTATTTCACAAGTCAGATTTATTCACATTCTCCAACATCATCCAAAAACAGAAAGAGGACGAATCCCCCAACATCTGTCTCTTTTCTACCCAGGACATCAAAACACACAGTCACATGGTACTTAATCCCCAGTAACAATGTAACTTCCTCCCGATCTTAACACCCCCCACCTCCAGTCTCTGGCCGCTGGGCGAAATCCCCCACGGCTGTCTCTTTGCATGCCAAAGACTAAACTTTCACATCCTCGTGTTATCTCCAGAGCGGCTCGGTCCTTTGTTCCGTCTCATATGTGAAGCCTAAAGTGGTATACGTATGAATCATGCAATGATATACATATGTGCATATATGTGTCCCACATGACCCCCCCCCAAACGTCTAAGATGGAACAACGTAATAACAGTCTGCAAGTCATGGTAAAATTATTACACATCAGTCCACGTGTCGCTTGGGCCTCAGTCGCCTCCCATATCTGCTGTAAGCGGGCTAAACCACTTTCGTGGCACCCTCCTGCTGGGGAGCTGCTGTCTGAGGATGAGAACTGTTAGTCAATTCCTGTGGGTGTTCTGATGAATGCTCCTTAGGGGGTCTGCCGCGCCGAGGAGCCGTAGCCAACAGCACATCCTCGTCGGCCAACACAAAGGCAGGTTGGAGTCTGTTTATGCCAATCTTTTCTTTCCTGCCCCCCAAATCTAGTAAAAAATGCTTATCCCCTGTTTCCAGCACTCTAAATGGTCCATCATAAGGTGGTCGCAATGGAGGGCGATGCGCATCGTGTCTGACAAAAACAAACTCCACATTTTTTTAGAGCCTTAGGCACAAAAACGCGCGGAAAACTGTGGTGAACGGGGCCGGGAAGCATGCCCGCTTCTGCGTCACTCTGCAACCGCTGAGCCGGGAAACATTCTGGCGCAGGATTATCCGGGAGAAATTCCCCGGGCAGCCGGAGTGGCTGCGCAAAAACTAACTCAGCCGGGGAGGCTTCTAAATCCTTTAGGTGCAGAACGCAACCCCAATAAAACCCATGGTAGTCTGTCCACCCAATTTGCATCCGTAAGCGACGCTCTGAGGGCCGCCTTCAATGACCTATAGAAACGTTCGCATAACCCATTAGCCTGCGGGTTGTACGCGATAGTGTGGTGTATCGTTACCCCCAGGCTGCGGGCCATCGCTGACCAAAGCTCGGAAATAAATTGAGGACCTCTGTCGGACGTAATGTCCGACGGGACTCCAAAGCGCGCTACCCATGCCGTTAAAAACGCGCGCGCCACCTCCTCGGCTGTGGTTGATGACAGTGGGATCACTTCTGGCCAGCGCGTGGTGCGGTCTACCATTGTCAGAAGGTGTGTGCACCCCTGCAACAGCGGAAGGGGGCCTACGAGGTCCACGTGAACGTGGTCGAACCTCTTAGCCGGGATGTGAATCGGCTCCAAGGGAGCTCTCGTGTGCTTGTGAACCTTGGCTCGTTGGCAAGCCATGCAGGCTGCTGCCCACTCTCTAACTTGATTGCGCAGGCTCGGCCATACAAATTTCTCTCCTACCATTTTGACCGACGCGTGCACCCCCAGGTGCACCAGAGAATGAATCGAGTCAAAAACGCGGCGGCGCCACGCGGTCAGTACCACCGGGCGCGGTCGTCCCGTGGAGACGTCGCAGATTAGGGGGGGCATACCATCTTGCAGCACCCTGTTCTCCAGCCTTAACCCTGTTGGTCCAGACTGGAGCGCACGCACGTCTGCGTCGCTCGCCTGATCCACGGCCATGGCTGCATAATCTATCCCTACGCGGACTGTGGCCGCTATGTGAGAGACAGTCTGCTACTACATTAAGTTTACCCGGTATGTGCTGAATATCGGTAGTAAACTCTGAGATTGCAGCCAGCTGCCTCTGCTGCCGGCCCGACCACGGTTCTGAAACCTTGGCCATCGCGAAAGTCAGCGGCTTGTGGTCAACGAACGCGGTGAAACGACGTCCTTCTAGCCAGAACTGGAAGTGGCGAATGGCCAAGTGGAGAGCTAACAACTCCCTGTCAAATGCGCTGTATTTTCGCTCACTATCGCGCAACGTCCTGCTGAAAAAGGCGAGCGGCTGCCAAGCCCCGGCTACATGTTGCTCCACGACCGCCTCTATGGCCACATCTGACGCGTCAGTAGTGAGCGCTATGCGGGCCGTTGGGTCTGGATGTGCTAACAACGCAGCGTTTGCCAGGGCTGTTTTGACCTCCGCAAATGCCGCTCAGGAGACCATTCGATTTTGCTTGTGGGTTTTTGTTTTTTTTAGCACGGCATACAGTGGTTGCATGAGCTGCGCTGCGCAGGGGAGGAAACGGTTATAAAAATTCACCATTCCCAAAAACTCCTGTAACGCTTTGACCGTTTGTGGCTGGGGAAAATTTGTTACTGCGCGCACTTTGTCAGGCAGAGGAACCGCTCCTTCTGGAGAGACACGATGCCCCAAAAAATCAATCTGCGTCACCCCGAACTGACACTTCACTGGGTTGATTATTAACCCGTGCTCTCCCAACCTCCGGAAAACTGCCGTGAGGTGGTTTTCGTGTTCGTCTTCGGACGCGCTGGCTACCAAGATGTTATCCATGTAGACGAAGATGAAGGGGAGATCGCGCAACACCGTGTCCATCATGCGTTGGAACGTCTGCGCAGCGCCTTTAGGCCCAAACGGCATGTGCAAAAACTCGAAAAGGCCAAACGAAGTTATTACCGCTGTTTTGGGTATGTCCTCAGCGCGTACTGGGACTTGATGGTACCCGCGGACCAAGTCTATCTTAGAAAAAATGCGCGCCCCCGCCAAATGAACGGAAAAATCTTGGATATGCGGGATTGGGTAGCGGTCGTATGCTGTAGCGTTGTTCAACCTGCGGAAATCTCCGCAAGGACGCCACGAGCCTTCAGCTTTAGGGACCATGTGAAGCGGGGAAGCCCATGGGCTTTTCGAACGCCTGATGATGCCCAACTTTTCCAGGTTGGCGAACTCCTCACGCACTATGGACAGTTTAGCTGCATCCAAGCGCCGAGCTTTTGCAAAAACGGGCGGTCCGGTGGTAGTAATAAAATGTTCCACTCCGTGTTTAGCGACAGCTGCTGAAAATGTGGGAACCGTGAGTGCTGGGAACTGAGCGAGTAGTGTGTGGAACTTACCACCTGCCGTTGCGACGTTGGCTTGTGCTGTGGGCAGGGTCACTCGGGCTGCACAGGGAATAGAATAAAAAGAAAGTGCATTAACCAGGCGCCTATTAGCAAGATCAACCAACAAACCATGTGAGCACAGAAAATCAGCGCCTAACATATTGAAGCTCACTGCAGCTATAACAAAAGTCCACTCAAATGTACGGCCGTGCAGGGACAGAAGCAGAGCCTTCTCACCAAAGGTCTTAATCCTCGAGCCGTTCGCTGCTGACGCTCCGTGACCTCCGGGACCCGCCAGCTGGTCAGCATATGTAGGCATGACGAAACTCACTTGGGAGCCTGTGTCCACGAGGAATTGCCTCCCCGAACGCGCATCCGTCAAGTAGAGTAGCTTGTTCTCTTCCCCGAGGGTCGCAGCTGCTACCGACCCCCAGGCTTGGCATTTCCCGAGCTCTTGAACTGGCACGGTGGTATACATTTGCGTGCCCTCTCTGCAAAGCGGCGATGGTAGAAACAGAGGTCGTCTCCTCCGCGGTCCCTGGCCCTCGCCGCTGCCGTTGTCGGTGGGTCTGCAACCGCCGCCTCTGGCCCCCTGCCGTCTCGGGCCGTCGCGCCGAGCTCCGTCGCTGCTGCAGTGGCCATGCGCTGTCTGCTGGCGTTGAGAATCCGTTGTGCCTCCTGGGCCAGCGTGCGGAAGTCCCGCTGGGCCAACAACGGTGAACCGGCCAGGGTCGCTCTCGTGGCCGACGGGATGGTTCTCAGGAAAATGTGGGTGAAGAGGAAATCGTCGCCGTCTGAGCCCCTCAGCCTCAGCATGTCCTCCATCAGGTCAACGGGCGTGCTGTCTCCCAAGTCGTTCAGAGCCAGGAGCCTCTCCGCTCTCTTCTGGACTGAGGGAGTGAAATGCTGGATGAGCGCAGCCTTCAACCTGCCATATTTGTCGTCGGCCGGTGGGCACTCCAAAAGGCTCCGCACATGTCAAGCCGTGCGGTTGTCGAGCTTGGCAATAACGTGGTAGAATCTTGTGTCATCTGCCTGTGGTGAACTGTGCTTCAACCAAGTGGAACCAGGAGCACGGGTTGTCTTGCCAGAAGTCTGGTAGCTTGACTGTGGCTGCGTTTGCCTGGCTGGTTCCTGACGAGTTCGGCTCGGGGGAATTACTTCTGCTCATGATACGTCTTAGGGTCACCAGTGTAGAGAATGTGGAAGGACGAGGCTGAGTTTATTTCACAAGTCAGATTTATTCACATTCTCCAACATCATCCAAAAACAGAAAGAGGACGAATCCCCCAACATCTGTCCCTTTTAATTAATTAATTAATTAATTAATTAAATCACCCTTATTGTCCTTCAACTGTACAACCAATCATGTACAGTAGAAAGAGATTGTGCTTTACCTATCTACAGTGTCAATCACACACACCCCAGTGCAGAATCAGAGGGCTGCTGCCATGCAAGGCGCTGCCACAGATTTCCCTCCTCCATTCCATTATTGCTGAGCACCAAGCTGGACGGCAGGAAGTTCCACTTTTATATGGTCTTCGGCATCACCCGGCCGGGATTTGAACCCCTGCCTCCCGGGTGTGGGGCGGATGCTCTAACAACTGAGCCACCACTCCGGTGGCTTTCTACCCAGGACATCAAAACACACAGTCACATGGTACTTAATCCCCAGTAACAATGTAACTTCCTCCCGATCTTAACACCCCCCACCTCCAGTCTCTGGCCGCTGGGCGAAATCCCCCACGGCTGTCTCTTTGCATGCCAAAGACTAAACTTTCACATCCTCGTGTTATCTCCAGAGCGGCTCGGTCCTTTGTTCCGTCTCAGATGTGAAGCCTAAGGTGGTATACGTATGAATCATGCAATGATATACATATGTGCATATATGTGTCCCACAAGAGGGTCAAAAATGCAATAGTTTAGGCAGAATAAAAATAATAATGCTTACAATATATAATAATAACGCTTACAATAGAGCAGTGGCGCTCACTTTAGTCTTTGCCAGTCACGCCCTCAAGGTTCAGATCATTATTTGGTTTCAGTATCACCCCAGCATGATGATATAAGCACCACCTCAATCTTACCATTGAAGTTTTAAAAAACCTTTTAATAGCAAAATATTGCTAAAATATAAACTGATGCACTACAATGGGTCTCAAATATTTGTATACGTGTCCTGTTATAGTACTACATGAGTTTATTGACGATACACAGAAGAAATTCTATATTACATTGAACTCCATCACTGAACAGTGATATTGTGGTGACACTGTGTGGGGGTTCTCCACCCAGAGTCGGGAGCCGGGGGGGAGATGGGACAAAGGACTGAAGGAGGAAGTGACACCAGGGGGTCTCAGACGTAGCAGAAAGGACTATCTGCTCCCCCCCCCCCCCGGGGAGTTCAGGAGGCACAGGAAGAAGAGAGGGGATTTATGATGTTAATGTACCACGCATTTCTTTATGCACAGACAGTATTGTATTCGACTCCCTGGGTCTCATGGGGAGAAATAAAGGTTATGAAAAGGAGGTGCCCAGTGACCCAGTTAGAGATTTTCAGTATTTGATGTTGGAAGAGGAATAAGGACCTGTACTTATATAGCGCTTTTCTAGTCTCAAAGACCACTCAAAGCGCTTCACTAGTACTAACCCTCTACTCTAAGGGCCGATAGGAGACAGATATCTAGGGACAATTTAGAACAACCAATTAATCTAACATGCATGTCTTTGGATTGTGGGAGGAAACCGGAGCCCCACTTGAATAAAGTTCATGTGTCATTCAGCTCATTGCCTCGTCTGCTTCCTTCTTTCACAATATAAACTAAAATAATTATAATGATGACTGAACAGCTCCCATTCCCCAAAGTGCAAGATACACTATTATCTTGAATATAAGTGATAAAAGATCACACAAATAAGTGATCTGACAAACAAATAAACAAGGGATCTCAGTCACTAATATTGGATGTCCCATTCATTTTCAATATTTAGGTTTTCCGTAATTAATATTCACACAATCAAATAAATCTTAGTGCTATTTGCTCCCTTTTATATTTGTCAAAGTCTAACATGTGATTGCCTACATATAGGCTATACCTCTTTGTATTCCACTTTCAAACACAGCCTACATTTGGGTCTGTAAAGCCTGATTTGGATACCTGTTTCAGACAGGAATACTTGCGTTCTACAGGCATGCACTTGTGTGTGTGTATATACGTATATACTGTATATATGAAAATGATTTTCCTTGAAACCAGCTAGTAACATATCTGCCATACCCATTGATAAATTCAGACTACATTATGGTGGACTGTTTGAAACAGCAATACCAAGGAAGGTCAGTAGGTGGCAATAGTACTCTCTCACTCTAATATGGTACAAACATCTAACATTTAGGATGCTGTTGCTATCAAGTTATATAATTATGTACAGAATGACCTACAATCTAAAACATGAAATTTATGAAGAAGGGTATGTGAAACTCAGTCAAGTGAACTAATTCACTAGTGGAATAAGATTTGATTAGCAGCCATTCAGTAAAGGATATATGCAAAAGGTCATTGATGTACTATTTTGTAATGAAATGTGCAACATTTGCACCATGTATTTTTAATAATGAATTGTAAACAGCAAAACAGTGAACTGTATGCAATACTCTAAATTGCATTATTTCAAGCACAACATGCAGAAACAAGCTCCTGGTTCTCTTTTTTTTTTTTTTTTTTTTTTTTTTTTTTTAACACCAGCTACCAAAAGCCAGTTTAGAAAGAAAGGTGGTGTACCTTTACACCTTTACCTTTAATAGAAGGTGTATGAGGTTGAGCGATACCGGCTAGATATAGTCGGCTTCACCTCAACACACAGCTCCGGTTCCGGAACCAGTCTCCTGGAGAGGGGCTGGAGCTTGGCCTTTTCTGGAGTTGCCCCGGGCGAGAGGCGACAAGCAGGGGTGGGTATTCTTGTATCGCCCCACCTTGCTGCCTCTATATTGGAGTTTTCCCCGGTGGACGAAAGGGTTGCTTCCCTGCGCCTTCGGGTTGGGAAACGGGTCCTGACCATCATTTGTGCCTATGCACCAAATGATGTTTCAGAGTACCCACCCTTTTTGGAGTCTGTGACTGGGGTGCTGGAGGGTACTCCTCCTGGAGACTCCATTGTCCTACTGGGGGACTTCAGTGCGCATGTGGGCAACGACAGTGAAACCTGGAGAGGGGTGATTGGGGAGGAACGGCCTGCCCGATCTGAACCCGAGTGGTGTTCAGTTATTGGACTTCTGTGCTAACCACAGTCTGTCCATAACGAACACCATGTTCAAGCATAAGGGTGTCCATATGTGCACCTGGCACCAGGACACCCTAGGTCGCAGGTGGATGATCGATTTTGTTATCGTATCATCAGACCTGCGACCGTATGTCTTGGACACCCGAGTAAAGAGAGGTGCAGAGCTGTCAACTGATCACCACCTGGTGGTGAGTTGGATCCGATGGCAGGGGAGGAAGCCATTCAGACCTGGTAGACCCAAACGTATAGTGAGGGTTTGCTGGGAGCGTCTGGCTGAGGCCCCTGTCCGGGAGGTCTTCAACTCCCACCTCCGGAAGAACTTCAACCACATTCCGAGGGAGTCTGGAGACATGGAGTCTGAATGGGCCATGTTCTCCACCTCTGTTGTTGAAGCGGCGGCCCAGAGCTGCGGCCGCAAGGTGGTCTGTGCATCTCGCGGTGGCAACCCCTGAACCAAGTGGTGGACACCAGTGGTGAGGGGGGCCATTAAGCTGAAGAAGGAGTCCTATCAAGCTTGGTTGGCTTGTGGGACTCCCGAAGCAGCTGAGGTGTACCGGCAGGCCAAGCGGAGTGCAGCTCGGGTGGTTGCTGAAGCAAAAACGCGGGTATGGGAGGAGTTCGGTGAGGCCATGGAACAAGACTTTCGGCCGGCTTCAGAGAGATTCTGGCAAACTGTTCGGCGGCTCAGGAGGGGAAAGCAGCACCCCATCCACACTGTGTATGGTGCGGATGGGACACTGTTGACTTCAACTGGGGATATCGTCGGGCGGTGGAAGGAATACTTCGAGGATCTCCTCAATCCCACTGATACGCCTTCCACAGAGGAAGCAGGGTTTGGGGACGAGGGGGATGACTCGCCTATCACAGGGGCTGAGGTCGCCAAGGTGGTTAAAAATCTCCTTGGTGGCCGGGCCCCGGGGGTGGACGAGATTCGCCCTGAGTACCTCAAGGCCCTGGATGTTGTTGGGTTGTCATGGTTGACACGCCTCTGCAACATTGCGTGGAGGTCGGGGGCAGTGCCTTTGGCATGGCAAACCGGGGTGGTGGTTCCTCTCTTCAAAAAAGGGGACCGGAGGGTGTGCTCCAACTTTAGAGGGATCACACTCCCCAGCCTCCCTGGGAAGGTCTATGCCAAGGTACTGGAGAGGAGAGTCCGGCCGTTGGTCGAACCTCGGATTCAGGAGGAGCAATGTGGTTTTCGTCCTGGCCGTGGCACATTGGACCAGCTCTTTACCCTCTCGAGAATTCTTGAGGGTTCGTGGGAGTTTGCCCAACCAGTTTACATGTGTTTTGTGGACTTGGAAAAGGCATTTGACCGCGTCCCTCATGGATTTTTGTGGGGGGTGCTTCGGGAGTATGGGGTATCGGGCTTGTTGTTACGAGCTATTCGGTCTCTGTACGACCGTTGTGAGAGTTTGGTTCGTATTGCCAACACTCGGTCGGAGTCATTCCCAGTGAGAGTTGGACTCCGCCAGGGCTGTCCTTTGTCACCGATCCTGTTCATAATTTTTATGGACAGGATTTCTAGGCGCAGCCAGGGAATGGAGGGTGTCATGCTTGGTGACCACAGGATCTCATCTCTGTTGTTTGCAGATGATGTTGTCCTGTTGGCTTCATCCAGCAATGACCTACAGCTCTTGCTGGGACGGTTTGCCGCTGAGTGTGAAGCGGCTGGGATGAAAATCAGCACCTCCAAGTCCGAGTCCATGGTCCTCAGCCGGAAAAAGGTGGATTGTCCTCTCCGGGTTGGGGACAGGCTCCTGCCCCAAGTGGAGGAGTTTAAGTATCTTGGGGTCTTGTTCACGAGTGAGGGGAAAATGGAGCGAGAGATCGACAGACGGATTGGAGCAGCACCTGCAGTGATGCGGACGTTGTACCGGTCTGTTGTGGTGAAGAGGGAGGTAGTTCTAAGGCAAAGCTGTTGATTTACCAGTCAATCTACGTTCCTACTCTCACCTATGGTCACGAGCTTTGGGTAATGACCGAAAGAACGAGATCGCGGATACAAGCGGCTGAAATGAGCTTTCTCCGTAGGATTGCTGGACTCACCCTCAGAGATAGGGTGAGGAGCTCAGTCATCCGGGAGAGGCTCAGAGTAGAACCGCTGCTCCTCCACATTGAAAGGAGTCAGTTGAGGTGGTATGGGCATCTGATTAGGATGCCTCCTGGACGCCTCCCACTTGAGGTGTTTCAGGTACGTCCCACTGGGAGGAGACCCCGGGGCAGACCCAGGACTCGGTGGAGAGACTATAGCCTCTTTTCCACTAGCCCAGCACACCTCGGTACGGCTCGATTCACTTCAGTACGGCTCGGAATGCTTCTGTCTCCATTAGCACGGTGTTGGGCATGGGTGTTGTGTTAGGGTGGGTGGGTTTATAACAGCAAGGCGGCTCCACACTCCCGTGACGTAACGCACGCGACCCAAGCAAAACATTTTTTTTCCAAAACTTTATTGAGTAGACCCAAGCAAAACATAACACATAGCTGTACAAGGCCACTCCTCGGTCTGTGGCTTTTTTCACCGTAAACGCCAAAAAGGACCGCCAGACAAGGGTACAAGCAGCGAGATGAAAACACTCTGGAATATTTCTGCAGCTTCTGGGAGAGCCAAAGGCGTGAGGATACAAACTAGGTCGTATATGACGGTAAGCTAATGGTTGCTAATGCTAGTTTGCTATAAGTACGTCGTGCTACACTTTAATGTCTGCAAGTTATCGCTGTTAGGTACTAAAATATGTACGCTGTGTGTGTTTCAGATGGCTCTGTTGTGGGGAAATTACTGCTTCATTCGCTCTGGGCGTGCCTGTCACGGCTGTGATCAGCCTGTCACTGATGTCAACACAGCTTCACAAACAATCAGTGGTTATAGAGCTTAAGAATGTCTGTAGAAACGTTTTATTTCCTGTACAACAAATTGCTCTGATCTGCTTGAAAATCATGGAGAGACTGTTGAGACATCATGGACTTACCTGCTTCTGCAGCAGATTCTGAGATGGTATCATAGAAAAAAACGATCAGCTGACACAACTTGATCGCCAGGTTAATATTAGCCACAAAATATATATTCAAAAAGTAAACTTTACTGAGTTATGTATAATAAGATATATTTGACAGTTATCATGCATTTTAGGCCAAAACAAACTTGATCTAGGATTAAAAGCAATTAAAATAATGCAGTCACAAGTTTACATGGAAACATGTACTGTAGAAATATACAGTATATTCTCTGCATCAACAATGTACTAGATATGCATTCATGTTGTATTGCACTGGGATTTGCACTGACAATAAACCTATGAAGTTTTTGCAGATGTCTCTTTTTTTTTATATGTCAAGGTTACCACCATGTGGCATAAATTAAATACTGAAAGATTGGAAAAGCTAAGAATAATCCAGCAGTTTGAGAAATCACTTTTGGTTTGGTGTAAGTCTGTCAACAGAATTATGAACCATAAAGCAGTTTGTGTTAAAATGTTAAATTCAATTAAACCTAATCAGGGGGCTTCCAATCATGTGTCATGGGGGGCCAAGACCCTGCAGGTTCTCTCTTCTACCCAGTCTCTTCAGCAGGTGTTGTCACTGATCAGTCAGTGGAAGAAGTTCAGTGGAATCTGCTGTTGAAGACACTGGTTGGAGGTAAAGCCTGCAGGGTCTTGGCCCTCCATGGCACATGATTAGACACCCCCCCCCCTTCCCCCGTAATGTTCTCCTGGAACATGTAATGACGAGGCGCACACACCGGGTGTCAGTTAGGACTTTTTACTTGTCACTTCAAGTGCAACTAACAACTAACCACACAGTGACTCAAGTACAACTCCTTTTATAGTCAGGTCATGGCCGGGGTCATACTGCCCTCTAGTGGTGACTCCATATGAACTTCACATATCAATACATCTCCTTTTTTTTTTTTTCAAGTAAAAGGTCGTCCTACTATAAACTTTTTCTCAAATTTCTATATACAAAATAAACTCCATTTCTATTTACATTTTTTTTTTCAACCTTGTACTCTGAATCACAAGTTCAATTTTTCTCTGTTTACAATTCAACATCAACACATTTTTTTTTCTGTTTACAATTCAATATCAACACTTTTTTTTTTTTTTTTTTTTTTCATTTCAGTACTCCTTACATTTCCTCAATCAGTCTTTTCGGTTTCACAATTTGCCTTTGTGAGCATCTCCTTTGTGTCACCTCAGTCTGTTCGTTAGTGTCTGTCTCTATGTTCTGGTTCTCAGCCATTTCTGGTTGTTCGGTTTGGCTGGAAATTAGCATGTCGCTTATTTCACTGTCTGTGACTCTCATTTTTGTCTGAGGCACTTTCAGTAAGTGACGTCGGTTTCGCCTCATTGTTTTCCCATGCTCTGTGATGACTTCATATGATCTGGGAGTTGTTTCTTTGACCACTTTTGCCAGCGGTCCCCATTCTCCATCACATCTCACTCGCACTATGTCCTCATGTGCAAGTGGTCTCAGAGGTTGTGCTGTTCTGTTGTACAGTTCAGTTTGCCTCTCATCACGCCTCACATCTCTCTTTTCCATCACTTGAGATGCTGATGGAAGTCGCGTTCTGAGTTTTCTGTTCATGAGCATTTCTGCTGGGGACAGTCCATTCTCCAGTGGTGATGCTCGGTAATTCAGGATCGCCAGATGTGGGTCTTCTGCATTGTCTGCAGCCTTTTTCAGTATGCGCTTCACAATTTGCACCCCTTTCTCTGCTAACCCATTCGACTGTGGGTACAGAGGGCTTGAGGTCACGTGCTTGAACCCATATGTGTCTGCAAAGTCTTTGAAGCACTGACTTGTGAATTGTGGTCCGTTATCACTTACAACAGTCATTGGAATTCCATGGCGTGCGAACATTGTCTTTGTATGTGCAATCACCTTTTCTGCTGTTGTGTCACTCAACCCTGCAAACTCTGGGTAGGTGGAATGATAGTCCATGACTAACAGATAGTCCTTGCCCTTAAGCTGAAATAGATCCATGCCCACTTTTTTCCATGGCCCTTGAGGCTTCTCATGGGGCCTCATAGGCTCCTTTGGCTGTTGATACCTGTGGCGCTGGCAAATGTCACAGCGCTGCACATATGCCTCAATGTCCTTGTGCATGTTGGGCCAATATAAAACATCACGTGCACGTCTTTTGCACTTTTCAATACCCAAATGCCCCTCATGCACTAATTTAACCATTTCTGATCTCATGGAGGTAGGTATGACTATCCTTGTACCTTTTAACAGAACCCCATCTAACACAGACAGTTCACCTTTAAAGTGTTGGTAAGGCTTGTCAATCATAACCTGTCCTGGCTGATGTATCTGTTCCATTACTCTTTTTAGTTTCTCATCTTTTTGTGTTTCTTTCACTATCTTCGTCCATTTTGCATCTGACACTGGCATGTGTGCCTTAATAGAGTCTACATGTATTTGCACAGCTTCCTCTGTTGTGCTGCTGGTGTTGCTCAAGCTAGCCCTACTCAGCGCATCGGCTACAATTAGTTGCTTGCCTGGTGTAAACTCAAATTTCAAGTCATATTTCTGTAATCTTAACATTAGACGCTGGATGCGCGGTGGTGCGTCACCCAGTGGCTTCTGTGAGATCGCAATCAGTGGTTTGTGGTCTGTTTCTAGTATTACTGACCATCCATACACATATTCATGAAACTTCTCACATCCAAACACTGCACCTAGAGTCTCTTTCTCTATTTGCGCGTAATTTGTTTCTGCGCTTGTCATGGTGCGCGATGCGTATGCGACTGGATACCACTCTGTGTCATGTTTTTGCAATAGCACAGCTCCTAGGCCGGCTTTGGACGCATCTGTGGACACTTTTAGCAGTTTGTCCTGATCATAGAATTTTAACACTGGCTCCTTTATTAGACTGCTTTTGAGCCACTCCCATTCTCTGGCATGCTCTGCCATCCACTGCCACATTGTATTGGTCTCTAACAAGCTTCTAAGAGCTATTGTGTTAGCTGATAAATTTGGGATAAATTTTCCCATGTAATTGACTAGTCCTAGGGCTCTTTGCAAGTCATTTTTGTCCTGCGGTACTGGCAGCTCTGCTATGGCCCGCACTTTTTCCGGATCTGGTTGCACGCCTGCCCCAGATAATTTCTCTCCCAGGTATGTAATCTCCCGTACCCCGAATTGGCACTTACTCTTATTCAGTTTCATACCTGACTTTTGCGCCTGTGTGAGAACTCTTGCCAACCTTTCGTCGTGCTCCTCTTTTGTTTTTCCCCAGACTACCACATCATCAAGAAAAACTCCCACCCCTTCTATTCCGTCAAACAATTGCTGCACAGTTCTATGGAAAATTTCAGGGGCTGAGCTAATCCCGAACGGCATTCGTAGAAAGCAATGCCTTCCGAATGGCGTATTAAATGTGCACAATTTAGCGCTTTCCTCATCGAGCACTATTTGGTAAAACCCAGATTTGGCATCTAATTTTGTGAAGTAACTTGCTCCACTCATTGTGCTGGTTATGTCAGATTTTGTTGGTAGCCTGTAATGCTCCCGCTGTATTACTTTATTTAGATCTTTTGGATCTATGCACAATCTCAAATCTCCATTTGGCTTCTCCACTATAACTAGTGAGTTAACCCATTCAGTTGGTTCCTCTATTTTTCTGACCACTCCGTCTGCTATCAGTGAGTCTAGTGTTTCTCTCAGCCTCTTTTTAAGAGCTATTGGCACTTTTCTTGCTGCATGTATGACTGGCTCTGCATTTTCTTTCAGCCTAATTTTTTGTTTGCCTGGTAGGCGGCCTATTCCTTTGAACACCTCTTTGTATTCTTTCACCCAGTCAGTGTGTTTGTGCTTACTTGTTATAGCCTCTGTATTTTCTTGTGTTTTCACCTTGTCTGTATCAATGACATTCACCCTTTTGATCAGACCTAGCTGATCGCATGTTTTTAAACCCAAAATTGCTTGTCTATTTCCATCAACAAGTACAAACAATGCATTCACTGTTTTACCTTTGTTTGACAGTGTAACCCTGCACATTCCTTTAGTGGGTATTGGCTTATCATCATATGTTCTCAGATTAATCTTTTTATCTCTTATTTTCGGTTTGTTTTTCAGTCTTTTAAATTCTTTCATTGGCAGGATGTTTACCTGCGCACCTGTGTCGAGCTTCAGTGACATGTCCGTGCCATTCATCTCCAGGCACACTATCCATTCGTCAGCGCTCGTCTCTCCCTCGATGGCGTCCACGTAAAACTGATCCTCCTCGCTGTCGCTCTTTTTCTCCACGAGTTGCACCCTCCTCTTTGAGAAGCAGGTCTTTGCGAAGTGATTTTTTCCGCCACACTTGCGACATTCCTTCCCGAATGCTGGACACTGTTTCAGCGCGTGTTGCCTTCCACACCGCTCGCAGTTCCCGCGCGCGCGCTCTGGGTTTGCCTCCCTTTTTCTTGCCTGCAACGTTCCTTTCGGCTTCGCGCGCTGCACTGCACCGACCTCAGCAGTCTCTTTTTCCTTGCTGCTAAAAGTCTTTAATTGTGCCTTTGTACTCTCAGACGCTTGGCAAATCTGTATCGCTTTCTCCAGCGTTAAGTTAGTCTCTTTCAGTAATTGCATCCGCAATTTGTTGTCTTGGACCCCTATTACAATTTGGTCCCGTATCATTGACTCACTTAATGTTCCAAAGTTGCATGACTGACATTTCAACCGTAGGTCTGTGACATACAGCTCGATGGACTCTGACTCTTTCTGAAGTCTTTTTCTGAACACATACCTCTCGTACGTTTCATTCTTTCTCGGTGTGCAATAATCGTCAAATTTCTTCATCACGGCGTCGAAGTTGCCTTTTTCTTCTTCCGTGAAGATGAATGTGTTAAACACATTTAGCGCCGCTCGCCCTGCTACTGTCAGCAGTAATGCTATTTTCCTCTCCTCGTCACGGAGACCGATAGCAAGCGAATAAAGTTCAAAACTCTGTTTGAATACTTTCCAGTTCTCGTTGACGTTACCGGTCAACTTTAACTCGTCCGGCTGTCGAAGAGCGTTCATCTTCACCGTCGGTTCGTAGTTTTATATCCTGGTATCATGTAATTTACTCCTGGTACCATGTAATGTTCTCCTGGAACATGTAATGACGAGGCGCACACACCGGGTGTCAGTTAGGACTTTTTACTTGTCACTTCAAGTGCAACTAACAACTAACCACACAGTGACTCAAGTACAACTCCTTTTATAGTCAGGTCATGGCCGGGGTCATACTGCCCTCTAGTGGTGACTCCATATGAACTTCACATATCAATACACCCACCCCCCCGCCCAAACCCATTATGATGAAGAGCAGATGCTAATATGACCCAGAATTCCTCCATATACTGTTACTGTCACTATTGAGAAACGTGCTATATGTCAATTTAATCCTATCCAACTTTTACTTTCAAAAAGCACACATTATTAGAAATATGTTATATTTCAATTTAATACTATCCCACTTGTACTTACAAAAAAGTGTGAATATTCATAAAAAGCACACACATGAAAAAGGTAGCACCACAAGCAGTGGTTCATAACGGTTTTGGGCAACAGCAACACAATTGTGTATCCTTTGCCAATCTGTCTGCTGTTATTTAATGTTTAACAGTTAAGGGACGGATGATTATATGCTCCAAAACCTGAGAAACTCTCTGATAAAAAAGCTGCAACAACAAAAGTCACTTTTGGTTTGAATTAACTGCCAAATGACCTAGAAATAATGAGCTGAAACTTGTTTTTATTCATATTAAATAATGAGACAGTGGCACACTGGCCAACACCAAATTGTATTATTTTTTACATCCTAGGGCATTTTGGATGTACTGAATAAAAAAAATTCATGTTTTTCACCTTCAGGTCAACGTTTGGAACAACAGTATTAGTATTTTCCGTTTTGATGATGCTACACTCCTTCTAAAGTATTGTAATTCTCTGAATTTGGAATGCCGATAGAACATTCAATTTACATATACTTACTTTTTTACCTACTTTGACTTGTAAGCTTGATCAGTCTGTCCTGCTGCATTTTAAAGTCCAACTGTGCAACTTCTTATAAGTTAACATAAAAAATGTACCCAAAGTTTAGAACTGGATCATGTGGGGCTAATTTTTTATGATATTTTAATAAAAAGAACAGAAAGCTTACAAAAATATTTGTTTTTTGGTCTAGTTAAAAATTACATTACCTTTACAATGGTTGACCCCTGACAGGATGATCAGCATCATTTTGATCAGACTAGGCAATGGAATTTCTATGCAATTATACTGTTTTATAATTCAGTGTTATAACAGACAAATCACACTTTCCAAAGCAATTCCATTTTATTATATACAAAATATTAAAATAAAAAAAAAACTTTGTAACACAACATGAAGGTTAATCGACATTTTATACACGCCGACCACTGAGTGCCTCTACCAGCTTCCCAAACTGGGTCAGGAAGGCTCGGTTGAATGAAGCCGTCTCTGCCAGCTCCTGGGTCAGGAAGGCTCGGTTGAATGAAGCCGTCTCTGCCAGCTCCTGGGTCAGGAAGGCTCGGTTGAATGAAGCTGTCTCTGCCAGCTCCTGCCTTCTCAAGGCAACATCCTGCTCCAGGGATACCCTCGCATTTTCTGCAACCTCATTTAAATGTTGCAAATATTTATCATTGAATAGATTTTGCGCCTGGTGGCGGGACAGATTCACATTAATCCGGGCGTGCTGGCGCGGCGGATGCGTGGGATGATTCTACAAGGAAAATGCACACAATAAAATACAGCACGAAAGTGCAAGATATACAGAAAAGACAATAGTTTTTAACAAGATTACATAAGCTTATTTCAGCGTATTGTTCACATGAATAATTAAAAGAAAAGCGTGACTCCGCAGTGTGCTGCAATAAAGCAGAGCGATCATCATCCACAAATGAACAGCTTTTTTATTGCATAAATAAACTGAGCGTCTTACCGAATATATTTGCGAAAAAACGCACAATAAAAAAAAATTAAAACTCACCGTTAAAGGACTCCGATGTCGAGACCTCCCGGTATATTTTTTCATTCTGGGTGGCTCCGTCTAACTCGCGCTGGATACGTTCGTCTGACAATGCAGTGAGCAGACACTGCAGCTCCTTATTGGTCCATGGAACACCCTTATTACGCGAAGCCATTTTTGATAGAGAATAAATGAAAATAGCACAGCAATACACTGAAAATAAACCGCCAACAGTGGTTGCACGCTGAGTAATGGCGGTCGTGAAGATTCTTTTTTTTTTTTTTTTTTTTTCAAAAACTTTATTGAGAAGGTCGTGAAGATTCGGCAGAAGAGGAGGAGGAGAGGGGCGGTTACAACCTGACCAATCAACGCCGGTTACGACCTGACCAATCAGCGGCGACTAGTCTGTTAACGTCACAACACGGCCCAGCTCAGCACTGCTGTACCCTGCCCTTGAGCGGGGCTGAGAATCGCGGCTGTTAAACCATGTTGGGGCTAGTTGAAAAGCGTACAAAGCGTGCTGAGCCGTCCCGTGTCACGCTAAAGCGTGCTAGTGGAAAAGGGCCTTATGTCTCCCAGCTGGTCTGGGAACGCCTTGGTATCCCCTCTGAAGAGCTGGAGCAGGTGGCTGGGGAGAGGGAAGTCTGGGCTTCTCTGCTTGAACTGCTGCCTCCGCAACCCGGACCTCCGGAAAAGTGGTAGAAGATGGATGGATGGATGGACAGCTACCAAAAGGCTTACCGTCTCTACCCATTCAGTGTTGCCAACTTGGCGATTTTGTCGTTAACCATTTGAGTGTGACTGTCACCAAATTGCGACATAACCCCTAGTGGTCAAGAGTGGTAAATATTTTTTGTCAATAAAATAGTTCAGATTTCCAAGGCTATAACTTTAAAGTGGTAAGAGACAATGGCTTACTGTCAATTAGAAAGATGTTAAATATGATCCAAAGTTTCAGATAGGAGTGATTTTATGCATCTAATTTGCATAATGCCACGGCAGCTATATTGAATTACATAACTCGGTCAAAAGCGGACTTTGGACATATTTACACAAAGAATGGTTCAGTGTTTTGACACCATTGTCTCTACAGGGGTATGTTATCAGCTTATCTTCAAAGTATATGAACAAGAAATCAGTACAATATTTAAAAAAAAAACAAAACAAAGAAATTCATCACTTACCGGTGGCTAATGGGACTCGCTCACTGCCATGGTCGCTGCATTTTCGTCCATCGTGGTCGTTATTTTGCGTTCTGTCGGTCATTTACACTCTCTACCACATCTACAAAGTCTTATGATTATCCCACATAAATTTTGCTTGTATCCCACGCCTATTTTCCATGTACAAAGCCATCTAAGTGACAGTGCACGATGATGAACGGCAGCCATATTAGCTTTCTGGGCAAAAATGCTAAAAACAGGAAAATGAAATGAGGAGTTCTTCTTCTTTGGTGTATTACATGTCATCCATTGAGTCCTCCAACATGTGCCTACCACCATCTGAAACTGGCAGATCAGTACAAATCCTCAGTGGAGCCAGGGATGTCAGAGTAAGATGACAGGCGCAGCGCCCTGCTCTGCCTCTAAGAGCACGCAAAATCTCACACTCAAAGGGTTAAAGCTGACGACTTTTCAGCCCCCCTCGAAGACTTTTTTTGTCAAAAGTGACTAGCGACAAATCTAACAACTTTTCCTGGTGTTATCAAAGACCTTTCTGGTGTTTTAGACACTGACGTGAAAGTGCCCAATTGCTCTGCAGTTATCATCCTCAACAAGCAGTGAGTGGTTCCATGAGGCTCTCCTGTCCCCTTCCCATCCCAAAGCAATCACAGACAGTCTCGGTCTGTCTCACAGTAGCCTCATGCAGCAGCAGTGTTGCAGTTACAATAAATTAATAGTTTTTTTCAGAACTGCAATATCTGATACCAATTGAATGCTGCAGCAGCAGCAAAGTGCTTTAGCCTTCTTCTTCCCAGCAACAGGTTGAAGCCACCTCTTAAATGTACACAGAACAGTGTAACACCAAGGCAGGGAGATAAAGCTGCCGTGACCGCCCCGGCAGGGTTGCTTTGTTTTCTTACCAGCGTCTGTGTCAGTGCTGCCGGACTCTCTCTTTTTTTTTTTTTTTCCTCTGAGTCCAAACTCATGTTCACTTTTTATGTTTGTTGCGGTGCTCGTACAGTAAAGAAACATGGGCCGAGTGCTGCTGATGTGACTGACTGGCAGTGGCAGACAGGGAGGAGGAGCCAGCCAGCCAGCCAAGGTATGAGCTGATTGGGTAAGAGCAAGCTTCAGTTTCTGGCGGTGTGTGGGTGTTCATGTAAATCAAAACTTTGGGGGGGGTGGGGGGCCGTTGTGCTTGGAAAAACTATTGAATATTTGGCCTTTTTAAAAAGTTTGATCGTATATTGTATAGGCCCTAAAACTATCGTATATCTAGTAGCACAACACTGCAGCAGTTAGCTCAGCTGCAGTCAGAGAGGAGATCCACACCACTCAGGTCCAGATTGCAAATGAATTGCACATGCGCAAACCCTCCGCCAAACTTGCCCTGTTTTACAGAGTGGGATGCAAATGTTTCTTCACTGTCAGTTAGTGGTGGCATATTTAAATGGAAAAATTAAAACAAACAAACCAAGAATCAACAGAAGAAAGTTAATTTGTAGTTCTAAGTATATTTAGGGTGTTTTTTACTCACTTTTTGTCTCTCCCGTGACATTATTCTTCTCTACTACAGCGTCCATTACAATTACATGCAAATTACCAATTATGCAAATTAGGTGATGATGTCATTTAACAACTTTTGTCGACTTTTAGGACAGCCAATATCTACTTTCCTTACTGAAGAGTTGGCAACAGTGTGCCCATTTCTTCGGTCCACACCCAGCAGTATTTGTTTTTAAGTCCTTTGTCAATTAGGACATCTTTCCCAGGCCTCAAAAACTTAATCTCCTTTCTACAGAATGTATGAAAGGTTTTCTGTATGCTGAACGATAAAACACTCGCGTTTCCAGTGACTCACTCTCACTGTCATTACGATTAGAAGCGCGTCACTTATATCTATAGAAAAAGTAGATGGATCATTAGCTGCCAGAAATGAAGCCACCGGGCCGCCATATTAGTACTACCAAAAGGGTTTACAGTAGTAGTAAACGGTGCCACTTTTACCTCAATAACAAAAAAAAATAACAGATTTTGAACTTCATGGCATGGAAACACAACTTAAAATCTTGCGCAACTGGTGAACTAAAGAAATCAATGGCCGCTAAACATGTCAGCTTGATTCCCTCCCTAATACGGCGGCCAGGTGGCTTCACTCGGCTCTGTACTTGCTAATGGGGCATGAGCTATGGTTGAGATCAGTGGAGCGTGCAAGCTTACTCACATGGTGAGGACATCGACAGTCTCACTCACACCATCATGGACTACATCAACTTCTGTGTGGACAACACCGTACCCACCAAGATTTTACGGTGTTGCTCGAACAACAAACCCTGGATCAACCCCGAGATAAAAACACTTCTGAGAGAGAAGAAGAGGATCTTCAGGTTGGGGAACAGGGAGATGCTTAAGTTTGTACAGACTGACCTAAGGAGGAAGATAGGAGAAGGCAAGGACAGCTTCAGGAAGAAGATGGAGGACAAGCTGCAATGGAGCGACATCGGTGGGGTCGGAAGAAACCTCAAAACCATCTCTGGGCTCCAGAATACCTCCTCTCAGGCCATGGGGGGCAGGGAGTGGGTGAACAATCTGAACCTGTTTTTTAATAGGTTTGACCAATCGCCCTCCCCCCCACCTGCACACCAACCATTGCTGCCTCTACAGTCATCGAGACCTGCTGTCCACACCCCCCTCCACCAACACCCCCCACTCCCAGCACACAGCCCCCCAACCTGACCCTCACTAAGACCCAGGTGAGGACGGAGCTGAGGAAGATCAAGGCGAGGAAGGCCTCGGGATCGGACGGCATCAGCGCGAAGCTCCTTAAGTCCTGCGCAGACCAACTGTGTGGGATTGTGGAGTACATCTTCAACCTGAGCCTGAAGCTGGGGAGGGTACCACAGTTGTGGAAAACATTTTCTGTGGTACCCGTACCAAAGACTTCCCACCCCAGAAACCTGAACAGCTACAGGCCAGCGGCCCTGACGTCTCACCTAATGAAGACCCTGGAGAGACTGCTCCTTGCTCACCTCCGCCCCCTGGTGGGACCAGCGATGGATCCACTCCAGTTCGCCTACCAGCATGGCATTGGGATGGAGGATGCAATGATCTTCTTTCTTCACCGTTCCCTGTCCCACCTGGAGAAGCCTGGGAAAGTGGTGAGGATCATATTCTTTGACTTCTCCAGTGCTTTCAACACCATCCAACCGATGATCCTGAGGGACAAGCTGCTGTGCGCAGGGGTGGACCAGCACCTGTCATCATGGATCCTGGACTACCTCACAAACCGGCCACAGTTTGTGAGAACTCGGGATTGTGTGTCCGACACGATCATCGGCAGCACAGGGGCCCCCCAGGGTACGGTTTTGGCTCCCTTCCTGTTTACCCTTTTCAGTATATGGCGGACTTCTCACACAACACAACACACTGCCATCTGCAGAAGTTCTCTGACGACTCTGCAATCGTCGGCCTCATCTCCAATGGAGATGAAGCTGAGTACAGAGGACTTATCCAGGACTTCGTGGACTGGTGCTATCGGAACTGCCTCCAGATCAACGCGAGAAAAACTAAGGAGTTGGTGGTGGACTGCCGCAGGCAAGGACAACCCCTCACAGCACCAGTAAACATCCAGGGAACAGACATTGAGATGGTGACATCCTACAAGTACCTGGGTGTTTATTTGAATAATAAACTGGACTGGTCACACAATACCAGCGCACTCTACAAGAAGGGACAGCGTAGGCTGTTCCTACTGAGGAGGCTCAGGTCTTTTGTGTACAAGGGGTGCTCCTGAAGACATTCTACGATTCAGTGGTGGCATCAGCCATCACTTTTGGAGTGGTCTGCTGGGGCAGTGGCATCACAGTAGCAGATAGGAAGAGACTGAACAAACTGATCAAGAAAGCTAGCTCTGTCCTGGGGCAGCGCATTGACCCAGTGGAGGAGATAGGAGAGAGAAGGATGGTGGCTAAGCTGTCATCTCTGCTGGAGTCTGAGTCCAACCCTATGCATGACATACTGAACGCACTGAGGAGCTCATTTAGAAGTAGACTACATCATCCTAGATGCGTGACCGAGAGGTTTCGCAGGTCCTTCCTACCTACAGCTGTCAGACTTTATAACCTAAGCAGAGCTGCGCACAGAGATAGCAAAAAAACGTGACGACCTAATAGTACTGAATGCAAAAGACGCAACAGACTTACACAAAATGGTCCCCTCGAGTATACAACTAGGACAATATCAATCGTTACGGAGGGTGACAATATGTATGGGTACATATTCATGCTATGTGGGTAACTAAATAGACGGTTATGCTGTTTATTCCATCTAGCTACAATGCTCCGCACTGTGTATATATATTTATATATTTATGTGTACATATGTATATTCACTGCTCTTATTTTCTATCTTCTTAATTATTGCTCCGAGTGTTGCTATCCCTGTGCTGTTGCAATCCTCGAATTTCCCCATTGTGGGACTAATAAAGGCTTATCTTATCTTATCTTATCTAATCTAAATATCTTAAAAAAAATCCAAACTATGCAGAACTGACTTTATTTTGAGCATTATTCATCCACCATTGCAGATAGGTTGGACAAAAAGTGTTTCTGCTACAGAAATAGGAAGTAAATTTCCCCATAGGCAAAAAAAACAAAAAAAAAAAACAAAACAACAACAACAAAAAAAAAAAAAACAGCACATGCCGGAAATCCAGGACGGTGCTGGAAAACTTTAAGCCCTGTGTCCTTAGGTATGAATGTGAGAGTGAACGGCTGTCTGTCTCTCTGTGTTGGCCCTGCGATGGACTGGCGATCTGTCCAGGGTGTACCCTGCCTCTTGCCCAAAGATGCTGGGATAGGCTCCATCCCCCTCCCCATGACCCAAAAAGGATTAAACGGTAGAAGATGGATGGATGGAAATATTGTTGAAATGATTCATTCAGAAATTACATTTAGACCTACAAGACAAATTAGTGAACAAAAAATAATATATAATTCTTTGTTTTTTATTTTTTCATGACAGCCTCCCCTGACCACACGTCACTGCCACTAATGGTTAGAAAGAAAGAAAGAAAGAAAGAAAGAAAGAAAGAAAGAAAGAAAGAAAGAAAGAAAGAAAGAAAACGTGGCAGAGACACATTATGGTGCCGGCAGACACGTTTCTTAAAAAGTGTAAATGCCATGTATCCAGTGCACATGAAAAGTGTTTTTTTCCGTGTGTATGCACGTTTTCTCAGTGTGAAAAATCATGCATTTGTACTTTTTTTTTTTTAAAGGCAAGACTGGGCTGGGTTTTGAGCACTGAAGAGCAGAAGGTAGAGCTTTTATTATTTTTGGCTGTTTAGTGTTTCCCCTTCTGGCCATTAGAAAAAGGAAAGCCAAAGACACTTCTACTTGCTGTGTATGCAAACTTGTACTTTTTTCCGTTGTAACTGATAGCATAATCATTGAAACCCATTTTTCTTGTTTTATGGGACTCCTCTGTAACAGCTGCTAAAACTGCAGTCAGGAGTGTAGCACCAAATTTACAAGTATGAGTACAGCACTTGTACCCAGAGCCCAAAAAAGGGTGGGTCTATAGCTTATATTTACTCAAGACTGTCTTCTAACAGCCTTTGTGGTTGCTTTTACCAGCAGGTATTATGACTTATATGTGTTTTGATATTCGATGACCTCTATGGTGTAAATCAGGGGTGTCCAATCATGTGCCATGGAGGGCCAAGACCCTGCAGGTTTTCTCTTCTACCTAGTTGCTTCAGCAGGTGTTTTCACTGATCAGCAATCAGTGGGAAGAAGTTCAGTGAAATCTGGTGCTGAACACACTGGTTGGAGGTAAAGCCTGCAGGGTCTTGGCCCTCCATGGCACATGATTGGACACCCCTGGTGTAAATAATAGCACAAAGAGCCATGGATGCTGTTATAATGTGTTTAGACCCTTATCTTTTCGTGACCCAAACTTAAACCATAAGCATCTAAAAATGTCTAATACCTAAAGGAAGTTAATTGCAAAACCAGAAAAGACTCACGAAGGAGGAAATTAAGTAAACAAGACAGTATTGCCCATCTTTGGCATGGTACATATGCACATATTCAGGGTAGAAACAAAGTATTCAAGGTAGAAACAGATATTTACGTATTAGTTGGAGGACTTCTTGATTTACCTACTTGGAGTGATTTATTAATCTATTTCTGGACTATTGGAATTTGCCAAAGCTTAGAGGTTGTGTTGCTTTTGATCATCAGGTATACTGTTACTAGCAGCTGTAGCCAATCACTTTAATTGCGTCTGCATTAGTTTAATTCTTTCTTTTAAGTCCCAGAGGTTATGGTTTTGTTGCTTCCAGCAGCTTTAAATAGGAGGATCCAGAGCAACATTTAAGTGACTTTTTAACTCTTATTTATATGCTGCTTAGCAAGCAGCAGCTCATTAGCTAACTATGATTCAGTTGAAAAACGGCTCTTCTGACAAAGTACTCTTCAAGTCCACTTTATTAAGTCTCTGGGAGATGGAGTAAGGTAGTTTGTTTGCCATTTCTGAATTCATTCATACACAGCAAATTCACACACAGCACACACACTCACCCTTGAGACAAGCGCTCATCTCAATGCAGCTGAGCTAAGCAATTTCTACTCACACTCTCCCTCTCTAATGTAATTGTGTATGTCGCCACCGTTAACAGAAAGGCAGAGTGACCTGTCAAAATATGAACCCATAGCGGTAATGCGATTACCAGCCTATGAAACATAATGATAGACAATGAGAGCGAGACAAAGACAGAGTGGACTGGAGGGAAGCAGCGAGTAAAATGGAGTGAGAAAAAGAGGGCAGGGAGGAGGAAAAAAATGCTAGGTAAACAGCAATGTAATTGCCATTAGATCAATTTGATGGTGGTCAGAGATCACTGCTTGTGATGATAAATATTGATCTGATAAAACCACTGAGGCAGAAATATGGGCAGGCGTGAATACAGCCGGGGTTGAGTGGATACAGCTGCACACTTCATCCTTGTTTCAAAAGATGAGTCAGAGAGGCTAATGTTCTGCTCATGGACAAGACGGCACCCCCAAACTCTTCTAATGAAACGTGAAACAGAACGAGGTTGTTTTTGGTTAAAGGGACCACATACTGCCTTTACCTGGTCTACCATATTTAAATAAATCGTTCTGAAGTTTTAAAATAGCCATTTTAAACCCAGTCTATAGAGCTTTGCAGTGTATTTCCACCCAGTTGTTTTCTCCAAATCATAACTTTGTTTTGACTCTACTCACAGCCACCAGTTTTATCAGCTAGAATCTAGATTCTGTAATGAAAAATACTGCAGCAGGTGCAGAAAATAAACCGCTTGGCAGAGAAGTGGAGTGCAAAACAATAACGCCACCAACAAGAAGTAGAGTGAATATTAAGGTTGTCATCAGAAAATTGTGCTCAAGATTAAAAATCTAATTTCTATTTGTAAATCTGGAAGGACATTGCTTTTGGTGACATCTGTGGCCAATAACTGAACTGAAATCACAGATGTCACAGACAGGGGCGTAGCACCAAATTTGGGGCCCCGGGTACAGCACTGTGTGTGTGCCCCTCAAACACAAACTCAATTTTGAATTTGACATTTCAAGGTTTAAGATGGGGTCATTTTCATGAAAAGCCTTGGTTAGTATGCTCCACTGTTATGGACAGTTTGATGCTAGATATGATTTGTTTATCTGTCTTTGAGAATATGTTTACTGTCATCAGTATTTCCAAACCTCTGTCTATAATGCACTTTTGAGAATGGACCTGTAGTATTTTTCATTTACACACATTTATTTATTTTCTATTCTATTGGTCTTATTCTTTTGTATACTTCAATTTCTGGGGGAGTAGAGCATCCTTAAACCCATTTTCCAATTGAGATCAATATCCTGTGATGTGCACAGACATTTTTGGGGGCAGGTGGTCCCCCCACACACAAAAGAAAAGCACTCCTAAATAATGAAAAAAGGAAATTTACATACAACAGTGTAAATTATACTGTACTTGTTTGGTATATCTATTTTATTGTAATACCTATACACTCTGACATATTTAATACCCCATAGATTTTTACAAAATTATCAACTCACACAGACTATGCTCTTCATCATTACTTATGTAAAAGTCAGTGACAAAAAATGGGCAGCTTCCATTAAAAATAAATCTGTTCAAAATACAAAAAAGTTATTTGCAAAAGTATGAAAAAGTTTGTTTTTCAATAAAGAAAATATTAAATCTTCATTCAAATAAATAAATAAATAAATAAATATTTTAAAAAAAACCAAAAAACTTAAAGGTGCACTCCAGCGGCTCTAAAACCACCTCAAAAACAAATGTGTATTGCCCAGAATAATATATTGTGTATTTTAACCCACAAAAAAACACTTTTGTTGCCTTAGAATTGTTTGGAAAGACATTTTAAATCTTGCACCTAGTTAAGTATGCTCTATATATGAATATTCTAATTAGAATCCTGCAGGTCTTGCACATGATTGGTCGCCATGCTCCCGACCTGCAGGTCTTGCATGTGATTGGTCACCACGACTCCTGGTGGGTGGGCTGCTAGTCTGTTCAAGATGCTTCCCGACTTTAAAGTTTTGCCTATAGCTTCAAAGTAAAAAGCGAAACATTTTTCTGAAAATGATTGAGGAGAGAAATAAATGTGTAGTTGCCAAATATATGTTTACTTTTTACTAACAACCAGTCCCCCATCCGCTGGCAACTGAGCAGGGGGGACCAATTTGAATGTGGCTACTCTCAGTTCACAGTGCAGTGCCCATCCGCTGAGACTGTGGTCTTGCACAGCCATATTCAAATCGGGTCCCCGCCCTCCCCCCTCTTTGCCTCTCTCTGCTGCTGCTACCCCTGCATGTGATTGGTCACCTCCTCCTCCTTCATCTCCCTTTGCCTCAATCCTACTGTTCCTCGGCTCCCCCACCCCCACCCCGACGTAGCCAAGAGTATCCATCAGGAATACTGACGTAGCTAGAAACATTCTGTCCAAATCTACCTTTTTTTGAAAGGGGGGGAGAGACTTAAGCAGACATTCACAGCAGAAAAACATACTTGGGAGTTAGGAATGATTTTGCTCTTGATATGTCTTGTAAATCACAAGAAACATGTTACAGACATATTAACAACAGAAAAACTTGATTTGTGCAAGAGTGTCACTTTAAAAAGTCTATTCCCCTTGTCAGCAAAATGAGCCAAAATCCTCCCCTGTTATTAGCCTCCATCCCCATAAAGACTGTAAGTGTGGGCTATATTAATCATATATTCCATAACCTACATATGTTGAAGCATGTGGGAATGTTTGGTGATTACATATGTAAGGCGACTTCACACCTCTGAAAGGACAAAGACTCTCAACCGCCAGTGAAGAACAAAGACGTTCCCAGACACTGCGGTGGAGACCGGAGGAGCTACCCTCACCCCCCCCAGGGCGAAGAGAGGAAGTACCAAGACAATGGGGGGATTAAGATAATGAGGGATGTCAGCCTTTGATATGCATGTCTTTTGTTATGTGCAAGTATAAAGTCAGAGAGCCGGAGGTATTCGGCCTCTTTTTCCTTCTGCTGCTTCTGCACTTAGATGAGACTTGTTAGGAGAGCTGATAATAAACTTTGGTTTATATATCATACCGCCTCGTTCTTTCAAGCTCTTCTACACTGGTGACCCCTGACGCGAGTATGGACCTGAGGCGTTCCCCCGCGATCGACTCATCTGTGGCGACCCAGGCAGACGCCAGCACCCACGCAGACAGGGGAACAGATGGAAGACTTTCCCCCCCGGCAGAAGGGATTGAGAGGGCTCAACCGAGCACCAGCGCCGCTGAGAGAGCCGAAGCAAGGCACTCTCACCCTGCGGACACATCAGTGACGGTCTACACGAATGCCGTCGCTGTCAAGCTGCCGGACTTCTGGCAGGAAGACCCTGCCTCGTGGTTTCAACAGGCTGAAGCCCAGTTTACACTGGCGGGCATCACGGCTGACGATACGAAATTCTATCATATCGTCTCCAAACTCGACGCCGCCACTTCGAGGTGTGTGCGGAGCATGATCCGGCGGCCGCCGGCCCAAGACAAATATGAAACACTGAAAGCAACCATCGTGGCAAATTACGTCCCCTCAGCTGAAGAGAGAGCCGAGAAGATCCTGGCGGTCTACGGCCACAGAGGGTGCAAACCTAAAGCCCTCATGGAGGATTTGCTGCAGCTTAAAGAAGAGGGTAATGACAACTACCTCTTCCAATTCATATTCCTCAGCACGCTGCCGCCACACATGAGAGGGACACTCGCCAACATGAGATGCAGCACCCAGCAAGACTTCCGCGTGCTCGCCAACGAAGCTCAACGGCTCGTCAACGCCTGCAAGGAGCAGACACCCACAGCAGCATCCGCAGACCTCAACGCTGATGCCCAGAACCACGAAGAGCCACAACCCACTGAGCAGATCCAGCCCGCGGTGACAGCGACACGGCCAAGAGTCTCTCCGAAAGGGGCAGTTCCACTTCCAGACAAAGTTCACGCGATAAAAAGTTTCCCACGGCCACAAACGGTCAAATCGCTGCAAGAATTTTTAGGAATGGTTAATTTTTACAACCGTTTCCTCCCCCACGCGGCTCAGCTCATGCAGCCCCTATATGACGCACTCAGAAAAAAGAAAGCTTCCAACGCGGTCGAATGGACCCCGGAGCACGAACGCGCCTTCGCGGAAGTAAAGAGCGCTCTAGCTAATGCCACATTGTTAGTTCACCCCGATCCCTCGGCCCGCATTGCGCTAACCACAGACGCTTCGGACCTAGCTATAGGGGCAGTTGTAGAACAACATGTCAGCGGGATCTGGCAACCTTTAGCATTCTTCAGCAAATCGCTGAACCAAACTGAGCGTAAGTACAGCACTTTTGACAGGGAGCTGCTAGCGCTTCATTTATCCATCCGCCACTTCCAGTTCTGGTTAGAAGGGTGGAGTTTCACGGCTTTTGTAGACCACAAACCACTCACCTTTGCTATGGCTAAAATTTCAGAACCATGGTCAGGCAGGCAACAAAGACAGCTGGCTGCGATTTCAGAGTTCACCACAGACATTCGACATGTGGCAGGCAAAGTTAACGTGGTAGCAGACTGCCTCTCTCGCGCTGTGACATCACCAGAGCGCGAGGAGACAGATTATACTGCCTCAGCCGCAGAACTCTTCACTAACGCGGACACATACGCAGCACCTATCCATGCAGGGATAGATTATGCAGCCATGGCAGAGGAACAAAGCAGTGACGCGGTCGTGCGCGCACTCCTGTCTGGACCAACAGGGTTAAGGCTGGAGGAAAAGGGTTTACGCGACGGCGTACCCCCCCTAATATGCGATATTTCAACCGGCCGACCTCGCCCGTTAGTCCCAGCCACATGGCGCCGCCGTATTTTCGACTCAATTCACTCCCTCGCGCACCCAGGTGTGCGCGCCTCGGTTAAAATGGTCGCCGAAAAGTTTGTGTGGCCAGGCCTGCGCAAAAACGTAAAAGAATGGGCAAAAACTTGCATTTCTTGTCAGCGCGCCAAAATACACAAACACACAAAAGCCCCTCTGGAGCCTTTTCCGATCCCGGCTAGAAGGTTCGACCACGTTCATGTCGACCTCGTGGGGCCACTACCTTCCTCCCAAGGTTTCACACACCTGTTAACAATGATAGACCGCACCACGCGCTGGCCAGAGGCAGTCCCTCTAGCGTCAACTACAGCAGAGGAAGTTGCTCGCATTTTTTTGACAAACTGGGTGGCACGTTTCGGCGTCCCATCGGACATCACGTCCGATAGAGGACCTCAATTTGTCTCGGAGCTTTGGTCAGCCATGTCCAGCAGCTTAGGGGCAACAATTCATCGCACCACCGCTTATCACCCTCAGGCTAATGGGTTATGCGAGCGTTTTCACAGGTCTTTAAAAGCCGCCCTCAGGGCCTCACTAACGGATACAAATTGGGTAAATAAACTTCCCTGGGTTTTATTGGGGTTGCGTGCTGCGCCTAAAGAGGATCTAGACGCCTCTCCAGCAGAATTAGTTTTTGCACAACCTCTCAGGCTCCCAGGTGAATTTTTACCAGAGAACCCAGAGCCAGGGCACCTTCCAGTCCCGAGGTTTTTAGGCAGCAACAGACCGGACTCTCTCCCCGGTCCAGCTCATCACTCCTTTCCACGGGTTTTTGTCCCACAAGCTTTAAAGAATGCTGAATTCGTTTTTGTTAGACATGAAGCTTTAAAACCAACTTTCCGCCCAGCATACGATGGGCCATTCAGAGTGCTGGAACCTGGTGATAAACACTTTGTGCTTGATTTTGGGGACAGAAAAGAAACAGTCAGCATTGACAGACTTAAACCTGCCTTCTTGTTGAAAGACGAGCCTGCACAGTTGGCGAGAGCACCTCGGCGGGGTAGACCCCCCAAGAGAAAAGACTCAGCCCCCCTGCAGGGAACAATTAACCACTCTCCTTCCCACGCTGCAGATTCCTTACAAGAAGGTCCCAGCAGGACGCCTAAATGAACCCACAGCAGTTTTGGGAGAAGATTAAAACCCAGACAGCACAGGGACTGATGTAAACTACTCCACAGTTGTTCACTA
Source organism: Pholidichthys leucotaenia (assembly GCA_020510985.1). Taxonomy (NCBI): domain Eukaryota; kingdom Metazoa; phylum Chordata; class Actinopteri; order Cichliformes; family Pholidichthyidae; genus Pholidichthys; species Pholidichthys leucotaenia. The sequence goes on from CM035840.1 coordinate 368,432,913, forward strand.
ATTGTGCTGTAACAGTTTAGGACTGACTTATGATTTTACTATGCTGTTATGATTACCATTGAACTCTCTTAGGAGCATGGCTGCTGGAAAGTTTCTTCTGTGGCAAGAGGTGTAACAGTTAGTATGTCGTAGTAATTATCTTAAACTGTGAATTTTTCTATTGTCCTTTCTTAGTCGTTTGGGGGGGGGCTGTGGGCTATATTAATCATATATTCCATAACCTACATATGTTGAAGCATGTGGGAATGTTTGGTGATTACATATGTAAGGCGACTTCACACCTCTGAAAGGACAAAGACTCTCAACCGCCAGTGAAGAACAAAGACGTTCCCAGACACTGCGGTGAAGACCGGAGGAGCTACCCTCACCCACCCCCAGGGTGAAGAGAGGAAGTACCAAGACAATGGGGGGATTAAGATAATGAGGGATGTCAGCCTTTGATATGCATGTCTTTTGTTATGTGCAAGTATAAAGTCAGAGAGCCGGAGGTATTCGGCCTCTTTTTCCTTCTGCTGCTTCTGCACTTAGATGATACTTGTTAGGAGAGCTGATAATAAACTTTGGTTTATATATCATACCGCCTCGTTCTTTCAAGCTCTTCTACAGTAAGGATAGTTTATATAGGAAAACTTAGTTTATCGGTGAGACGAGAAGAGCAAATGGACAAGAAAAATTATGAAAATTCAATGAAAAAGTTGTACATTTTATAGGAAAGGTAACATGTTTATCATAAAACATTGTAAATTTATCAGGAAAAAGCTGCAAATGTATTTTTAAAAAAGCTAACTTTCCAAGAAAAATGTTTACAACAAAAACCTCACTAACTGGTGAGAAAATTGGACATTTATGAGAGAAAAGGGTTAATACTGTATATATGTATACACACACACACACACTGTGTGTGTGGGTGGGCTATATTACAATGTTTCAGAAGAACAATTTTCTCTTGTAAATTTGTGACTTCACTGTTATGAATTTCAGATTTTTTTCTTTACCAATGTGTGTGGGGGGGGTCGCCATTTGGAAGCTCTGTTTTTCCTCATGAAAAGTGAATGTTTTTCACATAAATTTGGGACTTGCTTATAGTAAATATGTGACTTTTTAAGTTGTAAATTAGCATATTTTATCAAATTTTTGCACCTTTATTCTTGCAAATTTGTAGTGAAGCTATGTTTATACCTTTGCAGTTTTACCAAGTACTAACTTTATTAATTTCACCCACAACACCCTTGTTAAAAAATAACAAATCACATACTGCGTGTACTTTCACAAAGCAATAAATAAGGTGAGGTTTAGGGTAATGATGCAGTAACCTGGCTGAGGAAGCAGATGTGCAGCAGTAATAGGCTGCAGGTTGCTGTGTGACTGGTGCTGCAGTTGAATCAACCACTGCAGGTGTGCAGACTAAACTATTTTGCACCTTTTTAAGGGTGTGACAGGGGCCTCAGAGAACATCCATCATTACTGTTAATGCAAAATTCAGTCTTTCAACCACTTCGTTCCACCAAGGTGAATTTTACCATGACATTAATTAATTGGAAATTAAAAGAATGCAAAATAGAAAAATGTTTTAATTTCAGGCTTTTTTGAGGGCCCCTCCCTGCAGTGGGCCCCTGGGAAAGTTTTTAACTGTAAAGCACTTTGAATTGCACTTTACTGCATGAAAGATGCTATCTATCTATAACAGGGGTGTCCTATCATGTGCCATGGAGGGCCAAGACCCTGCAGGCTTTACCTTCAACCAGTGTCTTCAACAGCAGATTCCACTGAATTTCTTCCCACTGATTGCTGATAAGTGAAAACACCTGCTGAAGAGACTGGGTAGAACAGAAAACCTGCAGGGTCTTGGCTCTCCATGGCACATGATTGGACCCCCATGAGCTATAAAGCCGGATGTCTCTGTCTGCATCTGTGTGTATTCCTCAGATATCTCTCAAACCATTCGTCAGACTGGCCTAAGATTTTAAACGTGCTTTGCTGAGGTTACAAGTGTGTGCATCCCTGAATATGGAGCCACTCAGTCAAAATATGTAATTTTTATCAATAAAAGTTTAGCCACCGCTCTGTGTCTCTTCATGCCCTGGCTTCAAGAAGTGTGGGTGGAGTTTCGGATTGACTCCATGCTGATTGGATAATTGGTGTGGTGCTGCAGCAGACATCACTGGCACACGGGTTAAGCAGCAGCCGAGACTCCTGTTAACTGGGCAGGCTGGGTTTGGCTCCCTGCGAAGAACTGCGATACGCCGGTTCAGCCGCTGCTTCTCCAACACCGGTGTCCGACCAGGCCCTCCACAATTGTTCGTGGGGAGGCACGCTCAGCTTGCCCAGTCAGTGGTAGATGACAGTCCCGACTGCTGCTTCACTGTGGAGTGGAATAGCCAGATCAACTGCATATTACATGTGGACACATATGCATGCTTTGACTAAATAACAACAAGACTCAAAAATGCCCAAATAACAAAATTAATCATTTTATTTAAATATTTACAGACAAATGGGCAACACTGATGCAAAAGTTGCAGCCAAACGCCTCATTCTCCTCTGTGTGTGTGTTTGTGTGCGCATGCTCGCGCACATTTGTGTGTGTGTGTGTGTGTGTGTGTGTGTGAGAATGGTGAAGGGATTGGTGCCATACAGTACGTGAATGCCCTGAATTTCCCTCTGGGGATCAATAAAGTATACAACATACAAATGCAAATACAAAAAATAATGTTTGGTGTTTTGTACTTATAATGTTGCTAAAATATAAAAGGATGCACTACAGTGGGTCTCAAATATTTGTAAACGTCTCCTGTTATAGTACTGCATGAGTTTATTGATGATAGACTATAAACTGCACATATAAACTAAATTATAATGGTGACTGAACAACTCCCATTCCCCAAAGTGCAAGATACATTGATGAATATACAGTAAGCCATAAAAGATCACACAAATAAGGCTGACAAAAAAAAAAACAAGCGGTTCTTAAACAGTCGCTAATATTGGATGTCCCATTCATTTTCAATTATTCTGTAATTAATATTCACACAATCAAATAAATCTCAGTTCAGTCCCTTTCATATTTGTCAAAGTCTAACATGTGTGATTGCCTACATATAGGCTACACCTCTGTATTCCACTTTCAAACACAGCCTGCATTTGGGCCTGTAAAGCCTGATTGGGCTACCTGTTTCAGACAGGAATACCTGCTTTCTACGGGCATACACTAGTATAAGTAAATAAAGTTTGAAGTTAAAGAGCCTCCCCCCCAGTCCAATGCCCTGGTCACAGACTTGGCTACTTTGGCAAATTCTAGCTACAGCCCTTTGCAAAAAATGAGAAAATGGGTGGCATATTTTAGCCAGCAGTATACAGGAAATTTTTACTTTTAAAACTAGTGTATTTCAAAAATCATCATCATCATCATTGGCTCCCGCTGTCTAGATAGACAATGGATACGCCTAGTTGAGGTCTTGGTTGTGGAGCATCGTCAGCTGTGACTGAGCAGGCCAATCCTGGAATGGCAGTCCTTGGCACAGTGGCTGCACACGAATGCTGACGGTGGCAGCTGGGGAGCCACTGCTGCTGCTTTTCTCCTCTCTTTCCTGTCTGACCACAGACAGACTCTCTTCTGCTCTGCTGTGGTCATGCCTGTGCTTACAATGTGTTGCCAAGCATCCTGGTTTTCTGCCATCTCCTCCCATGTGTCCACACTAATGTCGGCAGACTTCAAGTTCCTTTTGCAAGTGTCCCTGTATCTCAGTAGTGAGCAACCTGAATGCCAGGTTCCTGTAGCCAGCTCTCCATGCAAGATGTCTTTGGGAATACGGCCGTCTTGCATACGGCGGATGTGGCCAATTCAACGCAAACATCGCTGTGAGAGGAGCATGAGCATGCTTGGCATGTTGGCTGTGTCGAAGACATCCTTGTTTGGCACATGGTCCTTCCAGGAGATGCCCAGGATCCGACGCAAGCACCACAGGCGGAATCTGTTGAGCCGGTGCTCTTGTTGTGCGTAGGTGGTCCAGGTCTCACTACCATAAAGCAAAGTGCTGAAGACACAGACTCTATAGACTGCAATGTTGGTGGCTGTGGTAAGCTTGCCATTTTCCCACACTCTTTTCGACAGCTTGGACATGGCAGCTGCAGCTTTCCCAATCTGTTGGCAGATGGATCTTGAGGCTTCTTGAGGCTTATAGTGAAGCCAAACTCTTTGCAGGCATGAGCTAGGCAGCTGACCAACCTCTGGAGACCAGCCTGTGTGTGACATGTCAGAGCAGCAACATCAGCAAAGAGTATCTCCCTGATTAGGACTTGGTGCACCTTGGTCTTTACTTTTAGATGTGCAAGGTTAAAGAGCTTTCCATCTGACCCGGTGTATAGGTACACTCCATCATCCAAGTCCCTAAACGCATTTGAGAGAACAAGGGAGAAGAAGATTCCAAAGCGTGTCGGAGTGAGGACACACCCTTGTTTCACACCGCTGCGGATGGGGAAAGGGGCAGAAGTTGAACCATCAAAGTACACTGTCCCCTGCATGCCATCATGGAAGGAAGTGATGAGGCTCAGCAGCTTGAGAGGAGATCCTATCTTCTCCAGGAGAGTGAATAGACCCTTTCTGCTCACCAAGTCGAACGCCTTTGTCAGGTCAATGAAGGTCACATAGAGGAGCTGTCTCTGCTCTCGGCTCTTCTCTTGCAGCAGCCTGAGTGAGAAAATCATGTCAATGGTGGACTGCTCTGCCCTGAAGCCACACTGAGACTCTGGGTAGACACGCTTAGTGAGTGCTTGCAGTCTCTTCAAAATCATTAGGGCAAATACCTTGATACGATGATACTGAGAAAGGATATGCTTCTGTAATTATTACAGTCGCTGGGGTCCCCTTGTTCTTGTACAGTGTGATGATAACGGCATCCCGCATGTCCTGGGGGACTGATCCCTCTTCTCAGCAGTGGCAAAATAGCTCATGTTGATGACTGAGCAACACTGGTTTCCTGCACTGGACAACTTCTGCTGGGATCCCGTCTAGGCCTGGTGCCTTGCCATGGGCTAGTGAATCTATAGCCTTACTGAGCTCTTCCACTGTTGGGGGTTGATCTAGCTCCTCCATCATGGGCAGGGCAGGGATGTTCTCAAGAGCCAGGTTGTTGACTAAGTTCTCGGTGGAATTTTTTTTTTTTTTTTGTTACTTATTTGTACCCTTAGGTAGACTTGGTTTGCAGTCTGGTGACAAGCCACCGGCTGCTGGTCTCTGCGTGCGCGAGTGCCCTAAACCTACATGTTTTTGGTGGAATAGAGGTATTGGTAATGTTTGGCCCACCTCTCCATCTGCTTGACACAATCACTGATGACAACACTGTCCTTGGACTTCAGTGGAGCGGTTTTACTGATGGTAGGGCCAAAGACCTTCTTCATTCCCTCATATATTCCTTGTATGTTTCCACTGTTGGCACAAGCCTGGATGTTTTGACACAGATTCTGCTAGTACTTGTTGGCGCAGCATCTTGCTGTTTTTTGGGCTTTTCTCCTTGCTGCTCTTAGTAAAGAAAGGTTCTTTGCCGATGGATCTTTCTTGTAGTTGACTAGGGTTTCTCTCTTGGCATTTATGACAGGCTCCATCTCACATAGATGAGACTCAAACCAATCTGGGTTGGACCGTTCCTTCTTCCCTAGAGCTAATATGGCAGTGTTATAAATGTTGTCCCTAATGAATTGCCATCTTCCTTCCATAGTTTCAGCAGAGCTGTGTTTGAAAGCTTTTTCAAGCTGGCCAATGAGCTGGGTGCATAGCTCTGGGTTTGTTGCCCTGGCAATGTTAATGCATGGGTGTCCCGTCCGTTTGGTGTGATGGCTCTTCTTTGGTAGTAGTCTGACTTTACTGTACACCATGGAGTGGTCGGTGTCACAGTCGGCACTTTGGAAGCTGTGTGTGATGAGCACGTTGTTAAGGGCAGCTCGTCTGGTGATAATCGTGTCCAGCTAGTGCCAGTGGCCTGATCATGGGTGGTACCAGGAGACTGTGTGTTATGGCTTTGTCTTGAAGAATGTGTTGGTGATGCAGCGGTTGTGGTAGGAGCAGAGCTCCAGCAGTCTCTGGCCGTTGTCATTCATCTTGCCAACACCAAAATACCCCAGGCAGTCTGGCCATGTGTTGTAGTCTGATCCAGTTCTGGCATTGAAATCTCTGAGCAGGGTGATGTGCTCAGTCTCTGGTATCTTGCTGATGGCAGCATCAAGTTCCTCGCAAAACTGATCTTTCGTTTCATACAGTGATGTTAAAGTAGGGGCATAGACACTGAAGATGTTTACTTTGCCAGATGAGATTGAAAGGCAGAAGATGATACGCTCTGAGCCGCTAGTAGGAGGGACTGTCATAGGTAGCAGGTTGTTCTTTACTGCAAAGCTAATACCGTGCAGTCGAGGTTCCTCAGCAGGTCTGCCCTGCCAGAAAAATGTGTAGTCTTTCTCTCACAGCACATTGTTTGCAGCAAGCCTGGTCTCCTGCAGTGCTGCCATGTCAATGTTCAGCCTCCTCAGCTCAGAGTTGATGACTGCCATTTTCCTGCAATCGCTGATCTGCTGCAGGTCATCAGAGAGGCCAGGACACATAGTCCTGATGTTCCAAGTAGCCAGTGTCATGGCTGGCAGTTTCTTCTTTCTTTTCTGTGGTTTCCCTGGTGCAGTGACGGCTGTCTGCTTGTCGATATGAATCTAAGCTCCAAACACCCATTGAAGCAGGCAGACAGTGGCAGATCAACACCTTACTGACCGGGAACTGCCCGGCTAGGGCGGGCGGTAGCTGATCAGTGGGACACGATGATCCCTTCCACCGTGGGAGGCAACCCGTAGCGCCCGTACCTTACATCAATCAGGTTAGACTTATAACTTGTAACTGCTGCCTCCTGTGTTGTTTCTGCTGCTTTGCAGCAGCTCCAAAGTGACCTCTCTGGGGCGCAAACCTGGACAATAAATATGGAGATCCTGGGCTGCCCATATGTCAGGACCTCCCACTCGACCTTGCAGATGTGATCCAAAGGAAAGCGAAGCAATACATTTGGCATCAGCTTGGCTGCAGGAGCTGCCAGATGGTGACGTGGTATGCCGTCCAACTGCCTTAAGGGCTCCACTTCAGGTTTTGTTAGGTTTACTCCTTAGCCTTCCCTTTTCCAAAGGTAAAGCGATGTTGCTAGATGGTCTTTGACCTTAATGGGTTCTTCCACCCTTTGACAGGTCTTGTTTTTCGTCCTGCTGGGTGTCTAGCCACCCTCCTCACCAGGAGAAGTCCTGGTGGGGTAGCTGGTTTAGTTGCTGACAACCTGACCATGCAACTGGTTGTACTGGGTTACTTGGTGCCAGTAGCAATTCAATTCAATTCAATTCAATTCAACTTTATTTATATAGCGCCATTTCACAACAACAGTCATCTCATAGCACTATCAACTGTAGGGGGAACCCCCACAGCTGCAGAAAGACCCCAGCAATCAGGCGATCCCCTGTGAGCAAGCACTTGGTGACGGTGGAGAGGAAAAACTCCCTTTTAACAGGAAGAAACCTCCAGCAGAACCAGGCTCAGGGAGGGGCAGTCATCTGCTGCGACTGGCTGGGGGGTGAGGGGATAGAGAAGAAGAAAAGAACAGACATGTAGAGAGCAAACAGCACGATGGGGACTCAATCTATGGGAGAGAACAAACAAATGTTAATGACCAGCAAAAAAAAATATTTCATTGAGAGTGAGAAAAGGAGTGAGGCCCAGTGCATTACTGGAGGTCCCCCGGCTGACTAAACCTATTAGCAGCATAACTAAGGGAGGGTTCAGAAACACATGATCCCTCCCTAATTGTAGGCTATATCAAAAAGGTAGGTTTTAGCCCTATTCTTAAAAACAGAGATCGAGTCTGACTCCCGAATCCAGATTGGCAGCTGATTCCACAGGAGAGGAGCTTGATAACTGAAGGCTCTGCCTCCCATTGTACTTTTGGAGATTCTAGGTATTACAAGTAATCCTGCATTTTGGGAGTGTAGTGCTCTGTTAGGATAATACAGTAGTATCAGATCTTTTAAATAAAAAGGAGTCTGATTGTTTAGAGCTTTGTAAGTAAGAAGAAGGATTTTAAACTTAATTCTAAAGTCTATGGGAAGCCAATGAAGGGAGGCCAGAACCGGAGAGATATGATCTCTCTTTCTAGTACCTGTTAAAACTCTTGCTGCAGCATTTTGGATCAGCTGAAGACTTTTTAAAGATGTTTTAGGACAGCCTGATAATAAAGAATTACAATAAAATAATCTCGAGCTAACAAAAGCGTGGATCAGTTTCTCAGCATCACTCTGAGACAAGATGCTCCTAATCTTGGCAATATTACGCAAATGATAGAAGGCAGTCTTAGAAACAAATTTAATATGTGAATTTTAGCACTCATGAAATGAGATGAGTGACCTGACACTAAAGAATACTACAATTAAAAGCAACCCATTACATTACTGCATTATTTGCAGAGAAAAGTAATGATATGCTCCTTCATAATAGCTGACACTGATAATGAATAGGCTGTTGTAGGGTACATGTACCATACATTAAATTTTTTAAAGTTGCATTGTTCTGTAAAAAGTTGATATTAAATGATAAGGACCTGTACTTATATAGCACTTTTTCTAGTCAAAGACCACTCAAAGTCCTTAACTAGTAGCTATGATAACCCTCTATTCTAACTGCCAATCAGAGACAGATACCTAGCGACAATTTAGAGTCACCAATTAACCTTGCATGCATGTCTTTGAATTGTGGGAGGAAACCAGAACCCCCAGAGTAAACCCACACAGCACAGGGAGAACATGCAAACGCCACACAGAAAAGGTTCCCATCCTTGCCAGCCTGGGGATTCAAACTGGGAACCGTCTAGCTATGAGGCAGCAGTGCTAACCACTGTCCCAGCATCCCATCCACATTGCATCTATAGCAAGGAGCTGGTAAATATAGTCTTAATGTGCAGGAATGTATCAAAGAAATGCTGCAAATGCTTTGATTACTTTTTTCACAACATTTTAATGCTAAGGAATTACTGATTTGAAAAAAAAAAAGATTTTAATTGCAAAATTACCACGTTTGTTACTGGCTACAATTAAAAAGTAGGAGGCCAGTCTCATTAAAAACTAGAATTGCACTCAAAAGAAATGCAGACCATGCCTTACAGCCCTATCTTTGTTGGAATGTCATATAGTAGGAAAAATCCCTGGTTGACATTCTGCTTCAATTCTGAGGGGATGCCATGACCCATTTTCAGAGCTTACACGATCTTCAAGGTCATGTGCAAGGTTAAGTTCAGTGGACATTCAAGGTGTCCCAGACCACAGTCTAGGTTATATTAAAATGTGGTGGTTCTGTCATAATAAAGTAACTAAAGGTCAAAATTGATTGTGACTTTTTATGGCCCTGTAACCTTGACCTTTTGATCCCAAAAGCATAGCCAAATGTGGTACTCCTGTGGTCAACCTGTGTGCTAAGTTTGGTCACCCTAGCATCATTTCTTCTGGAGTTAGAGCATGCATACACAGTCGGACAAATATGCAGACTCAGGCGACTGCCATACCCCCACCTTGACTCTAAGTAATGAGGGGTCTTCAGAATTGTTAACAGAACCGTTAAACTAAAAAAAACAAAAAACTCTCCAACTATTACATAAAAACACACTGTGTCTTCCAACCTCTTAATACGACCACATACACAGTGAAGGATGTTACCACCTTTACCCTGTTTCCCTATTTTAAACCTGTTTAAATCTGCATAGGCTGGAGATGACTCTGAAACGAGTGCTCCCAGGCATGTGGTGACTTCATCGTTATGACACATACCACAAGAGCAAGCTACTCAACTGCAGTGATCCCCAGTTCACTTTATAGCTGAAGAGTCCTTCCTGCATATCTCCCCCGTTCTACACTCCATTGCCTATTGCTCTCATAACTGTATTAGTCCAATAAAGGCATAATGTCCCAATATAAATGCATTTAAAAAAATTCCCGTGTGTTCTTTGTGTCACTGCCGTCTCTTTTCAATTCACTTCTGTTTTTTTTATTGACTTCTATTTTCCAATGCAGACACAATTTTAGGTAGTTATTGTTATGCTAATGGGTAGGTGCATGAAAATGATTAAGGGTAGAGAAATGGTCAGGGTTGGGGAAAAGTGAGGGTCTATTTTAAACACATTGCAACTGTAACTCTCGACCTGTTTTTCTTCTCCCTTATATTGCTGCTGAACAAATGAACTTAGCACATTTGTGCTACCTATGGGGCTGGGGTGAAACTGCAAGTGATGGTTATGTGCATGTATCAAAGGCTTGGCCAAGTAAATCCCAAAAATAAAGCATATACGTAGGAAATGGGGAAACGTCAGGGGGCGGTGTATGTTTATATATTAATAAGCAGTACTGCACATCTGTCACGGTCAGAGAGCGCATCTGTACACCCGATGTGGAGCTTCTGTCCGTATCGCTACGCCCCTTTTATCTGCCTCGCAAGTTCCCCCAACTTTTTATAATGACTGTTTACATTCACCCGAGGGCAGACACTGACTCCGCCTCCAGCACCGTCTTTGATGTGGTACAGCAGCTGCAGTCAATTTCTCCAGAGGCGCCAAACTTTATTCTTGGGGATTTTAACCATGTTTCTTTAAAGAAGACACTTAAAAACTTTTATCAGTATGTCTCCTGCCCAACCAGGCGAAAAAAGACATTGGACCTGTGCTATGGATCCATAGAGAGGGCCTATAAATCACTCCCCCTTCCTCCTTTAGGATCCTCAGATCACAACTGTGTACATTTGCTGCCCACATATAGAACTGTTCTCAGAAGAGGCAAGGTGGAGATCAGAGACATAGAGATGTGGACAGAGGATTCAGTGCACTGCCTCCAGGAATGCTTTAACTGTACAGACTGGGAGGTGTTCACACTGTCCTGCGGGGATGATTTGGACTCTTTGGTAGACGTCACATGCTCATACATGGCTTTCTGTAAAAATATGATTGTTCCACATAAACGTGTCAAAATATATCCCAACAACAAGCCATGGGTTACAAAATCAGTTAAATCCTGCTTACAGAGGAAAGCACTTGCCTTTAAACGGGGGTCTGTTTCTGAGCTACAGGTTGCCACAAAAGAGCTGAAGTCCGAAATTTTAAGAGCAAAACAGAATTATAAATCAGAATTGGAAAGTAAGATGGCTACAAAGAAACTTGGTTCAGCCTGGGCCAGTATGAAAACTATTGCAGGCCTTCAGAGCACAGAGCTCAGTAATTGTGTGTTTTTAGATGGTTTTAATTCAGACACAGAGCTGGCTAATGCTCTTAATTGTTTTTATGGTCGTTTTGACTCCTTTGATTTTAGCACTGAAACCCAAGATTTGAAACAGAAACTCAAAGACAATCAGCACTTTAATATTGAGGTGCAGGATATTAAAAGGGAGTTCTGCGCTGTAAAAGTGAACTAAAGTCAGGGCCCTGATAATATATGTGGGCGCTTGGTAAAGTCCTGTGCACATGAAATGAGTCCTGTATTTCATTACATTTTCAATAAGTCCCTACAGACACAACATGTGCCCAAGATCTGGAAAGATGCCGTGGTTGTTCCCGTTCCAAAATCCAGCTGTCCTAAAACGGTAAACGACTTTAGACCAGTTGCTTTGACTTCAATTTTAATGAAAATTTTTGAAAAACTGGTCAGATGTGAGGTCCTAATGCAGACTGAACATGCATTGGATCCTCTGCAGTTTGCCTATAGGCCTCACAGAGGAGTGGAGGATGCCACTGTCACTCTGCTTAACATGCTTTTTAAACATCTGGATTTTAATGGGACACACGCCAGGCTTTTATTTGTGGACTTTTCCTCCACCTTTAATACAATCCAACCTCATATTTTAGTTGAAAGGCTCCTGCAACAATTTGATTTGAGCAATAATCTGGTGGGTTGGATTCTGGATTTCTTAACCAACAGGACGCAGAGAGTAAGGGTCAATGGTACATTGTCTGACCTAAAGTACTCTTCTACTGGCTCTCCTCAGAGGTGTGTGTTGTCACCACTACTCTTCATCCTGTACACAAACATGTGTCGGAGCAGACATGACAACAGACACATTATAAAGTATGCTGATGATTCAGTTATTGTCAGTCTCCTCCAGGATGGTGAGAGTGGCCACGGCCCAGTAGTTGATGATTTTGTTCACTGGTGTGAGGATTCCTACCTGCAGCTGAATACGACAAAAACTAAAGATATGATTATTGACTTTAGGAGGAAAACTCCCAGGCACAAAGTCACCGTACTAAAAGGTCAGACCACTGAATGTGTACAATCCTACAAATATCTTGGGACGATTACTGATAGTAATTTAAACTTTGAAGAGAACTGTGAAAGGGTGTGCAAAAGCGTCAGCAACATTTGCATTGCTTGAGGAAACTTGCACGCTTCCAAATTAACAGAACCATAATGACAATGTTTTATCGGGCTTTTATTGAATCTGTTTTATCCTTTTCTCTAGTGTCATGGTTTGGTCAGATAAAACTGAAACAGAGGAAATCCTTGGATCAGGTAGTTAGATGGTCCAGTCGTTTGCTTGGTGAGTCACAGCTGAGCCTGATATCCCTGTACACCAGACAAGTACAGAGGATGGCTACCTCCATTTTAAATGATGACTCCCACCCTTTGCACTGCAACTTTCAGCTTCTTCTCTCAAGACGGAGGTTTGCTGTCCCAAAAAGCAAAACCCAGCGCTACAAAAACAGCTTTGTTCCTGCTGCTGTCAAAGAGTTGAACAAGTTGTAACAATATATTGCACATAATTTAGGTACCTATTTTTAAACTCATCTTATATTTACTTATTTTTGTAGGATTTTATTTGGGTTCTAAATCTTTTATTGGGTTTTAGACCTTTGAATTTTTAACCTCTTTGACTAGTCTTTAACTTTTTAATATGACCCTTCTCTCTTATCTCTGGTTTTTCTCTCATCTCTTTGTCTTTATACCCTGATTGATGGAGCCTTGAGTATTTTTATCATGTTTATAGTCAGCTTCATGTGTGCCTGTCTTTGTGTTTATGTTGAATGTAATTGTGGCTTGTAAATATGGATGTCACCAGACTGCAAAACAAATCTACCTACGGGTACAAATAAAGTAACCTGAACCTGAACCTGATATACAGCTAGATGCGCACCAGTGTTGTCCAAACGACAAGATATGCAGAGTGGAGGTGGAGCATAAACAAAGCCAAATAGCTTCTTGAAAAAAATTAAAAATTAAGGCATTTTTTGTTGAAGGACAGTCTCACATTTTAACCTACAGCAGGGAAAATAAATATTGAACATGTCAACATTTTTTCTCATTTAACATATTTCTGATTGAGCTATTGACCTGAAATTTTCTCCAGATATCAGTAGCAACCCAAGTAATCCATACACACAAAGAAATCAAGGTAGCTGTGTTTACAATACAAGTTATATTTAATAAAGTGGAATGACACAGGGAATAAGTATTGAGCACAGGAAGAAAAAGAGGTGCAAAAAGCCATAGAATGCCAAGAAACCAGCTGAAATCCATCAGAATTTAGGAAGCCATGCCATTCGCCATCAGTGCAAATTAATTTCAGCTGGTTAAGTCCTGACTGATAGCCTTTAAAAAGGTCTGTGAATATCAGATTGTCACACCACAAAGAACTCATGATGAGTAGAAGTAAAGAGCTCTCTCTAGACTTCGCAACCTTATTGTTGCAAAACATAATGATGGCATTGGTTACAGGCGCATTTCTAAACTGCTGAATGTTCCAGTGAGCACTGTTAGAGCCATCATTCGGAAGTGGAAAGAACATCATTTTACCATAAACCGGCCACAACCAGGAGCTCCTCGCAAGATTTCTGAGAGAGGAGTCAAAAGAATTATCAGAAGATTTATCCAAAAGCCAAAGACCACTTGTGGAGTGCTCCAGAAAGACCTGGAGTTAGCAGATACTGCTGTTGCAAAGAAAACAATAAGTAATGCACTACTGTGGAGAGTGTGAATAACGGAGGCAGATTTATGGACAGACGACTTTATTCCACTCTCTCATCAGTCATACACAGAAAAACAATGTCACAATACACAATGGTTTCCTCTTTTATCCCAACCGCTCATCTCACATTTGCATGACACTTCACATCACATTGCATGACATTTAACATCACAATACCTTCATCCTTTCTCCCCCCAACCGCTTCTTCCTGCTATCTCCCCACAATCTCCCTAGCTATTGTTTTCCTTTCTTTACCCTCTGCATCCAGTCTGAGATGATTCACCCAGTCTCTACACTACAACCGGCAAGGGCTCTATGCCCACTCACCTCACAAGACTCCATTGCTGAAGAAAAAGCATGTTGAAGCTCATTTAAAGTTTGCTGCAGAACATTTGGGCAAGCCAGTAAAATACTGGGAGAATATAGTCTGGTCAGATGAGACCAAAATTGAACTTTTTGGATGCCACAACACACATGTTTGGAGGAGAAATGGCATTGTCCATCAGCTCAACAACACCATACCAACAGTGAAGTTTGGAGGTGGGAGCATCATGGTGTGGTGGTGTTTTTTAGCACATGGTACAGGCAGACGTCATATAATTAATTGAATGAAAGATGAATGGACAAATGTACAGAGGCATCTTTGATAGGAACCTGTTGCCATCTGCCAAGATGCTGAAGATGAAACAAGCGTGGACATTTCAGCAAGACAATAATCCCAAACACACAACCAAGGAAACTCTCAACTGGCTCCAGAGAAGGAAAATAAAGCTGCTAGAATGGTCCAGTCAGTCACCTGACCTGAATCCAATTGAGAATCTATGGAACGAACTGAAGATCAAAGTTCATAGAAGACACCCACAGAACCTTCAAGATTTGAAAACAGTTTGTGTGGAAGAATGGGCTAAAATCACTCCTGAGCAATGTATGTACCTAGTTTCTTCATACAGGAGCCATCTGGAAGCTGTTATTGCCAACAAAGGCTTTTCTACTAAATATTAAGTTAATTTCACCAAGCATGTTGAATACTTATTCCCTGTGTCATTCCACTTTATTAAATATAACTTGCTTTGTGAACACAGTTGCTTTAATTTTAATGTGTGTGTATGGATTACTTGGGTCATTACTGGTATCTGGTGAAAATCTCAGGTCAATGGCTCCATCAGAAACATGTTTAATGAGACAAATGATGACATTGTGGAGAAAGGAAGCAGGCGAGGCAACAAGCTGAACAACACATGAACTTTATTCCTTCTCCAACATACAGTACAGTAAAAAGAGCTCCCGGGTCTCTGTGCATTCCTCTTTTATACCTTTAACTCCATGCATTGAGACCCGGAACTTCCAACCATAATACATTGTTTGGAACAAAGACCTGTGTGGCACATTAACATAACGCCGGCACCGCTGCTCACACCCTTCTCTCTTCCAGCAGCTCCGGCAGTTCCTCCTCTCCCTGGGGGGTGCATAGTCCATACTGTCCCATCTGAGCCCCCCCCCCCCCGCCCCCCGTGGCAATTCCTCCTCCGGTCCATTGTTCCCCCTTATCCCAGCTGCCTTCTCTGGATGGAGAATCCCCCACCCATGCCACCACAACATGTTCAATACTTATTTTCCGTGCTGTATATGTTTGCCCTATGTACTTAGCATTTCTTACTGATATCCATTGCATTCCAATTTGAAATCTAAGATGATTACCAAGTAATTTGATTCTAGGAAAAGTCAATAAATTATCTTGTCAATGCCTTAAGTCAGCTGCTGTTTCCATTTTACAATGCAAATTAATTTTCTCATACAATGGCATAGCTACAGTATAGAAACAATTACAAAACATTCTAATTGGTTTTATGCAGTGCTGAGGGCTGATGTTTTCTGTGATCAAGAGAGAAATACATGGAAAAAAGAAAAAAAAAGGAAAGAAAATGGTGAAAGGTGAAAATAGCAGGGGGGGAGATGTTTTTAACTTTTCATTTGAAGCACCCAGGCTTCACCTCCAGCAGAGTTTCAGAAATGTTCTGCATGATTGCTCGGAAATTGAAAAGACTTTAAAAAGAGAATGGGGGGGAAGGGGTGAAGAAAGAAACTCCAAATAGGAAGGACTGAATACATACAGCATTTCAAAGAATGTGTGATGCAATTACAAGACTTTTAACTGGTTATGTGTTGCATGAGCAGATCAGCTCCATGGAATCATGAACAAATTTGAAGAATTTCAGTTTGGCCTAAATTATTCCAGTGCCAGAGAGCAGGAAAGCATCCTGGTAAAAGGCGAGAGACAGAAGACACAAAATAGACTTGCATGGTTCCCCGAGGAGCTCCCTTACAGCTCTGCAGCTTTATACTTTGGCTGTGGGTGAGCACACAATGGATTACAACAGAGTGGATGGAAACTAAGTATTTCAGCAGGACACACAACATAGCTGATCCAGTTTAGGTTTTATTTTACACAAACCAAGAGACAACACAGTGGATATAAAAAGTCTACACACCCCTGTTCAAATGCCAGGTTTCTGTGATGTAAAAAAAATGAGACCAAGATAAATCATTTCAAAACTTTTTTCTACCATTAATGTGATCTATAACCTGTACAACCCAACTGAAAAACAAACTGAAATCTTTTAAGGGGAAAATTTAAAAAAATAAAAAGCTTACAATGCAACCTGGTTGCATAAATATTGTCACGGGCAGCTAGAGCGCACCCCTCCCATCCTGCCTCACATTGACCAACTCATCACTGCACCTGAGGCAGAAGACACGCCTGCACCCACTCATCAGCCAGCGTACTTAAGGAGGCTCTCTCCGCGCAGTCAACGCTGGCTCGTCTGGGTATACTGCCCGTGATTAGGCAAGCTAATATAAAGTTATACGTGTTGACACGTCGTTAACCTTATTTCTCCTCTTTCCTCAGGTTGCCGCCACTATGTAGGTGTGTCCCTCAGACTGCATGCACTCTCCTGCCACATCTCATCTTACTTCAGCTTCCTACTCCACCCAGTCAGGCACCATCAGTTCATCTTCCCCCACCCTACTGGTTTGTCTATTCCTCGCTGGGTCCCTGCCAGTTCTCCCTGGATTTCCCAAGTAAGTGACAATTTGGCTCGCCCATTTCCCTACTCGATTCCTCTGCTCACGGCTCTCATCTTCTCTCCACAGGACTATTCCTCTGGCGAGTGACTGTTTCTGCAGCTGTGCGCTGGTGTTTTGCTAAACTTAAACGTTTAATAAACTTTCAAACGTGCCCCTCTGTGTGGTTCCTTCCTGTGCTTTGCCATCGTGCATGTGAGCTGTCAAGCTTAATTAGTCATGACAGAACGAGCCAGCCAGGACAGTAGCTCAGCCGGTGCCTCACCACAGGAGCTGTCTGCTATGGATCGCCTAGCAGCGACTGAGCACCAGCTCGCTGTGCTGATGCAACAGGTGTCGAATATGTTGATTCTTTGGTCTACAGTGCCTCCTCTGGCCTCTCCCCCTCAGCCTGCTCCGCGCACTATGGTGCGCCGTACTACCTCCATTCCCACGCCTTCCCTGTACGTGGGGGAGTTTCTTACTCAAGTTCAAATGTACCTGGAGCAGGTTGGGGAGGAGTATCCGGGGGACATAGCCAAGATCCAGATCTTTACTCTGTTGCTAAGGGATCGAGCCCTTGAGTGGGCACAATCCATTTTAGACAACCCCGAGGGGCGTCGGTACACATTTGAGCAATTTGTGGCCGCATTCTCTAGCACGTTTGGCCAGACCGAGAGTCAGGGCAACGTTATGAGCTGCCTGATGACACTCCGCCAGGACACTCGGTCAGTAGCCGAGTACTCAGTGGAGTTCCGAGTTGTAGCGTCTGGTTCGGGGTGGAACGATATTGCTTTACGCAGTGCGTTCCTCCACGGGTTGAATGCTCAACTCTGTGATGATCTGGTGGTTCACCCTGTCCCGGAGACTCTTGACGGTCTCATAGATCAGGCAGTTGGTTTGGACAACCGGTACCGTGAGCGCGCGAAGGAGCGCGAGTCCTCCTCTGGCCTGCACGCCGACCATGTATCCGCCGTGGTCACTGACACTGGCGGCACCGGCTCTTCGCCCAAACCGATGGAACTCTCTCGGCACTTGACCGGCAATGAGCGAAGGCGAAGAGTCGCCGCGTGCGCATACTGTGGTTTAATGAACCACAGTCTGGACGAATGCCGCCAGCGGCTAAAAGACGCAGCCTGTCAGTAACCATGGTAGGTCTGGCAGGCGGGACTAAACCTACTCCCCCCAGTAATTTTTCTATTTCGGCCCTCGTGCAATTGCCGGGGGTTGAGAGAAGGACTATGGCGCTGGTTGACTCAGGGTCAGAGGGTAATTTCGTTTCTGCTGAGTTTGTGAAGCAGGTGGATATTCCCACATGCAAATTGCCCCGTGATCAGAGAATCACAACCATATCTGGCCGGGAGGTCATGGTGGTCGCTCATAGCACGGTGCCTATCTCCATCCTCCTTTCCGGGAACCACTGGGAGGAACTCTCATTCCTGGTTCTCCCTGTGTCATCTTCCCTGGTGGTTCTTGGTTACCCGTGGCTCCCGAGGCATAACCCAATGATTAATTGGGACAAAAACACCATCTCCTCCTGGAGCCCGTTTTGTTTGGCTCATTGCATGCGTTCAGCGGAGTGTTCCCCATCTCTGTCTGTTTCCCACGAGCCGCCGGATCTCAGCCTCGTTCCCCGGGCTTATCACGATTTGGGAGAGGTCTTCAGCAAGTCAAGAGGGTTGTCGCTGCCACCTCATCATTCTTATGATTGTGCTATAGACCTCATTCCAGTGGCGAGGCTGCCGTCCAGCCGGTTGTATAGCATTTCTGGCCCGGAGAGGGAGGCAATGGAGCAATACTGTATATTAAGGAATTGCTGAACACTGGCCTTATTCGGCCATCTTTGGCTCTGCTCAGAGCCGGATTCTTCTTTGTCGGGAAGAAGGATGGCTCATTGCACCCGTGCATTGACTACCGGGAGCTCAGTGCTATTACCATCAAAGATAAGTACCCTTTGCCTTTGATTAATTCAGTGTTCAAGCTCCTTCAGCGCTCACGGGTTTTCACCAAGCTAGACCTTAGGAACGCGTACTATCTGGTCCGCATTCGCAAGGGCGATGAGTGGAAGACGGCTTTTAAAACACACCAGGGGCAATTCAAATATTTAGTGATGCTGTTCGGGCTCACTAACGCCCCCGCCGTCTTCCAGCAGTTAATAAACGACATCCTCTACGATATGCTTTACCAATTCGTGTTTGTCTACCTTGATGATATTCTCATTTTCTCCCGCTCGCCAGAGGAACACGAAGCCCAAGTCAGGGCCATTTTATAACGGCTCTTGGAGAACCAGCAATGTGTCAAGGCCGAGAAGTGTGAGCTCTCCACAACATCTACCACCTTCTTGGGCTTCATAGTGGCTGAAGGGAGACTGATTGCCGACCCAGCCAAGGTGAGGGCAGTGTTAGATTGGCCAACTCCCCACTCCCGTAGGGAGCTTCAAAGCTTCCTCGGGTTTGCGAATTTTTACCACAGGTTCATCAGGAACTATAGTGGGGTGGCACTGCCCTTGACGCAGCTGACTTCTGTTAAGGTCCCCTTTCACTGGATTGAGGCAGCTGAACAGGCATTTGTCAAATTAAAGCGCCTGTTCACGGAAGCACTAATCTTGGCCCAGATTGGCACACAGCTCCAGTTTGTCCTTGAAGTGGATGCATCTGATTCGGGAGTTGGCACTGTGCTGTCACAGCGCACGCCCCCTGATCAGAAGCTCAGCCCGTGCGCAAATTTCTCTTGTCAGCTTACACCGGCCGAGAGGAATTATGATGTAGGGGACAGAGAGCTGCTTGCCATTAAGTTGGCATTGGAGGAGTGGAGGCACTGGCTAGAGGGGGTCATTCACCCCATCGTCGTGTGGAAAGACCACAAGAACCTCGAGTGCTTGCCGTCGGCCCGCCAACTGAACGCCAGGCAGGCTTGCTGGGCGCTATTTTTCCAGCGATTTAATTTTACCATCACTTACCGGCCTGGTGCTGGGAACACCAAACCAGACACGCTATTGCACCAGTTTGATTCCAGGAAGGTAGCGCCCCCCCCCCCCCAAAAAAAACCCATCATACCGCCTTCGTGCGTCCTTGGAGCCCTTACTTGGGATATTGAACGGAGGGTCCGGCAGGCCCGTCCCAGAAGCCTGTGCCAGTAAGGTGCCCCCGGAACCGTTTGTACGTCCCGGCCGCCCTCCACAGCGATGTCATCCAGTGGGGTCATACCAGTCGCATCGTGTGCCATCCGGGCATTGCTTGAACTGTGGACTTCGTCTGGCGAGCGTTCTGGTGGCCCACGCTGCGGCGGAACGTACAAGAATATGTGAAGGCTTGTCAGACCTGCATCCGGGGGAAATCAGACTCCTCCCCCCCATCGGGTCTTCTCCACCCCCTCCCCATCCCTGGTCGTCCGTGGTCTCACATTGCCGTGGACTTCGTCACCAGACTCCCCCCCTCCCATGGCAAGACGGTGATTCTGACCATCGTGGATCGCTTCTCCAAGGCGGTGTATCTGGTGGCCCTCCCAAAGCTCCCCTCGGCCTTGGAGATGGCGGTCCTCCTCACCGATCGCGTGACTCGGGTCCACGGCATCCCTATGGACATTGTGTCTGACCGGGGTCCACAATTCACGTCCCAAGTCTGGAGGGCCTTTTGCCGGACCCTGGGAACTACTGTGAGTCTCTCCTCAGGAAACCATCCACAGAGCAATGGGCAGGCGGAGCGCACCAATCAGTCCTTGGAGGCTGCCTTGCAGTGCGTAGCAGCCAACAACCCATCATCTTGGAGCACACATCTGACCTGGGTGGAGTACTCCATGAACTCTGTGGTTTCCTCAGCAACTGGACTCACCCCGTTCAAGGCATCGTTGGGGTGCACGCCGCCTCTTCAACCCATGGCTGAGAGGGAGTTCTCGGTTCCATCCTTAGGGGCCTATGCTCGTGGCTGCCGATGCGTCTGGAGGTCTGCTTGGGCTGCCCTGGCCCGCACCACAGAACGCACCCGGGCTACTGCTGATAGGAGGCAGGTTCTGGCTTCCAAGTATGTCGTTAGACAGCAGGTCTGGCTGGCGTTGAGTCAGATTCCTCTGAAAGAGAAATCGAAGAAGCTGTCCCCACCGTTTCCTTGGGCCATACACCATCTCCAGGGTGATAAATGACATGTTGGTTCAGCTGAAGCTACCCCCGACCCTACGGGTGAACCCTACATTCCATGTCGCCCACATCAAGCCCCTCTCGGCCAGTCCTCTCTGCCCCCCCCCCCCCCCCCCGAAGCCGCCTCCTCCTCCTCGGATCATCGACGGCCACCCTGCCTACACTGTACGACGTATCTTGGATGTTCGCTGTCGGGGCCGAGGCCTGCAGTATTTGGTGGACTGGGAGGGCTACAGCCCAGAGGAACGGTCCTGGGTCCCCTCGTCACGAGTGCTGGACAAGGGGATGCTCCAGGCCAATCACAGTGCTCACCCGGAGAAGCCCTCCGGACTGCCAGGAGGCGCTCCTAGAAGGGGGGGGGGCCCTGTCATGCGCAGAGAGAGTGTGCCCCTCCCATCCTACCTCACATTCACCAACTCATCACTGCACCTGAGGCAGAAGACACACCTGCACCCACTCATCAGCCAGCGTACTTAAGGAGGCTCTCTCTGCGCAGGCAATGCTCATTTTTTCACATCACAAAAACCTGGTATTTGAACAGGGGTGTGTAGACTTTTTATATCCACTGTATATACAGGTGCATCTCAATGAATTAGAATGCACTGACTTTGGACCTGATAAAACACAGTGGACAAACACCAGCAGGTGACGTGGCTCCTCAAATCATCACTGACTGTGGAAACTTCACACTGGACCTCATGTAACTTGGATTCTTTGTCTCTCCACTCTTCCTCCAGACTCTGGGACCTTGATTTCCAAATGAAATGCAAAATTGACTTTCACCTGAAAAAAGGTCATCTGCTGGTGTTGGTCTACTGTGTGTTATCAAAGTCTAAAGTCAGCGCAGTCGTCTACCAGGAAATTTTAGAGCACTTCCTACTTCCCTCTGCTGACAAGCTTTATGGCATCTTCCCACACTGCCAAAAGTACCAATACCTGGTTTAATGACCATGGTATCACTGTGCAAACTCTCCTGACCTAATCCCCATAAAGAATCTATGAAGTATTGTCCAGAGGAAGATGAGAGACACTAGACCCAACAATGCAGACAAGCTGAAGGCAGCTATCAAAGCAACCTGGGCCTTTGTAACACCTCAGCAGTACCAAAGGCTGATCACCTTCATGCTACACCATATTGATGCAGTAATTCATGCAACAGGGGCCCCGACCAAGTACTCAGTATTGTGATATCTGCTTATGACGTATATAGCCAGAGGCACGCACAGCACGGAGTGATATATATAGATATTAACTTGTGGTCTAAATAAATATTTAGAGACAGTAAGAGATTTTGCATTTCAAATGCAAAATCTGTGACTCACTACTGCATTCTCTGTGGTTTAGTTGGATGGACATCATTAACTATGTCACAGACAACAACACTGGAATATGTTCATCTATAAAGCTCTGCTAGGTAAACTCCCAGAATACCTCAGTACAGTACTCTTCTCTCCGTCAGCACTACTAGCTACCATCTCCGCACCTCCAAATGGTTGCTCTTGAATGCTCCCCGAGCTTTGACAGACTTTGGCAAAACAATGTTTTCCTACCGTGCATCATGGTCATGGAATAATCTCCAAAAAGTTCTTAAATTAAAAACATATCTATTAATGACTTCGAGAGTATCATGCAGAATGCAGTATAGGAGGAATGTCATTGTTTTTCTTGAGAGGCTACTGTGCTTGAATAGCTGTCATTCTGTTTTAATGTTGGTTTGTGTATTATGTAAATGTTTCACATGGTTTTATTCTGTAAGGCTGCTACCTTGGCCAGGTCTCCCTTGCAAAAGGGATCTCTGATCTCAATGGGACCTCCTGGTTAAATAAAGGTAAAATAAAAGTTAAAAAATACAGTTCGGTCTGAGCATTCCTGTTATATTTTATTGTTTACCCAGATACAAAATACAACGTGGTGGCAGCAGTAAATTGCAATGGATGTGGACTCACCTACGACATGCTGTAAACAGGACTGTCTGAGGATAGTGCAAGGTTTATTGCTGTGGGCTGAGGTTAATCAAGATAGTCTTATTCCATGGCCTCACCGAACTCCTCCCACACCTGAGTTTTTGCTTCAGCAACCACCTGAGCTGCACTCCGCTCGGCCTGCCGAAATGCCTCAGCTGCTTCGGGAGTTCCATGAGCCAACCAAAACTTGATAGGACTCCTTCTTCAGCTTAATAGCCCCCCTCACCACTGGTGTCCACCACTTGGTTCTGGGGTTGCCACCATGAGATACACTGACGACCTTGTGGCCGCAGCTCTGAGCAGCCACTTCAACAATGGAGGTGGAAAACATGGCCCATTCAGACTCCATGTCTCATAACCATAACCACAAACATTAAAAGAAATAGACTTGAAATATATCACTCTGTGTGTAATGAATCTGCATAATATATGAGTTTAATTTTTTGAATTACTACCATTATTGATAAGATAGGATAAGATAAGAGACTTTATTGTCATTGAGCAAAGTACAACAAAACTTATGTGGTAGCTCCAGCAATCAGTGCAGCACAGTAATAAAAAACAACTTAGATATATACATATATACACATTTTATAGTGCAAAATTATGGCACATGTGAACAGGCATAAATTGTGCAAGTAGTGGAGTGCAAAGATAGTACCAGGTGGTGCCTTGAATATGTTCAGTATGAAAGAACAGCTACTATTATGATGGCTATTATTGCACAGATGAGGGAGGGGGCTTGAGACAGTTACTGTCTTACTGAGCCATTTCTGTGGAGTCGTGAGAGGTGTGATGGAGGAAACAGCTCTAGGAAAGAAGTTGTTTAGCAGTCCTGAACCTTTTCCCTGTTGGAAGTGGGGGGGGGGGGGGGGGGCAAACAGTCTGTGTCCTGGATGGGTGGGGTCTCTGACAATGCTGCTGGCCTTTTTCCTTAGCCCGAGTCCAGGCTGGGAAGCTGTGCTCCCACAATCCGCTGAGCAGTTTCAACAACGCAAGCTACGTCCCTTCTGTTTTCCACTGTGCAGCTGGAGAACCAGACCGTGCTGCAGTAACACAGAATGCTCTCAATCATGCTCTTATAGAAGTTCAGGAGGAACTGCACAGGGAACTTGGCCTTTCTCCACCTCCGCAGAAAGAAGTCTTTGCTGTGCCTTTTTAATCTGGTAGGAGGTATTGGTGGACCATGTGAGACCACTGGTATATGCAGACCCATGGACTTGATGTTGCTGACCCTCTCCACCTCCTCTCCATTTATGTGGACAGGTCATTTTCTTGGCTCTTCTACTTACTATTATTGAGATGCACTTGTACAGTATTAACAGTTTGTGTCCTTTCAATGCCTGAAATTAATTATTTGTGCTGCACCATTTTCCCTTCGGTTTTACATATGCTGATTAAACTTGGGGAATGTTAAATATGTTATGGCACAGCAGGAAACATGGAAAAAAATTAGCCAGTTTGATTCCATCTTAAGACTTCAACATCCCGATGTGTGATGGAAGCCCGCCCATGATTAAAGATTCATTTCCCTCCCATTAACATGAAGCCTGGGCAGCCAACAATAAAAGTTGACAGAGCAAATCCCTTCTGTTCATTGTTGGACCTGAAATTCAAGATGAAATTGCTTTCTTCTAAATTACCACAGCTGAAAACGTTCACGCTTTGGAACGGCAGTAAAATGTAGCTACAGTCTGTTTCATTTGCATTTAATTATGGCTGGCTTTTTGCTCACTTCATTTCAGGTCTGTGGATTGATCTGAACAGACTGTTTACAAGGAAGGGAGGGCAAGTGACATTAAGTGCAAATAGAAATGTCATTTTAGCGCTGCCATACCAAAGCATGGAAGTCAGATGTAGTTGAGGGGCTATTCCAGAAAACGCTTCTCTATATGCTCAGCAGAAGAAAAAAAAAGAGTGTGTTACATGGCACACATACAGACAAAACGCAAAAGCTTCTTTTGGCAATCATACACTGAAACATCTTTGATATATTTTTTGAAGGGAAAACTACTCTTCTACTCAAGTACATTTTGGTCATGTTCTGTTTGACTTTTGATTTTAATCATTTAGACTGTCGGCAGAGTTTTTCTTCCCGCCAGTGTTGAAATCATCATTTTCCTATTCTGGCTCAGGAAGAATTTTATTCATCACAACTTCTTTGAATGATTTTATATAGCCTATCATATTAGAAAGCACACATGGTTAGGTTACGTTACCACTTTACTCTTGATAATTTACAAGGGTTCTGTCTTGGTAAGTTAGCATTTGTACAATATGTGCAAATTTACTCCATAATAAAGCTGCAAAATGCACAAGAAAAAATGTGTGTGAATAAAGTTTATAACAAAAAGCAAAAATTTAAGAAAGTAAATGTACAAAAAAGTTGCAAATTTACAAGTAGTGTGTGACAAATTTATGCAAAAACACAAACTGGCAAGAGCAAAGCTGTTGCCGACTTCTCATCTGCGAGTTCTTCAGCTGTACCTGTGTGTTAATTATGGGTTAATACTACTTTTACTCAAGTACAACACACCTATGCAGAACTCCGTCATCTTGATCCATTCGGTAAGTAGATTATCTTGGCAAAAATAGAAGAGCTACATCCATCTATCTTCTACCACTTATCCAGGTCATGGAGGCAGCAGTCCAAGCAGAGTAGCCAGACTACTGCCCGGTTCACATAGCACCATGACCCGCATGATCCCTCCTGCAGGTGGTGAGCCCACTGGAGAGGAGACCCATGTCGCTCCTTTGAGCACAGTGGGACTTTGATGTAACTTTTTTTTTTTTTTTTTCCCTCATGGGGACCACTCTGGCCCTTCATCCAGGACCAGTTTGTGTTGAGAGAACCTACCAGGGACAAGCTGCCCTTGACAACATATCCCCTGGGATCATTTGGGTACCCAAACCCCTCCACCATGATAAGGTGGCGATCCATGGAGGGGCCGAATATCTTCAACTTTTTAAAACTGTTCTCAAGTTGACAGTAATAACCCTTTATTCATTTGTTACACAACAACAGGTCTGTGTGGTTATCAACATAGAACGCCGCACAAAAGTTCAGTCTCCATTACCATGTTCAGCAATAACTTTCACCACATAAAAGATGTCCTGGAGCCAATGTTCTGTCGTGAAACAACGGCCATGTTTACATGCACACAAACCAATTAGAACTGGATTATTTCCATAGTTATGTAAACAGAATAATCTGATGAAGACCATTATCAGGTTCGCTCTAGTTTATTACCCTGTAATCCATTTATTCAGTGCATGTAAACATCAAATCTGATCACCCTTATCTGTTTATTCCCAGTTATCACATTACTGTGACCACATATTAGCACTCACCATCACAAGTTGTCCACCTTGATTATTAAATTGCTTTCTTTTGCCATTTTTTCCCTCAATTTAATTAAAAGCTACAAGAAGTAACTCATTTAACAGATACATTTACTTGACATCCTCCTGTTCATCTTCTCAGGCACGCCAATCACTAGCAGACTGGTCATTCAAGAAAATTCTATCACATCCAGTCCTAATTCAGACATCAGTTTGGTGTGAATACGGCAGCTGGAGATTAGCTTGGCACAAAAAAAATGGAAACATGGAGGCCACTGACTTGTTCTTTCCAAAAGCTTTCAATAACAGTCTACCCACAGCTCCAAACATCTGACAATGAAAAACATTTTATTTTGATTTTCCTTCTACAGAACCGGCTGGGTGCAGTCAAGCGTCAATGTCAAACTCTGAAGCAAATATGGAAGCATTAATGGCCACTTGAGGCTGCTTCCAAAAGCATGTCAGTCCACAGAGAGAGCATGCCAACGTCGCAGTTTAGACACACTCTGGTGGATATAAATCCCCTATAAGGAGCTGTGGAGGGTGTGGAGGGTGAGGGTATGTATGGGCACATGGTCATACCATGTGGGATAGCTAGGTGGACGGTTGTGCTGTTTCATTCCATCTAGCAACAGTGCTCTGCACTGTGTGTGTTTATATATTTACATATTTATTCCATCTAGCTACAATGCTCAGCACTGGGTGTGTTTATATATTTATATATCTACATATTATTCCATCTAGCTACATTGCTCCGCACTGTGTGTGTTTATATACTTGCATATTTATTCCACCTAGCTGCAATGCTCCGTACTGTGGGTGTTTATATATTTACATATTTATTCCATCTAGCTACAATGCTCTGCACTGTGTGTTCATATATTCATGTATTTATTCCATCCAGCTACAATGCTCTGCACTGTGTGTCTGTGTGTGTGTGTATATATATATATATTTTGTAGTAATGCGTACATGTGTATGTTAGCTGCTCTTGCTTGCTTGTTTTTTTTTTTTCTTGCCTTCTGATTGTTGCTCTGAGTGTTGCTGTCCCTGTGCTGTTGCAATCCTGGAATTTCCCCGTTGTGGGACTAATAAAGGCTTATCTTATCTTATCTTATAAAAACAAATGCATTGTATAAAATGGTATCATATGCCCTTTTTACTACAAACAAAACCTTTCATTGTCTTACAGTTTCATGTCAAAATCTGTTCACCATCTTCCCTCCCCTCCTTCAAACACCAGGCTCTGTTGATTACTAGGCCCGCCCACATCCCACAAGGCTAAAAGTGGCTAGCACTACATTATCAGAATAAATCCTGTGATAAAAGACTTGCCGTTGAAGGACATGCCCAGTTCATGCAAGGTGGCCCAGGATAATGACTGAAACTGCATTGGTCCTTAAAAGCAGTTTAATAGTAAAACCCACCTTAATTTGGATCAAGTTTTTAAAGCAGCTGGTTAAAAACAATGCTAACTAGCGTGGAGGATAACTTCAGTTTGGCCAGAGAGTCCTGACTGGCTCCACACTGACATGCAGCGCCATGCATAGCTGCATCACCAAAAATGCTCCGTCTACCAGGGGTGTCCAATCATGTGCCATGGAGGGCCAAGACCCTGCAGGATTCACCTCCAACTAGTGTCTTCAACAGCAGATTTCACTGAATTTCTTCCCAGATTGCTGATAAGTGAAAACACCTGCTGAAGAGACTGGGTAGAAGAGAAAACCTGCAGGGTCTTTGTTCTCCATGGCACATGACTGGACACCCCTGGAAAACTCATCTTTTTTCAGGGGGTGGGCCTTAAGTGAAACTTTAAAGGGGAAAAAAAACAGACGTGACATTTGAGTGATTTCACTCTTGATGTCTTCTTGCAAGTCATAAAAAAAATCCTCAGACATTAAACAAGGAGAAAAAAACCCTCCATTTTTGGCAGTGTGTCACTTTAAGTGCACAAAAACTGTATGGCATAAGACTACACCACAAAAAAAAAAAAAAAAATCACTTAACAATGTTTAAGTTGTAGTAAGAGACAAAACTGCAATATTTACTGGTAGCGGCTCAGGAGGTGGAGCGGGATGTCCAATAATGGCAGGTTGGTGGTTTGCTCTCCCCAGCCATCCTGCCCTTATGACCTTGGGCAAGACACTTCACCCACCTGCATGAATAAATCGGTGAATAAAAAAAAATGTTTAGTTGTGGTCCAAGAGGCTGTTTGTGTGGATTGGCAGCCTGCCCCGGGGCAGCTGTGGCTACAGAGGTAGCTTACTACCGCCAGTGTATGTCTAGAGCGCAAAAATAATGGACTCACCAAAAAGCGCTTTAGGTGTCATGAAAGGTGCCATATGAAGGCAATCGATTTTATTAAAAAGGTACTGTATAGCTCTTTTGTAAACTCTTGACCAAAAAGTGAACTATGGACAAATTCTCAGTTTCCTTTTCTGGGAGGGAATGCTGGTCAGATTTCTGCCTACAGCAGCTAAGGCTATGATGAATAACATCCCCCCCCCCCCCCCATTTCCACCACCCAGAACCAGGAACCAATTTTGCAGCAACTTTCCCCATGGTGAGCGTCTCCACTTTCAGAGCCCCTCCGAGGGGAAAACCGTTTGCGTTCTGCAGACTGCGTTTGTGTACAAGGCCTTATTCAGAGTTGTTTTTGAGCAGCCGCAGCTACCGCTCAGCAGCCGCATTTCGCACATGTGCAGTGAAAATAAGCTTACATGCCTGTACTGTTGGCAGCAACCAAGACCCAAACATTTGAACAGCTGCACTCCAAACAAAAGAAGAGCACGGTGGTGGACGTTTTTTTTTTTTTTTTTTTTTTTTAAATGTTGGGGACGATGGAGGTAAGTGAATATTATGATGATGAGGACGAACAGGGGCCTTTGTTGTCATTGTTGGTTTTTATCATCTTCTCCCAGTTGTGTCAGGTTGCTCAATACTTCCCCCTCCAAGATGGTGGGAGTTTTCTGGCACATGCGCAGTTCAATGCGACAAATGCGTTCTTGTACATGCGTTCACTTTTTGTGGCTGCATGGGCTTGATCAGCGCTCACCCTCTGCGTAGAGTTTGTGCACAAATGTGTCCTCTGCGCTCATTTGTGTACCGTGTTTTTTGCCACCACGAATTGGGCTTAAGGAGGAGTTTTCAGGAACCTTTAGTGGACAAAAAAAAAAAAAAATGGCGCTGGTCAGGGAGTCGGTACTTTAGATCAGCCCCCAAAACTGCCGTCCCAATCCAATCTGTGCCGATTAGACAAAACTCTGGCAGAGCGCTTCGTACTGTTTGCTTTGTAAACAAAACATGGAAATGAAAAGCAACAAGTTTGACCAGAAAAGAAGATTAGTGAAGATCTAATTGTTAAAAAAAAAAGGTATATTATAGTGCAGTGACTGCAGAGGGTCTAAACAACTATTTGGCATATGTGGAAAACATGAGCATTACAGTGGAGCGGTACGGCACATACACCAGCCACTACCACTGTGCTTTGCTAGAATGTGAGCCCATAAAGCTGGACAACAGCAGACCATGAGTACCCACTGGTGCTACTCCCTTTGTGCTTGAGTGCCCTAATATCTAAAAAAAAAAAAAAAAAAAAAGTTTTTAAAAAAAGTACAATTTAATACTTGTGTTTTGTGGACTTGGAGAAGGCATTTGACCGCGTCCCTCGTGGATTTTTGTGGGGGGTGCTTCGGGAGTATGGGGTATCGGGCTTGTTGTTACGAGCTATTCGGTCTCTGTACGACCGTTGTGAGAGTTTGGTTCGTATTGCCAACACTCGGTCGGAGTCATTCCCAGTGAGAGTTGGACTCCGCCAGGGCTGCCCTTTGTCACCGATCCTGTTCATAATTTTTATGGACAGGATTTCTCGGCGCAGCCAGGGAATGGAGGGTGTCATGCTTGGTGACCACAGGATCTCATCTCTGTTGTTTGCAGATGATGATGTCCTGTTTGCTTCATCCAGCAATGACCTACAGCTCTTGCTGGGACGGTTTGCCGCTGAGTGTGAAGCGGCTGGGATGAGAAGCAGCACCTCCAAGTCCGAGTCCATGGTCCTCAGCCAGAAAAAGGTGGATTGTCCTCTCTGGGTTGGGGACAGGCTCCTACCCCAAGTGAAGGAGTTTAAGTATCTTGGGGTCTTATTCACGAGTGAGGGGAAAATGGAGCGACAGATTGACAGACGGATTGGAGCAGCATCTGCAGTGATGCGGACGTTGTACCGGTCTGTTGTGGTGAAGAGGGAGCTGAGTTCTAAGGCAAAGCTGTCGATTTACCAGTCAATCTACGTTCCTACTCTCACCTATGGTCACGAGCTTTGGGTAATGACCGAAAGAACAAGATAACGGATTCAAGCAGCTGAAATGAGCTTTCTCCGTAGGATTGCTGGACTCACCCTCAGAGATAGGATGAGGAACTCAGTAATCCGGGAGAGGCTCAGAGTAGAACCGCTGCTCCTCCACACTGAAAGGAGTCAGTTGAGGTGGTATGGGCATCTGATTAGGATGCCTCCTGGACGCCTCCCACTTCAGGTGTTTCGGGCACGTCCCACTGGGAGGAGACCCCGGGGCAGACCCAGGACTCGGTGGAGAGACTATGTCTCCCAGCTGGTCTGGGAACGCCTTGGTATCCTCTCTGAAGAGCTGGAGCAGGTGGCTGGGGAGAGGGAAGTCTGGGCTTCTCTGCTTTAACTGCTGCCTCCGCGACCCGGACCTCCGGAAAAGCAGTAGAAGATGGATGGACAATTTAATACCACTATGATTGTGGAGCAGAACAGTCAGATTAACTTTATATTATATGCAGCCACACATGCATCGGGGTAGCACAAGCACTGGTGCGGCGAGGCCACTGCTGCTGGAGAGCAGACGCATACAGGCAGCCAGCTGGGGGCAGCCCTGCCGACGCTGATCATGCTGCTCCAGTCCTCTCCGAAATTTAACAATGGCAAGCTGGTCCCATACACTCCACTTTAGTCATTCTATGAATAATCATTTCTGTATGATTTCAACACATTTTACTTTGCCATGCTATGTTGGTGCCGAAACCGTCAGATGATTAGGTGACCAAAAGTTCCTACCCCGACAGTGAAGACATGACAGGTGAGAGGGCCAACTCCAGGAATGGCCCTTAAGTTCCTGGCCCCTCCTCAGCTGGCTCTTGGCAGTGGAAACAAGGCTAATGAGACTGATGCACCATCTGAAACAGTTTTCAGTATAATAATTAATATTAATGGGCCCCAAATCTAATTAGATAAAGGTTTGCATGAGCCAATCACAAATAAGGAGGCACTCAGTTTTTTTTTGCCAACTTAGAGAAGTTAAGGCAGGGAAGCCTTAAGGTCAGCATGAATTTTACTTTGTTTTTCCTTCAATCATTTGTTCTCAAACTACTTAAAGTCTGTGTAGAAACGGTATCCAGGAACAAATGTTCCTGAACAAATGGCTGCACGGTGGCGCAGTGGTTAGCACTGCAGCAGCACAGTTTTACCCTCGGCCGGGGGATCGCGGGGATCATGAGATCGTGGGTTCGATCCCTGCCCCCGGCCAACAGTGATCTGTGTGGAGTTTGCATGTTCTCCCCGTGTTTGCGTGGGTTTACGCCGGGATTTCTCCGGTTTCCTCCCACATGCTAAAAAACATGAAGGTTAGGGATACGGGGCGCTTGCGCACGCAGCGACCGGCAGCTGGTGGCTTGTCACCAGACTGCAAAACAAATCTACCTACGGGTACAAAATAAGTACAAAAAAAAAAAAGTGGCCCTTTTATTTCGTGACTGTCAATCTGCAGTGTGTCCGATGTGGGGCTGGGTGATATGGCTCTTGTATCGTGATACATTTAGGGTTTTATCGCAATATTTTGAGATCCCCTCTGAACCACTGTATAAATGTTCATTTAAAAGCTTTGCATAAAATGACACCAGCGTAACAGAAACAGACCCTTGTACTGCATTTTAAAATTGCATGCAAAAGGGGGGGGGGGGGTAAAATCAAGTTAAATTTAGCAAACTTTATTAAACAGTGACGGAGCCCCACTCAAATTTGCAACAAATGAGAATAAATAATGGTAGGCCTTCCTATTCACCCAATTCTTAAAGACAATAAAACCAAAAAAAAAAATTTTTAAAAAAGGACTCAAAACAATAAAAAGTGTATGAACTAAGAATTCTAGAGAATGATATTTCAAAACTATATAAATTAAAGTGTACTTTTTTTGGTTTGGCTGCGTTTTTAACAATAGGATTGTTAAAATCCTAGCATTATAATTTGTGAGTGCAGTGGTGATCTTTTTCCATTTGTACGTTTGTCATATGGGATAAGGACTTATATACTGCCAAAGACCACTCAAAGTACTTCACTAGTACTAACCCTCTATTCTAAGGGCCTATCAGAGATGAATACCTAGGGACAATTTAGAATCCCCAGTTAACCTAACATGCATGTCTTTGGATTGTGGGAGGAAACTGGAGCTCCCAGAGTAAACCCCACACAGCACAGGGAGAACATGCAAACTCCACACAAAGGTTCCCACCCTTGCCATCCTGGGGATTCAAACTTGGAACCTTCTAGCCGTTAGGCAACAGTGCTAACCACTGTACCATTGTGCTGCGCATGGGATAAATTTTTCAAAGGAAGAAGCCACAGTCTTTTACCTTGGAAATTATTGGTTCCTTTAATGTTATTTTTTGTGGGGGCTCCCTGTTAATTGGCATCAAACTGGGGATTCTAAATTGTCCTTAGGTATGACAGAGTGAATGGTTGTTTGTCTCTCTGTGTTGGCCCTGCGATGGACTGGCGATCTGTCCTGGGTGTACCCTGCCACTCGCCCAACGATGCTGGGATAGGCTCCAGCCCCCCCCCCCCCGACCCTATAAAGGATTAAGCGGAAGAAGATGGATGGATGGATGGCTCCCTGGGATTTTGACAAGTGGATTTTAATGCATTCGTCATATTGTTGTGGATGACATCTCAAATGGTCAAACAAATCAGTGGTACTGCTACCTTTAAAGACAATGGTTTTGCAACATATTTTGCAGAAAAACGTCTTTTGCTCAGCGTCTTCCTTCTGAATTCTGAACCACTGCCAGACAATGGAGCCAGTGATTTTTTGCTTAAGCTTTTTCCCCCCTCTCCCCATGCTCTGCCAGTGTTGCCAGACTGTGCATAAAACAAAACAAGTATCGCTGATCCACAAAAAACGGGCTCAAAAGAAGCAGTTTCCAAAGACGGAAAAAAATGTAGGAAAAAAAAAAAAACAGACCTGGCAATGATCCTGACGCAAAACATGACTGTGGTGGGAGTCACTGAGCTGCAGTGCAGCTGTGCAAGAGGACTTCAAATGGATAAATGCAGACGGCTTACACTGCCATGACAATTTATGCTCGATATCTGCAATAAAGGCATTTTATGCATCGTGCATAGTAGAATGTATCGATATAACGAACATATTGAGTGTATCACCTAGCCCTAGTTCGGTGCTGAAATTTCAATTCCTCAGAAGTTAACAGAAGTTGAAAAAATGCATAAATATTTATTTACAATATATCACATCTGCCACCAAAGAGTTGTCAAAAATCAGCTCAAAAATACTAAAGTACAAGCCATCATGAGATCGTAGTACTGACATTCAAGAATTTTTTTTCCCCTATTTCATCCATCGTCACTTCTTCCCTCTGCTGTCCTTCATCCCTGCCATGAGGTACTGGAACTGCAGTTTCATCCTCGTCTGCACACTCATCGTCTGTACAGTAACAAGTTAGGAAGGATGCAAACAAGTTATGAAATGGCTGCATACCTATGGGATTTTTAAAAAAAAAAAAGTTGAATCAAACATACACGTGGAAGGCTCGCCATCTTCAATATTACATGGGGGTTAAGGTCGTCGTAAATGTTGTTATCCTCACCGGGGTCGTCCTCCAGCATATATAACTCTCCAGTATGGATATCGGATAAATTTGCCTAGATGGGAGGGCAGATGTAGGGTGCAGACAAATTTACTCCATTTCTGTCATTTGTCTAGAAATTGTCAAAATTGTGTGAAAACATCAATGACTTATTGTGCTCAATTTCCTATGGGACAGCAATCTTTTTAAAATCACAACCTGAAATTAGACCAACACATTTACAAGAAAATATAAATTTGCCTGATAAAGTCTGAGATTAAATAAGCATACACATATTTCGCTTGCTACTTTGCCAAAAAGGGGAATGAAAAGTAAGAATTTTCAGGTAAATATGTAGAAAAATTACTGACAGTTTTGGCCAAGTGTTTTTCTTTTCTTGTAAATTTGCAAGTGTCATACATTTGTGGGTTTTATTTCTTAAATTTGCCTAATAAATTATTTAATCTCATTTTAACATTTCTTCAGTACTGACTATAAAGGAACTAAAATATTCATTTATGAATACACCCATGTGAACTACTGCCAATGAGGTTCAGCAAAATTAAGAAGACAAAGCCATAAACAAGCTTGCATATTGTGACTATCTGGTTAAAACCTTGTTTTTCCACATCATCTTTAGTTTTTTTGTATAAACTTATTCTACTGGTCACCCTTTGTGTCTTTAGATGTTTTTTTTTTTAAACCAGTATCAAATCAATGATAAGCATTAGAAAAGTCCTGTGAATAAATCTTGTAAGTGCCAATCATTCAGAAAATAGAGATTTTCCTCATTTCATGAAAAATGCCTGTTTTGGAGATATGAGGTTTGCGCCCAAGAGCAAAGACATCCAATTCCATTTTTAATCAAAGCCACTGAATCTGGGCAAAAAGAGTGGCACATGGCTTGCACTCTTTTATACCACCTTAAACCTAATCTATTTACACAGACTAACAAACAATGCTGCAGATGTATGACATACCAACCTTAAATGTTTTGGTGTTGAAGCCCATCCAAACGGTGTATCTGTAGTCCCAGGTACGTATAGAGTAGCCCATGATCTTTATGTCTTTAAGGTCAGGTAGATCGGAGTTCACCTGAAAAAGAGACTGGAACTGTAAAGCATCTTAAAAACTGAAGCAGCAGCTTACAGCTCATTCAACCTGATGAGTTGGTGTGAGCCTGTCAAATGACTCTGTGCAAGATTTAAATGCAGCAGGGTCAGCACAGTCCTCATCACTGGGTTCCCAGTGCCTACACTTCACTCGACACGTCAGCAGATGTGGGCAGTAAGCAGTTACATTACTCAAGTAACCTTTCCCAAGTAGCTATAACTGAAGGACACTTAAGAGTTATTAGAGTATGGTGATGAAAAACCTGTACTTTTAGTTAATACTTTGATTTATTCTGTATTACTTTTACACTCTGATCTTTCTAAAAGTAAACAGAAATGTGATTTTCCAGCAGAATTAAGTCCTTGTAGAGAATGCGTTCAAGAACGAGGCTGAGTTTATTTCTCAGAGTCAACTTTATTGAGTGAACACATGCTCTATCAATCTCTATGCAGGAAAAGAGACTGAGCAATCGAATACCACGTTCTTATACTCTGCTGGGCCACAACCCACAGTCACATATTACTTAAGCAAACATAATTACATGGCACATAGTCTCAGTCACAATGCACTCTTTCATGTCTCACTATTGTCTCTTGTCCTACGGTGTTCCGGGAATCTTCCTGGGACATCCTCTTTGAGACAAAGGTCAAAACTCACACCTACTCGTCATCTCCTGTAGATCTCTGCAGGTCCAGACCTCTTTTGTCCCACCAGACATGGAGTCACCAATACACATACTGTCATGCATTTGTGGGGAGATATGAACTCAATATCTGCGCCACATAACCCCCCCCCCCCCAAACGTCTATTCAGGGACAAAATCTAATCAGAGTTGTATAGCAGAAACGCCACGTAACACAAATCAATCCACCAATCGCCTGGGTTTACACCTCCTGCCAAATCTGCTGTAAGCCGGCTTTGTTCCTTCTGCAGCGGCTCCCTGCATCTGTGAATCAGACTTGTTAGCACATCTCTGTGGTGTCAACGAACAATGCCTTTTCGGCGGCCTGCCACGGCGGGGGGCCCTGGCCAACTGCACGTGTTCATCAGCCAGAACAAAAGCGGGGTTGAGGCTGTTAATGCAAATCAACTCTTTTCTGTCACCCAAATCAAGCAAAAAATGTTTCTCTCTTGTTTCCAACACTCTGAAAGACCCGTCATAAGGAGGTTGCAAACCTGGTCTTTGAGCATCATGTCTAACAAAAACAAACTCCGCATTCTTTAAAGCTCTTGGCACAAAAACGTGTGGAAAACTGTGATGCACCGGGCCAGGGAGGGTGTCTGATCCTGTGCCACTCTGCAACAGCTGAGCAGGGGGGCAATTTGGTGCGGGGTTGTCAGGGAGGAAATCCCCCGGCAAATGGAGGGGTTGAGCAAAAACTAACTCAGCCGGGGAGGCTTGCAAATCCTCCTTAGGTGCAGAACGCAACCCCAATAAAACCCATGGAAGTTTATCCACCCAATTTGTATCCGTGAGAGACGCTCTGAGGGCTGCTTTCAATGACCTATGAAAGCGTTCGCACAAACCGTTAGCCTGAGGGTTATATGCGGTAGTGTGGTGGATTTTCACCCCCAGGCTGTGGGCCATGGATGACCAGAGTTCAGAAACGAATTGGGGACCTCTGTCGGACGTTATGTCCGACGGGACTCCAAAACGCGCGACCCAAGCCGTTAAAAACGTGCGTGCAACGTCTGCTGCCGTAGTTGACGCTAGAGGGACCACTTCCGGCCAACGCGTGGTGTGATCTACCATCGTCAAAAGGTGTGTGCACCCCTGCGACAACGGGAGGGGGCCCACCAAGTCAACATACACATGATCAAAACGTTTAGCCGGGATGTGAAAAGGTTCTAAAGGAGCCCTAGTGCGTTTGTGTATTTTGGCTCGTTGGCACGCTACGCAGGCTGCTGCCCATTCTTTGACCCATTTACGCAACCCCGGCCAAACAAATTTCTCTCCCACCATTTTAATCGATGCGCGCATCCCTGGGTGCGCCAGAGAGTGGATTGAGTCAAAAACGCGGCGGCGCCATGCAGCGGGAACCACGGGGCGAGGCCGCCCGGTGGAGACATCGCAGATTAGAGGGGGCATACCTACCTGCAGCACCCTGTGCTCCAGCCTTAACCCTGTTGGTCCAGACTGGAGCGCGCGCACATCCGCGTCGTCAGCCTGCTCCACGGCCATGGCTGCATGATCTAAACCAACGTGGACCGGGGCTGCGAGTGCTTCTGCGCCACAGACTTGGCCCGCAGCCACGGCTGCCAAGCCTGCCCCCATGGGGCTTGGTGCTGCTACTGCACGCGAAAGACAGTCTGCCACCACATTATGTTTGCCCGCGACATGCTGAATATCGGTGGTGAACTCTGATATCGCGGCCAGCTGTCTTTGTTGCCGGCCTGACCAAGGCTCTGAAATCTTGGCCATCGCAAAAGTTAACGGCTTATGGTCCACGAACGCGGTAAAACGGCGCCCCTCGAGCCAGAACTGGAAATGGCGGGTGGCCAAATGCAGGGCCAAAAGCTCCCCGTCGAATGCGCTGTACTTCCGCTCGTTATCGCGCATGGTTTTGCTGAAAAACGCGAGGGGTTGCCAGCTCCCCGCTACGAACTGTTCAACGACCGCCCCCACCGCTAAATCAGAAGCGTCCGTGGTGAGCGCCATACGTGCCAACAAAACAGCGTTCGCCAGGGCTGATTTAGAATGCGCGCTCCCGCTCCGGGGACCACTCGATCTTATTCGTAGGTTTTTGCTTTTTAAGTGCTGCGTACAATGGTTGCATGACCTGCGCTGCGCTGGGAGGAAACGGTTATAAAAATTGACCATTCCCAAAAATTCTTGCAATGCTTTGACCGTCTGAGGTTTGGGAAAATCCGTTATTGCGTGTACTTTATCGGGCAGAGGGACCGCTCCTTCTGGTGAAACGCGATGCCCCAAAAAATCGATTTGCGCGACCCCAAACTGGCACTTCGTTGGATTAATTATTAACCCGTGCTCTGCCAGCCTCCAAAAAACCGCTGTGAGGTGGCTTTCATGTTCGTCTTCGGATGTGCTGGCTACTAAAATATCATCCAAGTAGACGAACACGAAAGGGAGGCCGCGTAGGACTGCGTCCATCATGCGCTGGAACGTCTGCGCAGCCCCTTTGAGTCCAAACGGCATACGCAAAAACTCGAAAAGTCCAAAAGGAGTTATTACCGCTATTTTGGGTATGTCCTGAGCGCGAACTGGGACTTGATGGTACCCGCGCACCAAATCTATTTTAGAAAAAATACACGCCCCCGCCAAATGTACCAAAAAATCTTGGATGTGCGGGATCGGGTAGCGGTCGTGAGCTGAAGCGTTATTCAACCTGCCGAAATCACCGCAAGGCCGCCACGAGCCATCAGCTTTGGGGACCATATGTAGTGGCGATGCCCAGGGGCTGTTAGAGCGTCTAATGATGCCCAGTTTTTCCAGGTTGGCGAATTCCTCGTGCGCTATGGCGAGTTTAGCTGGGTCCAAGCGCCGAGCTTTTGCAAAAACGGGGGGACCGGTAGTAGTTATAAAGTGCTCCACCCCATGTTTAGCCACTGACGCCGAAAACGTTGGGACTGAGTGCTGGAAACTGAGTGAGCAGTGCTTGAAACTTACCACCCGCAGCTGTGAGGTTGGGCTGTGCAGTGGGCGGGACCACCCGGACTGTGCAGGAAATGCTGTAAAAAGACAGTGCATTAACCAGACGTCTATTAGCAAGATCAACCAATAAACCATTCAAGCACAAAAAAAATCAGCACCTAACATGTTATGACTGACTGCTGCCACGACGAAGGTCCACTCAAATGTCCGACCGTGAAAAGACAGGGGGAGGGTCTTCTCCCCGAAGGTCTTGATCATCGAACCATTCGCTGCCAACACCAGGGGTCCGCTGGAAGGCGCCAACCGATCAGCGTGGAGGGGTGTGATGAAACTCAGCTGGGAGCCCGTGTCCACCAGGAACTGCCTCCCTGATTTCCCGTCCGTTAGGTAGAGCAGCTTATTCTTCGCGCCGAGCGCAGCAGCTGCTACCGACTCTCGGGCCTGGCGTTTTCCCGAGCGCTTGAACCGGCACGGGGGGATGCATTTGTGTGCCCTCTCGGCGAAGCGTCGATGATAAAAGCAGAGGGCGTCGCACGCCCCGCGTCTCCTGGTCTCCGCCGCTGCTGACATCAGCGCATCTGGTGTTGCAGCCTCTGGCCCCCTGCCGTCTCCGGGCGTTGCGCTCAGCTCCGCTACCGCCGTCGTGGCCATGTGCCGTCTATGAGCATCGACGAGTCGCTGTGCCTCCTGGCCCAGCTCGTGGTAATCTCGGTTGGTCAGCAGCTGCGAGCTGGCCAGGGTGACTCTCACCGCTGGCGGTAGTGTCCTGAGGAAAAGATGGGTGAAGATAAAGCCGTCATCATCCTCGCCTCTCAGGTTCAGCATCCTCGCCATCAGGTCAGCGGGCCTGTCTGCTTCGCCTTCGGCCAACATCAGGAGTCTCTCTGCCCACTCTCCCAGCGAGGGGGTGAAAGCACGGATGAGCGCGGCTTTCAATGCGCCGTACTTGTCGACCTCTGGTGGATGGTTAGTCAGGCTCTCCACCCGCTGTACTGTGAGGCTGTCCAGCTTTGCTACCACATAGTAGAATTTCGTTGCATCTGCTGAAATTCCTCGAAGGTGAAACTGCGCCTCGACCGTGTTGAACCAGGCACGTGGGCTGTGCTGCCAGATTTCGGGCAGCTGGACTGCGGTAATGCGCTAGCCTGGTTGGCTCCTGATGAGTCTGCTGTATGAAGTTCGTCCATAATTAGTCGTAGGGTCACCAGTGTAGAGAATGCGTTCAAGAATGAGGCTGAGTTTATTTCTCAGAGTCAACTTTATTGAGTGAACACATGCTCTATCAATCTCTATGCAGGAAAAGAGACTGAGCAATCGAATACCACGTTCTTATACTCTGCTGGGGCCACAACCCACAGTCACATGTTACTTAAGCAAACATATAATTACATGGCACATAGTCTCAGTCACAATGCACTCTTTCATGTCTCACTATTGTCTCTTGTCCTACGGTGTTCCGGGAATCTTCCTGGGACATCCTCTCGGAGACAAAGGTCAAGACTCACACCTACTCGTCATCTCCTGTAGATCTCTGCAGGTCCAGACCTCTTTTGTCCCACCAGACGTGGAGTCACCAATACACATACTGTCATGCATTTGTGGGGAGATATGAACTCAATATCTGCGCCACATCCTTACCATTAACATGTTATTGATGAAAATGGTGCACACACAAAACTTGTTAGAAACGTGCTCAAAATATGCATGTGAATAGTTTATATTTTATTTCCCTTAGTGCAAGACATTTAAAATAGCAACCTTACAAATTAAGAAAAAATTGCAAATTTACAAATAAAAAGTTAAAACCGTACCAGGAAAAAGTGTTGAAAATTCATGAGTGGGAGGTTGCAAAATTATAGAGAATGGTAAATTCAAAAATTTAAGAGAAAATGCTGTGTATTTACAAGAATGAAGTAGATTTTCAGAGGAAAAAAATGTAACTGGGGAGCATGAAAGTTATTGCACCAGTAACCTTCACCTGACACTAATCGCTCTGGCGACTACTCATACTTCAGTAACATCAATCGTTAGTTCCTTTTACTTGAGTACAATTTCTGAGATACTCCACTCACTTTTGCAGATTAAAGGAATCAGGTCAAGACAATTTAGATTTATGATGAAAACAAGTCGTCTGACCTGGCTTGATTCCCCCACATCCACAGTAGTTTGTGAAACCAATATCTAAATAGCTGAGCATGAGGCCTAGGAGGACACCGTGCACTTACTGAACACCAGTGTGGCAGACTGCATGTTCCCCTCTATAGTTTAAACTGAAGGAAGAAATCCTAAAAACTATGACAGAAAACATTTTTAGACCTCATTTTTAAAAACAATACCTGTGGCGTGTCAGCAGGGCGAGGGTATTGGCTAAAGGAAACATCATCTGGACTCCCTTCTCGGTCTGTGTGCAAGATTTTCTTTAATCGGTTTTGTCCTTCAGTGCAGAGCTCCACCTGAACGCACGAAGAGAGTACAGAGTTTAGGAAATGATGTCTGAGTAAATTAGCTCACCTTCATGTCAGACATGTTTGGTTACCGTTCCTTTTGTTTGGCCCAGTTAACACAGTTTTATTTTAACTTTGATGGCACCATGACAGCAGCTGAAAGTGCATGTTATCTAACTAACTAACTAACCTGCACTTATATAGCGCTTTTCTAGTCACAAAGACCACTCAAAGCGCTTTCATTAATACTAACCCTCTATTCTAAGGGCCTATAGGAAACAGATATCTAGGGACAATTTAGAACAGCCAATTAACCTAACATGCATGTTTTTGGCATGTGGGAGGAAACCGGAGAAATCCCGGAGTAAACCCACGCAACACGGGGAGAACATGCAAACTCCACACAGATCACTGTTGGTCGGCGGCTGGGATCTGTTGGTCAGTTCTGCTTCTACAATGTTTAGAAATTTTGATCTCAAGCAACCACAGGAAATCACCAATAAAAAGGAAGTTGGCTGATTAAAGAGTCCAACATGCTCTATGCTAAACAGACCAAACTAGAAATGTGATACAGTTCCACGAAGTGTCCAAAGCACTGAGCTTCCAATTTTCATGTGTAATTTACATAGAAAAGCACATTACTGCAAATGCAGGAAATACTGCGTACACAGCTAAAGATTCACTCATTTTGGATGACTCCAGATAGGCTCCAAGCAGTAATAAGGTGATTAACTGAAGAGTGATAACCACTGAAAGCAAGAGGGATTAGATCATTTTAATTAAAAAATAAAATTATATATAACAAACTGAAAACCAAATAAGTATTACAAACAAATGACATTTGAACATTCCTGTACAGTTCTGAGACCAGACATCCTTGTCACCAGCGTGGGATGTTACAGCTCGCGGAACTTTCACATTTACCCTCTGATTTACATCTTCTAAATTTAAAATGAGGGAGCTTCATTAAATTTAATTTTGTAAAAAAAACAAAAAAAACCAACCAATTACAGATATGTCAAAAAATATTTGTATGA
Organism: Pholidichthys leucotaenia; assembly: GCA_020510985.1. Taxonomy (NCBI): domain Eukaryota; kingdom Metazoa; phylum Chordata; class Actinopteri; order Cichliformes; family Pholidichthyidae; genus Pholidichthys; species Pholidichthys leucotaenia. The sequence goes on from CM035840.1 coordinate 368,475,501, forward strand.
AACGTGAAAAAAAGAAGTTGTAGTTATTACAATTTTTTATTATATCAAGAGTGTGTGTGTGAGGGGGAATTACTCAATTCTGAGGAAATCTGGGGGAAAAAGCTACACCACTAGTACTTTGTTGCACTACCTCTGGCTTTTACCGCAGCTTGAATTCTGAGGCATAGACTACTTGACTGACTAACTGTATTCTTCGTCAATCCAGCTCAAAGGTTCTCTTATTCCTGTTGCCAGATCAGTTTTGCAGGTTGGAGCCTTGTCATGGACCATTTTATTCAATTTCCACCATAGATTTTCAATGGGACTGAGGTCCAGACTATTTGCAGGACATGCCATTGACTTATGCCTTAATGAAACTGAGGGGCATACGGTAATCACTCAATGCATCTGTGTGTGGATCTGTCTGTCCGCCTGTGTTTCAGCTCGCCCGGTCAAAATTAAGTGGAACTAAAGGCTTGTATCATTGTATCGCCATATTTTCTTGACTTTTAATTTGCCAGAATTTCAAGATAACACTTTGTTTTTGAAATGAACAAAAACAGCTCACCTTCACCGTCAATGCAGCTGAAACATCATTGTAATAGCTATGCCAGCACACTAGAGGTGGCAGTGCACCTTTATTACAGCCCCACTGAGCACTTCCTGTCAACAATTGCTCTTGTGCTGCACTTTTAAAATAGCAGTTGTTTCTGCAAACAAAACATATTCAGGAACTACACCATTTATTATGCCTCGGTGAAACAGACTGTGTGTGCGCGCGCATCTGTCCACCCACCTCTCTGTTTCACCTCTCCAGGCCAAAATTAAGGGGAACTAAAGACTTGTATCACCATATTTTCTCGACTTTTAATTTGCCAGAATCTCAAAATAATGCATGGTTTTTGAAATAAACACAAAGATAGCTCATCTTTACCGTCAGTGGAACAGTATCGTGCATGCGCCCAGAAACTCCTGCCAGAGGAAAGTACTCAGCAATCGCCAATACTGGGTGAACAAATGTCCATCTTTTTGTTCGTCTGTTTTCTTCCTCTGCCACTAAACAGCAAAAGCTCCTGTTCATCTCGATTGTTATTGTATTCACGTACCTCCATCGCTTCTGCCATTTAAAACGTCTGCCACCGTGCTCTTCTGTGGTTGGATTGCAGCTGTTCATATCAGTTTGTTGGCTCTTGGATGCCGCTGACAGTATAGGCATGTGAACTGCAGATTATTTTCACTGCATGCGTGTACTCCAAAACTACTGGATGGAATTGGATGATTTTTTTTTTTTTTTTTTTTTTTTTGAAACCAGAGGTGGTCCTTGGCCTACAGAGAAACCCATACCTCCACCAAGGCTCTGGCACCAAGGCATTAGCACCTTGGTGCTTTCATTCAACACACGGTTTCTTTTCAGACATGTTTTGCCATTTACGTTTGAAGATAAAGGACAATGTATATTCTTCTTGTAGTTTATAGCTCGTTAAAAATTCTGTAAAAACTACAGTTCCCATATTGCTCAAGTGCAATGCACCAATCCCAGTAGAGCTTCCTCTGAAGTCAAAGAAACTGGAAGACAACATCAGAATAGCAGAAGAAAAAGTAAGTTTTTCCCTTAAAAGGAACTCCGATTATATTGGCCTGTTAGCTCTATATGCTTTATTTTGATGTTAGTAACATAACTAATATTTTTTTGAAAATAATTCCCAGTTTTATACATTTTTAAAAAAAACTTTATTACGATGTAAATCGTCATTTTGGTTTACGTCGCAGTGCATTCTGGGTAGTGACATAGAATGGTTGCAGCCGGTTTTTTTTCTGTCTTATACAAGCCAAGAAGCGAAGCTACTAACTACTGCCATTTGTCAGTGAAAATGCCACATTGCGCGGCTTTTGGATGCAATTTCCAATCAAAGGGAAATAAAGAGAGCGGGGTAAGCCTCCCTAGCTTTCCTAAAGGGGGAAAGTTGAGGAAAAAGTGGGGCGGCAGCGGCTCAGGAGGTAGAGCAGGTCGTCTAATAACCCGATGGTTGGCGGTTCGAATCACGCTCTCCCCAGATATCCTGCCGTTGTGTCCCTGGGCAAGACACTTCACCCGCATTGCCTCCAGTGCCCATAACACTGGGTGTGGTATATATTACTCATATATTCCATACCTGCATATGTTAAGAGCATGTGGAAATGTTTGGGACAACATATGCAAAGGAACTTCACACCTCTGAAAGGACAAAGGAATCTCACCGCCGTGTGAAGACCAATGACGTCACAGGACGCAGCGGCGACAGACTTGACACCTTCACCCCCTAAGGCGAGGAGAGGTTTTCCCATCACCTCCCAAGACGAAGGGAGGAGTTAACAGGACAATGGGGGGATTAAGATAACGGGGGATGTCGGCTTGTGTTTTGCATGTCTTTGATGTGTGCCTGTATTTAACCAGCGAGCTGGGCAGAAATCTTTCTCTTTGCCTTCTGCCAAGCTCTGCACCAGATGAGACAAGATAGGAGAGCTGTTCATTAAAGACTCTGTTTTTAATACAAAATCGCCTCATCATTTCCAGCTCCTCTACACTGGTGACCTTGACGCGAGTATGGACCGGAGGCGTTCTTCAAGCGACTCATCCGTTGCGACTCTGACATACGCCAGCAACGACGCAGACGAGGGAGCAGACAGACAGCTGTCCCCTCCGGCAGAAGGAATTGAGAGGGCTCAACCGAGCTCCAGCACCGCCGTGAGAGCCGAGGCAAGGCACTCTCACCCGGCGGGCACAACAGTGATGGTGTGCACGAACGCCGTCGCTGTCCAGCTGCCAGACTTCTGGCGAGAAGACCCCACCTCTTGGTTTCTACAAGCTGAAGTCCAGTTCATACTGGCAGGCATCACAGCAGACGATACAAAATTCTACCATATCATCTCCAAACTCGACCCCGCCACTTCGAAGTGTGTGCGGAGCTTGATCCGGCGACCACCGGCCCGGGACAAGTATGAGACGCTCAAGGCGACCATCGTGGCGAACTATGTCCCACCAGCGGAGGAAAGAGCCGAGAGGATCCTGGCGATCTACGGCCACAGAGGGGGCAATCCGAAGGCCCTCATGGAGGATTTGCTGCAGCTTAAGGAGGAGGACAATGACAATTTCCTTTTCCAGTTTATTTTCCTCAGCACACTTCCACCACACATGAGAGGGACACTCACCAATACGAAGTGCAACACCCACCAAGACTTCCGCACACTGGCCAGCGAGGCTTATCGGCTCGTCAACGCCTGCAAGGAGCGGACACCTACAGCGGCATCCGCGGACCTCAAAACTGACGCCCCGAGCCATGGAGAGCCACAACCCACGGAGCAGACCCAGCCCACGGTGACAGCGGCGCGGCCCAGGCGTAACAAACAGATCGACGTCTGTTATTATGAGATGAGATTCAACTTTATTGTCATTACACCACCACTTCGCCGAGAAAGCCCACAAATGCGTTCCCCCCTGCAAGTTCACGATGTCGGGAAAACGCCAAAGCCAAGGGCCGTTAACAGCAGCGGTTCTCGGCGAGAAAAATAAGCTGTTATACATGACGGATGGACACACAGGCAAGCAGTTCCTCATCGACACGGGAGCTCAGCTAAGTTTCGTCATGCCCTCCCACGCAGATCGAGCCATGGGCACCCGGGGCAACGGAGCAGTGGCAGCCAACGGCTCTGACATCGACACGTTCGGGGAAAAGAGCCTGCACCTCCTCATTCACGGCCGCAGCTACAGATGGACATTTGTTGTAGCAGCGGTGAGTTTTAACTTGTTAGGCGCAGATTTTCTGTGTGCACACGGGTTATTAGTGGATCTAGCAAATAGGCGCCTGGTTAATGCACTCTCTTTTGCTTCTATTCCATGCTCAGCTCGAGTTTCTCCACCACCTGTGCAGGCCAACGTCACCATGGCAGGAGGTAAGTTTGAGCAGCTCCTCACCCAATTTCCAGCACTCACAACCCCCAAATTCTCAGCCACTGTGGCTAAACACGGAGTTAAACACTTCATTCCGACAACGGGACCTCCCGTTTTTGCCAAAGCTCGCCGCTTAGACGCGGCCAAGCTCAACATAGCACGGGACGAGTTTACAACTCTCGAAAAATTGGGCATTGTTAGACGTTCGAAGAGCCCCTGGGCTTCACCACTTCACATGGTTCCGAAATCCGACGGTTCTTGGAGACCGTGCGGAGATTACCGTAGATTAAACAACGCTACAGCGCATGACCGCTACCCAATCCCTCACATTCAGGACTTTTCACTGCATCTAGTGGGTGCGCGCATTTTTTCAAAGATAGACTTAGTCCGCGGTTATCACCAAGTCTCCCCGAAGGGGGCAGTTCCGCTTCCAGACAAAGTTCATGCGATAGTAGGTTTTCCACAGCCCCAAACGGTCAAATCGCTACAGGAATTTTTGGGGATGGTTAATTTTTACAACCGCTTCCTCCCCCACGCAGCTCAGCTCATGCAGCCCCTATATGACGCGCTTAAAAAAAAAGAAAGCTTCCAACGCGGTCGAATGGACCCCGGAGCGCGAACGCGCTTTCGCGGAAGTAAAAAACGCCCTAGCTAACGCCACAATGTTAGTCCACCCAGATCCCGCAGCCCGCATTGCACTAACCACAGATGCTTCAGACCTGGCCATAGGGGCAGTTGTAGAACAACTTGTCAGCGGGGTCTGGCAACCTTTAGCATTCTTTAGCAAATCGCTAAACCCAACTGAACGCAAATACAGCACTTTTGACAGAGAGCTGCTGGCGCTTCATTTGTCCATCCGCCACTTCCAGTTTTGGTTAGAAGGGCGGAGTTTCACGGCTTTTGTGGACCATAAGCCGCTCACTTTTGCTATGGCTAAAATTTCAGAACCATGGTCGGGCAGACAACAAAGACAGCTAGCTGCGATTTCAGAGTTCACCACAGACATTCGACACGTAGCAGGCAAACTTAACGTAGTAGCGGACTGTCTCTCTTGCGCTGTGGCACCGCCAGAGCGCGAGGAGACAGATTACACTGCCTCAGCAGCAGAACTCTTCACTAACGCAGACACATACGCAGCACCTATCCATGAAGGGATAGATTATGCAGCCATGGCGGAAGAACAAAGCAGTGATGCAGACGTGCGCGCGCTCCTGTCTGGACCAACAGGGTTAAGGCTGGAGAAAAAAGGGTTGCGCGACGGCGTGCCCCCCCTAATATGCGATGTTTCAACCGGCCGACCTCGCCCGTTAGTACCAGCTGCTTGGCGCCGCCGCATTTTCGACGCAATTCACTCCCTCGCGCACCCAGGTGTGCGCGCCTCGGTCAAAATGGTTGCCGAAAAGTTTGTGTGGCCAGGCCTGCGCAAAAACGTAAAAGAATGGGCAAAAACTTGCATTCCTTGTCAACGCGCCAAAATACACAGACACACAAAAGCCCCTCTGGAGCCTTTTCCAATCCCTGCTAGAAGGTTCGACCACATTCATGTCGACCTCGTGGGGCCACTACCTTCCTCCCAGGGTTTCACACACCTGCTAACAATGATAGACCGCACCACGCGCTGGCCAGAGACAGTCCCTCTAGCGGCAACTACAGCGGAGGAAGTCGCTCGCGTTTTTCTAACAAATTGGGTGGCACGTTTCGGCGTCCCATCAGACATCACGTCAGATAGGGGGCCTCAATTTGTCTCAGAGCTCTGGTCAGCCATGTCCAACAGTTTAGGGGCAACAATTCACCGTACCACCGCTTATCACCCTCAGGCTAATGGGTTATGCGAGCGTTTTCACAGGTCTTTAAAGGCCGCCCTCAGAGCCTCATTAACTGACACACATTGGGTAAATAAACTTCCCTGGGTTTTATTGGGGTTGCGTGCGGCACCTAAAGAGGATTTAGACGCTTCCCCTGCAGAATTAGTCTTTGCTCAGTTTATCAGACTACCAGGTGAATTTTTACCAGAAAACCCGGAACCAGGGCACCTCCCAGTCCCAAGGTTTTTAGGCAGTAACGGACCGGACTCTCTCCACGGTCCAGCTCATCATTCCTTTCCACGAGTTTTTGTTCCTCAAACTTTAAAAAACGCTGAGTTCTTTTTTGTTAAGCATGAAGCTCTAAAACCAACGTTACATCCAGTATACGATGGCCCGTATAGAGTGCTGGAAAATGGTGACAAACACTTTGTGCTTGATTATGGGAATAGAAATGAAACGGTCAGCATTGACAGACTCAAACCTGCCTTCTTGTTGAGAGACGAACCTGCACAGCTGGCTCGAGCACCTCGGCGAGGTAGACCCCACAAGGGAAAAGTCTCAGCCCCCAGGCAGGGAACAAATAATCTCTCTCCTTCCCACACTGCAGATTCCTCACAAGAAGGTCCCAGCAGGACGCCTAAACCAACCTACAGCAGCTTTGGGAGAAGATTAAAACCTAGACTGCACAGGGACTGATTACACCACTCTGCAATTTTTCGCTAAATTGTTCTGCAACAGTTTAGGACTGACTTATGATTATACTATGCTGTTATGTTTTCACTGAACTCTCTTAGAAGCACGGCTGCTTGAAAGTTTCTTCTGTGGCAACAGCTGTAACACGTAGTATGTCTTAGTAATTACCCTAGACTGTGAATCTTTCTGTGTCCTTTCCTAGTTGTTTGGGGGGCCTGTGGTATATATTACTCATATATTCCATACCTGCATATGTTAGAGCATGTGGAAATGTTTGGGACAACATATGCAAAGGAACTTCACACCTCCGAAAGGACAAAGGAATCTCACCGCCGTGTGAAGATCAATGACGTCACAGGACGCAGCGGCGACAGACTTGACACCTTCACCCCCTAAGGCGAGGAGAGGTTTTCCCATCACCTCCCAAGACGAAGGGAGGAGTTAACAGGACAATGGGGGGATTAAGATAACGGGGGATGTCGGCTTGTGTTTTGCATGTCTTTGATGTGTGCCTGTATTTAACCAGCGAGCTGGGCAGAAATCTTTTCTCTTTGCCTTCTGCCAAGCTCTGCACCAGATGAAACAAGATAGGAGAGCTGTTCATTAAAGACTCTGTTTTTAATACAAAATCGCCTCATCATTTCCAGCTCCTCTACACTGGGTATGAATGTGTAAAAATGTTTAAATGTTCGGTGGTGGCCGGAGAGGCCGTTGGCGCGGATTGGCAGCCACATTTCCGTCATTCTATGAGTGTCTATGATCAAGCGCTATACGCAAGCTTGATAAAGCAGATATATTTATCACGCTATGATAAAGCGCTATATCGTGCTTGAGACACTCAAAGCGCACACTTGAGCGTGCGCTTTGAGTGTCTATGATCAAGCGCTATAGCGCACGCTTGATAAAGCTGATATATATATTTATCACGCTATGATAAAGCGCTATATCGCTCAAAGCGCACGCTCAAGCTTGACATGTCGAAGATCTGGCTGGCAGTCATTTGGAACGACTTTGGAGCACTGCTTATGGACGTTCAACCCGCAGTCTGAGAAAGCAACAGAGAAATTGCTTTATGTTGCTGAGAGTCCATGTTTATCAGTTCAGTGCCCATCATGCTTGTAGACAATTTTTTGTGTTTGAGCATTTTATTGTAAGTAAATCAACAATATATAAGTTTCACCTTAAAATAATGCTTCCTCAAGCGCACGCTTGAGACACTCAAAGCGGAGAGACACTCAAGCGCACGCTATATCGCTCAAGCGTGCGCTTATCATAGCGTGATAAATATATATACATCAGCTTTATCAAGCATGCGCTATAGCGCTTGATCACAGACACTCAGAGTGACGGAAACGTGGCGGCCAATCCGCGCCAACGGCCTCTCTGGCCACCACCGAGCATTTAAACATTTTTACACATTCATACCCAGTGTTATGGGCACTGGAGGCAATGCGGGTGAAGTGTCTTGCCCAGGGACACAACGGCAGGATATAGTGGGAATGAATATATATATAGTGGAAATGAATCAGAAGGCTGGCTGTCATTCCGACAGTATATCTATTTCAAAGTTGCAGCAGACAACTGTGTTCCACAATTACACAAATATCACAGCAGCTGAGAATGAGAGGTTTATTTTATAAGCGTTTATAACCCCCCCGGAGTCTGCTACAGCTCTCTGACCATCTGTGGCCGCTGTGAAGCTGACACCAACCTGACCTGTTAGTCCAAGACTCCTCTGCTGCTGGATCTTGAAAGGTTACCTCAGTGGCATCTTTGGTCTGATCTGCTTTCCCCTCTAGTGGCAGGCTGAAAGCAACGGGGATGGGTTTTTGTGCTCGTGTAGTCTTTTTCCTTGCTTCAGTCAGTTTCTCCACCTTGCTGATTTAAAGCAGGCGGGTGGATCTTCAAGCCTGTGTGCCACTGATGCACTCACTTTAGCTCTCCGATATACCCCACAAGGACAAAGTTTTTTGCTGTGTACAACTGATGCACTCTGGAGGATTGGTGTCTTCTGGTTTTTCTTAGTTTCGGTTGAAAAGTGGCAACGGGTAACCGTGTGTGCCTCTACCTGGACAGCAACGCCACTACATTTCATGGAATAAACTCCCATTGTAAAGGACTGCTGAGTTATTAATTAATGGACAACTAATTTAGTGGACTAAATTCTTACAATTAAATGAAAGTCAAATAGAAAAGCACTGAGTACATACCTCTGCCAAGGCTCCTTCCATCCGTCATGGATCACCTCCAAAATGTAATGAGTTTGTATGTAGGCCTAGAGCCACTTCTGGTGAAAACTGCATCAAAGTCTGTCCATTAGTTTTGGAGTATTGTTGCTAACACACTGAGAAGATAAGAGCCTTGGCTGAGGTATGCATTCTCAGATCATTACCAATATGTAATGGGTTCATCTGTAGGCCAAGAACCACCTGTGGTGAAAATTTCATCCAAATCCATTCAGTAGTTTTGGAGTATTGTTGCCAACACTGTGTGAGAAGATAAGAGCCTTGGCGGAGGTATGCATTCTTGGATCCTCACCAAAATGTAATGGGTTCCTCTCTAGCCCAAGAAGCACCTCTGGTGAAAATTTCATCCAAATCCATTCAGTAGTTTTTGTGTAATCCTGCTGCACAAATACAAACAAAGCCCTTGGTGGAGGTATGCACTCTCAGATCATCACCAAAATCTAATCATCTGTTCCCCGTGCCATTACACACCTTTCCTGACAATTTCACCAAAATCCATTCATAACCGAGTTATGTTGGTAACAGACAAACCAACCAGCACTACCGAAAACATTACCTCCTGCCTTGGCGGAGGTAATTAATCATCAACATCCCCGTTCGGTCAGACACCACCCATTTGTTCCTTACTGGTTTTGTTGTGCATTTTCTGTTTAAGACATGTTGCTTCAAGTCTTCCATCTCAACCCTTTGATGTCTTTCTTGGTCTACCAGTATGCTTCCCTTTTACAGCCTTATTTTGTTTGTACTTGGTCCAGATTTTAGACACAGCTGATTGGAACAGCCAATATCTTTTGCTACATTCTGTGATGAGTTACCTTCTTGAAAAAGTTTTTATAATCATCACCTTTGTTTCAGTCATGTTGAAGCCACGATTCACGTTTATCAGCTTGGTGCAACAGCTCACCAAGGTGTATAAGCACTCTTTTTTAAACTGCAGACTAATTAGATTTAATTTGACGCAGGCATTTTTAGGATTGCAAATTACAGGGTGATTCCATAATATTTTTCACAGAACTGAATGAGTCTATATTTTTCCTCCATTTGAGCTTAAAAAAACTGCAATTGATTGCAACAACTTTCAATCTTAATGTCTTTTAAAAAATAGTTTTGAAAAAATAGTTTTGCAACATGTCTGATTAGTTTATTTTTACAAAATTAAACAACTGAATTGACATCTTGCAAGAGGGATGATTCCATAATTTTTTGCCAGGAGTTGTATAGTCAAAGTGAAACTCAACTACAAATAAACTACACATTTCAGTCAATACTACAATGTAGTATTTGTGCTACAGGGTGATTTTTCTGATTACCATTATCACTAATATATTGGCTGCTATTTATACCTCAAAAGAAGGCATGTGAGGACAGCTCTCAGGTTCTTTGAGACCAGCCAGGTGGGACACGGTTGGAAAGACATCCACCAGCTCCACCAAGTTTCTTCTGACTCTGTGATCTAAGAAAGAAAAACATCCTTTTATTAAAGAACCGTTATTGAGTAACTGACAACAAAGCAGTCCAAGACATCCACTAAAATTTACGCCCTGCACTTACATTTCATCATTATTGCACCACATAAAGTTAAAACTGTCCAGAGGCAAAATATCAAAGTGTATCTCCTGTCTAAATACTTTTGCAGCTCTCCGTGTAAATCAAAGACTACATTAAAGTCAAGTTGGCATGTCTATAAATGTTTTACCAACGTTTTTAAGGCCAATTAATACTAAATATAATTTGACTTGAGTTTTTATCCATGCCTTCACAATCAGAAAAAAAAATACATGTTATTAATGCAAATGTTTTGACAGCAGAGGAGGCCTACTCTTCAAGCTTTGCTGTGATTGGTTGAAGACATCTATGAAAGGGAATGTGGGATTACTGACTGCACTGCCACCAGGAGTGAAGAAGATGAGAGGGACACGTGTGGTCACGTCAAAGTTTGAGTATTTGGCCCATTCTCCATGCTCGCCCAATGACCAGCCTGCAACAAGACAATGACACACGGAAGTCAAAGGTGTTAGAACAAAGGCAGATGCTGACGGAAGAAATAAGAGGTGATAATCAACCCATTTTGTGCAAAGAGCATTCAGGTCATTGATCATTGTCAGTTTTTACACCAATTTTGACATCTGATAGAGCTTTACTGGTTTGCACGTCAAGCAGCCAGATGGGATTAATCTGGCATCTTTCACTGAAGGAGACATTGAACATAACTCTTCAAGTAACAAACTTTTAAAATGGGGGAGGTGCAGCAAACAAAGAGCTGGGATGTTCGTGTGCAGAGTGGGGAAAGATATCTGTAACAACAGTGCCACCTGGTGGTCCACAAGAAGGTATCCCCTAAACACGATTCTCCAAATAATGTCCACCAAGAACCTGATCTAATTTAACTAAAAAGTCAATTCTAAATGATTTTGCCATTTCTCTGGAGACATTGACATTAAAAAAAAACAAGAAAACACAGCAGTTACTAATGTCATTACAGAGTACCCAGAGCCTTAAATAGCAGCACATGCGCTTCTATTTTTATTTCCATAGCATCAGCAGGTTTGACGAAGAATCAAGAGACACTTTTAAAGGACACTTGTATTTAGAAAATAACTATGTGCCTATATTATAAATCATTTTGTCCAAATATCTGAATTGAAAGTGCTTAAAATATGTTGCATCTGAATATTAGACTAACAAGGTATAAAGCACAAATAAAGCATTTCAGTTTTGCTTTACACAGAGTATTCATTTTATCCCCCATTTTTTATGCGTGAAAAATGTTCACCAGGGACTATAAAGCTTTAAAGCCCATGTAAATTAAAGAACATTTAGAACAATTTAAAATTGCTCAAAAATCCCCCCGTCCGTCTGTCTTCTGCTATCTGGGATGAGCAATAACAGCACCTGCAATAATTAGCCGTTTGAATTTTGTTGCAAACAATGAAAACGTCCACCAAGTCTTGAGTTTGAAGAGCTTCCTGTACAGCGTAAAACTTCAGTTAATTTCAAATTATAAAACGGACTGTTTTAAGTTCAGAACTTTTACCTGTACAGTCAAGAAACTATATTGTGTGAGTAGCATTTTTAAGAGAGGAATTTCAAAATTGTCATGACAGATACGGTGTTATAATTCAGGACAAATTTAAGGATACATGAGCATCCAGGTATATTAAAATGGCTACTCTGAAACAGGCTGGCACTTTAAAGGCAAAAATATGCACATCCTTGTTTGGGCATTTTGTTTTAAGATCAGAAAAAGACAGGAAACGGTGGAAAGAAGGGGTGAGATCTGTGGTAAACTTTGCACTGTTCCAAAGTTCAACCAGGATCGCAGGCACAAGAACCTTAAAGTAGAACTGAACTCACCTTTTTGCCAAAAAAGTAGAATAGCAGATTAATTCCTTATTACCTATTGTATTTTTCAACACATAAAAGAAATTTTTAGGCCGTGCGATGGCCAAGCTATAAGCCGATAAACTTCTGCCTCTGGCTGGCAGTGCCAAACAAACCGGAAGTAGTGCAGACAACGCTGCGTGACGTCACGAGTGTGACCCTTATCAAAACAACAATGGCAGATGATAGCAGTTCCAGCAGTCAAGAACACCAGAGTTTTCAGAGTGAAGAGGCATTCAGGATCGGTGACAAGACAGAGGAGGATGCAGGAGTGTCAAGTGAACAGGAAGAGCGCGAGGGAAGCATCGAACCGTACAGATTAGAGCCAGAATTTTCGGAGGATTCCGGCACCGACTCAGACCGCAGCAGTGATGGGGAGGAGAGTCGCTTATTGAATACAGAATGGTGAGTCTTTACTTTGGCATGTTTGGGGTGTCAGGATAAGGAAAATTAACAATAAAAAAGAAAGGGAAAAAAAACCATCAGCATTTTTCCAACTTATTACAGTGATCCCTCACTTATCGCGTTTAATGGGGACCAGAACCGACCGCGAAAAGTGAAAAACCACGAAGTAGCGTCACCCCCTCCCCCCAGGGCGTCACAAGCACTATTTTGCACAAAAAGGCACAAGACAACAGCGAAAAGTACCACTAAGCAACACGAGCGATAAAGAACAATGAATGCGGTCTTCCTTCGCTGGGTATAGGCGCTCGGCAGGGAGCGAAGCTGGGTAAAACGTCTCGGCCAATCAGCTTGCGAGATTCCCGAGCGGGCTGGGGAGCCGGGGAGAGTGGGCTCTCCGTGTTGATACCTGATGTTCTAATGTAGTCTCCCTGCCTTCTCATTAGAACATCAGGTATCAACACGGAGAGCCCGCACAACTCAAAATCTACCTCTCTGACCACCGCTCCACTCCTCTCTGCCCACCTCTTCACCGCTCGGGAATCTCGCAAGCTGATTGGCCGAGACGTTTTACCCAGCGAAGGAAGACCGCATTCATTGTTCTTTATCGCTCGTGTTGCTTAGTGGCACTTTTCGCTGTTCTCTTGTGCCTTTTTGTGCAAAATAGTGCTTGTGACGCCCTTGGGGGGGGGGGGTGACGCTACTTCGTGGTTTTTCACTTTTCGCGGTCGGTTCTGGTCCCCATTAAACGCGATAAGTGAGGGATCACTGTATATCTAGAAACTCATCGCTTCCCAGTCGCTTTTCCTCCCCCTCTCTTTTCTTTCGTCGCCATGACAGCTTTCCTTGGCCACTGAACAGATCTTCCCAGGTGTTGCAAGTGTTTTGTAGTCGACTATCACGACAAAATGCAACAAAAACAACCAGTGTCGACGTGCTCGCAATGGTAAACATGAGGACTGGGTCACACTCGTGACGTCACGCGGAACTCCGGCTGCACTTCGGCGGATTTGTCTGATTTTTCAGGGCGGGAAATTCAAAATCGCGATTTTCTCCAAGATTCCGGAATTTGTGGAGGGGGTGCCAATGATAAATTATCTTTATAACTGTATGTACTATCACCTAGTGCCGTTCAGTTCAGTTCTACTTTAAGGTCATATGGTATGCATTCTAGGTCAGGATGCTCCCACCAACACCAGTGTTTTAACAGGACGTCATCAGGATAATCGTCAATATTCTGAGTTGTGTGGGTCTACTAACCGTGATCAGAGGAGAACACCACCACAGTGCTCTCAGCCAGCCCCAGCTCATCAAGCGCACTAAGCAGACGCCCCACCTGAGCATCCATATAAGACACAGCAGCATAGTAGTGCTGTCGAATACGCAGCTGGAAAGCAACATTGGAAAACATTACTACTGTACTGTTGGGTTTTGTTTTGGGGTTTTTTAAGTAGAAAAATACGAGCCAAACTGAATTAAGAACAGCCACCACCTACCTGGAAGTCTTTAGGAATTGGTCCATACGGGAAACTAAGGTTGAGCTTTTGGACATCCTCTCTCTTCCTCAAATCCATCCAGGGGTTGTAAGCCACAGGGGGGAGAAGTTTGGGGACATCAAGGTCAGGGGCTAGGGTCATGTTTTCTAGGGGATACAACCTCAGGTAGTCCTGTTACATTAGAAGTAAAAAGGCATTTCTTAACCTCAGACTAAATCCTTCACATATCTCATGTTAATTTCCCCTCAAACAGACTAAATATCTAATCCAGTAGTGACAGTTTGTTCTGACAGTTTGTCCTTGTGTAAAACACTACAGATTGTTCCTCTTAAGTTCCAGCAGGTTTCTTTTCACTCTAGGCCTAGTTGCTGCACTCTTCAAACTATCTTCCTCATGGGCACAACATTTGGTTTTCACCATAAAACCCATAATGGGACACTTTTAAAGCTGCACCTACATAGCTATCTGCTGGCTCACTGAGTAATTAATACTGCAGAAACTTGTTTGTTCCCATCAATGCCAATGCTCTAACATTTCTAGAATGATTCTTCCTCACTTCTCTGCATTATATTCTACGAAATACGTGCTCTCTCCCCACATTAATACCATTATCCAGTCCCATTCCTTGGCACCACTTATTCAGCCTGTTTTTTCCTCTTCTAAAGAACCATTGTTGTGGAAAAAAAATATTTCTCATAGGAGGACAGTGACTTCTACACACTTCACAGACCCAGCCATTTCCCAGCCAAGTCCAAGTGACAAACTTGTTTATTTAGGTACCATGGAGCCAACTAATGCACCAGCATCCCTCAGCCAGTCAATGTGTGCATTTGTGTGCCAATTTGTTACGATATGCTGAACAGCACTTGGGAGCAGCCAATGAGGGGGGTGTGGATTATGTCAGTAAAATAGCTGATGTGAAATGGGTCTATATTAATTTACTCTAGACCAGGTCTATTCAATTAGTGGCCCGCGGGCCACATGCAGCCCAGAAGCAACCTCCGAGTGGCGCGCAGGCCCAGGCCACATCAAGGAAATATAAATTTAAGAAAAAAATATGAAGGAATGACGGTCCGCAAGCACGCACACGAACAACGTGCATGACCGTCATCCGCGCGGAGCTCAGAAGCGCCCTGCCCACGTGACAGTTCCAGTCAGAGGCAGAGCAAACCTTCCACGCAAAGCGTCTCACTAGCATCACTGTCCAAGAGAAACATGAACTTATTAAAGTACTTTAAATATGGGGGGGGGGGATCAGAAGAGGTATGCAAGCAGTGGAAGCATTTATGGTGGTTTTAACCCGCTGGTAACAGGAATGTGGTTACACTTCATATACAGGGAAAGAGGCAAGAGTGACTGAATCGCTGAGGATTTACTTCACCAGCCATTACAATAATTTATGTTCATTATTATGTACCTGGCAAGTTATGACTGAAATTCACAAAGTCAATGACTAATCAGTCAGCAGCCTTCAGACAAACATGCAAACATTTGGATTTCAAAATAAGGGTTTTTCCTGCTGTCTGGTTGGTGAGGAGAGTTCTAAAAACCTATAAATATATAGAAATATTTTAACAGAAATAACTGAATCTTTGGTAATTTAAGTTATTTCATTAAATGTAATTTTATAAATATTTTTTCTTTGACAGAGTTAACCACTTGCGCTCCGTTGTTCCGCGGGCGGGCAAGTCTCTGCGTCCTATGACGCATGAGGGCGCACGAGAGCGCGCTCGTGCGCCCTCGTGTGCATGACGCATGATAAGGATATTGATGGTGATGATGTAGGTGGTGTGCCCTCCAAGCGCCACTGAAAAAAAAAAATCTGCAAACACAGCCGCGAACAGATTAGTTCATCTGATTGACCTCTCATTCAACTAATAAGAGCCTTGAATTGGGTTTCTGAAACCTTGAGGAGCCAATGAATGAAAATCTAGGAAGGAGGACCTGCCTACTGTGAACGCAGGAGCCAATTGAAGCACAGAAATTCAGGCTGGGTGAAGCGATATTTACTGCTGCAGAAGGACTCTGTACGAATCTACTACAGACCCAGGCTCACCCAGCAGCATGGAAAACACCCACAAGTGGGACCTGCACTCATTCCAGCAGAATAGACGGAGGCCGACGACAAAAGTCGTAAATCATTCGCCAAAACGGCAATAATGGAATTATGTTGATCGGGATCCACGAGCGGAGCAGCGTCGCGTTCGTCTGACGCGTGGGAAGAGCTGTTCCCCACGACTCTGCTGCTTTGAAGAGGTAAGGTGTTATAAGCTAAATTATTATTTATCCCTGAAAACTGTAATCCAAAAATGACTTTTGACCGATCGGTAAATTACAACTGTACTGCGCACGAAGTGCGTGCACCGCGATAAACTGTTCATTTGCCGTGTTCGGACCGTGAACGCCCCCCCCCCCCCCCCCGCTGCAGAAGAGGAGCGGGGGTGGGGGGCACGGTCCGAACGCTCCCCGGTCCGCAGGGGGAAGCATATCAGTCTATTCCATCATGTAGCGATGGCCCTCTTCTGTAGCGAGGGGGGGGGCGTTCACGGTCCATTCACGGTCCCCCCCCCCCCCACACACACACACACACACAGTAGCGAGGGGAGCGGGAGCCGCTGTGAAAACATGCAAGGAAAAAAAAAAAAAAAAAGAGTGTATTCCGTCATGTAGCGAGGGCCGAATTTGGTCCTTGGTAGCGGGGGGGGGGAACGACCCCCCGCCCACACACACACACACACACACAGACACAGCCCTGAGTGTGACCTTTCATTAGAGCCTAAAATGAAGATTCTACGTTGAATTATTCAAAAGTTAGACGTTTTTCCAAACTGTGCCATTTGGCACAGTTCCACAACGCCTGGGAACAGCCTGAGAACAAAGCTGTGTAAAATATTCATTTTTTGTGGTATTGTTACCAAATTTGGATCTCAGCTTGATAACACTTGGTTCTACATTTCTGTTGCATTTTCCAGCCGGATCGGACAGCTGTGTGTTATTTACAAGCATTTGTATCCAAAAAAACACTGTGTCCAATTTTTTTTTCTTCAAGTTCAGTATGTTTAGATGACTGTAACTCAGTGGCCGGAGCACGTAGAGAGATTATGGTTTTTTTGCCAAAAAATTCAAAGTGTTTTCTTTTAAATGAGACCAACCCCATGAAGATGCTGCAAAGGGTTGAATAACAGCTTTCGATTTACTTTGGGCACGTTATTTTTTGGCATTTTTAGGAAAATTGCCCGGAGTGCAAGTGGTTAAAGGTCTGATGACACGATTTTGACATTTTTTAGCATGTTGTGTAAACCCAAAAGTCATTGTCAATGATCAGTATAATATTTACAACCGCGCCTGCATAACAGCTATCGTCAAAAAACCGCAGCCGCTGACTGGACTGTGGGGCTGCCCACCGAATGAAGGAGGAGACTGAAATGACGTCAGCAACAGAACGGACTCCGGTGTTGTTGACTGGAATGCCAGCAGTTTTGTAGCTCACAGGTTCTCTGGTTTCTTGTTTTAGTTTTACGGCTGTACCTTCGCGTTGAGTCGCAGGCTTAGATAAACAGCAGGCCGTGAAAGACCACATCACACGCTTCAGCACCAACTGTCATAATCCTCCTCGTGTGCTTTAATGCCGGCCACGTCCCCTCTATCATTATCACCAGCTGATTCCCACTCCCGCTGATCATCTGTCCCGGTCCTCGCCCAGGTGCTTCTCATCACACCATCACCAGCACTGCGTGTAGTTAAGCGGCCGTTTGCCAGTCACGCACTGCTGGTCCACAGTATTGTCATCTGTGCTGTTAGTCTGCCAGTATTTTCAGCACTCTCATGACGTGTTAGCCACTCCATCTTCGCTGTGGTTCTCATGCGTCCTTGAAGCGATGTCGGCTCTGGGGCGCACCGGTGGCTAACACGTCTCCTCTCATTCATTCACTGGGCGATGCCGCTCCCCTGAATGCCATCAGTAAGTGCATTTGTGTTTTTTGTACGTCTTCACCTTTTTGGGAATTGTCTGTCTTTCTGTATTAAATGTGCTGTGGTGAACCCTGCATGTAAATCCTCGTTATTTCATCCTCCCTCTCCATGTGCTGCATAAGAGCGCACGGAGGGTCATGACATGTCCTGTTCCTGACAGCAAATACTCTCCTCCTCTGTTGTCATGCTCACACACACAGACCACACTGGCACCTGCAAAAATAAAAAAAAATAATATCTTTTGATTTGTTTACTTGGGGGGGGGGGGTGTTGAAAGTATCAGGTAGATGTTTCAATTTTATTATAAATACACTGCTATGATTTTATTGAAAAATCGGGTTTAAATAAATTATACTTATGAACAAATAATTTGTGCAATATCTGTAACAAAAGCATACCACTCTGTGTTTCCCTGCGTATTTGTCGCTGCTGCTGCGGCGGGCATGTGTGCCTAACCACCGTCACTCTCCGAGTCTGACTGCCCCCAGATTCTTCATCGTCATTCCATTCTTTGGCACTATAATCGTCTGAAGATTGGACAACACAAACCAATTCCAGACTACATGTACTGTAACCATCGTTGACGTTTTCTACCGTTTCCATCCTGCGTGTACAACGGGCAGCCAAGCATTGTGTTCTGTCACTGATGTCACAACATGGCTGGGGGGGGGGGGGGGTTTCCAGCCACTGACACAATTTGTGATGTGGCGCTCATGAAAACATTGGATATTCATGTGAAAAAAAGCCTGTTTGACTTAGAACTGCACAGACCAACCTATTTCGTCATATTGAAATTACAGTGGGGAAAAAAAGTATTTAGTCAGCCACCAATTGTGCAAGTTCTCCCACTTAAAACATAAGAGAGGTCTCCAATTTTCATCATAGGTATACCTCAACTATGAGAGACAAAATGAGAAAAAAAAAATCCAGAAAATCACATTGAAGGCTTTTTAATGAATTAATTGGTAAATTCCTCGGTAAAATAAGTATTTGGTCACCTACAAACAAGCAAGATTTCTGGCTCTCACAGACCTGTAGCTTCTTCTTTAAGAGGCTCCTCTGTCCTTCACTCGTTACCTGTATTAATGGCACCTGTTTGAACTCTTTATCAGTATAAAAGACACCTGTCCACAACCTCAAACGGTCAGACTCCAAACTCCACTATGGCCAAGACCAAAGAGCTGTCAAAGGACACCAGAAACAAAATTGTAGACCTGCACCAGGCTGGGAAGACTGAATCTGCAATAGGTAAGCAGCTTGGTGTGAAGAAATCAACTGTGGGAGCAATTATTAGAAAATGGAAGACACACAAGACCACCGATAATCTCCCTCGATCTGGGGCTCCACACAAGATCTCACCCTGTGGGGTCAAAATGATCAGGAGAACGGTGAGCAAAACTCCCAGAACCACACGGGGGGACCTAGTGAATGACCTGCAGAGAGCTGGGACCAAAGTAACAAAGGCTACCATCAGTAACACACTACGCCGCCAGGGACTCAAATCCTGCAGTGCCAGACGTGTCCCCCTGCTTAAGCCAGTACATTTCCAGGCCCGTCTGAAGTTTGCTAGAGTGCATTTGGATGATCCAGAAGAGGATTGGGAGAATGTCATATGGTCAGATGAAACCAAATTAGAACTTTATTGTAAAAACTCAACTTGTCGTGTTTGGAGGAGAAAGAACACCATACCTACTGTGAAGCATGGTGGTGGAAACATCATGCTTTGGGGCTGTTTTTCTGCAAAGGGACCAGGACGACTGATCCATGTAAAGGAAAGAATGAATGGGGCCATGTATCGTGAGATTTTGAGTGAAAACCTCCTTCCATCAGCAAGGGCATTGAAGATGAAACGTGGCTGGGTCTTTCAGCATGACAATGATCCCAAACACACCGTCCGGGCAACGAAGGAGTGGCTTCGTAAGAAGCATTTCAAGGTCCTGGAGTGGCCTAGCCAGTCTCCAGATCTCAACCCCATCGAAAATCTTTGGAGGGAGTTGAAAGTCCATGTTGCCCAGCAGCAGCCCCAAAACATCACTGCTCTAGAGGAGATCTGCATGGAGGAATGGGCCAAAATACCAGCAACAGTGTGTGAAAACCTTATGAAGACTTACAGAAAACGTTTGACCTCTGTCATTGCCAGCAAAGGGTATATAACAAAGTATTGAGATGAACTTTTATTATTGACCAAATACTTACTTTACCGAGGAATTTACCAATTAATTCATTAAAAATCCTTCAATGTGATTTTCTGGATTTTTTTTTTCTCATTTTGTCTCTCATAGTTGAGGTATACCTGTGATGAAAATTGGAGACCCCTCTCATCTTTTAAGTGGGAGAACTTGCACAATTGGTGGCTGACTAAATACTTTTTTGCCCCACTGTATGTGTCAAAGTCAAATCGTGTCGTCAGACCTTTAAATTATTGTTCTGTTCTGGCTCTGCAAAATTATGGTCAAAAGTGTAAATTGTAAAGGAAAAAAGTGCAATTTTTTACCACAATCTGCTTCAAATTTATTAAAAAACAAAAAAAAACAGTAATTTTATTTAAAAAAAAATAGCCAAAAATTAGCCATAAAATAATCCACAAATGTATAATAAAGTCTCAAATGTACAAGAAAAGTGAATTTTACAACAGGAAATTAAAAATTTGAGGAAAATGGTTTCAAATTTAGCTAAATTTACAGAAAAAAAATAGAAAACTATAAGAAAATCATTATAAATTTTGGAGAAAAACCTCAAACCTTCAAGACTGAAGTCATTACTCAAGTTTTTAAGTGGGTGCTCTTTGTACCCTTAACTCTACTAGAAATATTTGGTTGATGTGTGTGTGTAATAGAATGTGTAGTTATAAAAAGAGGTTCCTACTCACACACGTGGTGATTTAAAACAAAAACCACAATAGTAGATGTGCAATGTTTGTTAATATTATCAATCTTTTCTTGGAAGGTTTGTGCACTGAAGTGACATTTCATTTTTTATTCAGCTAAATGCACTTTGTGATGTGCCAAGGTCAGCTATGACCAGGCTGTAGTATATTTTATTTCAAAAGGGAAACAAAGGTTAATACTACTAACCGCACATTGAGTTTTTATGCACTTTGAGATATGCCTGAGTAAGATGTGACCAAAACGGTCATTTACAGAATTTTATTCCCCCCCCCCCCCAGTCTTATTTACTTTTTGTTCGAGAAAAAAATATTTCTACTACTTCAAGTTCTGCTCAACCCCAGCACTGTTATTGTGTTTTTATGCACTTTTGATGTGCCTTTGTCATGTGCCAAGCGCACATTTAAAACCAAAACAATGAATAAAAAGCACATATTTTGTGTCATACTGCTCTATGTTGGTTTGGAATTTGTCATATTCAACGGATTGCTGAACATGTGCAACCCAGTACATGTCTTGATTTCAAATTGTGGCCCAACTGATTTTGTAATTGAATAGCCCTGCTCTAGACATTTCAGTATCAGGAATCTTTTCTTAAATGTAGACTGTAGTTAAAAAAGTAAGCTTTTAGAAAATAAAGTTAAGAAATGCAAGCTGATATACTACATAGTGTAACCTTATGATAAGGTTACACCATATAGTATAAGGTATTTTTAACCAATGTTGCTTGCACACATTACATGCAAGTCAGCAACATTTAAAATGTGGTTTGTATTAGAGATATGGAAGATATACAATGTGATATTCAAATGTAAACAGGAAGAGCTTGAGACATTACTCCTTTTTCCCCATTCCTCAAATCTGCATTTACAGCAAATTTTGCAACATTTCCTGAGAATTACAACTTTTTCATCTTTTAATTCAATTTTTTCATGCTTCTTATACAAATAGAATTTTTTTTTATGTATAAAAATAGCTTTAAAAAGTTCACCTACTAAACACTGCCTTAACAATGCAGATACACTGTGATTTAGACAGTACATCGTGTGATATTTCTGTGACATGGCTAAGTTAATTAAAATTTCTCCATTTAAAGTCTGGAAGACACTCCCGGCGTATGTATAAGCCTGTCTCAAAACAATTAGAATATCGTAAAAATCCACCCATTATAAAATGATTACATAAGAGCATGTACTGTTTAGCACAACAGCAGCTGAGCAACACAACCATGACTTTAGAATTGTCCAGTTATGGTATAAAAACATCAGCTACTGACATTGTTATGCTATCGAGGTGAAGCTATTATACAAGCTTCAGTAGCACACTTATATTGTACATAAACATACCAAAAATATTCATCCTCAAATGCTTGAAAAGCACTTCATAATACTCTAGATGCAGGTCTAACCCTGGATTTACACTGACTCTGGATGCAGTACTTTACAGCTGCGATCCGGCCTCTGTAGCAAATAGATCCCAGTCTCATCAATATTCTTATCCCCACCTGGTACAAACCACTGCGGAATGAATCCAGCTTGTCAAATTCAGTTCGCTAATGAAATGCAACAAGTCTAATTTTGATAGATGCTGGATCCCATCCACAAGGAAATGCCCTGGTATCTTGTGGTATTCAATAGCCGTTTGATCATTAAAAACGATTTAAGGATCGTCTGTTATTTTCTGAGGTCTACTCCACCACTGTGTCAGAGAAGGTAAAAACTTGACTCAATATATAAACACTTCATAGAATTAAAATTAAAGGGCTACTTACATTTTATTTACAGCCCAAAAATCCAGGTGAGGAACCACTACATCACACTTCCTTGTCGTCATCACATGATCGCGATTGGCTCATCTCGGTTACTCTCGGGTCTTTTGAGATCTCACGTTATTTTGTATAATTCTCACACAATCTTGTATTACAAACCTTGTTCTTATTCATGCCGCTGCAAAACACAAATGGAGCTGGTAGGGATGAACGCAAGGAAACAGCTGCAATGCACCTGCAACAGACTGCATCCGGAGTCAGTGTAAATCCTGCATAATTCCTTGAGCCAGACATCTGTGCCAATTTGCATCTTGCTATTCTAGTAGCATCAAGTATGACTGAACCCTACTGTAACACATCCAGTCACTACTGATGCCATTTTTAAAGCACTACTGATTCAAGTATTCTCTAATATTACAATTTCTAGGCGTATGTACAGGTAGAATTTCACATACCTGTGGTATCCTAAAGGGTATGTGTGGTTTATGAAAGCCCACAGCCAAGAAGAATGGTGTTTCCTCCTTGACCCGACTCTTCAGTAACCTCACAGCTTCATCTGTGCTCTCCAGATCAGGGAGGGTTCCTCCAGGTTGCTCCTTCACTTTCACTGCACACAGCAAGTTGGCGTGGAGTTTACCATCATCCCCTTTACACACCTGGTGACAGGGTGTAATCAGAGATTATTTGATCCAAAATCCTTGGTCTGAAGAGGTTTAACATCAATGCTGGTGTGTGGTACCAAATCTGTTACACAGCCATTAGAAGTCACATGGCGGTCACAAAATGAAATCAAGCATGATGTTACATTTCAACTAAAATTCTGTGCTTATGTTTCAATTCAATGGCAGAAAACAAACCAAAAAAACTGTTCATCATTCTTATACAGTAAATTAGTCTAAAAATGTCAGAACCCTATAATTTCAAAATGTTTAAACATTTACTCATATCTAAAACACCAGGATGAACCAAGATGAAAGAACTGAAGGTTTTTAAATAGTGAAAACCTGGTATAAAAACGCATCAGAAACCACAGCATCCTGAAAACAGTTTTCGATTTCACTGCCTTTTAGACTGGCGTAACACAGGGCATTGTTTTTAAACAAGCGGTCCCTGAGAGAACATTCAGGGGTCCTGGGGAAAATCTAATTTCACTCCTTAATTGGTCCCCAAAAATTGTAAATTGGCCGTTTTCTGTGCATGGGTGGCTGTAGTGGCTCTTCATCTCAGTAGGTGGCAGTACGCAATAATGACTACAGTCTTCTCCCTCTTCTTTTTCATGTGTTTTACAGAGGTTAATGACCTTGATAAGATATGTTTAAGTTTAATGTTTATTTGAAAGGGACATTGCATACTAATGAACATTAATACAAATGCAAGTATGCCAGATTTGGCAATATTGCTAATTTGAATCTGTCGTCCCCCGGCGGGGACTACAGATATGGTAGAGGTCACAGCGACAAGGTGAAAAACAGCGATGGATAAATATTTGAAGAGAAAAGAGTCACCGTTTATTTACAATATGCACAGTCCAGAGACAGCACAATAGAGAACAACAGTGAAAACTAACTTCATGGACCTTACGGTCTGAGTTGTTTTTTTGACCCCAGGTAGCACTCCAATACTGCCGCTATGTTGTAAAATGACTAATGGTAAGAAGGTTCGCACTGGTCTCAAAAACGGTGTAAACATGGGTGTTACTTGAGTAACCATGATAGTTGAAGCCGGTTCCAAGGTTGTCATAGCCAGGAGCGGCACTGGGGTTAAGCTCCCAGTGCCCATAAAATGCTCCTTACGGCGTGCGTCTCGAAAAGCCTCTGACAACTAAGTCCAACTCCTAGCCTGCCCGTGTGGTTTAGTCTCTAAGCCCGGCGGAACTGCTTTTACTAATAGGAGAAGGGGCGAGGGTGGATCTCTGGCGCCTTAAAACCAGATGCTTCGGGTAGATGGTGGCTCGTCAACCTGGGAAGGTAGCCCATCTAGGGGAAGGTAAACCCTGATTTCAAACCTCCGCTGCCTTGCGGCACACCCGGTCACGGGAAAAGCTTCGGGAGTCAACCCTGAGGAAAAATCCGGAGTCGGAGTCCCTAAGGCAGTTCTCTGTTGTGCTCAACATCGTTCTGGCAGCTCCTGCGACGGCGCTGGTGCCAAACTATAGCAGCCCTGCTGTTCCTTTGGATTCATCAGTGACGTGGAGAGGGGGGACATGCTGCATGGGTAACATCTTGTCCTCCATATCTTCCTGCTCAGGTTTGAATCCTACCAACGCCCAACGCTGGAAGGTAGAACACCGGTGCGCATCAGCCTGTTCAGCCACAGGCAGTGCTGTTCCAGCAGAATAGACGTTTAGGATTCTCTTCCATGGTCATCATAGACCGACGGAGGCCGACGACTGAAGCCGACTCTCCAAATTGGCGGCCGGGGGGGGGGGGGGGGGTGTCCGAGGGTTTCGCTATGCAAAACAATCATGGCATTAAAAATGGAGCAGATTTTTAGGCTCAGTCGGGACAAACTTTGTAATGTGAGAGGACCCCAGCTTACTGCTTCACTTTTCTGGCTGTACCTACAGTGGGGCAAAAAAGTATTTAGTCAGCCACCAATTGTGCAAGTTCTCCCACTTAAAAGATGAGAGAGGTCTCCAATTTTCATCATAGGTATACCTCAACTATGAGACACAAAATGAGAAAAAAAAAATCCAGAAAATCACATTGAAGGATTTTTAATGAATTAATTGGTAAATTCCTTGGTAAAATAAGTATTTGGTCAATAACAAAAGTTCATCTCAATACTTTGTTATATACCCTTTGCTGGCAATGACAGAGGTCAAACGTTTTCTGTAAGTTTTCACAAGGTTTTCACACACTGTTGCTGGTATTTTGGCCCATTCCTCCATGCAGATCTCCTCTAGAGCAGTGATGTTTTGGGGCCGTCGCTGGGCAACACGGACTTTCAACTCCCTCCAAAGATTTTCTAGGACCTTGAAATGCTTCTTACGAAGCCACTCCTTCGTTGCCCGGGCGGTGTGTTTGGGATCATTGTCATGCTGAAAGACCCAACCACGTTTCATCTTCAATGCCCTTGCTGATGGAAGGAGGTTTTCACTCAAAATCTCACGATACATGACCCCATTCATTCTTTCCTTTACACGGATCAGTCGTCCTGGTCCCTTTGCAGAAAAACAGCCCCAAAGCAGGATGTTTCCACCCCCATGCTTCACAGTAGATATGGTGTTCTTTCTCCTCCAAACACGACAAGTTGAGTTTTTACAATAAAGTTCTATTTTGGTTTCATCTGACCATATGACATTCTCCCAATCCTCTTCTGGATCATCCAAATGCTCTCTAGCAAACTTCAGACGGGCCTGGACATGTACTGGCTTAAGCAGGGGGACACGTCTGGCACTGCAGGATTTGAATCCCTGGCAGCGTAGTGTGTTACTGATGTTAGCCTTTGTTACTTTGGTCCCAGCTCTCTGCAGGTCATTCACTAGGTCTCCCCGTGTGGTTCTGGCATTTTTGCTCACCGTTCTCGTGATCATTTTGACCCCACGGGGTGAGATCTTGCGTGGAGCCCCAGATGGAGGGAGATTATCAGTGGTCTTGTATGTCTCCCATTTTCTAATAATTGCTCCCACAGTTGATTTCTTCACACCAAGCTGCTTACCTATTGCAGATTCAGTCTTCCCAGCCTGGTGCAGGTCTACAATTTTGTTTCTGGTGTCCTTTGACAGCTCTTTGGTCTTGGCCATAGTGGAGTTTGGAGTCTGACTGTTTGAGGTTGTGGACAGGTGTCTTTTATACTGATAATGAGTTCAAACAGGTGCCATTAATACAGGTAACGAGTGGAGGACAGAGGAACCTCTTAAAGAAGAAGTTACAGGTCTGTGAGAGCCAGAAATCTTGCTTGTTTGTAGGTGACCAAATACTTATTTTACCAAGGAATTTACCAATTAATTCATTAAAAATCCTTCAGTGTGATTTTCTGTATTTTTTTTCCCTCATTTTGTCTCTCATAGTTGAGGTATACCTATGATGAAAATTGGAGACCTCTCTCATCTTTTAAGTGGGAGAACTTGCACAATTGGTGGCTGACTAAATACTTTTTTTCCCCACTGTATGTGTGAGCATGAGCCCCACCTTGCCTCGCACTGGGAGCGTGTAGAAAAGCAGCGTAACTGGCTGAAAATGATGGATTACGAAAGTTTAAAAAAAAAAAAAAAACGCACAAACGGCGACTTATGGATAGAAAACTTTTTTTCTTATTGTACAATTAATCGTTTTAGCACTTATAGTTACAGGCCTACTCATGGTATGAACCAAATGAGGTGATGAAACGTGACACCTGGTTATGCTATTGGCTGTGACAACCTTGCCGGCCACCTGCTCTGATGTAAATGTTATGAACGTTTTGGACTCGTAAACATTTTTTAAGTTTTTTTTCCCCCATCAATATTACTTTTTTGAAGACCAATTCTGCACCTTTTTAAATTTGTGATACATGATGAAATGTATTTAAAAATGTGTTAATGAAAATACTGTATTACCGTGATTGTTTGCTGTGATGGTGGTGGGAGGTTGCGCACAATTTCATAGGGTATATGCATTAAAAAAAAAAAAAAAATTACAAGTTCGGATTGGGATCTGAAATTCACGTTAAAAACATGGGACAACTTACAGGGGTAAGAGAGGGCCCTCAGCACGTAACAAAGTACGTACGTACGCACGTCTGAGTAGCATAAAAGAGGGCCACTACACTGTTAATACTAAATAAGACAATACAATGGAGAAACAGGGTGCAACCAAAATAATCTCATATAATGTAAAAGGGATCCTGAATCCAGTTAAAAGATCCAAGATTCTACGCAAAATGAAAAAAGACAAAGCAGGAATAATATTTTTACAGGAAACCCACCTAACAGACTTGGAACACACTAAACTTAATAGACAAGGGTTTAAACTGATCTCTTCATCTTCATATAAGTCAGGGAGGAGGAGGGGGGTAGCGACATTGATCTCAACCAAAATTATATTTGAAAAAAATTCAGAACACAAAGATAAAGAAGGGAGATTTAGCATGGTACGTGGTCGGCTAGAAGGAGAAGATATCACCCTGCTGAACGTATATGCACCTCCAGGGGCTAACTGGAAATTTTATAAAAATGTATTTGACCTAATGATAACTAAAGCCCAAGGTTTAGTGATATGTGGTGGAGACTTCAATCTAAGACTGAATCCATACTGGGATGCATCAGGTAATTCTCCACATCAAAATAACACTCAAAGTAGAAAAACTCGGATGCTACTAAAAGAAATGGGAATCTGTGACGTGTGGAGGGAATTCAACCCCAGTGTAAAAGATTATACATTTTACTCAGCACCACATTCATCATACTCAAGGATTGACTATTTTTTTATGTTTAATAGAGACACTGGAAGAGTAAAAACATGTAAAATAGGACTGATGGATCTCTCTGACCACAGTCCGATATATACAGACAAATATCCAAAAATACACAAATAATACATTTTCTTGGAGGTTAAATTCAAATGTGCTGAAAGGACCACTGAAAGAGGAATTGGAATCCGATATTCTCAGATATTTGGAAGAAAATGATAATGGAGAAGTATCCCCTTTAATACATTGGGACGCATGCAAAGCTGTAATAAGGGGAAAGATTATCGCAAAACTGGCACTCCAAAAGAAACAGACAAGAAAAACTAATCACATTAGAGTCAGAACTTAAGAAACTAGAAAAAGAGCACAAAGACAACACTCATTCTAATGACTCGCTCAAAATTAAGGAAATTAAAAAACAAATCTACACAATAGAAATCCAGAAGAAACTTACATTTCTGAAACAAAAACACTATGAAACAGGTAGCAAATGGGCAAAATTACTAGCCTATAAATTGAGGAAACAAACGGAGAGAGCAATCTACAAAATCAGAGACCCAGTGTCAAAGGAAATAAAATTTAGAATTCAGGAAATTCTTAAAAGCTTTGAGAATTACTACAAGAACTTGTACTCCCGCAAAAAAACACAAAAACGCATCCGAAGCCTTCCTAAATATATTAAATCTTCCCCAACTTACTGAGTCACAAAATAAAAAACTACTGTCAGAAATATAACCTAAAGAATTAGAAAAAGCAATTATGAAACTTAAAGCTAACAAATCCCCAGGAGCAGATGGCTATACAGTAGAGTGGTACAAAACCTTTAAACAGCAACTATCTCCTCTCCTCCTGAAAACATTTAACTGTGTCCTCCACACAGGGGAAATCCCCCCCTCCTGGAGAGAAGGGGTCACTGCAGTCATACCTAAACCTGAAAAGGATAAACTAGACTGCTCCAACTAGAGACTAGTGTTTTTTGTTGTTTTTTCTTTTTGTCCTGTCAGGCAGCTAGGCAAACAGAACAGGGATCTGTCACCCTACTGTGCCAAAACAGATTTACTTTGCCAAGGAGCCTATACAGTGCCTAACTTTGCACTGTATATTGTTGTAAACTCCTCCTGTAATAACTTTTAATACTTTATTTTAATTGTTTTACCCATGGAAGACCCAACAGGATGGGGAAGAGGGAAAGGAAGTGTGTGAAGGGGGGAAAGAAAAGGGAGGGGAACAGACAAAAAAAAAAAAAAACACAACTAAAACAAACAAAAGACAAACTGCTTCTTCCACCGGAGATGTCTCAACATGAGTCTGGTTTCTGCACCTGTTAAAGGAGAGACACTTGTACATGTATGTCTGTGTGCCTATATATGAGAACGCGCGCAAAATAAGTGTGTGCATGTGAGTGGTTTGTCAGGAAACATACGAGCGGAGGGCCGGTCGCAGCAGCCCTCCCCCGAGGACCCCAAGCAGGCAAGGCAGCGCCACCAACCCCCAGCCGCGAGGTCAGCAAGCCCCAGGAAAGCCAAGGATCCACCCCCGGAGAGATGATCAAGGGAGGGCAGGCCGCCCGGCGGCCGGCGCGGTGAGCCCACACCCCTGGACCCGCCCGACCCCCACCCCCCCAGCGGGGCCAACATCCGCCCCCGGGCCTCAGGAGGCCAGCGACACCACCCCCCAGGACAGAGACCAGCCAGCGCCCCCCGGCACGAGCCCCCCCAGGTACCCCCACAGCGGCCCCGCCCCAGCGCCTCGGCCACACACCCCGGGGACCCCCACGTCCAAAGAAGTCCCCTCGCCCAGGTGAGCCCACATTGCCGAGAGGCATTACCCCCCTAATCCAGCCCCTCCCGACTCGCAGGCACACCCCTCCCCATACCTTCACACCCACATGTTCCCATGCACACCCCTCTCACTCAGCCAGACCGACCCATTCTCTCTCACTCCAGTACCCACTTAAATTCACTCCTCATTCACCTTTATTTCAAAAGCCGGCTGCGAAGCAGATGCAGTGAGCCTGAACATGCACCAGTGCCCGGCAGTGACCAGGGAGGCCACCGGCGCAGGCCACAGAAGCAGACCCCCACCCCCCGGCGCCCATCTGAGTGAACAATTAGCAGACCACCGCAGGCGCCCCAAGATGCCACCCGGCATGCAAAGCGCCACACAAAACCGACCCACCATCATCACCTCCATTCATCACCCTCTCACTCACACTTAAACTCATATTCAGCCCCCCATCACTTCCTTGGTTGTATCTATATATTAGTAGCATCCAGGGATTTTTACAACATGATAGGTCCCAGGCTCCCCACCAGGCCCCCACGCCCCCAGCAAGACAGGGCAACAGGGGTGGGGGAAGACCCCCACCTCCTCCCCCCGCACAGAACATGGTGGGTGTGTGTCGGTTATATGATATAATTGCGTATAAATGTGTGGACTACTAAAGTGCAATTAAAATTGGGGGGATAGTAATTGAAGCATCGTTAGCCACTGCGATGGGCAGCAGAGTCCCCATCCCCCCAAGCCCTCAGTGTCTAAAATGCAATTAAAATTGAGGTGAGTGCAGCCCCACCACACGGCAAAGGTATCCCCTTCACCGACACAGTGCGGCACACCCCCACCCTAAAGCCCTAAATGTAACAAAAAAGATCAGGGGGAGGAGGAGGGTGGGAAATAAGACTGGGAGGTAGGCGGTCCAAAAACAAGCCCCCCCCCCCCCCCCCCCCCCCAGAAGCCAGCTTGCAGACTGGCTTGTGAGGCCACCCACTGCCCCCAAATCCCAACCGAGGGCGAGGGCCACCAGTGGAAACAACCCAGGACCCACCAGCATCACGTCCCGGCGCTCCAGCACCACTAACATGACAGGGCAGCCAAACATACTACCACTCATCTTACACACACGAACATGGACAACAACAGTCACAATAGTGAACAATGGGCCGGACCCACACAGCGCCCAACACGCCAGGCGACACACCCGAGCGCCCACGCAGGCCCACGACCACCCACCCCAGACACACACCGACAGCTGCAGGCCGCCCTGCAACCACAGCCACCCCGGAACAACCCAATGGAAACACAGCCAACAACCCGCACCAATGACCCCCCCAGCCACCCCCAAGCACCAACGCACACCCGCTCCTTGCCAAAAGGTTAGAAAATATACTGACAGACTTAATTCATTTAGACCAAACAGGTTTTATAAGACAAAGACAGACACAAGATAACATTAGACGCACTTTACACATAATTCATCATATTAAAAAAATATATAATTTAAATGCAGCTTATATTGGGATTAGATGCTGAAAAAGCATTTGATTCGGTTGACTGGTCTTTCCTATATAGAATCTTATCCAGTTTCAATTTTCATAACAACTTCATTAGAACTATCCAGGCATTATATAAAAAACCAACAGCTAAAATAAGGATTAACGGTAAATTATCATCATCTTTTGAACTGGAAAGAGGATGTCGTCAGGGCTGCCCCTTGTCTCCACTGCTCTTTGCAATCTTCTTAGAACCTCTGAGCAATGGATAAGACAGAATAAAAAAAAATTCAAGGTTTTACACTTGGTCAGAAGGAACACAAAATAGCACTCTTTGCTGAATGACATTTAATATACCTGGGGCAGCCGGGACACCTCTTTTTCAGAACTAATCTCAGTTTTTTCAGAGTATGGAGTAGTTATCGGGGTACAAGATTAAACATGCATAAAACCCAAATTTTAACATTCACTATGACCCAAATCAATATTTACTAAGCAAACTCAAAACTAAGGTGAGGATTAGTAAGGGAGATGGAATCTATGAAATATCTGGGGGGAATATCCAAAACAACTCAACAAAATTATAACGCTAAACTATGATCCACTGATGGCAAAAATAAAATCTGATCTAGCAAGATGGAATAGGATACCATTCTTGGGTACTGCACAAAGAATTGAAGCAGTCTAAATGAATATACTTCCATGTCTTGTACATCCTTTTCCAAACAATTACCGGTTAGAACCTCCCAAAAAAACATGGCCAGAAACTGGACATAAGGTTCTCAAGATTATATGGCAGGGCAAGAGACCTACAATCAGATATAGAACCCTACAGCTAAACAAAGACAAAGGTGGGCTCGCGCTGCCAAATATCAGGGACTATTTTAAAGCCACGCAAATTAAAACTTTAGCAGAGATATGTAACCCAGACTACACTGCACATGGAAGGGAGATAGAATGCCAAATAAGTGACATTCCCTACAGGCGATAATAGGGAACAATGCCTTACCTAAACTTTTGAATAACACTAACCCGTGGATAGAGACCCCCCCCGCTAAAAACTTTGGTTTAAGATAGTCAGAGAGAATCAAACTAAGAACCCTATCGATTATTGCAATGGATTTCCTATGTCAGGACTTTACTCCTAATTAAAACAGACACTAGATTTAAAAGTGGAAAGAGAACGGACTGATAAAATATTACGATTTTTTTAAGGGCACACTTTAAGAAGTTTTGAAGATTGAAAAAACAAGGGCCTAGTAAATCAAGACCTTTAACAGGTTCTTTCAGCTAGACACCACATAAACAAAATACTTAAAAACGAGGATTTGGAAAGGGCCCAGTCAGGTGTTCTGAAGGTTTACTTAATGGCATATAAAGGGATCCCAGGGATCAGATACATTTCTAAAACTATACCAAGGTCTTTCAAGCCTTAAAAGGAAGACAACCACAATCAGATAATAAAAGAGAAATGGGAAAAGGGGGGGAATTCCCCACTTTACAACTGAAATCTGGAAAAGCTAAATAAACAACAATGGAAAAGTACTTCATCCCTGCAGTGGAGAGAATTTGGATGGAAAAATTTGGTAAGAATTTTCAGAACACAGCACAAAACAAATTTACTCGTAAAGGGTTGAAATTGTTGGCGCTTGTGTGGTGAAAAGACTGCAAATCATTTCATGCGTTTTGGTCTGCCCAGTTATCTACAATACTGGACCAATGTACAGGACAATATTGGGGAAAATATTCAAAGTAACAGTTCCCTTTTCTTTTGTAACTTGTATTTGGGTTTACTTACAGAATCACTGGAAAGACGAGGAGAAAATCTTATTCACTGTTTTAATATTGGCAAGTAAAAAAGCTCTAACAAAAAAATGGATGTTGAAAGACTGTCCTCCACCCTGAAGATTGGATTAACGTGATTCAGGACATTTATTGATGGAAAAAGTTGACACTTGCACTGAGACAGGACATGGATGGGTTCTTGAACTTCTGGCAACCTGGAAACGCATATGTGCCTTCATCAGATCTAATCTTTGACAACACCATTTCAATAATGGCACCTCTCTTTGTTCAACGCTAACTAGATGCTCTTTATTTTTTCTGCTCTTTTGTTTTTTTTTCCTCTTTTTTTTAATTTCTCTTTCACTTAAAAAAAGGGTGTTGTAACAATTTTTTTCCAATGTTGTCAAAAAACAAAAAAATGGGAATATGTGATGAAAATGTAAACAATGCAATGCTGTAATGACATGTATACCCTTTACAAAAACAAAAAAAAATTGTGTTAATGAAAATACAGAACACTTAAGTAATGAAAAGCAACTTATGGGTTAAAAAAATGTTTTTTAAATAAATCTCAATTACAAACTGTACCACAAACATATTTAGCTATTCAAAATTATGTACTGCATTCTATGATGTGAACAACTGGTTTTTACCTTCCCTTTGAAATGCAAAACCTTATGTTATTCTGGTGAAATATCTGTATGTGAGCAACCACAACTTTCAGAACTTTAATGAATTTGATTGTTCATGAGAATGAACAGCAGCACATGACAAAATTCTCAACACTTCATTACAAGAGAAAGTCCCTGTGCGCCATCATCAGGAGACTGGTATTATGGATCAAACAACATTGTGACTCATGAGGTATCAGGTGCTGACAACTCAGACATGGGTCGCCTGCCAGATTCCCGTTGTTACTTATGACGACAGCCCTTTATGCTGCTGCTGATTTACATGATGGAGCTGGAGACAATGCTACAACCACCCATGAAGAGTCGGCACTGCTACTGCCTCCAGTTCTAATGACATTACAGGAACTGCTGGCAGCAGGCCAGTTCTTGCCATGGCAGCAGTTCAGGTGCCATTGGCTCCACCAACAGAGATGCTGCAGTGACAAATTACTGCGATGCACCTGCCTCCACCCAGGCTGACACACTGAACCTGACAGAACTCAGGAGACGCACAAGGTACTATAACGGTTGCACTCCCCACATTTTTAGAGGTACAATGTAAATTAGATATAAAAAAGAGGTGGAAATACAGAGCATCATATAGATTCTGATTTTTATTTAAAACAACCCTTTAATGATACTTTGAATAAACAGGAAAATTGTTAAAAGCCACTGGCAATATTTTAAGTTTTACAACCGCTGTATAAATTGCTGTCTTTAAGACAAACACTTTCCCCAACAACCGCCACCTTTTGCCTCTCATCTTTGACTAGTTTTCCAGACTCCAACTTCATGTCATCTCATATGCACTTCCCACCTTTTTTCATGTCTGTATTATGCCTTGTCAATATGTATTAGAAATGAGCACACACACAAAAAATATCGGTTTCTGGTAATGTTGATTTGTGTTTATATTGTGTATAAAATACACAGTTAAGGCTAATTAAGCTGCCAATTTCAGGTTAAAAATTATTTCAAATCTATATTATAACTAACAAGCATCTAATGGCCTACCACATCCTTCCAAGAAGGGACACTGAAGAAAATAAGAAAAACATGTCCGTCATATTTTATTACCACTTACATTAAAGAGTCTGTGACATAATTCAACCAAGACATCATTAGAAAGAAGAACTGTGTTTTTATTCTGTGTAGACAAAAAAATTCTGTAAATTTTTTTTCCCCATATACTACCATAAATTACATCGTGATGCAGCAGATTGCGATGTTCATTTGTTGAAACTGGTCAAACAGCTCCGCCATATTGTGACGTCATGAGAGGAACCCAATATGTAAACAAGCATGGCTGAGTACACTGAAGCGGAGGAAGTTGTGAGCGATTTCAGCGAAGATTTGAGCGATTTGTCGATAGTTTTTGAGGAAGAAGCAGGATCGAGTGATGAAGAAGAGCGAGTTGGTTCTAACGAAGGACTGCAACCCTATTTATTTGAACCATATCATTCAGGAAGCGACAATGACTTGCACGTTTCAGAGGGTGAAGGGTTAGAGATGGACATCAGTCGCCTCCAAAACAATGAATGTTAATATACAGATAGATCTAAAAGAACTGGATGTGCAACTTTGATCATGTGCCTTTGCCATGGTGTAAATTGAATTGGCTAGAAGGCTGAAAGCCGGTCTCCTTCATTTCAGTAATTATTCTTTTTTACCCCTAATCTAAAAATTAAAAATAAAAAAAATTGTATGCAACAATCATCCATTTAGGTATTTCCCCCCCACACACACACAGACATAAGGCAATCGTGATTTAATCACTTGGTTTAAAGAAATTTTGGCTTCAATTTATTTATTTTTAATTTCCTCCATTGGGTGGTCGGGGAAATTAAAAAAAAAAAAAAAAAATAATGCTCAGATATTTAGTTTCGGTAGGCAATGAGATTTATTAAAATGAAAAAAAAAAAAATGTTACTTTTTTCAGTTAACACAAAGTCGTTCCATTTGGAGTAAAGCCAACACTTGTCTTCAAAATTCATACGGGAGGATTTTACTTTCAGCGGAAAAAATATAAAATCACGATCGCCTAATGTGGAAACCAAAAAAAAAAATCAGTTACAAACTTTTCCGGGCGAGTTTTAACACTGTTTCTTCTCTGCGCTGTTTTGATATGTTGATATCGTCTTGAGCTGTGGGTTTTCGTTTGAAAACCGTAGGTATGGCAGTCTGTTTTAGAACTCGTTTGTAACGAAGTTCAATGCCTAAAGATCCCTGTATAGCAGGCGCCTCCTCAAAACTGTCTGCAGTGAAATGATCGCTACAGAGTACAGAAGTTAGTGTTGGTTGCCATTTGTCCCTTGTTCTCTGCACTTCCTTTGCCCATTTTTTAAGATCGGGATCTTTTGGGAATGACAACAGGCTTATATGTTCACTGGGGCAATTAGAACACCCAGCCACCATGCAACGATTCGGCGTTTCTTCGCCAATACAGAAGCTAAACAGCTTGTTTACATTGACAGCACACCAATCAGCCGAGAGGAAACTCTTCATTACATATCCAGAAACAAGGCGAGTCTCTGGATATCGCGTTACTGCAACACGGCGCTAAATTTAAATTCACTTAGAAATATTTTTCCACTTATTTAGCGTTCTAAGTCAACAGAACCAACTATGTGGACTATTGAAGATAAATTCATACTGAATATTGAGCCATACTTCCTACATCGTGTCACAGACTAAGCTGGAGCCAGATTGGAAGGATGAGTT
Organism: Pholidichthys leucotaenia; assembly: GCA_020510985.1. Lineage (NCBI taxonomy): Eukaryota > Metazoa > Chordata > Actinopteri > Cichliformes > Pholidichthyidae > Pholidichthys > Pholidichthys leucotaenia. The sequence goes on from CM035840.1 coordinate 368,511,893, forward strand.
TGTAACCATGGCATGTATATGGACTGCCATATAAATAGTTTAACCTTTCCACTAGGATGGCCAAATAGGAACAGAAATATGTGCATGACCCTTTACATTGTGTGTATTGTGTCTTTCATAAATCGTACCTTGTATTGTATAATAAACTTCCAATTAGTGGTTTTGTGTGTCCAGTTTAAAGAGAAATCTACCATAAGCATCTTTTGCTTTTATTCAGGTTCTTAATGCTTATCCTTTAAAAAAAACAAACTGATGTATACTACCTATATACACTACTCACAAACAAGGGCATTTGACTCGGGTGAAATTTATGGAAAATGTAAAAAGTTCATGCTACAGTGATACATCATGAAAATAAGGCATTTAAGTAGAAGCATGCAATGGTGATTTCCTCGTCTCAAACAATTTATTGAAACAAAAGCCAACAACAGTGGGTATACCACAACAAAAAATGTCAATGTCTCAATAACTTGTCATGTGCCCTTTAGCATCAATTAGAGCTTGACAATGACATCTCATGCTGCTCACAAGTCGACTTATTGTCTGCTGAGGCATGGCATTCCACTCTTCTTGAAGGGCGGCCCTCAGGTCACTGAGGTTGTGAGGTGCAGGATTACGAGCCTCTACATGGCAACTCAGCTGATCCCATAGGTTTTCTATGCGATTCAGGTCTGGAGAAAGTGCAGGCCACTCTATTTGAGGTACCCCAGCCTCCAGCAGCTGTTCCCCAATGACACAACCTCAATAAGCTGGAGCACTGTCATCCATGAAGATGAAATTAGGCCTGTGTTGTTCATGGAGGGACCCAATGACTGGATTAAAAGAAACCAGTACTGGTCATTATAACAACATTAATCGTGCTTTAAGTATTACTTATAAACCAAAAATGTTTATTCAGTAAAACTAACCCTCTGGACTTCCGGTTATGGCGGCCGCCTAGAAGGACACGTATCACTCTGCTCTGCCCTTGGAAATAAAAATTCGGCAAATAACTCTCTCATTTGGAACAGAACTTTTCCCAGCGTTTGGGTGAGGATATGCCGGTGAAGACTAAGGCTGGGAAATCAGGAGGGGGAAAAATTGAATCGCCGAAGCAGTCCAAATTAACGGGACTTTAAAGTTTGTGGGCAGCAGTAAGAAAAAAAGCTGCGGATAAGGCGGATTGAAACTTATCGGTGAGTGCGGTAACTGCTGCTGCTAACGATGACGGCACAGGTGCAGTGCTGGCTGCCATTAGCTCAATGAGAGCAGACTTTTCCGCTAAACTTGATGGGATTATGGGCAGCGTTGGATGCAATGAGAAAGGAGTTGGGTGACTGCGTGGAACAGAGTGACGCAGGCGAGCTTCGTGTCTCAAGTGCGGAGGCTGAAATTAGCGAACTTCAAATAAAGGTGCGCACTTTGGAAAAAAAAAATAAAGATCTGGAAAATAGGCGTTCTGGACTTGGAATCTCGGTCCAGAAGGACAACCTGAGGCTGGTGGGTTTACCAGAGGGAGCCGAAGGTCGTGATTCATGCTCCTTTTTGGAGGGGTGGATCCCGGAGGGCGCTGAACAAACGCGGAGCTAAAAGTCATCAGTCGTCTTTGGAAAGCTCCCACCGAATTGGCCCACCGAGAGGTAACAAGGCAGCACCGAGGACGCTAATTATGAAGTTTCTCAGCTACAGAGACAGGATGACGATCTCCAACGCGGTGCGGGCCAAAGGGAGAAAATTAAATACCAAGATCAGCAGGTGCGGTTCGTACCCAGATCTGGCCTCAGGAATCCAACAATTAAGGAAGCAGTTTGACCCCATCCGCAAAGAACTGCGCAACCTTGAGATTCGTCATGGAGTGATTCACCCTGCAAGACTTCTGGTCACATATGAGGGCAGAACACGCATCTTCAAGACCCCCGAGGAGGCGCAGGAGCTCATCAAGAAGATCCAGGAAGAGACTGGTGGGAGCTAAGCATGAACAGAATATAGGGTAGAATATTTGAGCATTTAACTGATTAGAAGCATATAACAAGATTACAAAATATAGAATGTATTACATATTAAAAAAAAAAAAAAAGTACAAAATTGCTAAAAAAAAATTTGGAGTTAAATTGGAAAATTACAGAAGAGAGTTAATGTTACGTTATTAAAAGCAGTAGAGTTAGGGTGATTGGGAGGATGAAGAAGGAGTGGCTTTGGCTGTTCCTCGTGGGTGTGGAACGGTCGATGGCTATATCGGGAGACGGAATTTCTCTTTTGCTTTTGGGGGGATTGCCACAAATGTGGGAAGGGGGAATTTGTTTGTGTGTAGTTTGTAGGGTGAATGTTCAACCACTCTTTTTTTTGCTTTTCTGTTTGAGCATGTTTACACTGCAAGGTAATCCCAAACTCCCTATTGATTATAAATCAAAGCGTTAATCTTAATTTAACTTCATGGAATTGCAGAGGTCTACAAAATTTAAAAAAACTTAAACAAGTTATGAATAAAATAAAAGACATGGGTTCAAAAATTGTGTTTTTACAAGAAACTCATCTAATAGAGCAAGATGTAAAAAGAATTAGGAGTAGATGGCAAGGAAATGTTTTCACCTCATCCTTTTCATCCCGAGCCAGGGGAGTTATGACTCTCATACATAAATCAGTCCCATTTCAAGTGAAAAATGTAATTGGAGACAAATTTGGAAGATATGTAATCATTCAAGGATCTTTGCTATTAGAAAACATAAATTTGGTGAACTTATATGGTCCCAATATAGATGATCAAAAGTTCTTTGCCAATTTATTTCTTATCTTATCATCACTTACAGGGCAACATATAATAGCAGGGGATTTTAATTGTACATTGAATCCCAGTATAGATAGATCAACAGGACTGGACTGTACGCACAATGGATGTAGGATGACCATTAATCATTTTATGAAAGAATTGAAATTGATAGATATATGGAGAGAAATGAAGCCACAAGTTAAAGCATACTCTTGTTATTCCAATACCTACAAGACATTCTCACGTATAGATTATTTTTTGATCTCCACAGAATTAAGGTCCAAGATTCAAAACTGTTTTTATGATAACATCGTGATCTCTGATCATGCACCCTGCTGTCTAATGTATGTAGATAAGAAATTGACAAAGGAACCAGGTAGATGGCAATTTCAGCATAAATGGCTTCAGGATGAGGAATTTGTTAAGTATATAGAAAAACAGATAGATGAGTTCTTTGATATCAATACTACACAAACATCAGCATGTGTAAAGTGGGAGGCTTTCAAAGCTTTTATTAGGGGACATATTATTAGTTATACAGGCTCAAAATCTAAGAAGACTCGAGAGGAGAGAGTTCAATTGGAACATAAAATAAAAATTCTTCAAGAAAGAGTATATGCAGGAAGAGATCCAAGGTTGGAGAACGAATACTGATTTTGAGAGCTGAATATGACAAAAAATCAGCGAATAGAGCTGCCTCGAGTCTTCTAAGATTGAAACAATCTTTTTATGAACAAGGTGAAAAATCAGGAAAGTTATTGGCATGGCAGATTAAACAATTAGAATCTAAAACACCAATTACCAGTATTATAAGTAACGGACAGGTAGTTATAGATCCTTCAGAAATTAATAGAGCCTTTAGAGATTACTATGAAAAATTATATGATACCAAAAATGAATCTGACTTAACAAAACTACATGGGTTTTTGAATGAACTATCTATACCGTGTATTCCAAATGAAAATAGGGAGATACTGGAGTCTAAAATTAGTCAAGAAGAAGTTGGACTAGCCATTGATAATATGAAATCAGGAAAAAGTGCAGGACCAGATGGTCTTCCAGTTGACCTTTATAAAAAATTTAAGAATAAATTAACAAAAACCTTTTTTGGAAATGGTTTTAGAAGCATTTCAAAATAGTAATTTACCATCATATATGAATAATGCCTTAATTATACTGTTGCCAAAACCAGGTAAGCCCTCTAATAAATGTGAAAATATGAGACCAATAAGCCTATTAAATGCCGACCTTAAGATAATTCGTAAAATTTTAGCAAGACGAATACAAGAAATTTTACCAAATATTATTAATCGAGATCAGAATGGCTTTATAAAGGGAAGACAAGGCTTCCATAATGTAAGAAGACTATTTAATATTATTTATTCTAATAAAGAAGCACCGGATACAGCTCTCTTATCACTGGATGCCGAAAAAGCCTTTGATAGAGTTGAATGGCCCTTTCTTTTTGAAGTCTTACAAAGGTTTGGACTTGGAAATAATTTTATAAAATGGGTTCAGATAATATATAATAATGCTACTGCAGAAATTCTAACAAATAACAATATTTCAAAATCAATAAAAATCAATAGAGGATGTCGACAAGGCTGTCCACTTTCACCTTTACTGTTTACTATGGCAATTGAACCTTTAGCGATGGCGATACGTCTACAGTCACAAATATATGGAATTAAAGTTGGACCAACAGAACATAAAATCTCCCTGTATGCCGATGACATAATTTTGTTTATGTCGAATCTTAAAAAATCAATTCCGACCTTGTTGAATTTAATAAAGAATTTCGGGGAAATATCAGGATATAAAATAAATAAAACTAAATCTTCAATATTAATGCTAAATGAGACCCAGAGAAATTACCCAACCCCTGAGGTAAATCAATTCAATGTTGTAAATCAGTTCAAATATTTAGGAATCCAAATTGTGCCTAAGCTAGACTCAGTCGCCAGTGTCAATTATGAAGCCTTAATGACAGATATTGATGAGTTACTTCAGAGATGGATGTCACTACCAATGTCGATGATCGGGAGAATCAATATACTTAAAAGTAATATTTTACCTAAAATACTTTATTTATTTCAATACATTCCCTTATCACCACCTTTAGATCTATTCTCAAGAATTAAAAAAAAGTTAGTGGAATTTATATGGAACAACAGGAGGGCTAGATTACGTCTGTCTTTATTATATTTACCATTTGATCGTGGAGGTCTGAAATGTCCAAATTTTATGTTGTATTATTGGTCGGCACAACTGAGGTCTATGACATATTATTTTTCATCAAATGATCTCCCTCACTGGACTGAAATGGAATCATACAATTTACCTTTACCTCTTCCCATATTCATATACTCAGATTCGGCAAAAAAAATTACAAAAACAAGTTAAAAATCCATTTGTAAAGCATATGATCAAAATATGGTGTGAAGCTAAAAACTATTTAAAAGAACCACAGCTATTGTCACAATTTAGTCCAATATGGGGTAATCAATATTTTAAACCAGGGAGAGCGGACGCTGTATTTAAAGTATGGAATTTAAAAGGGATACAAAAGATTCAGGATTTATATTTGCCATGTGCAGAAAACATAATGTCTTTTGAAGAGTTGAGGATCAAATTTAATCTCAATAGAACACATTTTTTTAAATATCTTCAACTTAGAAACTTTATTCGATCAAATCAAAATAAAGCTCTCACTCGACCTATCTATTCATCCTTGGAAAAAATGTTGATGAAAGATAGTAAAAGAAAGGGTATTATTTCAGAGTTTTATAACTCATTGACACTATTTTCAAGTGAAAATTCACTGAAAAGATTAAACTACTGGAAAGAAGATCTGCAAACTGAAATTCCAGAGGAACAATGGGAACTGGCTTGTACAGAAGCTCAAACCAAATCAATAAATGTACGCCTTAAATTGATACACTTCAAATGGTTAATGCGGATGTATGTTACACCGGAGGAGTTAAATAGATATAACAAAAATATACCAGATACGTGCACAAAATGTATGGAAAGTAAAGGAACTCTATTTCATTGTGTATGGGAATGTAGATTAATAAGAATGTTTTGGGAAGAGGTGAGGGTAACAATTGAAAAAATAATCTCAAAACAAATCATATTGAATCCTAAACTGTTTTTGTTGGGTCTGTACCCAGAAAAGCATAATTTTAATAAAAGCGAAAGAACATTCATAGACCTCAGTTTGCTTAATGCCAAAAAATGTATTGCACTATTATGGAAAAAGACTTCTAGACCAGATGTGACTCAGTGGTTAAGACAGATGTTAACAAACCTTCCATTAGAAAGAATAACATATATACTGAAATCAAAGGAAATTGTGTTTGAGAATATATGGAGACCTTTTATTGATTATGTAAAAAATTTAAACATAACTCCTGAAGAAGAAGATGAATGATGTGTGCGGACCTTGTAAATTCCAAACTGGTGAAAATAATATGTATACCTATGTGCTGGATTGTCTAGACTAAACAGAGGAGCATTGTTGAAGATTTGATTTTGTTGGTGGTTGTTGGTGTTTTTTTTTAGTGCATTTTTTTTTTTTTTAGTACTTTAGTGTTAGTGTTTGATTGTTTGTATCATGTTTGTTTAAAAAAAAAAAGGTTCAATAAAGATATTGTGGAAAAAACTAACCCTCTAGAGTCAGTATACTGAATAATTTATATTCAGATAGATATAAAGATAGATTAGTATTACTTATTCCTATTCTACCTTTTATTGCATGCATAGTTTTTTTTATCTTTAGTGCTACTCCATGTTTAATGTTGCAGCATTGCACCGAGACAAATTCCTAGTTTGTGTACTACATGAACAATGGCAATAAATCTGATTCTGATTCTAATTTTATCCCATGAAAACCGCTCGGTCAAAACCAATGGGGAGCAGGCATCGCCAGCCGCAAGTGACGTACAATCATTGTTTCCGGCTTTATTTCAGACGAGTAAATGTGCTCAGCAGATGCTCAGTGGGTCGAGATCAGAGCTGAAAACAGCACAAAATCTGCACGAACATATACTGCACAAACCATCCTTGGAATTGGCCTTCATTGACGGTATGATCCGCAGGTACCTCCAGCAGCTGAAGGGGACCTGACAAACAGGCAAGTTCCCAGTCAAGTAACTTCAGAACACATTTAATAAATCTTGGTATACTAAAATTTTATTTCATTAAATTATATGCGGGTAGATTTGCTTGTACATGGTTGTAAAAAAAAAAAAAAAAAGTTACATAAAATTCTGATGTTAAAACTTTGTTGACTGCTATACTGCAGCCCAGTCAATCGCACAAAGCAATGACTGTGCGTCACTACCAGTGCTGAAACAGCCCTTGGAGAAGACAAGACGTCCCTGACCATGACTGACTGAGCAGTGTCTTGAAACTCACATGCACTTGAGAAGGAATCATGACCAAAATTACCAGATGGAACCACTAGTATCATATTTGATCCTTTAAAATAGCCATCAATTAAAATTCACTACAGGTACCCTTTAATGATATTAAGGTAGTATCAGCTTGTCGGTATACCATTCACAAGGTGTACGCAGTTCTGTATTGACTAGACACCTGCCTAGACTAATACCACCATCACCAAAGGCTTGTCTGGCTGATGCATAGCGCTCTCCTTGACGTCGCCAACAACGTCAGCAGCCATCATTTCTGCTCAATGTGAATCAACTTTCATCACAGAACAGCACTGAAGCCCACTAGTCCCTTGTCCAGCATAAATGCTCCCTGGCCCATGCAAGACTAAGACGCCTGTGCCTGGCGGTGTGGACAGGTACCCTTGCAGGTCGTCTAGCACGCAGACCACACTGATGTAAATGGTTTTGAATGGTCTGACATGACACTTGGGTGCCTCTCACCTCCCTTAAATGTGCCTGGAATTGAATGGCATTCATCATCCGGTTCCGCAGGGCACTGTTCACAATGAAACGGTCATCAGTGTGGGATGTGGACAAAGGACAGATGGACTGAACACCTGTCCTGAATTTTACCATGAAGCACCTTGTTAGAGAACAGCAAGTTATGCAAAAAGTACTGAAACATTGAACATGTGCATTCAAAAGGATACAGACAGTCAAATTAAGCTCACCTGTAAAGATTATAGTGCATTTTAGGTACAACCTGAAATTTCACCCAAAAGCCAAATATCCCCAACTTTTTGTGAAAGAGAGAGAGACAGAGAGAGAGAGTGTGTGTGAGTGTGTGAGTGTAGAGAAATTCGTATGAAGAAATCACCTTGTCCAGGTTTATGAATTTGATGATATGGACTACACTGGCTGAGGCACTTTAGTGTTCATACCTTTTCTTTCTCATATTTAAATGAACCAGGGTGATAGGCGGGAGTAGACCAGCTATACGGGTAGTCATCAGTGTAGTTAGAGGCAATGCCTGAAGAAAGAGATGGACTAGGGAATTATTTAACTCATTTCTTACCATGTCTCAATGTTTTAGAAATGCACATCTTTTATCTCACCTGGATGAAACACCTTCCCCACAGACATGGTGAAGTAGCCATGAGATTTAAAGTATTGAGGGAGGGTTGTGAAGTTCCCAGCGTGAACTCTCCAGTACGAGTTGAAGTCATAGAGCTTGGTTGTGTCTGGTCGGCGACTGGTCAACATGGACACACGACTGGGAGCACACACAGCTTGCTGAAAAGGAAGGAGGGGGATGCACACAAATTAGTCCTAAATCCAAATTCACTGAATCGCATGTGAACACTACCAATGTAAAACTGACCCACCTGTGCATATGCATTGACAAAAACTTGGCTTTTGGATGCCAGCTGATCAATATTTGGTGATTTCACCAGTGTGTCCCCATAGCAACCCAAGGATGTCCGCAAGTCATCAGCCATAATGAAGAGGACATTTTTCTTCTCTGAAAATAAGTCAAACTTCAAGCATTCAACTAGCACCATAATACTGTACTGGCTGACAGGTTGAGACAAATCTGAACAAGTAACAGACACTGATCCATGCACATCTACACTGCAATACAGTTGGTTACAAGTATCTGGCACAGTTCACAGTACATGACAACCCCTGAATCTCCTGCTAATTCATATTAACCTAAGTGTGCATTTGGTTTCAAGAACCTTGGTTTTTGTCAGCCAACTTCTCAAAAGGTAAAGACTATGATCATTTTGGACTCGTGAATAAAGTAAATGACCATCTCACTACATGAGTTTTTTTCCAAGAAAATATAGATCTTCATTCTGCACCTCTCTCAAAGGTTAGTGGATATGGTTCTTTTTTCTTTCCAGAAATTTTTTTGTTTTCAGGGAATTATCACCATTATGACCTTTAAGAACTGATTTCAGATGATTACCAGTAAGGTAAGAGCACCTTCGCAAATTAGTTTGCCTTTTTTTTTTTTTTTTTTTTTTAAATGCAATTCAAATTGGCAGCACAGTGGCTAGTACCTTTGCCTAACAGCTAGAAGGTCCTAGGTTCGAATCCCAAGGCTGGCTGAGGTGGCAATGTTTCTGTGTTAAGTTTGCATGTTAGTAGTAGTAGATTAGTTTATTTGACAGGGACAGTGCAATAAACATAGACAATTAATCAAAGACAATCAATCTGATGTGTTGCACATAGAGTGTATAGCTATTAGCTAATTTGCAACTCTTGTCCCTGAACTCTCCCTGTGCTGTGTGTGTTTACTACAGGGGTTCTGGTTTCCTCCCACAATCCAAAGACATGCATCTTAGGTTCACTGGTGACTCTATAAATTGTCCGTAGATATCCATTTCCTATAGGCCCTTAGAATAGAGTTAGTACTAGTGAAGCACTTTGAGTGGTCTTTGATACTAGAAAAGCTAGATGCAAGTACAGGGCCTTATCTCTTATGTGGGAAAAAAAAAATGCCATATACAAGCTCCCATGCAGCCATTTTGTCCCTAACCAGTGGATCTGCCCTTCAGTCAATTTACAAGAAACAAGATTTATCAATTTACAAGACAAAAACACAACCTGATTCCAAAAAACATCCACATAAGCACTAGTGTTGACCAGTCGTTTTACTGTAAATCAACGGTCACCTTTTATGGCTCAAAATACTTTCTTTTTTTTTTTTTTAAATAACTTAAATAGCGGCAGTAGGACCCCAAGTCTTCTTTTGCCACCTCTTTCATGATGTTTATTTCCTACTAAGATCCGGCTCTGCTCAATAAACCAAATTTCCTGCTCTTTCCAGTAGTGGATGATTTTTGAAGAGGTTGAGGCTTGGTGCTTCTACTACTTCCGATGGCAAACTACTCCAGTCACAATTCTATTGCAAAATAAAAATTTAACTTATTCTTATTAAATCTGTTCTTGAAAAGTTTGACTGTGACCTCTTGTAATGGCACATGAATGCTCAATATGTAGCAAAAAATATGGAACTTGTGAGTTGCATATTCCATGCAATATTTTATATGTTTCTATCATTTATTTAACCTATATTTAACCAGGGAGGCCCATGAGATTGCCATAGTTTCTTTTTCTACAATAAGATAATGTGAGGAGATTCAGTATGCCAAGTCTGTCCTCATAGCTCAGACCCTTCATCCCTGCCAAAACTCTTGGGGCTCTTCTCTGCACCACTTCTAACTGTTCTATGTGCTTGATCTTAAACAGAGCCCATACTGCAGCTGCATAATCTAGATGACTTCGAACTAATGCTTTGCATAGTGGTGAAAAATATCTCCTTGCTCATATTAACTTTTTATGAGTCCAAGCATTGAGTTTGCTTTATTCACTATATACACACAATACGTGGGTATCAACGTTCAAAGATGAATCGATGTATATTCCAATATCTTTCTCAACTGGCTGTTTTATTAGTCAAATTGTTTTTGACAAAAAAAAAAAAAACTTTCTCAATATGATCTATGATGTAATCTTGAATAATCGATTCAAGGATCTTGCAAACGATCCTAGTCAAACTAATAGGTCTATAGTTGATTGCCAATTTCCTGCTGCCCTTTTAGAGTGGTAGCATCCTTCCATTGTTTTGGGATTTTCTCAGCTTGGACAGACTTGTTGAATATTACGGATAGAGAAAATGTTAATTTATAACCCAATTACGTAGAAAATGTTAGTGCTTCCTGTCAAAGCCGGGTGATTTATTACCTCTGCCAAGGAGGTTATGTTTTTGTTGGCATCAGTTTATTTATTTGTTAGTCTATTAACAAAACTAAAGTTATGAACAGATTTGGATGAAATTTTCAGGAAAGGTGTGCAATGGTACGGGGAACAGATGATTAGATTTTGGTGATGATCTGAGTGCATACCTCCACCAAGGGCTGTATTTGTGCAGCAGTATTACATAACAAAAACTGCTGGATGGATTTGACTGAAAGTTTCACCAGAGGTGGTCCTTGGGCTAGAGACGAACCCATTACATTTTGGTGATGATCTGAAAATGCATACCTCTGCCAAGGCTCTCATCTTCTCACAGTCCCTTAGGGTCGGCAGCAGCTCAGGAGGTAAAGCATCCAATAGCCGGAGGGTGGCGGTCCAAATCCCACTCTCCCCCATCATCCTGCTGTTGTGTCCCTGGGCAAGACACACTACCCACCTTGCCTCCAGTGTCTATGACATTGGGTATGAATGTGTACAGATGTTCGGTAGTGGTCGGAGAGGCCGTTGGCGTGGATTGGCAGCCACATTTCCATCAGTCTGCCCCAGGGCAGCTGTGGCTACAGAAGTAGCTTACCACCATCAGTGTCTGTCTGGAGTCAATGAATAATGGACTCACTGTAAGCATTCTCCAAAACTAATGGACAGAGTTCAATGCAATTTCCACCAGCTGTGGCTCTAGGCCTACACACAAACCCATTACATTTTGGAGGCGATCCATGAGGGACAGAAGGAGCCTTGGCAGAGGTATGCGCTCTGGGTGCTTTTCTAGTTAACATTTAATTTACTCAACTTTTTTTCCAGTTATAATGACCGCTATCATGGCGAGACATTTTCTTTTGTATAAAACCCGCTGGTTCTTTACAGTCACGCTGTCCACTAAACCACTCTCTCTCGTTCCCCTTGATTCAATGTCTTAGAAAAGCAGATTTCATAATTCCCCAACTGTGAAGAGGAACCTCCAGAAAATTTAACAAAAGACATTCAATCGTTTTATCCACAACTTACAACACTTTGCGAAATCCAATAGAACACCTTTAATTGCTTTCCAACCCGCAGAAACTTTAAGTGGCAATATTGCCTCACTGTTTAAACTAAGTGCTATTAAACATGCAAATACAGCAGTTAAGAACGAAAACGGCTAAAAGTGAATTAAACAGAAAAGTAGGCTTCACTTTAACTAATAGATTTAAACACACGAGGACTGCGAGAGAACCACAAATCAAAGCGCCATTCACTGCTAAATTAAACCAATTTACCACCACACACTAGCATTAGCCTCTTAGTAAACCAAGCAGCAGGCAGCCATTAACGCTAACTTAATTATAGTCTGAATGGAGCTCTTTAAACCCCGAGTCAACAAATAAATTATGCCCAGTATAAAATTTAGTTAAATTAAATCCAGATACGTTTGATAACGATTCAATTACAAACTTTACCCACCGCCTACAGCAACAGCAGCAAGCGTCTGTGCCGGGAGGACCACAAGGAAAAGCCATATTCTGACACAAATGTACATTTTAGCTCCCCACATTAGAGGAACATAACCGTAAGCCCTGGTCCTGCGCTCATCCCGTTTCGAACTACAAAGACGAGATGCTCTTCCTGATTAACGACTGAGGCTGGTGCTGCGTCTTCATTGGTCCGTCATACAGACGCCCCGCCCACCCCACCACCAACTACTGATTTTGTTGGCTAAAATATGTGTCAATCTCATATGTAAATAACGGTAATTTACGCCTGGAAACGGTTTACATGAGATAACAAGTCGGGTTATTTGCAGGCGTGCCTTGAAGCTCTCTTACAAACTGTGTTAGGTCATGTTGAAGTCCACTGAATTTCCACGGAGATTAGTTACTTTTACTCAAGCACACAAATGCCATTTAAGAAACATTGTACTTTTGTGAGTAGTTTTATTGCAAGATACTTTAAACTCTCGAGTATATTCGGATCAACTGTACAGGAAAAAGTTGCAAATTTAGGAGAGAAGTCATTAATATCCCAGCATGATCATGTGTTATTGGCAATCACCAAAAAAAGCAAACAAACCCTGAATTTTGTGAAGAAATGCAAAGTCTGCCCCCAAGCGCATCAAGGAAACAGCATATACTACTCTAGGCCATCCTCAGCGAGAGCATGCATCCTGTATATGGCACCCGGAAATGAGTCTCACAACATGAAGCTGGACACCACCGCAGGATCAATACTTCGGGAAAAAATAAAGAAGTAAAAAACTTCTCATCTGTCATCTTAAGTTTCAACAGCTGAGAAATACTGCATGTTAAGCATACAATTTCATCCAGTTACTAAAAAAAAAAAAAAAAAAAAAAAGAATAGAAATTTATTAATGGTTGAGCTGTTGTTTTCACATAAACAGCAGGTGCAATGAAGTCTTGCAAGATTTCACAATAAATACACAGTACATCAAATGAAGGACAATAAGACATATTTAGGAGATTAAGGCACTTTTTATTATCAGCCACAATCAGCACAGATCCATTGGTCTGTCAAACAAAATATTTTCTTTAACACACACACACACAAATGATTAAAAAGAAAGAAAAAAAACAAAAAACAAACTTTGACCTTAAAGGCAGATTCTTGCTGGAGAACCAAACTTTCAAAGGAAATTTGCATATAGAACATTCAAAACAATTTCTAAAATGTTCTGCATAAAAATTATGCAGATCACAGAAAGTGAGGTCGTCATTTAAGAGTTACAAGAATACATTTAATGGGGTCACAACCACTCACTCTCAGTAACCCTGAAAAAACACACACACACACAAAATCCACCTCATTTCTGAATCAAATGAGGATCAGCCAAAAAACAACAAAATTTAAACAAAGACAAAAGCACTGACTGGACCCTTTTGAGGTCCTGAACAGTCAAAGACATACATTAAGAATTATTTCTAAGTGTTTACAAACAAAAGACAACATCAGATTTCCAGATATTTTTTGCTGAATTTCTACTGCAGAAGGGTTGCAGAAATCTTGGCACATACCGAATGGAATGCACGGGGCTCTGAAATTGCTTCAGCCTTGCTCATGCGTGCGCACACACACACACACACACACACACACACACACACACACACACACACACACACACACACACACACACACACACAATTTAAAAAAGACAAATCATGGCTTAGCAAACAGGCAACGCTTTTTCCATGGACAGCCTTCGACAGTACTTCCTGTTCAAGTTTCTATTTATTTAGGATCTGGAGGATGGTCACCACCTTTATCCCATCAGGAAGCTGTAACAGAAGGGGAGAAAAAAAAGACCAGTGACCAGTTGCTCATTCGGACCTGATGAAATGACTCAGATCTCCTGATCTGTGACCTTGGCCAGAACCTGAATGCAGACCCACCTGAGGGTTACTGTGCAAGAGTCTGGTGAGCATCAGAGTAACTGCCTAGAAAGAGTAGCGATTTTTCTGAAATCACATAAGTCAGGGGTGTCCAATCATGTGCCATGGAGGGCCAAGACCCTGCAGGTTTTCTCTCCTACTCAGTCTCTTTAGCAGGTGTTTTCACTTATCAGCAATCAGTGGGAAGAAATTCAGAGGAATCTGCTGTTGAAGACACTGGTTGGAGGTAAAGCCTGCAGGGTCTTGGCCCCCCATGGCACATGATTGGACACCCCCTGACATAAGTGCATAAAAAACCTCCTCAACTTTGACATTGAGCACAATCTGGATGCAGACCCACCCAAGGATCATTGTGGATGAGTTTAATGTGCATTAGGGTAACTGCTTAAGAAGAGTAACAATTTTTGTTAAATGTCGACCGATGGATGCAGCACTACCACATTAGCTCCTTTCAGCATCACTGGAATGAACTAAAAAAAAAAAATTGTGTGACAAACGGTCTTGTTGTCTCAGCCAATCACAACAGATAAACAGAACAATATAAACCAATGAATCCACATACCTGTAAGGGTATCCATGGTATTTGGCTCTAAAAATGGACAACAACCAGCTGAAGAACAGCATCACCAGAGCAATACCTGCTACACACATAACTGACACACACACACACAAAAAAAAATTACTTAACATGCGAGTAGGTTCACCATAACTGTGAACACTCACCATAGAAAACTACTTAGAAACTGCATTGGTAACAGTGTTGTTAACCTCAATGGAGAATAGTTTGGCTTGAGTGTCAAAGGATTTAGAGAAGAAAATGATATATACACATTAAGAGAAGAAAAGCAAGAGCTACATGCATTTTAGCAATGACAATGGTGACTGTACGAAGGTGAGAAAAGGAACGCCTATGTTTACTACTTTTAAAACTGTCTTTTCCTTTTCTTTCCCTGGTCTCATTTATGATGTTTCTTTTTGATTTTTTTTCCTTTGGATCTTATGCATGTGCAGTCCATGCGCACAGGCAACCGGGTCACAAAATTTCAGCTGCAGACACACACAGCCAAGGAGGGACCCCAGAGCCTAACGGACTGGAGAGGATGACGAAATTTATACCACACAAGCCTCGCACTCTAGCAGATGTACAAAGCATAATGCCATCTTTAGCAGTCAAGGGCCACTAATGTGTATATATGTGGGCATGATATTCCTCACCCCATAAAAAAAAAAACAGCAAAAAAAAAATAAAAAATGCTACACAACCATGTAAACATTTATTTCTGCCATTTTATCTTTTCCCTCACCCATTTTCTCATGCACTAAACATAACACACATTCTATATACAGTAGTGTGAGAAAGTGTTTGCCTCCTTCCTGATTTCTCATTATTTTGTATGTTTGTCACACTTAAATGTTTCAGATCATTAAATAAATTTAAATATTAGACAAAGATAACACAAGTAAACACAAAATGCAATTTTTAAATAAAGGTGGTAAGGGGGAAAAAAATCCAAACTTACATGGCCCTGTGTGAAAAAGCGATTGTCCCCTAAACCTAATAGCTGGTTGGGCCACCCTTAGCAGCAACAACTGCAATCAAGCGTTTGCGATAACTAGCAATGAGAAAGTGCTGTAGAGGAATTTTGGCCCACTCATCTTTGCAGAATTGTTGTAGTTCGGCCACATTGGAGGGTTTCAGCATGAACCGCCTTTTTAAGGTCATGCCACAACATCTCAATAGGATTCAGGTCAGGACTTTGACTAGGCCACTCCAAAGTCTTCATTTTTTTTTTTTTTCCACAATATTTTTATTGAACCTTTTTTCAACAAACATGACACCAACAATCAAACCCCAACTCTAAAACAAACCCAAAAAAAAAACCCAAATATTCCAAAAACACCATCAACCCTTAACAAAATAAGTCAAACAATGCTCCTCTGTTTAGCCTAGGTAATCCATTGCATAAGTATACATATTATACATTCACCAATTTGGAAATTACAAGGTCCACACACATCATTCACCTTCTTCTTCAGTAGTTATGTTTAGTTTCTTTACATAATCAATGAAAGGTCTCCATATATTCTCAAACACATTTTCCTTTGATTTCAATATGTATGTTATTCTTTCTAGTGGAAGGTTTGTTAACATCTGTCTTAACCACTGAGTCACATCTGGTCTATGAGTCTTTTTCCACAGCAGTGCAATACATTTTTTGGCGTTAAGCAAACTGAGGTCTATGAATGTTCTTTCACTCTTATTAAAGTTATGCTTTTCTGGATACAGACCCAACAAAAACAATTTAGGATTCAATATGAGTTGTTTTGAAATTATTTTTTCAATTGTTACCCTCACCTCTTCCCAAAACATTCTAATTTTTCTACATTCCCAAAAACAATGAAATAGAGTTCCTTTACTTTCCATACATTCTGTGCACGTATCTGGTATGTTTTTGTTATATCTATTTAACTCCACCGGTGTAACATACATCCGCATTAACCATTTAAAATGTATCAATTTAAGACGTACATTTATTGATTTGGTTTGAGCTTCTGTGCAAGCCAATTCCCACTGTTCCTCTGAAATTTCAATTTGTAGGTCTTCTTTCCAATAATTCATTCTTTTCTGTGAGTTTTCACTTGAGGATAATATCAGTGAGTTATAGAACTCTGAAATAATACCCTTTCTCTTACTATTTTTCATCAAAATTTTTTCCAAGTATGAATAGGTAGGACGGGTGAGAGCATTATTTTGATTTGATCGAATGAAATTCCTAAGCTGAAGATATTTAAAAAAATGTGTTCTATTAAGATTAAATTTAGCCCTCAGTTATTCAAAAGACATTATGTTGTCTGAACATGCTAAATATAAGTCTTGAATCTTTTGAATCCCTTTTAAATTCCATAATTTAAATACAGCATCCGCTCTCCCTGGTGTAAAATATTGATTACCCCATATTGGGCTAAATTGTGACAATAAGTGCGGTTCTTTTAAATATTTTTTGATTTCATACCATATTTTGATCATATGCTTTACAATTGGATTTTTAACTTGTTTCTGTAATTTTTTAGCCAAGTCTGAGTATATGAATAAGGGAAGAGGTAAAGGTAAATTGTATGATTCCATCTCCGTCCAGTGAGGGAGATCATTTGATGAAAAATAATATGTCATAGACCTCAGTTGTGCTGACCAGTAATACAACATAAAGTTTGGACATTTCAGACCTCCACGATCAAATGGCAAATATAGTAAGGACAGACGTAATCTAGCCTTCCTATTGTTCCATATAAATTCCACTAACTTTTTTTTAATTCTTGAGAATAGATCTGAAGGTGGTGGTAAAGGAATGAATTGAAATAAATATAGTATTTTGGGTAAGATATTACTTTTAAGTATATTAATTCTCCCGATCATCAACATTGGCAGTGACATCCATCTCTGAAGCAACTCATTAATATCTGTCATTAAGGCTTCATAGTTGATACTAGCGGCTGATTCTAACTTAGGCACAATTTGAATTCCTAAGTATTTAAACTGATTTACAACATTGAATTGATTTACCTCAGGAGCTGGGTGCTTTCTCTGGGTCTCATTTAGCATTAATATTGAAGATTTATTTTTATTTATTTTATATCCTGATATTTCCCCAAAGTTCTTTATTATATTTAACAAGGTCGGAATTGATTTTTTAAGATTTGACATAAACAAAATTATGTCATCAGCATACAGGGAGATTTTATGTTCTATTGGTCCTACTTTAATTCCATATATTTGTGGATGTAAACGCACTGCCATCGCCAAAGGTTCAATTGCCATAGTAAACAGTAAAGGCGAAAGTGGGCAGCCTTGTCAACAACCTCTATTAATTTTTATTGATTTTGAGATATTGCTATTTGTTAGGATTTCTGCTGTAGCATTATTGTATATTATCTGAACCCATTTTATGAAATTCTTTCCAAGTCCAAACCTTTGTAAAACTTCAAAAAGAAAGGGCCATTCGACCCTATCAAAGGCCTTTTCAGCATCCAATGATAGGAGAGCTGTATCCGGTGCTTCTTTATTAGAATAAATTATATTAAATAATCTTCTTACATTATGGAAGCCTTGTCTTCCCATTATAAAGCCATTCTGATCTCGGTTAATTATATTTGGTAATATTTCTTGTAGTCGTCTTGCTAAAATTTTACAGATTATCTTAAGGTCTGCATTTAATAGGCTTATTGGTCTCATGTTTTCACATTTATTAGAAGGTTTACCTGGTTTTGGCAACAGTATAATTAAGGCATTATTTATATATAGCGGTAATTTACTATTTTGAAATGCTTCTAAAACCATTTCCAAAAATGGTTTTATTAATTTATTCTTAAATTTTTTATAGAGGTCAACTGGAAGACCGTCAGGTCCCGCACTTTTTCCTGATTTCATATTATCAATGGCTAGCCCAACTTCTTCTTGACTAATTTTTGACTCCAGTATCTCCCTGTTTTCATTTGGAATACATGGTATAGATAATCCGTCCAAAAACCCATTTAGTTTTGTTAAGTCAGTTTCATTTTTTGTATCATATAGTTTTTCATAATAATCTCTAAAGGCACTGTTAATTTCTAAAGGATCTACGACTGCCTGTCCGTTACTTATAATACTGGTAATTGGTGTTTTAAATTCTAATTGTTTAATATGCCATGCCAATAATTTTCCTGATTTTTCACCTTGTTCATAAAAGGTTTGCTTCAATCTTAGAAGACTCGAGGCAGCTCTATTTGCTGATTTTTTGTCATATTCAGCTCTCAGAATCAGTAATTCATTCTCTAATTTGGGATTACTTCCTGCATACACTTTTTCTTGAAGTATTTTTATTTTACGTTCCAATTGGACTCTCTCCTCTCGAGTCTTCCTAGATTTTGAACCTGTATAACTAATAATATGCCCCCTAATAAAAGCTTTGAAAGCTTCCCACTTTATACATGCTGATGTTTGTGTAGTGTTGATATCAAAGAACTCATCTATCCGTTTTTCTACGTACTTAAATTCCTCATCTTGAAGCCATTTATGCTGAAATTGCCACCTACCAGGAACCTTTGTCAATTTCTTATCTACATATATTATACAGCAGGGTGCATGATCAGAAATCACAATGTTATCATAGAAACAATTTTGAATCTTGGACCTTAATTCCATAGAGATCAAAAAATAGTCAATACGTGAAAATGTCTTGTAGGTGTTAGAATAACAAGAATAGGCTTTGACTTGTGGTTTCATTTCTCTCCATATATCTAGCAATCTCAATTCTTTCATAAAATGATTAATGGTCATCCTACATCCATTGTGCGTACAGTCCTGTCCTGTTGACCTATCTATACTGGGATTCAATGTACAGTTAAAATCCCCTGCTATTATATATAGCCCTGTGAGTGATGCTAAAGTAAGAAATAAATTAACAAAGAAGCTTTGATCATCTATATTGGGACCATATATGTTCACCAGATTTATATTTTCTAATAACAAAGATCCTTGGATGATTAGATATCTTCCCAATTTATCTCCAATTACATTTTTCACTTGAAATGGGACTGATTTATGTATGAGAGTCATAACTCCCCTGGCTCGGGATGAAAACGATGAGGTGAATACACTTCCCTGCCATCAACTCCTTATTCTTTTTACATCCTCCTCTATTAGATGAGTTTCTTGTAAAAACACAATTTTTGAACCTATGTCTTTTATTTTATTCAAAACTTGTTTAAGTTTTTTTAGGTTTTGTAGACCTCTGCAATTCCATGATGTTAAATTAAGCTTAACGCTTTGGTCTATGATCAATAAAGAGTTTGAGATTACCTTGCAATATAAACATGCTCATACAGAGAAGCAAAAACATGGATGGTTGAACATTCATCCCACAGACTACACACAAACAAATTCCCCCTCCCCACATTCGTGGTAATCCCCCCAAAATCAAAAAAAAATTCCGTCTCCCGTTATAGCCTGAATCTGCTCCTCCCCCGTGAGGATCAGTCAAACCACTCACTCTTTCCTCCTCTCAATCACCCTGACTCTGCTACTTTTAATGACATGACAATAACTCTCTTCTGTAGTTTTTCCAATTTAACTCCAAAATTTTATAGCAACTTTGTACATCATAGCCTTTTTTTTTTTTTTTTTTTTTTAATATATCATACCATCTATATTTTGTAGACATGCTATATATTTCAAATCAATCAGATACTTGAACACTTGCTTAAATATTCTACCTTTTATATCTTGTTCTTGCTTCATGCTTGGCTCTCGCCAGTCTCTCCTTGGATCTGCTTAATGAGTTCCTGCGCCTCCTGAGGGGTCTTAAAGACTTGGGTTCTCCCTTTATACGTGACCAGCAGTCTTGCAGGATAAATCACCCCGTGACGAATTCCAAGGCTGCGCACCTCTTTACGGGCGGGGTCAAACTGTTTCCTTAATTGTTGGATTCCTGCGGCTAAATCTGGGTAGAACCGCACCTGTTGGTCCTGGTATTTAATTTCTCCTTTAGTGCGGGCTGCGCTGGAGACCGTCATCTTGTCCCTGTAGTTAAGGAACTTCATTATCAGCGTCCTCGGTGTTGTCTTCTTATCTCTCGATGGGCCTATTCGGTGTGCGCTTTCCAAGACGACTGATGACTGTAGATCCGCATTATCCAGCACCTCTGGGATCCACTTCTCCAAAAAGGAACACGCATCCTGTTCCTCTGCCCCCTCCGGAAGGCCCACAAGCCTTAAATTATTCCGTCTAGACCGGGATTCCAAGTCCAAGACGTTTTCTTCCAGACGTTTATTCTTTAATTCTAATGTTTGGACCTTTAATTGCAGGCTGTTGACGTCATCTTCAGCGTTAGAGATCCGGAGCTCCGCCTGCGTTATTCGCTCCATACAGTCGCTTATTTCTTTTCTCATAGCTTCAATCGCAGCTATAATCCCATCAAACTTAGACGAAAAGTCTGTTCTCATAGCGCTGATGGCAGCAAGGACCGCATTCGTTCCTTCGGCAGTCACCGCACCACCGCTAGCTCCCTCCTCAGCCATGGTCACAGGTGTTTTATCTGCTGCGTCACGAGCGTGGAAATCTGTTAACTTGGCTTGTTTCGTCGAATCAGTTTTTCCTCCGCCTGATTTCACAGCCTTAGTTTTTACCATATCCGCCTCCAAACGCTAGAGCAGGTTTTTGTTCCAATTGGGAGAGTTTTAGCCAACTTTTTTTATCATTAGGAGCAGAGCAGAGTGGAGCACACCCTTCTAAGCGGCCGCCATAACCGGAAGTCCCAAAGTCTTCATTTTGATTTTCTTAAGCCATTCAGAGGTGGACTTGCTGGTGTGTTTTGGCTCACTGTCCTGCTGCAGAACCCAAGTGCGCTTCAGCTTGAGGTCACAAACAGATGGTCAGACATTCTCCTTCAGGATTTTTTGGTAGACAGCAGAATTCATGGTTCCATTTACCACAGCAAGTCTTCCAGGTCCTGAAGCAGCAAAACAGTCCCAGACCATCACACTACCCAGTGTTTCCTCTGGCGTAAAGACCTTGGTGCAGTGGAAACATATTTTTCCGGGGTGGGGGGGGTGGGGGGTGTAAACATATGACATGATTGTTACCGGAATATGTTAATTTTATACTATTTGTTTCTTTTTTAAATTTTGCACAGTAACTTTGCATATGGAATTTAGCATTTGAAGTACTGTACAACTGAGGCTTGAATATTGGGCCAGTTGGGGTCCCACCCAGACATCCTGTGTTTAGACGTTTTAGTGGTGTTATCCTTCTCTCCTTCCTCTGCCTGAACACTTTCCTCTCCTTGGCTCCTCTCTTCTGTCTCATCTTGCCCTCTGAGCTCTGTCTAATTCAGGTTTCCGGCGGCCGAAGGAGGAGGGCAGAAATAGGGAACTCCGTGGTTTGTTTGGACTTTTTTTTTTCCGATTTTCTACTACTGGCCGCATTTTCAGTTTTTGTTTTTTTGGGTGGAGGATGGCGACCTTGGAAATGCCACCTCCGTCTATCCACCAGGGGGTGCAGATCGTTCCCCCGGACAGCACTGTAACTGTGGAGGAGGTCCTCCTGGCTGTGGCCGAGCAGGTGGGCCATGATGCGATCTGCTTTGTGTCCCGAATGAATAGAGCTGTAGTTGTGTTTCTGGCTGCTGAAGAGGATGTCCACACCCTGATTGCAAGCGGTGTTGTTATCGGGGAAACGTATGTACAGGTGTCCCCCTTATCTGTACCATCAACGCGTATCACCGTCTCAGGTGTTCCACCTTTCATCACTGACGAGCAGTTGGCGACGGAGCTCCGCAGATTTGGGAAGTTTGCGGGCCCGTTTAGAACTCTGACTTTGGGATGCAAGGAGACCAAGTTAAAACATGTGAAATCACTCAGGCGACAGGTGTTCGTGTTTTTGGACTCGCCAACTGCGACTCTGGAAGTGTCCTTCCGGGTCAAACACGGGGATGGCTCCTATATGGTGTATGCGAGCTCAGGACACATGAAGTGTTTTGAATGTGGAGATGTGGGTCATAAACGGTTCGCTTGTCCGCACAGGCAGCGGACGGGGGGCTCTGATGGAGCCGCGGCTGGTGTCGGCGGCGCACCCTCCGCTCACGCCGCTGCTGCGGACGGCGTGGCCTTCCGCCGCAGCTGAGGCTGCCGGCGCGGCCTCCGCTCCCGCCGCTACTACGGACAACGTTGCGGGGCCTTCCGCCGGTCCTACTCCGGAGCCTGCCGCTGTGTCTGTGGACAGCCCGGCTGTGGCGCCCACAGCCCAGCTTATGGCCGGGAGCGTCGCTGGTGATGGCACCCAAAATGTCACTGATGGTGCGTCAGAATCTCGCTGTGTGACATCAGCGGCTGTGCTTCTGGAGGCTGCTACCGTTTCAGAGCAGGAGACGGAGCAGCGACAGTCAGCTGCTGTAGGTGGCGTCCAGGAAAATGTGACCCATGATGAATCCACTGGTCCAGATGAACCAAACAGTCAGCTGAGTTGTGCTGACGAGGAAATGGAATCTGATCCCGACACTGTGTCTAATACTGAGTCTATTGAGGCAAAATGCAGTACAAACACGAGTTTGTATTCACTGGAAGAAATAAATGCTTTTCTGGATGAAACCTATAACAAGGCCATTAAAGTCACTGACTACTTCAGTGACACTGATAAATTCATCAAGTCTGTTAATGTGCTAAGAAGGCAGGTTGGTCTTGACCTCCTGGATGAAAGGAAACGTTTTCGCCTCAAAAAACACCTGACGGCCCTGCGTAAAGCAGCAGGGAGAACAGGGGTCAAGTGCGCCCGACAGAAGGAATAAATGGCGGTCGTTCCTCTGCCTGTTTTACGCATTTTTGGGATATTGTTCGATCAGACTTTTATGACGTTTCTAATTGAGGACTACAAGGTCACGGTTTACTCGCCTGCAGGGCATGGATACCCCAACGTTTTCTTTCTACAATCTGGACGAGCCTGCTGCAACGATGACTTGCTTAAAAATCCCGCATGGTCTAAGGACTACAATCCATCTGAGATGAGGAAAATGTCTCTGGGACGTACAACAGAACTGGCTGTGGGCATGCAGCGCTATCTCTGCTGCCGGAGGAAGGGGACTTGGCCTTGCTTAAGAACTGGAGGCCTGTGGCTCGTCTTTGCACGGACTACAAGGAAGACTCGGACTACTGCCTCTGGCAATGTTGAATAGGTGGACTGCAGGGAATACTTTGTGTTGTGTGGGGGGGGGATGACTTATGTTTGCACTTTTCCAATGTGAGGCACTTGGTGGAATGATATTGGTGCTCTTACATTTTTTGAATTGTGCAATAAAGGCATTTTTTTAAAACTCAAACTCTCTCTCCGTCTTTGGTGGCATACAAACAGGTTAAAAAATATCAAGTGCCATGTTTTGTCCTGCAGGATTTTTTTGTCATGGTTTACATAAATTACAAAAATGTGTGTATTTTTTTGTATTTTTTTTTTCTAGTGTTTCTTTTTACCATTGAGACAGTAGGGAAGGGGGAAAAAAAGCATTCATAATAGTAATGTACTCATGCATACTTAAATTATATGATCAGGTGGGTATAGTAACCAGAAAGTCTACTCATGTAAAAGCAGTACTTTGAAATTAATAATTACAGCAGCCAATAGGAAGAGACTGAACAAACTGATCAAGAAAGCTAGCTCTGTCCTGGAGCAACGCCTTGACCCAGTGGAGGAGATAGGAGAGAGAAGGACGGTGGCTAAACTGTCATCTCTGCTGGAGGCCGAGTTCCACCCTATGCAGGACATACTGGATGCACTGAGGAGCTCATTTAGCAGCAGACTACATCATCCTAGGTGCACAACCGAGAGGTTTCGCAGGTCCTTCCTACCAACGGCTGTCAGACTGTACAACCTAAGCAGGGCTGCTCGCAGAGATAGCAAAAAGACGTGACAACCTAATAGTTTAGAATGCAAAAGACGCAATAGACTTATACAACGGTCCCCTCCGGCATACAACTAGGAAAATACCGGTCGCTATGGAGGGTGAGAATATGTATGGGTACATAATCATACCATGTAGGATAACTAAGTAGACGGTTGTGCTGTTTCATT
The DNA here is from genome assembly GCA_020510985.1 of Pholidichthys leucotaenia. Lineage (NCBI taxonomy): Eukaryota > Metazoa > Chordata > Actinopteri > Cichliformes > Pholidichthyidae > Pholidichthys > Pholidichthys leucotaenia. Next base: position 368,536,772 of record CM035840.1, read on the forward strand.
CCATCTAGCAACAATGCTCTTCACTGTGTGTGTTTATATATTTACATATTTATTCCATCTAGCTACAATGCTCCGCACTGGGTGTGCTTATATATCTACATATTTATTCCATCTAGCTACAATGCTCCACACTGTGTGTTTATATATCTACATATTATTCCATCGAGCTACAATGCTCCGCACTGTGTGTTTATATATTTACATATTTATTCCATCTAGCTACAATGCTCTGCACTGTGTATTTATATACTCATATTTATTCCATCCAGCTACAATGCTCCGCACTGTGTGTCTACATATATATTTATATTAATATGTACATATGTATACTAGCTGCTCTTGTTTCTTCTTGCCTTCTGATTGTTGCTCTGAGTGTTGCTATCCCTGTGCTGTTGCAATCCTGGAATTTCCCCATTGTGGGACTAATAAAGGCTCATCTTATCTTAAAAGTAGACAACCAAAAACTTCTAGTTGAGTTAAGGGTACAAAGAGCACCCACTTAAAAACTTGAGTAATGACTTATGTCTTGAAGGTTTGAGGTTTTTCTCAAAAATTTATAACAATTTTCTGATAGCTTTCTACTTTTCTCTGTAAATTTATCTAAATTTGAAACGATTTTCCTCAAATTTGTAATTTCCTCTTGTAAAATTGACTTTTCTTGTACATTTGAAACTTTATTATAAATTTGTGGATTATTTTATGGCTTACACACGTGGACAAAATTGTTGGTACCCCTCTGTTAACCTCTTGCACTTCGGTGTACCGCGGGCGGACACGTCTCTGCGTCCTAGGCCGCATGAGGGCGTACTAGGACGCACACTGTTCTAGGACTGTCCTAGCCCCCCGAAGGTCCTGGGTTTTTATGATTTTTAAGTACCAGAACTGTGCTTAAATGACATAAAACAAACAGCTGAATGCCACTTATTACTGTATAATATTGACTTATGTTCCAAGAAGATAGCACTCCTAAAATATTCCAATAAGCATTATCCATCACATGCTTTAACACTTGATCAAATCAAAATCAGTTAATTTTATCTATTCCATAATAAAAATAAAATTCCAACCTACCATTACTTTTTATAATTTCAGCATTCATTTCAGATCACCAGTTTCAATCTCCATTGAGACTTGAGCAGTTCATTTTGCACAATCACTGATGTAGCCAAGTCTTAGAAATATTCAAAAGTTATGAGTCAATGTCCACTGTGCACTGTCAATTTCAAACTGTTTGGAATCATAAAAGGGGATGGTTAACTTTTATAACCGTTTCATCCCCCGCGCAGTCCAGCTCAAACAGCCGTTGTACGCCGCCAGTAACAGAGTTAATGGCTCTCCACCTGGCCATACGCCACTTCCGGTCCTGCCTGAAAGGGCGCAGCTTCACTGCGTTCGTGGACCACAAGCCGCTAACGTACTTAACGTACTTTATCTTCCTGGAAGATAAAATAAAGCGGAATTCGGCGAATTAGCAGAAAATCACATCCCTGAGAACACGCCGCCATGAATCTTTGAAAAAGCATACAACGAGCCATTTGATTGGTCCAATCGTTTGCAACTATCAAATCGCAGGGCTGTCAAGCTACTGCAATACAGCAGTAGCTTGAACACAACACATCCGGGTTATCGCGGGAGACGACATCAGGGGAAGCGCCGAGCGCTTATCTAATCGTGTTGATTTTCGCTAAAATCGGTAACAATAAGGTACCTTACCCCCCCTAAAATTTTCTCAACGGATTTAGACGATTCACAGAAATGATCAATTTGAAAATAAATCGGCGGAAATCCGCGGATCGGCGGAAAATTGCTATCCCTGGGGAGGTTGGCTACAGTCCCGTGGATCTTAAATTTCTGAATAATACAAAACACTTCTGAGAGAGAAGAAGAGGATCTTCAGGTCGGGGAACAGGGAGATGCTGAAGTCCGTACAGAGGGAGCTGAGGAGAAAGATCAGAGAAGGCAAGGACAGCTTCAGGAAGAAGATGGAGGACAAGCTGCAACAGAGCGACATCAGCGGGGTCTGGAGAAACCTCAAAACCATCTCGGGGCTCCAGAATACCTCCCCCCAGGCCACGGGGGGCAGGGAGTGGGCGAACAACCTGAATCTGTTTTTCAATAGATTTGACCAACCGCCCTCCCCCCTGTCTGCACAACAACCACTGCTGCCTCTAAGAAATCAAGTCCTGCTACCCACTCCCCACTCCACCGACACCCCCCCCCCACTCCCAACACACAGCCCCCCATCCTGACCCTGACCAAGACCCAGGTGAGGACGGAGCTGAGGAAGATCAAGGCGAGGAAGGCGTCGGGACCGGACGGCATCAGCGCAAAGCTCCTCAAGTCCTGTGCAGACCAGCTGTGTGGGATTGTGACATATATCTTCAACATGAGCCTGAAACTGGGGAGGGTACCACAGCTGTGGAAAACATCTTGTGTGGTACCTGTACCAAAAACTTCCCACCCCAAAGACCTGAACAGCTTCAGACCGGTGGCCTTGACGTCCCACTTGATGAAGACCCTGGAGAGACTGCTCCTTGCTCATCTCCGCCCCCTGGTGGAACCAGCGATGGATCCACTCCAGTTCGCCTACCAGCATGGCATTGGGGTGGAGGATGCGGTGATCTTCCTCCTTCACCGTTCTCTGTCCCACCTGGAGAAGCCCGGGAATATGGTGAGGATCATGTTCTTTGACTTCTCCAGTGCTTTCAACACCATCCAACCGATGATCCTGAAGGACAAGCTGCTGCGCGCAGGGGTGGACCAGCACCTGTCATCATGGATCCTGGACTACCTCACGAACCGGCCTCAGTTTGTGAGAACCCGGGACTGTGTTTCCGACACGATCATCAGTAGCACGGGGGCCCCCCAGGGAACGGTGCTGGCTCCCTTCCTGTTCACTCTTTATACTGCGGACTTCTCACACAACACAACACATTGCCATCTACAGAAGTTCTCTGATGACTCTGCGATCGTTGGTCTCATCTCCAGCGGAGATGAAGCTGAGTACAGAGGGCTTATCCAGGACTTTGTGGACTGGTGCCATCGGAACTGCCTCCAGATCAACGCGAGGAAAACTAAGGAGCTGGTGGTGGACTGCCGCAGGCATGGGCAGCCCCTCACAGCACCAGTAAATATACAGGGAACAGACATCGAGATGGTGACATCCTACAAGTACCTGGGTATTCATCTGAACAATAAACTAGACTGGTCACACAATACTGACGCACTCTACAAGAAGGGACAGCGCAGGCTGTTCCTGCTGAGGAGACTCAGGTCTTTTGGTGTACAAGGGGTGCTGCTGAAGTCATTCTATGACACGGTGGTGGCATCAGCCATCACTTTTGGAGTGGTCTGCTGGGGCAGTGGCATTACTGCAGCCGATAGGAAGAGACTGAACAAACTGATTAAGAAAGCTAGCTCTGTCCTGGGGCAACGCCTTGATCCGATGGAGGAGATAGGAGAGAGAAGGACGGTGGCTAAACTGTCATCTCTGCTGGAGTCCGAGTTCCACCCTATGCAGGACATACTGGATGCACTGAGGAGCTCATTTAGCAGCAGACTACATCATCCCAGGTGCACAACCGAGAGGTTTCGTAGGTCCTTCCTACCAACGGCTGTCAGACTGTACAACCTAAGCAGGGCTGCTCGCAGAGATAGCAAAAAGACGTAACAAACTAATAGTTTTTTGAATGCAAAAGATGCAATAGACTTACACAATGGTCCTCTCCGGCATACAACTAGGAACATACCGGTCGCTATGGAGGGTGAGAATATGTATGGGCACATAATCATACCATGTAGGATAACTAAATAGACGGTTATGCTGTTTCATCCCACCTAGCAACAATGCTCTGCACTGTGTGTGTTTATATATTTACATATTTATTCCATTTAGCTACAATGCTCTGCACTGGGTGTGTTTATATTTATATATCTATATATTTATTCCATCTAGCTACAATGCTCAGCACTGGGTGTGTTTATATTTATATATCTATATATTTATTCCATCTAGCTACAATGCTCCGCACTGTGTTTTTATATATCTACATATTATTCCATCTAGCTACATTGCTCCGCACTGTGTGTGTTTATATACTTGCATATTTATTCCACCTAGCTGCAATGCTCCGTACTGTGGGTGTTTATATATTTACATATTTATTCCATCTAGCTACAATGCTCTGCACTGTGTATTCATATATTCATATATTTATTCCATCCAGCTACAATGCTCTGCACTGTGTGTCTGTGTGCGTGTGTGTGTGTATATATATATTTTATAGTAATATATACATATGTATATTAGCTGCTCTTGCTTGCTTGTTTTTTTTCTTGCCTTCTGATTGTTGCTCTGAGTGTTGCTATCCCTGTGCTGTTGCAATCCTGGAATTTCCCCGTTGTGGGACTAATAAAGGCTTATCTTATCTTATCTTATCTTAATATGTGCAACTGTAGTCACAGGAACATCAAGCTGCTTGGAGATGGTCTTATAGCCTTTACCTTTAACATGCTTGTCTATAATTTTCTTTCTAATCTCCTGAGACAACTCTCTCCTTTGCTTCCTCTGGTCCATGTTTAGTGTGGTACACACCATGTCACCAAACAGCACAGTGGCTACTTGTCACCCTTTAAATAGGCCGACTGACTGATTACAAGTTTGTAGACACCTGTGATGTTAATTAAAGGACACATCTTGGTTGAACATGTCCCTATGGTCACATTATTTTCAATCTTTTCTAGGGTACCATCATTTTTGTCCAGGCCTGTTTCATGAGTTTGTTTTTTAAAATAATTCTGTTGAACCACAATTCAAAAGCATTGTCTGATTTTCACTGGTTAATTTTCATAGAATTTTTATTTATTACCACTTTTGTCAGATTCAAGTTATTTCTGTGACCACTGTGGGTTTTTCTTTCATTAACAGAGGCGTACCAACAATTTTGTCCACGGCTGTATTTTTGACTGATTTTTTAAAATAAAATTACTGTTTTTAAATAAATTTCAAACAGACTGGTAATTTTTTTTACTTTTCCCTTATAACATTTTTGACCATAACTTTGCAGTCAGACCAATAATTTAACTCTGATTACAAAGAAAAAAATATTAATAAAATTGTATTTAATGAAATAAATTAACTTAAAAGACCAAGGATGCCGTTATTTCTGTTATAATATTTCCTTATATTTAGAGTTTCTTTTAGAAATCTCACCACCCAGACAGCAGGAAAAACCTCCCTTATTTTGAAATCCAAATGCTGGCATGTTTAGTTTGTCTGAAGGCTGCTGACAGATTAAAGTTATTGACTTCATGAATTTCGGTCATCTTAACTTGCCAGGTACATAACTTAATATTGTAGTGGCTGGTAAAATATATCCTCAGCAATTTATCAGTCCCCCTTGCCTTTCCCTTTATATGAAGCTGGCTGCATTTGAATTCTAACCACATCTCTTAGCTAAGCAACTCTTCCATTATTGCTCCCATTTCCAGCGGGTTAAAACCATGATAACCGTCAGTGCTTACATACTTCTGATTTTTTTCTGCGTTTAAAGTACTTTAATAAATTCATGTTTCTCTCGGACAGCCACGCTAGTGAGACACTCTGCCTGGTGACTGACTGTAAAGCTTGCGTGGGCGGGGTGCTTCTAAACTCTGTGCGGATGATGGTCATGCACATTGTTCATGTGCGTGTTTGCGGAAAGTCATTGCTTCATATATTTTTTTCTTAAATTTATATCTTCCCATAAGCGTGGCGGAAATTTTTCTGGCGTGGTGGGCCGCCACCCAGAAATGTTACCAGAGGAAACCCTACACTACCACCACCATATTTTACTGTTGGTATGATATTCCTTTCCTGAAATGCTGTGTTACTTTTATGCCAGATGTAATGGGACACACACCTTCCAGAAAGTTAACTTCTGTCTCGTCAGTCCACAGAGTATTTTCCCAAAAATCTTGGCGATCATCAACATGTTTTCTGGCAAAACTGAGATGAGCCTTTATGTTCTTTTTGGTCAGCAGCGATTTTTGTATTGGAATTCTGCCATGCAGGCCATTTTTGCCATCTCTTCCTTATGGTGAAGTCATGAACACTGACTTAACTGAGGCAAGTCAGGCCTGCAGTTCTTTGGATGTTGTTGTGGGGTCTTTTGTGACCTCTTGGATGAGTCGTCGCTGTGCTTTTGGGGTAATTTTTGTTGGCCGGCCACTCTTGGGAAGTTTCACCACTGTTCCATGTTTTCGCCATTTGTGGATAATGGCTCTCACTGTGGTTTGCTGGAGTCCCAAAGCTTTAGAAATGACTTTATAACCTTTTCCAGACTGACAGATCAATTACTTTGTTTCTCATTTGTTCCTGAATTTCTTTGGATCGCAGCATGATGTCTAGCTTTTGAGGATCTTTTGGTCTACTTCACTTTGTCAGGCAGGCTCTATTTAAGTGATTTCTTGAGTTAGAACAGGTGTGGCAGTAATCAGGCCTAGGTGTGGCTAAAGAAACTGAACTCAGCTTTCCAAAGATGTGATAAACCACAGTTAATTTAGGTTTTGTTTTGGGTTTTTTTTTGGGGGGGGGGGGGCATCACTTTTTCCACACAGGGCCATGTAGGTTTGGATTTTTGTCAATTTCTACAGTGCATAAAGGTCACACACTGCTAACATACAACACTACTGGACATCGCCAAGACAAGCAGCCATACGGAATTTACTGGCTTCATACCACCCAAACTGCAATGCATTGTTCGACCACGCAGCGAGCAACACCATCCCCAGGAAGGCCCCAAAGCACTAAGCCCGCATGAGCATGATGACCCCAAGAGAGCGTATCGGAAGTGGCGCCGCAAGCTAGGCAAGAGAGTTGGGCTACATGCTAGGCTAAAAACTCGCACTAGCCACCCACCGTTACCTAGCCTCTTGCTAACCAACGTACAGTCTCTGGAAAACAAGCTAAACGAACTAAGAGTAAGGATTGAAGACTAGTGGGAGCTAAGAGAGTGCTGTACGTTAATTTTCTGTGAGACCTGGCTCTCAGACAGAGTCCCCGAGTGCGCCATTCAATTACAGACTCACTCAGCACATAAAGCAGACCGGACAGCAGCCACGGGTAAATCGGGGGGGGACATGTTTATAAACAACTCGTGGTGTGGAGATGTACAGACTGTTTACAAGCACCATTTTCCTGATGTGGAGTTTTTACTGCTGAAATACCACCCCTATTATCCGCTGTTTACATTTGCCCAAGAAGCAACTACATAGCAGCACTACGCAAACTCCATGACGTCATCAGCGCAGTAGAGACGACCCATCCCGATGCCGTTTTTATTGTTGCTGGTGACTTTAACCAGTGCAATTTATGGACTGTACTTCCCAAATATTACCAGCATGTGGACATACATCAGGACATACATCAGGATGCTCCTTGTCGACTACAGCTCCACCTTCAACACAGTCACCCCCCATAAACTCACCGACACCCTCACAAACTCACCACCCTCCGTGACTGGCTACTGGACTTTCTGACCAACAGGCCCCAGTCTGTCAGGATGGGTAACAGGACCTCAGCCAGCATCATCACAAACACAGGTGTCCCACAAGGTTGTGTTCTCAGCCCCATCCTCTACAGCCTCTTCACCCATGACTGTGTTGCCTCCCACAAGGACAATATCATCTTAAAGTTTGCAGATGACACAGCAGTGATAGGATGCATCATTAGTGGTGATGAAGCATCCTACAGGAGGGAGGTGGCCAGCCTGGTGTCATGGTGTGAGGACAACAACCTCACTCTCAACATCGACAAGACGGAGGAGATGATAGTGGACATGAGGAAGGAGAGGAGACCCAATCGGCTGCTGTTAATCCGGGAGCTTGAGGTGGAGAGGGTGAGCAGCTTTAAATACCTGGGCATCTACATCAGCGAGGATCTTACGTGGGCACTTTACACCACAGAGCTGGTTAAGAGAGCTCAACAGCAGCTGTACATTCTGAGGAGGCTGAAGAAGTTTGGCATGTCCCCCAAGATCCTCAACAATTTCTATCTTGACCAACTGCATCACTGTGTGGTATGGCAGCACTACTGCCCTGGACCACAAACGCCTGCAGAGTGGTGAAGACAGTGGAGAAGATCATCAGGACTCTACTCCCCTCTCTGCAGAGCATCTACCACCGCTGAGTCCAAAGGACAGCTGCCACCATCCTCCAGGGCCCCACCCACCCCCAGCACAGAATGTTCACGTTTCTACCCTCGGGCCGGAGGTACAGAAGTTTGAAATGCAGGACATCCAGACTAAAAAAACTCCTTCTTTCCCACTGCCATCAGACTCCTGAATAAATAAACTCCGGACACAGCTTTGCAAATAGGAATTCACACACTGGTTGCTAAATGTGCACAATGCTCACTTGCACAGTGTACACAGTCTCACCCCGTCTCATGTCCATATCATCTCTGCTGCTATATTATCATTGTACAGTCTACTGGGTATTATCATTATAGAGAAATTCTCACACTGGGTGCTCATTTGCACATTGTACATAGGCTTATGCCATCTCAGGTTCATATCATCTCTGATATTAATATATCATTGTCCATTATAAGTCATCCAGTGAATTTTCATTCTTCTTGTTTCCTCTAGTTAAGTGCTTCAACTGTCCTAATTGCCTAATGTGTGTTATTAGTATTCATTAGTATTAGTACTTAGTATTAAGGTGTGTTTGAGGTGTCCTAATTGCCTAATGTGTGTTATTAGTATTCATTAGTATTAGGTGTATCATTTCCTTATTAGTATTGATGTGTATCTATTACCTTGGCATTCGTTTGGAGAGCAGAGTAAGAATTTCATTGCTCAGGAAATGTTGCATTTCTTAATTGTGCACATGATAATAAAGCCTTTGAATCTTAATTTATGTTTTATTGGGGGGGGCAATCATTTTTTCCACACAGGACCATGTAGGTTTTGATTTTCTTTACCCTTAATAATAAACACCATTTAAAAACTGCATTTTGTGTTTACATGCGTTATCTTTGTCTAATATTTAAATGTGTATGATGATCTGAAACATTTAAGTGTGACAATCATACAAAAAAAATGAGAAATCAGGAAGGAGGCCAACACTTTCACACCACTGTATATAGTTGACTGGTCAAATTCAGTCATCAAAGCGCTTCACAAAACTATGCCAAAATCTGTAATGTCAACCTCTACAGACAGAGCGTCTCTAGAGGTTGTTCACAGCCACATTTTTTACTTCAAGGTGATAAGGTTTTAACATAGGAGCACCATTTTCTACCCAGAACAATCTATTTCAGTGTATGTTTCTTTAAATCCTAATGAACCCCAGTTCACCTCACCATCCCCTTTTCATCACTACTGAGAGTTGAGGGAAGGGGGAAAAAAAGTGTGTGAATGAGAAAATTAAAAAAAAACAAAAAAAAAACTGACCCACAACAGGTGGGAATATTTTATTTATTATGTTTGATGACAGCTAAGCTGGATTTATGCAACAGCAATGACAAGATGCAGTGGTCACAGCGTCGATGCAGGAGCAACACAACAGCCCCCTGCGTCGCCCAACATGCACCTCCTCCTGTCAGCAACGCACGACACAAGAGCTGTGATTGGTCTGCTTTGTCTACCCCTTCACAAAAATAAGTTATTCACAAAACCTCAGCTCTTAAAGGTGCCCTTAAGCCAAGAACATGTTTGGAGAAGTGAGGAGTACTTTTAAGGGTATAAGGAGTTTCTAAAGAGGAGAAAATGGAGGAAAGATGGAGGCAAAGGAGAACTGTTTTTGAAACAATGATGACGAGCTAATTAAGCATTATACGCTGAATTGTGTTGGGATACTGTGTAACTATATAATACAGCCCATAGTTACAGTGTACTTTCTGTGTACTTTGAATAAAAGTACAGATGTATACCAGGGTTAGTATAGTGAAATATCACGATAATAAGCCTTTTTTTTTAAATAATTGCAGGGTGCTTTAGAAGAGAACAGGCTTTGTCACTATACAGTTGTACAGTACAACGAAATTGTGGTCCATGTAATTGTTTCCACGCACTTTCACCGATAAAGCGTTACCAGATAATGTTTTTAGTTAATCCTATTAGAGATGTGGCTAGCATCTCCCACCCAGCACAACAATGCTGTGTCATCAGAAATGAAAGTTACTGCAACTTTAAGGTACCTGGACATTAGTAAGATGCAGCAATGCAGTGATGATTTGGGCAGGATGATCACACAGACAATAAACTTGCTGCTGCTGCCTCATATTGTGTCACAATCTATATCTTTCCCTCTGTATTTCCACACCCTACAAAATCACAGAAGGGCTTTCATGCACATAGTAGGGTCCCCTGGTGTGGTCGGTGTAACTGACAAAACACACACCCGCATCACACCACCGTCAGAAACAAAGAAGTCTTTGTCAAGAGAAATAGGTATCATAGCATCAATGCTGAGCCAGTCTCCCGCATTACTATCAATTAGCCTGTGTCAGTCATTCTACATTTACCGGCATAAAACAAAAACTTGAAGAAATAAATATCATCATCACTATATGAAGAGGCACAGGTTGTTGCTCAATTTTCCTCACATTTTTGTAGATTGTAGCTTCATAAGATGGCTAAAAGCTTGTTAAACAAGAAGGCCTGTTTGTATATATTTTTTTTTTATTACTACACAATTTCTCACCATCTACACGTGTTGGAATTGATTTCAATGGCTTCTTTATGCCTCTTGTCAGAGAGAGACTACTTTTATTATATTTTTCCCCTCTTTCTCACATTGACCAATCACAGCTCTCAAAGGACAGTGTCATACCTAGCAATGGTGTCAAAACACTTGTTCACCAAGATAAAAGTTTTTGGATCTTCCTTGCTCAGAGTTGCTCTAAGTGTTCTTAAATCACTTTTAAGCCAGGACACAGTGACAGGAATTTTTAAGCCAATATGGGAGTTCTCTGAGAATACTCTCAGAATGTTTGTGAATATGAGCCCAGAAGTTTTAACTGCTAAATTACATCCTTAGCTAGCCACAAAACTGCCTGTCAGTCAATTGTCCAATTACATTCAGGCCTCTGAAGATGGGGGCCCATGGATGAAAAGGTCATCATGACTGCTTGATATTTTCAAAGAAAATGTTTTATCTGTCCAAATGAACCCAACCGTATTCTTTTAAAGAATCCATATAAAGACTGTACACAAAAATGGGGGGGGGGGGGGTTTGTGTATACGTACTCTTCCTCTTTCCAATGTCCAAGTCAGAAGTAGCAGCTTCGCACAACAACACAATCCCTCCACTAACAGCAGCATCTGACGACAAGGTCAAGGACAATGACTGCATGATGTCTCACTCACAATCTGATGAGACCAATGACTTCACAAAAAACATACGTATAGAATCACACAACAGAGCACAAATAATATGACAGTAGAAAACACTGAACAAATATCTGAGACACATTACTACCTAGTCTGGAGTATCTCCAAAGCAGCAAGTTTAGTGGAGTGCTGCCAAATTAAGGTATGGAACAGCAGGTGTTTGGGGATATCCAGGATAGATTGTGATTCACAAACTAATATGATGCAGCAAAAAAAAAAAAAAAAAAAAAAAAAAACTGTGTCGGTGATGGAGCAGCTCAAGTCCAGCCTGATGACAGACAACAGCCCCAGCGACATGGTAGTAGACCATTTCGCCCGGCCTTTGCTGGAATGAGCAAATAAGAAGTTGACTTATCAGGTAGGGCTTTTATTCTGTTTTACATTTGTGAAGGATAACAACCAATTATTTTTGAATTCAGTACGGTGCTACTTACAGGTGTCTAAGACAATGTACTCTGAATTGTAACTTTGAAAACTTCTTACTTAACTCACAGGCAATGAGGCCAAACAGGCATATTACAGAGGTTTTAATAAAATGAATGAAACAAATATAACTACACTGACCCACTAACCTACCCTCATTAACTGTCAAGTTACCATACAGACACTCAAAGGTAGGCAACCACCCTACCCAAGTGAAGGCGTGGGTAATTTTGACTGAATGTAAACTGTTGAGTTTGCATGTATAGGTCAAGGATACTGAAGAGAAGGACAATGTGTGTCTCTGCCACAAATTGGGCTTGGCTGCTTCCATGGATGTAACTCTGAAAACAGAAATAAATTCTCACTTTACAAAACACATTTCAGACAAAGCAGTCAGCTTTATGTGTAAATGGACATCTTAATACACCTCTCTACATATAAAACTAGTATGAACATTTACACAATCCCTTCCCAGACTACCAGATCTGAAGATCTTTAAACTGTGAATATATTATAGTATATGGAGTGAAAAATATTTTGTGAAATGTGCTTACAATTTGTCCTGTGCTGGGATTCTTGTGTGCATATGGTGGTCCCCTGATGTGGTTCCACATCTGGCCAGATGTCATGATCAGGACGAAGCACTAAAACACAGAACACTTCTGTCATGCAGTAAACTTAACATAGCAGGACGCACTGAACTGCTGTGCATTTTATGTAAATCTGAAGTTGCATTTTCCTTTAGGCAAAAACAAACTTTAAAATGTAGCATAAGAGCATTGTTCTCAAAATGTTTTAAAGCCAGTCTCCCCCTTGTTTTAGAAATATTTTCAGAGCCTTTTCTATTGAGACTCGGGTATGCGGCTTGTTTTGGGGACTTGTTTTACAGATCCAAACCCTGCAAAATGTTTGCCCTGCACAGTTACAAACTACCCCTCGCAAAGATTAGTAATAAAAAGGCTAGATGAGGGATTCGCTTTTCTCTAAAGGTATTTGGGTCAATTAAATGTTTTGTTTTTTTCCATTTCTTGCTGTGTGAGATGCAGCTACTTCACCCCCAAAATTTTACTCATCTTTGCAAGAGGTGCCATTAACCTTGGAAGGCCCTGCCTTTGGGTGATCATCTATTAAGGGCAACAAATTCACATGTATCCTACTGTTAAAGAGCATGGTAGACTGTCAAAGGATATATGTGCAAGGCTGATCATTACCAGCGCAGAGAAGGCCCAGACATTTTTGTTAAAGAGGAACTCTAAATTGTTTCTCCGTAAATATGCCAGTCCTCCAATCACAGCCAGAAGGAAGCCCAGCAGAAGAGGCCCTGCATAGTTGGGGGGTCGAATAACACGTATCTGAAACACAAACATGAGCACAATCATGACAGGTTCACACAATCCCGAAGTTTAGGTGTAAATGCTGAAATACATTTAGAGGTGTCAGCTTGCATAGGTCTTTATATTTTTTTTTTTTTAATACACATGCTTATACATTTGGTAATCATTTACCCGATAATCCCCATTAACAAGAGTACTCTGAGGCAAGTCTAAAGTCCCTTTTCCACTAGTACCTACTCAGCCCTACTCGCCTCTACTCGGTTTGAAGGGTTTTCCATTAGTACCTGGTACTTTTTTGGGGACCGACTTCAGTGAGGTTCCAACAGTGCTGAGTCAAGCTGAAAATGTGACAATGTGTCAACAGATTGCAGGCCACTGATTGGCCAGGGGGCAACGTCTGTGGATGACAGCGACGTCTTCACAAGATTCAAAACCACCATTTGTAAATTCAGCCGTGAGCTTTTATTATTTCTGTGATAATCAATGAAATAAATGGCTACACACAAATCAACACAGACGCAAAACACTCACCATCTTCCCTGTGAGCAGCCATCAGCTCAGAGACCTCCTGGTATTTCATTTCGGAGTGTTCCGCTGGCGCTGGAAAGTTCAAAAGCTGAAAAGTTCATATAGTGGTCAAATTTGACAAAATATGTTTATTTTTAACAGTCTCCCCGTTGGTGTGCACAGTTCTTCCATCGGTGTTGCAGCGATTGGATCCCTGCGCTTGAAAAATAAACTACATTTGGTCAAATTTGACAGCTATGAACTTTTCAGCCTCGTCGGCCCTGCTGCAGTGAAGCGAGCCGAAATGGAAAAATTATACCAGGAGGTCTCCGAGCTGATGGCTGCTCACGGGGAAGATGGTGAGTGTTTTATGATTTTAAGCATCTTTTACGTTATTCATCAGTGAAAATATCAGCATGTCAACAACATAATGGGATAACGGGCCGCAATCCTGTAACGAACCCAACCCCACCCACTTGAGGTAGTTAGTACTCAGTTGAAATGGAAAACCAATCATACCGTGTCGAGCCGAGTAGAGTCGAGGCGAGTCAGACTGAGTAGGTACGAGTGGGAAAGGGGCTTAATATCCCCCACCTCTATTTTCATTGAAGATTCCAATATAGCACTGAAGGAGAGCAGTTTTCAACTTTTCCACATTAATTATTGGGCAGAACCAAATTATGATAAGCCTATCATCCGTGAATATACAACAAAAAAAAAGCTGAATAAAACCCACAGTTGTAGAGCAGGATCCCAGGGTGAACCTGTGTAGCAAGTTTAGTGACCCTAGCTTTACCCATTCTATAGTAATAGGGCATAGGGAATGGCAACCTTGACCTTTGACCTTTTGACCCTAAACCCATAATCAGAGGTCATGGTCCAAAGATAAACCTGTGTGCCAAGGTTGGTGACCGTAGCTTTACTCGTTCTATAGTAACACTGCAAAGGGAATGTTAAGTTTACCTTTTGACCCTAAACCCATATCCCAAGATGAACCTATGTAGCAAGGTTGGTGACCCTAGCTTTCTTTGCTGTTGAGAGATAATTTATGGCATTTTGACCGTGACCTTTGACCTTGCAATCCCAAATTCATAGTCACAGTTCAGGGTCTCAGGGTGAACCTGTGTACCAAGTTTAGTGGCCCTAGCGTTATCCGTTCTATAGTAATAGGGCAAACGGAATGCCAACCTTGACATTGGACCTTTTGACCCAGAACTCCCGCAAAAATCATCTGATCAGAGCTAAATTACAACATGCACATCATGAGTGTATATCAAATCCTGGTACAAACTTTCAAAGCAATCGGAACAAAACTGTAGGAGAAGTTGATTTCACAAAAGTGTGAGAGACAGACGGACTGCCCTATGACATAATCCCCCATCGGTCGAAGACACTTTTTATCCCGGCAGGGGATAAAAAGTGATCTCCACACGTTAACAGAAGACTAACATTAAAAGAAGGTCATTCACATTTGTCTTCCATTCATTTAGGTTTTCTTGTGTTTGTCCTCTTTATATAGTCTTATTTACCTCCCTTTAGCCCCCACCCTTTCAAACAATTGACAAGCCAGAGCCTAAACCTGGTTTACCAGGATATGAGTTCTCCTTTTTAAAAAATTGTTACTCCTCCTCCCCATTCTAATATTGTAGGATGGAGTAAGCAGCGAGTGCCAAAATACTGCAGGTTTTGTTCCGAACCAGGATTTTCAACAGGTGATTTCACTGCATTCCTTGCCACTGATTGTTGATCTGTGGGGACAAAAGAACTGCTTTAATGGCTGGTTGGAAACAAAACCTGCATAATTGCCTATCCCTGCTGTAGGATCTTTACCTTATAAATCAAAATCCCTCAGTAGGACTGATTTTGCAAAATGGTGAAATTTTACATTTAATATTACACTTTGATTTGTTGATGGTCACCCACAAAGTACAACATAGTGGAATGAAAACAGCACTGAAATGAAATCAAGTTGTCCATTGTTGCCATCATGCTTGATTTTTCTATATTTTTGTGCTTTTTTTTTCTTTATGAACTCTATTCCCACTGTTTTTTTCATTTCCCGATTGCGTCAACTACCAGCCTACCTTTCCATAGCGTACAGTCTTTGCAGTCTCTGCATAAGTTGCATACATACCCCTCTGTATAGACAAAGAACTATGCAAACAGACCCCTTAGCTGAAACATATCTGCCTTTACCTGTACATCTGTTCTGTCTGCCACCCATCTTGCCAGCTGCTCAGCTGCAAAGCCTCGGACCTGAAGCTCATACGTATCAGACCTGCGAGGCTTCCCTTTGGGCGGGAAGTGAAGGAAGGTCGGAGCAGAATTCATATTTAGCTGTACACACAAAATAAATTACCTTTAACAACTATAGGAGCATAAAATATTAAATCATACAAACTCAAAGCTTGCAAGTTAAACACACAAAAAAAGATCAGTCACTTTAAAAGGGGTCAATAATTTGTAACCACTTTCTTTACATTATATATTCTTGACTTTTGCAGAAATTTATTTCACTTTGACCATAAAGATTCTTTTAATTTTGTCAAAAAAGCCAAAACTTCTGTTGACAAAAATCTAAGGGGGTGAATTCTTTTTTCCTTTTTCTTGAGGCACTGTATGCCTACCGAAAAGTTTTAAGTGCTTTAACTGTCAGGAATCATCCTTTATATATCTTATTATAGCCCAGAGAGTGCTTTAGGCATGGCCAAATTGACCTCAAAGCCAAAGTTCAACAATTTTTCTACCTTGTTCTTGTTGAGGCTCATTTCTGGCCTGGTTTGTTTATTAGGATCCCTATTCGCAGCAGCTATTCCTAGGGACCAAAATTCAGGTCATACACAATACATATAGAAAATAAAAAGATCAGACGCGTGCAAAATAGACATCTGGGGAGCAAAACAGACATCTATATGATGCAATGCAATACTCTTTACACATATATAACATGGCATCATATTATACAATAATAGATAGATGATAGATGGATACAGTGGGGCAAAGAAGTATTTAGTCAGCCACCAATTGTGCAAGTTCTCCCACTTAAAAGATGAGAGAGGTCTCCAATGTTCATCATAGGTATACCTCAACTATGAGAGACAAAATGAGGAAAAAAAATCCAGAAAATCACATTGAAGGATTTTTAATGAATTAATTGGTAAATTCCTCTGTAAAATAAGTATTTGGTCAATCCCAAAAGTTCATCTCAATACTTTGTTATATACCCTTTGTTGGCAATGACAGAGGTCAAACGTTTTCTGTAAGTCTTCACAAGGTTTTCACACACTGTTGCTGGTATTTTGGCCCATTCCTCCATGCAGATCTCCTCTAGAGCAATGTTGTTTTGGGGCTGTCGCTGGGCAACACGGACTTTCAACTCCCTCCAAAGATTTTCTATGCGGTTGAGATCTGGAGACTGGCTAGGCCACTCCAGGACCTTGAAATGCTTCTTACGAAGCCACTCCTTCGTTGCCCGGGTGGTGTGTTTGGGATCATTGTCATGCTGAAAGACCCAGCCATGTTTCATCTTCAATGCCCTTGCTGATGGAAGGAGGTTTTCACTCAAAATCTCACGATACATGGCCCCATTCATTCTTTCCTTTACACGGATCAGTCGTCCTGGTCCCTTTGCAGAAAAACAGCCCCAAAGTATGATGTTTCCAACCCCATGCTTCACAGTAGGTATGGTGTTCTTTCTCCTCCAAACACGACAAGTTGAGTTTTCATCAGAAAATTCTATTTTGGTTTCATCTGACCATATGACATTCTCCCAATCCTCTTCTGGATCATCCAAATGCTCTCTAGCAAACTTCAGACGGGCCTGGACATGTACTGGCTTAAGCAGGGGGACACGTCTGGCACTGCAGGATTTGAGTCCCTGGCGGCGTAGTGTGTTACTGATGTAGCCTTTGTTACTTTGGTCCCAGCTCTCTGCAGGTCATTCACTACGTCCCCCCGTGTGGTTCTGGGATTTTTGCTCACCGTTCTCGTGATCATTTTGACCCTACAGGGTGAGATCTTGTGTGGAGCCCCAGATCGAGAGAGATTATCAGTGGTCTTGTATGTCTTCCATTTTCTAATAATTGCTCCCACAGTTGATTTCTTCACACCAAGCTGCTTACCTATTGCAGATTCAGTCTTCCCAGCCTGGTGCAGGTCTACAATTTTGTTTCTGGTGTCCTTTGACAGCTCTTTGGTCTTGGCCATAGTGGAGTTTGGAGTCTGACTGTTTGAGGTTGTGGACAGGTGTCTTTTATACTGATAACGAGTTCAAACAGGTGCCATTAATACAGGTAACGAGTGGAGGACAGAGGAGCCTCTTAAAGAAGAAGTTACAGGTCTGTGAGAGCCAGAAATCTTGCTTGTTTGTAGGTGACCAAATACTTATTTTACCGAGGAATTTACCAATTAATTCATTAAAAATCCTTCAATGTGATTTTCTGGATTTTTTTTCCCCTCATTTTGTCTCTCATAGTTGAGGTATACCTATGATGAAAATTGGAGACCTCTCTCATCTTTTAAGTGGGAGAACTTGCACAATTGGTGGCTGACTAAATACTTTTTTGCCCACTGTAGATGATAGATACTTTATTTCGAACAAAAAAAGCATAAAAACAAAAATGACAAGTGCAATAAAAGTGAACGTGTACAGTGCTCGAAAGGGAGAAGGAAGAAGTTAACACTTATTTATTCCAACTCCTCTTTTCCCTAAATACAACCCATGTGAAATATATATACCTATTACCTCAATTAAGACCCCAAGTAGACAATTAACTATATTTTATACATATCAGCATTGACACCCATCCATCCCAACATACATATGGTCCATACATCTATGCCCAGCCCTAAACATCACAGATACACACAGATATGCACAGTACTGTCCCACCTACCCTACCATAGTGTCCCACAGTGAGCATAGTGAATCGTACACCTTAATACTACCCCTCTAACATATATCCTTTTAGCAAATAATGTTTATACCCATTTTTGAATTGTTTTGTATTTGTACATAGTTTTAGTTCCAGCTCCAGACTGTTCCACAAATTCACCCCACAGACATATGTAAATACTTTTCTTAGTTGTTCGTACCTTAGGTTTTGTAAAGTTTAAATCTCTTCTCGAATTATAATCATTGTCTCTTTTTTTGAATATTTTTTGTATATTAGTTGGGAGTTGATTATTAATTGCCCTGTACATTACTTGTGCTGTCTTATATTTACCTAAATCCATGAACTTCATGGTATGTGACTTTAAAAACAACGAGTTGGTATGGTCTCTATATCCTACATTATTTATTATCCTTATAGCTTTTTTTTGTAATGTGTGTATTGGTTGTAGGTTGGTCTTGTAGGTGTTTCCCCAGACCTCTACACAGTAGTTAAAATATGGTAAAAACAGTGAATTGTACAGTAAGAATAATGATTTATAGTCCAAGATGTGTCTCTTCTTCCCCAGTATCCCTATACATTTTGCCAACTTGGCCCGGATGTGACTGATGTGAGGTTTCCAGCAGATGTTATTGTCTAGCATCACCCCCAGAAACTTATTTTCCTGTACCATTTCAATTCTGGTATCATCCATCATTACTTCATGATTTATTTTATAATTTCCAAACAATATAACCTTTTTTTTTTCAGATTTAGAGACAATTTATTTTTGTTGAACCACCGCTTTAACCTTTTCATTTCTGTTGTGACCACCTCTAAAACCTCCTGCAAATTCTCACCAGTGCAAAGGATATTTGTAATAATAATGGATTAGATTTATACGGCGCTTTACATGTCAAGCAACATCTCAAAGCGCTTACAGTGAGTCCATTATTCATTCACTCTAGACAGACACCGACAGTGGTGAGCTACTACTGTAGCCATAACTGCCCTGGGGCAGAATGACGGAAACATGGTTGCCAATCTGCGCCAGGGGCCTTGCCGACCACTACCGAACATTTATACACATTCAAATGTGTATAAATGTTAAGTGTGTTAAGGACTATCATAACATAGTCCTTAACACTGGATATGAATCATAATATTATTACCACTGATAATTAGCCATTATATTCAATTGTGGGGGTTTCCCCTACATTTTAAAGTGCTATGATTGTTATTGTGAAATGGCGCTATTTAAATTAAAGTTGAATTGAACAACAATTCTAGTTATTATTAATCCAATAAACATAATCACCATTATTTTATCTGACAGTGGTTTTAAAGGTATTGCTTTAATAATTATTTAAAGTGAGTTATGCTATTTATTTGTGCGATACATCTGGGGAGCAGATTCCATTCGTACATTCCTCTGTAAATGACTGTCCGTTTGATGGCACTGGTTTTCACAACAGGTAGGGTGAAATTATTTGCCTCAGCGTGTCTAGGAACATAATTGTGTCTGTTGGCGCTGAAAGACAAACTCCTATATAGCATGGATGGTATCTTTGTGACAGAGATATTCCTAATAAATGCTAACAGTGAATATAACAATCTATCCTTTACTAGTAACCAATGTAGAGTTTTGTACATTACACAGATGTTAGTTCTATAATTACAATTCAACTTTATTTATATAGCGCCATTTCACAACAACAGTCATCTCATAGCACTATCAACTGCAGGGGGAACCCCCACAGTTGCAGAAAGACCCCAGCAATCAGGCGATCCCCTGTGAGCAAGCACTTGGCAACGGTGGAGAGGAAAAACTCCCTTTTAACAGGAAGAAACCTCCAGCAGAACCAGGCTCAGGGAGGGGCAGTCATCTGCTGCAACTGGCTGGGGGGTGAGGGGATAGAGAAGAAGAAAAGGAGCTAGTGCTAGCTAGCACTTGGCCGCCGCCCGGTGCTAATGGGAAACTCGACATACCGGGAGCTGTAGCGAAAACGACGCGGGTGCCGGGCTGGAGTTTAGGCAGCGTGCAAGAAATATAAGACAGAATAATAAAGAGCGATGGCAAGAACCAAGCAGACCGCCCGTAAAGTCTACTGGAGGAAGAAGCCCCCCAGGAGACAGCTAGCCACCAGGGCTGCTCGGAGAGGCGCTCCGGCCACCGGCAGAGTGAAGAGGCCTCGCCGTCACAGGCCCGTGGCTCTGAGAGAGATCCGTCGCTACCAGAAATCCACGGAGCTGCTCATCCGTAAGCTGCCCGTCCAGCGCCTGGTGAGGGAGATCGCTCAGGACTTCAAGATCGTCCTGTGTTTCCTGAGCTTCGCCATCATGGCTCTGCAGGAGACCAGCGAGGCCCACCTGGTGGTCTCTTCTTCGCTAAGGGGGTCACCATCATGCTCAAACGACTTCCAGCTGGCCCGCCGCATCCGCGGAGAGAGAGCTTAGACTTTGTGCTGCACATTCACCAACCAACCATAATGCTCTGCACTGTGTGTCTATATATATACACATTTATAGTAATATGGACATATGTTTACTAGATGTTGTTTTTTCTTGCCTTCTGATTGTTGCTCTGAGTGTTGCTATCCCTGTGCTGTTGCAATCCTGGAATTTCCCCATTGTGGGACTAATAAAGGCTTATCTTATCTTAAAAGAACAGACATGTAGAGAGCAAACAGCACGATGGGGACTCAATCTATGGGAGAGAACAAACAAATGTTAATGACCAGCAAAAAAAATATTTCATTGAGAGTGAGAAAAGGAGTGAGGCCCAGTGCATTACTGGAGGTCCCCCGGCTGACTAAACCTATTAGCAGCATAACTAAGGGAGGGTTCAGAAACACATGATCCCTCCCTAATTGTAGGCTATATCAAAAAGGTAGGTTTTAGCCCTATTCTTAAAAACAAAGATCGAGTCTGACTCCCGAATCCAGATTGGCAGCTGATTCCACAGGAGAGGAGCTTGATAACTGAAGGCTCTGCCTCCCATTGTACTTTTGGAGATTCTAGGTATTACAAGTAATCCTGCATTTTGGGAGTGTAGTGCTCTGTTAGGATAATACGGTAGTATCAGATCTTTTAAATAAAAAGGAGCCTGATTGTTTAGAGCTTTGTAAGTAAGAAGAAGGATTTTAAACTTAATTCTAAACTCTATGGGAAGCCAATGAAGGGAGGCCAGAACCGGAGAGATGATCTCTCTTTCTAGTTCCTGTTAAAACGCTTGCTGCAGCATTTTGGATCAGCTGAAGACTTTTTAAAGATGTTTTAGGACAGCCTGATAAGAATTACAATAATCTAATCTCGAGCTAACAAAAGCGTGGATCAGTTTCTCAGCATCACTCTGAGACAAGATGCTCCTATTCTTGGCAATATTACGCAAATGATAGAAGGCAGTCTTAGAAACAAATTTTATATGTGAATTGAAGGACAAATCCTGATCAAAAATAACTCCAAGGTTCCTCACAGAGCTATTAAGAGAAAGAGTAACCGCATCCAAACTGAAAGTTTGATTTGGAAAGGAATTTCTACGGTTTTTTGGACCAACAAGAATGACTTCAGTCTTATCTGAATTTAGTAGCAGGAAATTACAAGTCATCCAAGCTTTGATTTCCTTAAGACAGGCTTCTAACTTGGCTAATTGATTACTATTATCTGGCTTCATTGACAGGTATAATTGTGTGTCATCAACATAACAATGAAAATGTATACAGTGCTTTCTAATAATGTTGCCTAACGGAAGCATATATAAACTAAAAAGAGTAGGGCCTAGCACAGATCCCTGTGGAACTCCATGACTAAGCTTTGAGTTGAAAGAAAACTCATTATTTACATGAACAAACTGGAACCTATCAGATAAATAAGATCTAAACCACAGCAACGAAGTTCCATTAAGTCCAACATAGTGTTCTAATCTATCAAGTAGAATATTATGATCAATAGTATCAAAAGCTGCACTAAGATCTAAAAGGACAAGTACAGAAACTAGTCCATTATCAGATGCAATGAGGAGGTCGTTAGTGACCTTCGCTAAGGCTGTTTCAGTACTATGATGGATTCTAAACCCAGATTGAAACTCTTCAAGTAAACCATTTCCCTGCAGGTGGTCAAATAATTGCGTAGCAACAACTCTTTCTAAGATTTTTGAAATGAAAGGGAGATTAGAGATTGGTCTATAGTTAGCTAAAGCTCCTGGATCTAGCGTTGGCTTTTTGAGTAAGGGTTTAATTACAGCCGTTTTAAAAGCCTGCGGTACATGGCCTAAAGTTAATGAAGAATTGATTATATGAAGAATAAGGCTATCAATAAGTGGGAAGACTTCTTTAAATAACCTGGTAGGAATAGGGTCTAAAAGACAAGTTGAAGGTTTGGATGAGGAAACTATTTTGTCTAACTCACAAAGGTCGATTGGAGTAAACTCATCAAGACATCAATAGAAGGAGTTGTAGTAGTTACAGTATTTAAGTTAACTGTGGGAAGGATCTGATTGATTTTATCTCTGATGGATGAAATTTTATTATTCAAAAAGTTCATAAAGTCCTGACTAGTAAGCTCTAAGGGAATGCTAGGATTGACAGAGTCCTGACTCTTTGTCAACCTGGCTACAATACTGAAAAGAAACCTGGGATTATTCTTGTTCTCTTCTATTAATGCAGAGTAATAACTCGTTCTAGCTTTTCTAAGAAATTTTTTATAAATTAAAAGATGATTTCTCCAAGCTAAATAGATTTCATCTAAATTAGTGGAGCGCCATTTTCTTTCTAATTGACGAGTCTTCTGTTTTAAGCTACGAGTTTCTGTGTTGAACCAAGGAGTTAGAAATCTCTGATTAGACTTTTTCTTTTTTAAGGGGGCCACCAAGTCTAGAGTCTGATGCAAAGAAGCTGAAACACTATCCACCATGTTATCAATTACAGAAGGAGCAAGCTGTCTATAGCTTATTTCCGTTGTGTTGACACATGGCATAGAGGAGACAATCTGCATAAATTTGGTAACAGCATCATCTGAGAGGCATCTACTGTAATAATATTTTTCTTTAGGAGCCAAATAGTCAGAAATAGTAAAATCAAAGGTTAACAGACAATGGTCTGACAGTACAGGGTTATGAGGAGACACTACAAGATTTTCTATTTCTATGCCATATGTCAGAACAAGGTCCAATGTATGGTGGAGGTAATGAGTAGAATTTCCTACTTTCTGAGAAAACCCAATCGAGTCTAATATTGAATTAAATGCCACATTAAGGCAGTCACTATCTACATCCACATGTATATTAAAGTCCCCTACTATAATTATTCTATCAGATTTCAGCACTAAATCAGCTAAGAAATCAGCAAATTCGGATAAAAATTCTGAGTAGGTTGATGGGGGACGATAAACTATGGCAAATAAAATTGGGTTTAACCTAAAATTGCCAAAGTGCCCAATACTGAGGACCAGGCCCTCAAAGGAATTATAACATGTTTTTTGCTTTACATTAACTAGTAATTTGGAATGGTAAATTGTTGCTACTCCTCCTCCACGACCAGAACTTCTGGGATTTTGACAGTTTAAATAACCAGAGGGAGTTGATTCATTTAAACCAACATAATCCTCTTGCCCTAACCAAGTCTCTGTAAGGGAAATTAAATCAATCTGATGATCAATTAACAGATCATGGACTAACAGAGACTTGGGAGTTAGAGACCTAATATTTAATAAACCACATTTAATTTTTAAATTTTGAGGAGGAACAGAGGCCAAATCATTCAATTTAGAGGCTTTATGTTCAATTTGAGTTTTACCAATATTTTGCTTTATCGCTTTGGGATGTTTATGCATTATATTTTTATTTACTTTGGAGGGAGCAGACAACGATTCTCTGATGGGGAAGACAGGGGCTAAGTTGAGGGGTGGCGGATGAAGAGGAGCTGCAGAGAGGCGTGTAAGACTGCGACTCTGCTTCCTGGTCCCAACTCTGAGTAGTCAGGGTTTTGGAAATTTGGATAAAAAAGATGCCAGATTGTTAGATAAATGAGAAGCACCATCCAAAGTGGGATGAATGCTGTCTCGTCTCATAAGACCAGGTTTTCCCCAAAAAGAGCTCCAATTGTCAATGTAGCCCACGTCATTTTTAGGACACCACACAGACAGCCAGCGGTTCAAGGATGACGAGCGGCTAAACATGTCATCACTGGTCAGATTGGGGAGGGGCCCAGAGAATACTACAGTGGCAGACATCGTTTTTGCAAAGTCACACACCGATTCTATATTAAGTTTCGTGACTTCCGACTGCCGGAGACGGATGTCATTAATGCCGGCGTGAATAACAATTGTGGAATATTTACAGTTACTTTTAGCCAGCATTTTCAAATTTGACTCAATGTCGCCTGCTCTGGCCCCAGGAATGCATTTGACTATGGCCGCTGGAGTCTCTAGGTTCACGTTTCTGACTACAGAGTCGCCAATGATCAGAGTTTTTTCCTCAGCGGGTGTGTTGCTGAGCGGGGAAAAACGATTAGAAACGTGAACAGGTTGGTGGTGTACCGGGGCTTTGCGACTAGGCTTCCTTCTCCCCGTCACCCACCCAGTCTCCTCGCTGCTGAGGAGAGCCGGGGGACCGTTGACAGTGGGGCCTAAGCTAGCTAGCTCCGCTGCAGCTAAGGGGCATCCGTCGAGAGTAACTGGCGCAGACGGTGTTTCAATGCAACGGAGCTGGGATTCCAAATCAGACAACCTCGCCTCGAGTGCCTCAAAAAGACAACATTTATTACATTTACCGTTATCACTAAAAGAGGCAGAGGTGTAGCTAAACATCTGACAGACAGAGCACACCAGAGGAGGAGAGGAAAGACAGCTAGTAGCCATAGCTAGTGGCTGGAGAGCAAACCACACAGGCAGACAGCAAAACAGGAAGTGACGATACGTTACCACAAGGAAGCGACGATCCCCGAGAACACTGATGGTACTCCAATTACATTGGAGTACCATTTGTGCTGCTCGATTCTGTATCAACTGCAGTTTTTTAACTGACTCTGCTGTAGCACTTGACCAAACTGCTGGGCAATAATCACGGTTGGATAATATTAAAGCCTGATTTATTTGTTCTGTTGCCTTTGGTCTCAGAAAAGATGCACTTCATTTAATCGCCGATATTGCACTTCCCATTTTGGTAATTATTTTGTCTATATGTTTGAACCAGGATAGTTTATTGTCAATGGCATCATCACTGACCTTAGAGCCGAGGTAGACAAAGTCTACCAGCTCCTGCTCGTCAGACCCACAGATTATGTCTCGCAGTGCTTTCGGCTGCTTGCTTTCGGCAGTCTGGTGGAGTGGGAAGATCCGCACAACCACAAAGTTGTGAATCTTTAACACCTGTGTGATCCCCACCCTCCTTCACGGGTCCAAGACCCGGACCCTCTCCACCACAACCACCCTCCATCTGGATACATTCCATCAGACCTGCCTCCGTAACATCCTTGGCATCTGATGGTTCCACCACACCACAAACGATGAGATCTACAGGAGGGTTGGCTGTCCTATCCCCATCTCCACCGTCATCAGAAGAGGGAGGCTGAGGCTCCTCGGCCACGTGGCCAGGCTGGAAGATGGGACACAGGCCAAGCAGGCCCTCTCCGTCAGCACTCCTTCACCCCCTCTAGGGCTGGCATTGCCCCCAAGTTCGGCCCAGACTGTCCTGGGGGACCCAGGTTGCAATGATAAGACCTCTAGCTGACCTCATCGCCCTAGCCCAAGATCGCCCTGCCTTCAGATTGGTTGCAAAGGTCACTTAAGTGGCCAGGCGAGGATTGCGTAAATAAGATGCCCAGCAGCTTGGTTTTGTGCACTTGGTTGATAAACTCATCAATTTTCAGGTTCACTGTCGGATTTTTACTAATGGAGTGATTTGAACCAATTACCATGCTACTTGTTTTTGTTACATTCAAAGAGATGATTTTGTTTCACCCACTGGACTACAGATTGCAGTCCTTCCACCGAGTGCAGTTCATCTATTGCAGGTGCAGATGTGTATATTGTAGAATCATCTGCATACATCACCGTTTTAGACTTATCTAAAATGAATGGTCAGTCATTCGTGAAGATACTAAACAGTAACGGCCCAAGGGAGTTCCCTTGTGGCACTCCACATGATACAACTGCAACATCAGAGTAACAACCATTGAAGAAAACAGACTGAGTCCTGCTACTTAAATAGCTCTCAATCCATAACAATGCAGACTGATGGAAACCATAACAGTCGTTTTTCCAATAATAGGTTATGATTGATAATATATCAAATGCAGATGAGAAGTCTAACATAACAGCACCAACTATTCTCTTCACATCAATATCCCCCTACCGGTCATCTGAGTTAGTGCTGTAGCTGTGGAGTGCCCTTTCCTGTATGCATGCTGGTAATCTGTTAATAAGTTATTGCTAGATAGGTAACATTGAATGTGTTTATATAGAGTTGTTTCCATTATTTTACATAGTAAGGGCAGCAGACTTATGGGCCGGCAGACAAAGGTAACTTCTTATTCTTAGAAATGCACAGCAGGTGAGATTTAAGTTTATGATGTGACAGATGGCCAGAGCAACCGAATCTACAACCTTTTTTAGCAGTTTACCGTCTAGCCCATCAATGCCAGGTGGCTTAATTTTCTAAGTCCTTATCCTTTTTTTTTTTTTTTTCCTCCCTACAGTGCTTATGTTTACATTGTCAAAATTAAATTTACAGGTTGTATTTTTCATGGTTCTATCATTTATCACTAAATATGGCATACTGTCATCTATATTTGGCATAGTTTTTCTTAATTTTTCAATTTTGTCTCTGAAGTAGTTATTAAAATAATTGGCAATAGCTATTGGTTTGGTAAGGAAGTTACCTTCCACCTTTAAAAATGATGGGGTGGGTTTAGTTTTCCAATCTAAGAGGTCATTTAACATGTTCCATAATTTTTTTATTATCATTTCTAATATCATTGATCTTATTTTTATAATTTCTTTTTCCTTCTATTCAATTTTATGACAGAATTTCTTAGTTTGCGATACACCTTCCAGTCAAATTGGTCTCCTGTTATGATAGTTGTTCTTTTTTCCTGATCTCCATTTCATACATTCCTTTCTTTCTTTGTCCAACCATGAAGTCTTGAGGTTTCTGACAGTAAACCTCTTGAGTGGGGTGTGTCCACTAAAGTCATGAAGATGGCATCAAATGAATGCAGAGCATCATCTGGGTTCGTTTTAGATAACACCTCAGCCCAGCACACATCATTAGCATCCTTAACAAATCTCTCCTGATGAAACAGTTTATATGATCTTTTGAATTTGACTTTGGGTCCCCACTTGACCACTTTAGTTCTTCATACAAACATTACCACATTATGGTCACTGCAGCCAACTGGAACAGTCAATATATTAGAACATAGCTCAGGTGTATTAGTAAATAAATGATCTATACAAGTTGAGGTAGCAGTGCTGTTATTTTTTTTAACCATGTCCTGGTAGGTTTGTTTATGATTTGTGACAGTCCACAAACACTGGTGACGTCGGACAGTTTATTCTTTAGAGGGCAGGTTTGTAAGAACCAGTCTATGTTGATATCCCCCATAAAGTATATTTCATAACCTAGGGTACTGGTGTAGTCTAACATTTCACAAATTATGTCCAGATAAATACTGTTTGCACTGGGTGGTCCGTTAACAACAGCCTATCAGCATTGGTTTTAAGTAAGGTAGCTGTAATTGAAGCCATAGCACTTCAATACTGAAGTTCATTAAATCTTTCCTAATTTTTACTGGTAAATGATCTTGGACATAAAAGGCCACTCCACCACCAAATTTGTTTCTGTCTCTTCTAAAAAAGTGTATCCCTGAATTAATAGCTCTGTGTCATCAATAGCTGAATCCAGATGTGTTTCAGAAATTGCTAGTATATGTAGGTTATCTAAGAGTAATATTTCTACCATTTCATTTAATTTGTTTCTAATACTACTAAATCTTAATCCCTTTTTAGGCAGTCTATGGTGTTGTGTTTGGGTATCTGACATGATGTGTGTTGTGTATCACAGGTAGATCTTGAGAACCTGCATACCTAAACACAAATTAAATGTCACTGATTTGCTTTGAAGTGCTGTTCCAGGGGTGAATGATCAATTTGTCCTGCCTCAAAAAGGCAATGTCCCTTCTTTCACGTGCAGCTCTCAACTGTGGCAGAAGTTTTTTCCTCTTCCGTTTAAAAGCCTCCGTGTAGTCCTCATTTATTAAGATTTTTGTGCCACTGAGATTTTTAGCTTTCTGCAAAATCATTGATCTGTCCTTGAAGTGAAGAAATTTCGCAATAGGTCACGGTCTATCGCTTCCCAGCACAAGTCTCCCCATATGGTGCGCTCACTCCACCTCGATATCTCTCTGCAGTTGCAGCTTCTCCATGAAGATTTTCTTCACCTTTTCTTCTGAAACAGCCCAGGCCTCGCCCAGTGATTCCATGATTCCATCAATGACCAGGTTATTTCTCCTCGACTGTCCGTCCAAATACTCCACTTTGTCCGTGACTATAAGCAAACTTTTGCATATTTTCGAGATGTCAGACTGCATCCCGTTACAATGGTCAGTCAGTATTGCTTGGTTATATTTAATATCATCCACCCCCTTCTGTGTAAACTGGATACTAGCTTTAATCTCCTGAACCGCTCTCGATAAAGCATCCAGTCTGGTGTTCGTCGAGTCCATGATTAGTTTTACAAAGCCCTTAAAGATTTCTTGTTGTTGCTGGAGTAGTGCTGTGAACACCTCCTTCTGCTGCTGGAGTTCTTTTACCTGGGCCAGTGAGACAAACTTATCCTCCAATTTCTGCTCATTTTTCTGCTTTTGTGGCATGTTGGAGCAGAAGGATGACTCCAGACAGGCTAAGGCTGGTGATTTCCTAAATTAAAGGAGATGGACACAGGCATGGTGTACATGACTGTTTTGACCATCTGCAAGACAAAGCTAGTCTCCTATAGTCACTCAAACACAGAGCTGCTCCTGATTGGGTAATGTTTGTACTTGTGGGTGGACTTGTCCATCATGAAAGTCAATACAACAGAACAAAATTGTCTTCTTCATCCATTGCAAATGACGACGACCAGGAAAAGCTTTGCGATAAGAGTGCAGGATGATTGAATACAAGCATGGTTTATTGTTTGTATTATTGATGGGCACCCATTAGCTTCCGCATTAGCAGTTGCTAACACTGGTCAACACCAAATTTATTGTCTAAGTTTTTTTTAGCTGATTTAGGATGATTCTGATGTGCTGAATCCAAAAATCACATTGGTTTTGCTCAATCAGGTCAACTTTTTGAACTAAGGCCACATGTTTTCTTACGTTTTTGTTTACATGTACGGGTATTTTCGCTTTATATGATACAAAATTCTTTATTTCTTGAAGTTCTCTGAATTTTGAACAATGATGACATAACATTCAATCTACATGTACTTACCTTTATCAATGTCTACTATTCAATTTACATTACACCTGTACAACTGCTGTACAACTGCTTATAACTTAACATAAAAACCTGACCTGATCGAGAGAAACAGATGTCATTTTCGGATTCAGCGGTGCAAAATTGTCTTAAATCAGTTGAAAAAAAAAAAAAAAACAGACAACTTACAAAAAAGTTATTTTTGTTGTGTTGTGTAATCTTTCTGGGGAACACTGTTAAAATCAATACAAAAACAATACAAACTTTAACAGAATTATACACACAGCACAAAAAAAACAAAAACTATAATTTCATAAAATCACTGCCCCCCCCCCCAAAAAAAATCCCATTCAATAGAATCACAGAAACAAAACACTAGATAATTAGCCATCATATTTGTATTTTAAACTAGTGCATTGCCCGTAGAACGCAAGTATTCCTGTCTGAAACAGGTTTCCCCAATCAGGCTTTACAGGCCCAAATGTAGGCTGTGTTTGAAAGTGGAATACAAAGAGGTGTAACCTATATGTAGGCAATCACATGTTAGACTTTGACAAATATAAAAGGGAGTAAATGGCACTAAGATTTATTTGATTGTGTGAATATTAATTACAGAATACCTAAATATTGAAAATGAATGGGCCATCCAATATTAGCGACCGTTTCAGATCCCTTGTTTGTTTGTCAGGTCACTTATTTGTGTGATCTTTTATCTCTTATATACAAGATAATAGTGTATCTTGCACTTTGGGGAATGGGAGTTGTTCAGTCATTATTATAATTATTTTAGTTCACTTTATATCACTGTTCAGTGATGGAGCTCAGTGTAATACTGAATTTCTTCTGTGTATCATCAATAAACTCATGCAGTACTATAACAGGACATGTTTACAAATATTTGAGACCCATTGGCTGCTGCTTTACCCGTGTGCCTGCGAAGGACTGTGATCCACCGGTTCAGCTGCTGCTTCCCCACAAGACCCCCCCCACACACCTCGTGTTCTTCATGCTGAATTATCCATTAGACCCACGCAATCACAGCAACTTCATGGTATAATTTTTTAAGCATTAAACCTTAAGTCTATCTTTTGTTGCCATTTACACTACGGGTAGCATTACTGTACATGGACTGCTGTTGTTTTTCCAGCCTTATTCCTTTTGTTTTTTTATATTGCGCACACCACTGAAGAGAGAGAGAAACGCCATTTCGATTCTCCTGTACGTACATCAGCTGTTCTGATAGATATACCAAAAGAACACCGGTAGATCCAATCAGCTGATCGCTCGAACCACAGAGCTCAGCTGTTTTCCATGATAAATCAGCCTCAGGGCATAAGCACATTCCATGCATTTTTTTTTTTTTTTTTTTTAACTTGATTGAAATTAACTTTTTTTTTTTTTTTTTTTTTTTAAATCGCCATCAGTTAGCGTGCCTTTGAGCCAAGTCGTGCCTGGCCGCTGCTTCTCCCTGCATGTTCTGTGCTGATTTGTCAGACCCAGTCCCCACTGACGCTCCGCCCAGTCTGCTCGCGTACCTCATTCTCCACATATGGCGAATTGTCCTTTAGACCAGGCCTATTCAATTAACGGCCCACATACAGCCCAGAACCAACCTCCGAGTGGCCCAGGCCATGCCAAAGAAATATAAATTTAAGAAAAAAAAACAAAACAAAAAAAAAACAAAAAAACATGAAGGAATGACGGTCCGCAAGTGTGCACACAAACAACGCACGTGACCGTCATCTGCACAGAGCTCAGAAGCGCCCCACCCACGTGAGCATTCCCAGTCAGCAGGCAGAGTGTCTCTCTAGCCTTGCTGTCCGAGAGCAGCATGAGCTTACTAAAGTACTTTAAACACGGGAAAAAAATCATAGAGATATGTAAGCAGTGAAGGCATTTATGGTGGTTTTAACCCGCTGGTAGCAGGAACAATAATGAGGAGTCGCTTAGCTCAGGGATGGCAACAGGAAATTCTGATTTCAGCTGAAATCTAATTTGGTCGATTGACTTATGGGGGGGCCGGGGGGGGCGCAGCCCCCCTGAAGCTGGGAGGTTTTCAGTAAAACAGAAGTAATTTTGACTGAAAAAAATGATTAAAAAAAAAAAAAAAAAAAAAGGAAATACTAGACTTAGATAAATCATTAAATTTAATGAAAAGTTAACTTACTTTTTCTTCAATGTTGTCTCACTGTCTTTAGTCCAGTGCTTCTCAATTATTTTTTGCAAAGCCCCCCCTAGGAAAGAGAAAATATTTCGTGCCCCCCCAACTCGCCGCAGTGACTATAAATAAGATCATTATCTATAAAAATTGTATAAGTATACCTAAAATTGTATCCTTTTTAACATTAACAAAAGAAAAAAGCAATATAAATCAACTTTCAACAAATATTAACTTTATTTTGCCACACAGAAACCCTGTTATAGTCTAAAACAGAAAAAAAAAAAACTTAAAGTGCATCAAAGTGCCTGAAATAAAAAATATGTCAATCCTTATTTAAACTAGAAACATTTTTGACCAACTGAACCATTTGATGCTGAGAAAAATAATTCAATCAATAAATAATATTAAATGTAAATTGATCTGGAACATTAACACAGGAGCACCAATATATTGTAACGTGCTGCTCGACATGGCGACGTCCCACCGGGAGGTTCGAACTCACGCCTCCCGCTCCGGAATCCCACACTCTACCTGTGTCGCCAATAGGGTCACCTCACTTGGCAAGCCAAGTAGGGTGCTCATATTGAGTTCGCTACAATATTTAACATTTTAGTCTGAAGAAAAAGGTAGAAAAAGGCAGTATCAACTCCTCTGCAATTGTGTGGGGTTTTTTGCACTGCGCAATTTGGTGCGCCACTTTAAATGATACTGAAAGTGCTCGCTGGTTTACTGATGTAGCGTTCACAAAGCGGGATGATTGTTGGACGTACTCCGCACGTTTTCGCTGAAAAAAAATCAAGCGGCTTATCAACGTGTTGAGGATGTAATGTCTGTAGGTGACGTCTTAATTTATTTGGCTTCATGCTGTCCGCTGCCAACACTTTCAAACACAGTGAACACACCGGTCTTTCCTCGTCTCACAGTGAAGCCAAGCGCTAGATAAGCTTCGTCATATTTCCTCGTCTTAGCTTTTGGGAGACTTTCATTTGTCTCTTTACCTCTGTCTCTCTCCGCCTTTCTTTTCGTTACTGTTAAATATTTCTCCATGGTGTCTCTCGAGGGGTTTGTTGACAGCAATTTAAAAAGTTTTAAACTCCCGCACAGACTTTGACAATGAGAGCGCCACTGCACCACCTGCTGCCGTTGATGTGCAATTACACTTTACACGGCAAAAGCAAAGCCTGTTCCCCGGGGTCACACGCGCCCCCCCCCCCCGGCATCGCATCGCGCCCCCCTATTTGAGAAGGACTGCTTTAGTCCAACATATTTAACAGTTCTATAAGAGTTTATTACACTATTTACACTGGTCACCAAGTCACTTCTAATGTGAAACTTTCTTCCTTTTGGCAGCAAGCTGCGTCAGTCTCTGAACTTTGAACTTCATCTCCTTTTCTGGTTTCTTCAGAAACTGTCCAAGTGTTTCTGTTACCTCGTCGAACTTTGAGCCAATTTTCACCTTTACCGTCACCTTTCTCTCAAGCCAATTCCATCGGAAATATTTTTGACACTTTTGTCTATCTCATTTCTAGCACTGATGACTCCTGATCCTTCGATAAAAATCTCACAATTCCGCTGAAAACAATACCGAAAGGTCAGAATTCCAACATGAACCAGGGATGTGATTTGGAGTTGGGGAAATTATCTGAAAATTTAGCAGGGGGTCTGGGGGAGCAGAGCCCTGGTGGGGGGGCAAGGGGGCGAAGCCCCCCAAAGCTCCTGGGTTTTTATGATTTTTTTAAGTACCAGAACTGTGCTTAAATGACATAAAACAAACAGATGAATGCCACTTATTACTGTATAATATTGACTTATGTTCCAAGAAGATAGCACTCCTAAAATATTCCAACAAGCATTATCCATCACATGCTTTAACACTTGATCAAATCAAAATCAGTTAATTTTATCTATTCCATAATAGAAATAAAATTCCAACATACCATTACTTTTTATAATTTCAGCATTCATTTCAGATCACCAGTTTCAATCTCCATTGAGTCTTGAGCAGTTCATTTTGCACAATCACTGATGCAGCCAAGTCTTAGAAATATTCAAAAGTTATGAGTCAATATCCACTGTGCACTGTCAATTTCAAACTGTTTGGAATCATAAAAGTAATGTTACTAAATTGTTTTGCTATTTTTTTCTCCTCAACATCGATGTCAGGGCGCTGCGGGAGTTTTTGGGGATGGTTAACTTTTATAACCGTTTCCTCCCCCGCGCAGCCCAGCTCATACAGCCGTTGTACGCCGCACTCAAGAAACGGAAACCGGCGGACAGAGTCGACTGGACTTCTGAACGGGAGCAGGCGTTCTGAGGTTAAAACAGCGCTCACTACCGACGCCTCGGACATGGGCATAGCGGCCGTCGTGGAGCAATGCGTTGCCGGTTCTTGGCAGCCACTCACCTTTTTTTTTTTTTTTTAGCAGGTCTTTGCACAACAGTGAGCGTAAATACAGCGTGTTCGACAGAGTTAATGGCTCTCCACCTGGCCATATGCCACTTCCAGTTCTGCCTGAAAGGGCGCACCTTCACTGCGTTCGTGGACCACAAGCCGCTAATGTACTTAACGTACTTTATCTTCCTGGAAGACAAAATAAAGCGGAATTCAGTGCATTACCGGAAAAATCACATCCCTGAGAACAAGCCGCCATGAATTTTTGACAAAGCATACAACGAGCCATTTGATTGGTCCAATCGTTTGCAACTATCCAATCGCAGGGCTGTTTACAGTACAGCAGTAGCTTGAGTACATCCGGGTTATCGCGGGAGACTTGACCCGGGGAAGCGCCGAGCGCTTATGTAATCGTGTTGATTTTCGCTAAAATCGGCAACAATAAGGTACCTTACCCCCCCTAAAATTTTCTCAACGGATTTAGACGATTCACAGAAATGATCAATTTGAAAATAAATCGGCGGAAATCCACGGATCGGCGGAAAATTGCCATCCCTGTTAGCTAACAGGTGTGGTTAAGCTTCATACTGTATGCAGGGAAAGGAAAGAGTGACTAAATCGCTCAGGATTTTCACCAACTACTACAATATCCATCCATCCATGGAGATATTATGTACCTGGCAATTTAAGATGACCGAAATTCACCAAGTCAATGACTTTAGCCCGTCAGGAGCCTTCAGACAAACTACACATGCCAACATTTGGATTTCAAAATAAGGGAGGTTTTCCTGCTGTCTGGGTGGTGAGGATAATTCTAAAATACTATAAATATACAGAAATATTTTAACAGAAATAACTGCATCTTTTGGCATTTAAGTTAATTTATTTCATTAACTAGAAAAGCACTCGGAGAGCGCAGACCTCCGCCAAGCGCCACAATTCCCCCCATACAGTGTTTGTGTGTACGTTTTCAGATTCCTTGAGCATGTAAACATATGACTAGCAATTGGATTCACAATGATTATTTGTTTATTTGACAGGGACAGTGCAATAAACACACAATTAATCAATGACAATCAATCTGATAGTGATAGGATTAGTGGTTCAGTAGTAAAAGCATTGCCTCCTTGGCGGAGGTAATAAACTGAAGTGTTGCTGTTGTGTCCATCTCCTCCACTGACGGATGCAAATTGGGTAGACAGGTTGCCGTGGGTTTTATATTATATTATTTTGGGGTTTCGCTCCGCGGCAAACGAGAATTTAGAAGCTTCGCTGGCAGAGAGCTCGTTATTGCGCAGCGCGTATGGCTGGCCGGTGAATTTCTGCCAAATGCGCAGCTCCTATGGCTGGCCGGTGAATTTCTGCCAAATGCGCAGCTCCTATGGCTGGCTGGGGAATTTCTGCCAAATGCGCAGCGCCTATGGCTGGCCGGGGAATTTCTGCCAAATGCGCAGCGCCTATGGCTGGCCGGGGAATTTCTGCCAAATGCGCAGCGCCTATGGCTGGCCGGGGAATTTCTGCCAAATGTGCAGCTCCTATGGCTGGCCGGGGAATTTCTGCCAAATGCGCAGCGCCTATGGCTGGCCGGGGAATTTCTGCCAAATGCGCAGCGCCTATGGCTGGCCGGGGAATTTCTGGCAAAGAATCCGTCGGCGGACAGCTGCCCGTGTGAGGTTTTGCAGTTGCGCGCAAACACAAGCACGCTGGCGGGCCCAGGCCAGCAGTGTTTTCCGCGTGCTTTTGTGCCTAAAACGTTGAAGAACGCAGAGTTTGTGTTGCAGACACGACGACCAGCGCCCTCCATTGCGCCTGCACACATGTTGAAAATGGCCCTATGTCAACAGTGTTGAAAAATGCTTTAAAAAAATTCCTGTATCCAGACGGTAAACCGGATCACCCCCAAAATTTAATCAGTTCTTCCTTGTACCATTTCCAACAATGCCTGAAAGTTTCATGGAAATCCGTCCAAGACTTTTTGAGTTATCTTGCTAACCAACAGACAAACAGACAGACAGACAGACAAACAGACAAACACACAAACCCTGGCAAAAGCATAACCTCCTCCTGGCCTTTTCGGCCTGGCGGAGGTAAAAATAATTTTATACCTCCACCAGGAGGTTATGTTTTTGCCGGGGTTTGTCTGTTGGTTAGCAAGATAACTCAAAAAGTTTGAGACGGATTTCGATGAAACTTTCAGGCGTTGTTGGAAATGGTACAAGGAAGAACTGATTAAATTTGGGGGATGATCCGGATCACCATCCAGAAGAAAACCGCCATTACGGAAAATGCCATTTTCATCAATAACTACTGAACCACTAATCCTATCATTGTGAATCCAATTGCTAGTCATATGTTTTCATGGTCAAGGAATCTGAAAACGTACACACAAACACTGTATGGGGGGGAACTGTGGCGCTTGGCGGAGGTCTGCGCTCTCCAAGTGCTTTTCTAGTTACCTCCGCCAGGCCAAAAAGGCCAGGAGGAGGTTATGTTTTTGCCAGGGTTTGTCTGTTTGTCTGTCTGTCTGTTTGTCTGTTGGTTAGCAAGATAACTCAAAAAGTCTTGGACGGATTTGCATGAAACTTTCAGGCGTTGTTCGAAATGGTACAAGGAAGAACTGATTACATTTTGGGGGTGATCTGGTTCACCATCTGGATACAGGAATTTTTTAAAGCATTTTTTTCAACACTGTGACATAGGGCCATTTTCAACATGTGCGCAGGCGTAATGGAGGCCGCTGGGCGTCGTGTCTGACCAACACAAACTCCGCCTTCTTCAACGTTTTAGCCACAAAAGCATGCGGAAAACACTGCTGGCCTCGGACCCCCAGCGTGCCTGTGCCAGCCATAGGCGCTGCGCACATTGCGCTGGTCGTCGTGTCTGACCAACACAAACTCCGCGTTCTTCAACGTTTTAGGCACAAAAGCACGCGGAAAACACTGCTGCCCTGGGCACGCCAGCGTGACTGCTTTTGCGCCACGCTGCAAAACCTGAGACGGACACCTGTCCGCCGCCCGATTATTTGCCACAAATTCCCCGCCCAGCTATAGGCACTGCGTAAAAACGACCTCTCTGCCGGGGAAGACTCTAAATTCTGTTTTGCCGCGGACCACAACCCCAATATAATATAAAACCCATGGCAACCTGTCTAACCAATCTGCATCCGTCAGTGGAGGAGATGGACACACCAACACTTCAGTTTATTACCTCCGCCAAGGAGGCAATGCTTTTACAACCGTAAAACGGGGCTATAAGGGACAGCGGGGTAATATGGGCCACTTTTCTAAATGTAATTCTGCTTTTTTAATTTTGCTTCCGCCTAGATTTGATGAAGGATTCATGGATATTTGACAATAACAACACAACTCAGCGTCCTGCTCAAAATAAAAAAAGCAGAATTACATTTAAAACATTTCCCACAAAAGTGTCCCTTATTAACCCGCCGTCCCTTATAGCCCCATTTTACACTACTGAACCACTAATTCTATCACTATCACATTGATTGTCATTCATTAATTGTCTGTTTATTGCACTGTCCATGTCAAATAAACAAATAATCATTGTGAATCCAATTGCTACTCATATCTTTTCATGCTCAGGGAATCTGAAAACGTACACACAAACCCTCTATGGGGGAACTGTGCCGCTTGGCGGAGGTCTGCGCTCTCCGAGTGCTTTTCTAGTTTTTCTTTGAAATCAGAGTTAAATTATTGTTCTGTTCTGGCTCTGCAAAATTATTGTCAAAAGTGTCAGTTGCATGAGGAAAAAAGTCAAAATTTTACCACAATCCGCTTCAAATTTATATTAAAAAAAAAAAAGTAATTTTGTTTATAAAAAATAGACAAAAATATCCATAAAATAATCCACACATTTATAATAAAGTCTCAAATGTACAAGAAAAGTCAATTTTACAAGAGGAAATTACAAATTTCAGGAAAATGGTTTCAAATTTAGATAAATTTACAGAGAAAAGCAGAAAATTATAAGAAAATTGTTAGAAATTTTGGAGAAAAACCTCAAACCTTCAAGACTGAAGTCATTACTCAAGGTTTTAAGTGGGTGCTCTTTGCATCCTCAACTCTACTAGAAATTGTTGGTTGATATGTGTGTAATGTAATGTGTAGTTATATATATATAAAAAAAAAAAAAAAAAAAAAAAGGTTCCTACTCACATGTGGTGATTTAAAACAAAACCAACCACAATAGTGGATGTGCAGTGTTTGTTAATGTTATCAATCTTTTCTTGGGGGGGGGGGGGGGTGCACTGAAGTGTTTGACATTTCATTTTTTAATTCAGCTAAATGCACTTTGTGATGTGCCAAGGTCAGTTATGACCAGGATGTAGCATATTTTATTTCAAAAGGGAAACGAATGTTAATACTACTAACAGTGCACACTGAGATTTTATGCACTTTTAGACATGTCTGAGTAAGATGTGACCAAAATGTTTTTTTTTTTAATATTCTATTTAATTGTTGTTCAAGAGGAAAAATATTTCTACAACTTCAAGGTCTGTTCAACCCCAGCACTGTTATTGTGCTTTTACGCACTTTTGATGTGCCTTTGTCATGTGCCCAGCGCACATTTAAAACCAAGACAATGAATAAAAAGTGCATATTTTTCATCATATTGATCTGTGCTGGTTTGAAATTTGTCATATTCAACAGATAGCTGAGCATGTGTGGCCAAGTTACATGTCTTGATTTCAAACTGTGGCCTAACTGATTTTGCAATTGAATCGCCCTGCTTTAGACCTACGCAATCACAGCAACTTTATGGCGTAATTTTTTTTAAGCATTAAATCTTCAGTATTACCTTTTTCGAGTCAAATTTGTTATTTTTCAATTCTTTGTTTTGTCCAGTGAACACTGTGGTGACTAAAAGGTTGTGATGCTGTGTGTTATCTAATCAGCATGGTCATGATGCCGTGTATTATCCAATGAGCATGGAGTCAATCCGAAACCCCGCCCACACTTCTTGAAGCCAGGGCATGAAGAGAGACAGAACGATAACAGAGCAGTGGCTAAACTTTTATTGGTAAAAGTTACATATTTTAACTGAGCGACTTCATATCCGGGGATGCACACCCTTGTAACCTCAGCAAAGCATATTTAAAATCTTAGGTCAGTCTGACGAACGGTTCAAGAGATATGCATGGAACAAACACACAGATGGACAGACACACAGACAGAGGTTCTGTGCATTTATAGATGGATATCTTCTTGTTTTTTTTAAAAGTATATATACTTTTTTCAAGTGTATTTTTTCAGGGTACACACACACACACACACACACACACACACACACGCAGAGTGGTGTGAAAAAGTGTTTGCCCCTTCCTGATTTCTCATTTTTTTGTATGTTTGTGACACTTAAATGTTTCAGATCAAACAAATTTAAATATTTGACAAAGATAACACAAGTAAACACAAAATGCAGTTTTTAAATGAAGGTGTTTATTAAGGGTAAATAAAATCCAAACCTACATGGCCCTGTGTGAAAAAGTGATAGCACCCTAAACCTAATAACTGGTTAGGCCACCCTTAGTTGCAACAACTGCAATCAAGCGTTCGCAATAACTGGTAATAAGTCTTTCACAGTGCTGTGGAGGAATTTTGGCCCACTCGTCTTTGCAGAATTGTTGTAATTCAGCCACACTGGAGGGTTTTCAAGCATGAACCGCCTTTTTAAGGTCAAAAGATCTCAATCGTATTCAGGTCAGGACTTTGACTAGGCCACTACAAACTCTTCATTTTGTATTTCTTAAGCCATTCAGAGGTGGAATTGCTGGTGTCTTTTGGATCATTGTCCTGCTGCAGAACCCAAGTGTGCTTCAGCTTGAGGTCATGAACAGATGGCCAGACATTCTCCTTCAGGACTTTTTGGTAGACAGCAGAATTCATGGTTCCATTTACCACAGTCTTTCAGGTCCTGAAGCCGCTAAACAGCCCCAGATCATCACACTATGATGGTATGATGTTCCTTTTCTGAAATGCTCTGTCACTTTTAAGCCGGATGTAATGGGACACACACCTTACAAAAAGTTCAACTTTTGTCTCGTCAGTCCACAGAGTATTTTCCCAAAAGTCTTGAGGATCATCAACTTGTTTTTTTTGGGAAAAACTTAGGAGCCTTTATGTTCGTTTTGGTCAGCAGTGGTTTTCATCTTGGAACTCTACCATGCAGGCCATTTTTGCCCAGTCTCTTTCTCATGGTGGAGTCATGACCACTGACCTTAACTGAGGCAAGTCAGGCCTGCAGTTCTTTGGATGTTGTTGTGGGGTCTTTTGTGACCTCTTGGATGAGTTGTCACTGCACTCTTGGGGTAATTTTGTTCAACCGGCCAGTCCTGGGAAGGTTCACCACTGTTCCATGTTTTCACCATTTGTGGATAATGGCTCTCACTGTGGTTTGCTGGAGTCCCAAAGCTTGAGAAATTGCTTAATAACTTTTTCTAGACTGATAGATCCCAATTACTTTATTTGTTCCCGAATTTCTTTGGATCGCAGCATGGTGGCTAGCTTTTGAGGATCTTTTAGTCGACTTCACTTTGTCAGGCAGGTCCTATTTAAGTGATTTCTTCATTGAGAACAGGTGTGGTAGTAATCAGGCCTGGGTGTGGCTCGAGAAATCAAGAAATTGAACTTAACTTTCCAAAGATGTGAAAACCACAGTTAATTTATGTTTTAACGGGGGGGGGGGGGGGGTATTACTTTTCACACAGGGCCACGTAGCTTTGGATTTTTTTTACACTTAATAAACACCTTCATTGAAAAACTGCATTTTGTGTTTACTTGTGTTATCTTTGTCTAACATTTAAATTTGTTTGATGATCTGAAACATTTAAGTGTGACAAACATACAAAAAAAAATGAGAAATGAGGAAGGGGGCAAACACTTTTTCACACCACTGTGTACAGAGAGAGAGAGAGAGAGAGAGAGAGAGAGAGAGAGAGAGAGAGAGAGACTCACAAAAGTGAGTACACCTTTCACATTTTTGTAAATATTTTATTATATCCTTTCATGGGACAACACTGAAGATATGACACTTTGATACTATGTAAAGTAGTCAGTGTACAGCTTGTATAGCAGTGTAAATTTGCTGTCCCCTCAAAATAACTCAACACACAGCCATTAATGTCTAAACTGCTGGCAACAAAAGTGAGTACACCCCTAAGTGAAACTGCCAAATTCTGCCCAATTAGCCATTTTCACTCCCCGGTGTCATGTGATTCATTAGTGTTACAAGGTCTCAGGTAGGACTGGGGAGCAGGTGTGTTAAATTTGTTGTTATCGCTCTCACACTCTCTCATTCTGGTCACTGGAAGTTCAACTTGTCACCTCATAGCAAAGAACTCTCTGAGGATCTGAAAAAAAGAATTGTTGCTCTACATAAAGATGGCCTAAGCTATAAGAAGAATGCCAACACCCTGAAACTGAGCTGCAGCACGGTGGCCAAGACCATACAGCAGTTTAACAGGACAGGTTCCACTCAGAACAGGCCTCGCCATGGTCGACCAAAGGAGCTGAATCCATGTTCTCAGTGTCAAATCCAGAGGTTGTCTTTTGAAAACACGTATGAGTGCTGCCAGCATCGCTGCAGAGGTTGAAGGGGTGGGTCAGCATGTCTTTGCTCAGGCCATACGCTGCATACTGCATCAAATTGGTCTGCATGGCTGTCATCCCAGAAGGAAGCCAGCCCCTTTTAAAGATGATGCCCAAGAAAGCCCACAAACAGTTTGCTGAAGACAAGCAGACAAAGGACATGGATTACTGGACCCATGTCCTGTGGTCTGAAGAGTCCAACAAAAACTTATTTGGTTCAGACGGTGCCAACCAGATGAGGAGTACAAAGTCAAGTGTGTTTTGCCTACAGTCAAGCATGGTGGTGGGAGTGTCATGGTTTGGGGCTGCATGAGTGCTGCCAGCACTGAAGAGCTACAGTTCAGTGAGGGAATCACGAATGCCAACATGTACTGTGAAACAGTGAAGCAGAGCATGATCCCCTCCCTTCGGAAACTGGGCC
The DNA here is from genome assembly GCA_020510985.1 of Pholidichthys leucotaenia. Lineage (NCBI taxonomy): Eukaryota > Metazoa > Chordata > Actinopteri > Cichliformes > Pholidichthyidae > Pholidichthys > Pholidichthys leucotaenia. The sequence goes on from CM035840.1 coordinate 368,579,317, forward strand.
ACAGGGCAGTATTCCAACATGATAACGACCCCTAACACACCTCCAAGATGACCACTGCCTTGCTAAAGAAACTGAGGGTAAAGGTGATGGATTGGTCAAGCATGTCTTAAACCTAAACCCTACTGAGCATCTGTGGGGCATCCTCAAACGGAAGGTGGAGGAGCGCAAGGTCTCCATCATCCACCAGCTCCATGATGTCATCATGGAGGAATAGAAAAGGATTCCAGTGGTAACCTGTAAAGCTCTAGTGAATCCCATGCCCAAGAAAGTTAAGGCAGTGCTCGAAAATAATGGTGACCACACAAAATATTGACACTTTGGGCACAATTTGGACATTTTCACTTATGGGTGTACTCACTTTTGTTGCCAGCAGTTTTGACATTAATGGCTGTGTGTTGAGTTATTTTGAGGGGACAGCAAATTTGCACCGCTATACAAGCTGTACACTGACTACATTGTATCAAAGTGTCATATCTTCAGTGTTGTCCCATGAAAAGATATAATAAAATATTTACAAAAATGTGAGGGGTGTACTCACTTTTGAGAGATACTGTATACATACACACACACACATATATATACATACACACACACATACTGTATATACATATACAGTATATATATATATATATACACACACACACACACACACACACACCTCTGAGATTACATATCTCAGAGGTTTCGTTCACTGAAAATTGTCCTTCCACAGAATTTTTCTAGCAATGACTACAAATTCTGAAAGATGTCTATCATTTGACAGATTATATGGAGGGTGATCTAATTAAAGTCAATTAAAATGATAGATAACTGATTGACAGAAGCCTGTCTGAGAAAAAGACATGACAAAAAGTGGAGTGCAACCTGTGATATAGAGTATTGCCCTTTTTCAGGTTTTCAACTCAAATGCAGTTCTGACAGTCAGTCACCAGATGGCAGTCTTTATTAGATGTTTCAAGCCTTACTCATGCTGCATTTCCCCTCTAGTCCACTTTGGTCCGCATGCGCTTTGAACGAGCCCGGCACGCATGTGGCGCTGTTCATGCTCACTTTTTTCCCCATCTACCCAGGCCAAGTGGTTGACACATGCGCACAACCATCATTTGTAGTTTCACTCCCACCCAATAGGTAGTGCCAATGCGCTGACGCTCCAGGATTTTCACCAACGAAGAAACACTGCTTGCTTTCTGCTGCTTGACTTCCCGATTTTCACTCCTTTTCCACAAAGATGCTGCTGCTGACGTATTTATGTATGATTCATGTATGTTTATTCTTGTCTTGGACATCCTCGCTGTCTTCTTCATCTACTTTGTCTTGGTATGTTGTGTCGATATCGCCACCTCGTGAATGGGACGTTCAGTCTTGCGCATGCGCTTTTCAACACATTCAGGTCGTGGGCAGGCGGCACGGTCAAAATTTGGGCTGCACGCGGTCGTCCGCAGTCAAGCACTGCAGACACTCGCAGAGTGAAGATGACGTAAATTTCATCACACGAAGTTTCCGGTTACATGTACGCGGACAGCAGAGGCGCAGCATGAATCCAGCTTCCTAACACTGTGTCACTCATGAAGCAACTGTCTCAAAGTTGTTCACTGTTTCATGTGGCCTCGGTTTTAAAATCACTAGTACGCATTGGGGTGGAAGTGTCTCGCCAGCATACAGTGGATAATGGTACCTCCTCAAGGCAGTGTCATCAGCCTGTTGCTTTTTACCATTATGATAAATGAGGTTTTCTCAAAGGCACCAGCTGATGTAGGAATATCGCTGTTTGCTGATGATGGAGCGCTATGGGAAAAGGGAAGAAATGTGGAGTATGTTACTGGGAAATTACAGCAAGCAACTGATGAGGTGGTGGAATGGGGATACGATTGGGGTTGTTAGGGCTGTTGCGGTCGAGGAATTCCCCTGCGGTGACAGTGGACATCTCAACACTGTGGTATGCAGTACTACTGTAAATGTTTTTAGGATGCTGTGGTCTCGTAATTTAAACAGAGTTCATAACTTATGTGGAAAATGATGGAAGCTGTGAGAAACTCGCTGCAGCTCCACCTCAACTTTATGTGCATGTGCGACAATTGTGCGGAGCTCCAGTCTTTCTACAGGCATGAGCTGCTGATTCTGTTTAAAAAAAAACAAAAAAAAAAACAACAATCATCTTCATAAAACAGTGGCGGGAACTCCAGTACTTCAACTACGGTCTGCATGGCTCTTGTCTCCGTGATTTTTGGATTTTTTGCCGCTGTCTGAAAAATCACGTTCAAATAAAACAGTTTTCAGCAATTCTTTCATTAACCACTATGTGGCGCTATAACTTTTCTCAATTTTGATGTAGCTGTGTTCGGGGTGGGACTATTTTCCATAATGGAAAGTCTGGTGCACATCGGACAGGTTTTGCCCGAGTTACAGGTGGTTGAATTTGTAAGGGGAGGAGTCAAATTTCGCCATGGTGCCCAAAATGAGCTCAATCGGAGCAGGTCCCTAGGACTAGTTCGTTCAAATGCGAGGTGTGACTTTTTTCCGAATTGGAGGTGGGGCGACTTTGAGGCAAGATGGCGGCCTTCCTGTTGGCGGTGGGTATAGGCCACAATGATGTTTTTTGCATATCTTGAGGTGATGCACACCTCACCCAAATTTTATGTCCACTACACAGTAGTTGTTTCACTGTCTGAGCTCAATTGTCAGAATCATAAACGCTCCACTCAGAAGGAACACACTTTGTGCCCTTTCAGTGCTCACTGTCATGGCTGTATTTAACAAGGAGTCCAAACGCTTCCATCACTAACTGCCTGCTGGAGTCTGTATGAAGAGAGAGTGCCCCACGCGGTGCTGACACAGTCAGCATATGATGCTGTGAAAGCTTCTACAGCACTGGGTGCTGCCGCCGTCATTACCGGGTGCAAACATGCTGTTGGCAATAAAAATACACTTTATTTATTAATCAATTGGGGCACATAAGTGAACGAGATTTAGCCACACACAAAAAAAGTGAACACCACGGTTGTGGTTGCTCGTTTTCCTCCGCGGTAGGCTTGTCCATAGCTCGGTATTACATAATTGCGGTTATCGCGACAGCCCTTGGGGCTGTAAATTCTCAGTGGAAAAGAGTTAGGGAGGGGATGAAACTAAGGATGTATGGAGAGGAGTTGGACAGGGTTGGAAACTTCAAGTTTTTAGGAGTGGTATTTGATAGCCACTTAACATGGGCAGGACACAGCATAAAGAAAATAGATGACAAATGTAAAAAAGTAATAAATGTGATGAGGTGTTTGACAGGCCGGGATAGGGGAGCAAGCTGCTCAGCATTACATCAGTTGCACGTAGCCTTAATTAGATCTGTATTTGACTATAGCAGCATCACTTATGGGTCAGCAGCCAACTCTTTTTTTAAAGACACTTGATAGGATCCAGGCTCAGGCTCTGAGAATCTGTTGCGGAGCTTTCAGAACATCACCTATACCTGCTTTACAGGTAGAAATGGGAGAGATGCCATTGGAGCTTAGGAGGATGCAGCTAATGGCAAATTACTGGACTCATTTGCAGGGGTATGGTGAAAATCATCCTACGAAAAGAGTGTTTGGGGAGTACTGGGAGGATAGGCAGGGTCAGCAGGACAACTTCAGCTGGGTAGGAAATAATACAGCAAAGTCTTTTGGTGTGTTTGGGATGAAAATGAGTCCGACAGTTACATATCTGGCAGTGGCTCCTTGGTTGTAAGTATGGCCTGGCACCTGCGAGAGTTGAAAAGGGAACAAAATGGCATATCTAGTTTGGTCATGATGGAGTATTGTAACTATACACTGGTAAACAACCTGAAACTAGGGCGATAGGATTTGGGGTGGTAGTAGGGGAAAGGTATAAGAATAAACAGACGAACAACTGATAAATTAGGGGTTTACATGGTGGAGATGGTGGCAATTTTGGTAGCATTACGGTGGGTGGAAACAAGCAAGCAGAGCAAGGTATTAATTTGCTCAGACTCCTCATCCGTTCTTACAAGCATTAGGTCATTCCATTCAAGTAGCCAACAGGATATTCTCTATGAAGTTCTTCAATCACTGTCCAGAATAATAAACGCAGGAAACCAGGTAAAATTTGTATGGGTCCCAGCTCATATAGGCATCAAGGGAAGCGAAGAGGCAAAGAGGGCATTATAAAAAGACGCAATAGAAATGCACATTAGTGTCACCAAGGCAGAGGTGAAAGCTGTAATTTTGGAAAAGTCACACAGCTTTGGCAAGAGAGGTGGGATAGTGAGGGGAGAGGAAGGCACCTATTTCAAATATGGAAAAGTGTTAAAGGGATGAGAGTGGGATGTGGGGACAGGAGAAAGAAAATTGTGTTTACAAGGTTGAGGTTGGGACACTGTGGGTTAAACAAAACACAGACTACTAGGGAAACATCAGACAGGTTTGTGTGAAAGGTGCTTTGAAGAGGTCTCAGTGGAACACGTTCTTTTAAGGTACAAAGGGTATGACGCACAGAGGGCAGTACTACAGACTAAGTTGAGGGAGCTGGGGGTGCAGGAACTTACACTGAGTGGACTACTGAACGTGGTTGAGCAGGCACAGGTTAGGATTTTGGTGGAATTTTTAAAGGACATGGGGATTTATAACAGAATATAAGGAGTAGGTAAAAGTGGAGGAAGTTGGTTGAGACAGAGGGTGAAAGGTAGATACAGTATGTGGGTTTTTTTTCCCGGATATTAGTCTGTGAACCTGCCTGTGGCCCACACTCCGGAGCAGTAGGGTACAGTAATGCACCAGTAAGCTGGCTGCCAACCGCCGCAAAATGAAAAGAATGATGACTGAACAACTCCCATTCCCCACAGTGCAAGATACAACACTTATGAATATAACTCATAAAAGATCACACAAATATGTCTGACAAACAAATAAACAAGGGTTTCTTAAACAGTCACTAATATTGGATGTCCCATTCATTTTCAATAATTCCGTAATTAATATTCACACAATCAAATAAATCTTAGTGTTCAGTCCCTTTTATATTTATCAAAGTCTAACATGTGATTGCCTACATACAGTCATGTGAAAAAAATCTGGACACCCTGTATCGGCCTGTGTGGTTGTTTTTTTTGTTTTTTGTTTTTTACATATTTGGACATATGGTTATTTAATATCAACATTAAAAATACTGGGAGATTCACATAATACAACAATTAAAAAGGAATTAAAAAGGAATTAAAGTCTTTTTTCAAATTTTCTGTAAAATGTAATTCTAAAACAGTGAGGAATAAATTAGGACACCCTCCGATCTTTTTTTTAGGACACCCACGCATTCATTAAGACTTAAAATGGCTAAAATAAATGTAAAACAAAAAAAAGCAAATAAAAACAAAAACAAGGTTAGAAATAGATATGTGAACATTTCTTAATAAAGAACTGAATATTTAAAGGGGTGTCCAAATTTTTTCACGACTGGATAGCCTACACCTCTTTGTATTCCACTTTCAAACACAGCCTACATTTGGGCCTGGAAAGCCTAATTGGCCTACCTGTTTCAGACAAGAATACTTGCTTTCTATGGGCATGCACTAGTACAACAAATTTTAAAAAAAAAATTGAAGAAGAGAGTGAGAGAAAATAATTAAAACCCATTATATTTATCTTACAAGAGAAAAAAAAAATATGTCCATTACTATTTGAAAGACCACAGTTTGTTTAGCTTCAGTTATCAATTTAAAGATAATAGGCTGACATATATTTGGGAAAAAGGACTTCCTGTAAGGTTTTATTAGTTATTTCCAGCACAACAATCATTCTCAGGCTGCTTGTAAATAAGAGGCTCTAATCATGAGTAAACAGTTTAAAAACGCTTTCAGTTTGTGTTTCACTCTGGCAAAATTTCCACATATGGCTTTGTTATCAAAATACATTAGCTCACCTTTACTGTCACTGCAGCTGGAAAAAGGTAGTGTAATAACTATGCCAGGCCAGTAGAGGTAGCAGTGCACTTTTTAAAAAAAACAAAAAAAAAACAGGCCCAATGCCACAGGCACTGATGCATCAGCACCTTGGCGCTTTCATTAAAAAAAAATTTGAGTGCCATACCCTGAATTAATATAACTCATTTCTACCCACCTCCGTTTTTGAACAACTCCCAATAAATTATGTTTTATGTCTTTCTCCTCATATAAGGGTAATGAAGCAAGGAACTTTGCTGCTGGCCCATGTGTCTCAGTTTTGGTCCATTTTTAAGCCTACCTAATTCAACAGCTGATGTTTACATTTTTAAATGAGCCAATAAATCATTTATGCGACAACACTGGTTACCTCTACATCAGTCACATACACCGTGAATGCCAGATAAATCTTTCTTTTGAGCGCAAGAATTTCTACTCAGGAGTATGTGCGAAAAGGTACTGAAAAAGGGGGTTATATGAACTAAAACAGTTCTTATTAACCTCAGTTAGGTGCCAAGGTAAAAAAAAAGATGAACTACTGTTACTGGTTCCAAGTATTCAATAGCTTCCTACAGTTGGAAAATGCCTAATGTCCCATTATTGCTTTGGAGTCACATGTAGTTAACACAAGATTTTGGTTGAAAAAGGAAGCTAAAATATGATGCTGTCTCACCATATGAAAGACATCAGAGCCTTCATCAAAATCAACAGAGGCAAAGAAGATTCTGTTAGTGAAGGCAGAAGAATAACGCCAGGAGTTAGCCATCACTTGGTACTCCTCATCAGCTTGTCTGAAAAAAAAAAAACAAAAAAAAACGCATTGAAGTGAATAAATCTGTGTCCATATGACATGAATAATTGCTCCTATTGTGTAGCTTCTTACTTGCAGACTGCACACTGTCTCTGTGGTTGAAGCGCCGTAAACATGATGATCACTGAGTAGTTTCTGGGAGGCGCTTTGACGAAGCGACGGAACTTATCTCCATTCATTCTAATGACTGACCGCTTGGATGCCCACTCCATCATCTGCGACACCTTTTCTGACAGTAATGCCTAAACACAACACAGAGAAAACAGATACTCTTCTTTTATTTCGGTAGCTCAAACTAAAGGGTCTCCTTGGCGCACCGAAATAAATGTCATTTAAAAAGTAGTTACGATGCAAGCAGGAACAGTCCCACATGGAGTTTATAACAAGTCTCACAAATAGTAGGTATTATCTAATCTGTCTGTAAATTTTGACAGAGCTTTGTAATTGATTGAAATCTAGCAGCCTACTTGGCACAACTAAACAAGGAAAAGGCACTTGAGCTCGCATCCGATTAGTTAGCTCAAGCTAGCAAGATTGATGCGGAAACCAACGACCAACAACTTTGAAAAGTTGTTTTTAAAAAAAAATCTCCCGAAATGTGACGACAGTCTTTGCTAGATGTCACTAAAACGTCTTACCTCTTTCTTCTTTTGAGCGTTAGCGGCTTCATGGCAAAAAATAAAAGAAATAAGCAGCGAAATGAAAACTTTTCCAAACATTTTTCTGCTACCCACAGTGCACCATGTACGCGCCCGCGCACACGCTATATCCTGTCAGCTTTCTATTGGTCACCTCTCAACCAATCAGAGAGATTGAGAGATCTTTCTTCTTCGTCATCATCGTCTTCTTTTTATCTGGACATGTTACTGCCCTCCTATGGTTGAAATAATAACAACAATTCCATTCATTCTTTCGTCCATGCATTCATTCGGTTTTCGCCAAAAAAAAAAGTTGTGTTTTCAGTGCCGTTTCTTCATTTGTCTGTGTGCTAGCAGGCAAAAAACACTCCCCCAGTTTAATGATATTTGATTGATCATGATGATGATGATGATGATAAAAAGCATACTGGACTGAACAGCAGTTCAATTACACAATGAAAAACAACATTAAATCTCTAAAACAGTAAAACAAGGAAAAAAAACAGATAACAGTAGTAAAAAAGTGGGTCTCTGAACATAACAGTATGGCCAAAGGTAGACTGTTTCAGTGTTTGTCTATGGAAAAGAAAAGCCCTCTCACTGATGGTCTTCATTCTGGCCTCAGGGAGACATATTAGTCCTATCACTTACTGGACCTATCACCTGAGAGTGTGTGATATCCTACCGTGTAGCAATGATCACACTTGAGTTATTTCTTTGGCTAACTCTGCCGTTTATTCTGCAACACACATAATAGACTGAACATGGATTCTGCGCGGGGTTTTCACACTCTTGTTCTAATGTGTCCCCTTAATAGTAGTGCTGAACAATACAGGTAGTTCCCCCTAGAGGCATGTGCCAGTAATGTTTTAAATTAGACTTGCAGTCTACCACATCCCTCCCCTCTAGATTAAACTACTTTTAATTACACTAGCCAATTATGCTAGACATCCTGGAACTCCCATTTAACCCTAAACAATCACAGTTACTTTTAACTTCTTAAACACATGTGCCATACACATAATTTCTTTCTCTCTTTTTTTTTTTTTTTTTTTTTTACATGTATAACACACATAACAGTCTAACTGGGGATTTGGTTTGACTACCGCATCCCAGTGAGGTTCCAGGACGCATTCTTGTCCTGTGGCTGGGGAACTCACTACTGACTAAGTATAGTCCTTCAAGTAGTCTGGAGCTTTCCTAGCTCGCTGAGATCTTCTCACGGCGGGTGAGCCAACTGCAGGTGAAGACTCAGACTGCTCCACTGTTTCGGCTGCTGCAGTGCTGCCCGTAGAGTCTGCAGAGACGGTTACCTCAGGTTTCACCTGAAGTGGTGGTTCGTTGATGCTCTCCTCAGGATGGGTGTCAGACAACACCTCTGGTGCCATCGGCAGGGGAATGGAGCTCCTACCACGAACTTGGTCGATGTGTCGCCTCACCACTTGTCCATGACCTAATGTCACCTTGAATGACACAGGGCCTGTCTTTTCTGTTATTTCTCCTGGTACCCAGGCTGGTCCTGAGCCAAAGTTGCGGGTGTAGACCACGTCTCCTTCTCTCAGTATTCTCTCTCTAGCATGCATGTCATGATAACCTTTTTGTTTCTCTTGTTTATCATGCACTTTGTTTCTGAAGTCTGGATGTATTAAGTCAAATGTTGACCTCAACTTCCTTCCACACAACAGCTCAGCTGGTGACTTGCCAGTTGTAGATTGGGGTGTTATTCGATAGCTGAACAGAGCTCTCGACATTCGGGTTTCAATAGAGTCTCCTGTCATCTTTTTCATGAGTGACTTGAACGTCTGCACGGCCCTCTCGGCTAAGCCGTTAGAAGAAGGATGGTATGGCGCAGTCGTGATGTGACGTATGCCATTCTTTTCAGAAAACTCTTGGAACTGTTCACTCATAAAACATGTACCGTTATCTGATACTATGATTTCAGGTAGCCCATGTTGGCTGAAACTCTTTCTAAGACATTCAATGGTAACAGTAGAAGTAGAGCTACTCACAGAATATGCATCGATCCACTTTGAGTATGCGTCAACTATGATCAGGAACATTCTTCCCATCCATGGACCTGCGTAGTCAATGTGAATTCTTCTCCATGGTTTATCTGGAACTTCCCAGGGATGTAGTGGGGCTGCTGGAGGACTGTTCCTGTTCTCCTGGCATGCCGCACATGACTTCACAAGCGCCTCCACCTCTGCATCCATGTTGGGCCACCACATGTAACTCCTCGCCAACGCTTTCATGCGAGTGATGCCAGGGTGTGCTTGGTGTAGTTGTTGCAGTAAGGCATTCCTACCAGGTGGTGGAACAACCACGCGTCCTCCCCACAGGATACAACCTTCCTGGGTGCTGAGCTCATCCTGTCGTCGGGCATAGGGAATGAACTCAGGACTGTTCATTTTCGGCCATCCTCGCAAGATGTATTCTCGCACTCTTGCTAGAACAGGGTCTTTGTCTGTCCACTTCTTTATTTGTTGTGCGTTCACCAGGGGCACGCCGATATCTTCAAACAATAGCACTCTCTCCTCCTCCTCAGGCGTGCTGTCTCTTCCTCCATCCAAGGGTAGCCTACTCATCGCGTCAGCATTCGTATGGTCCCGTCCGGCTTTGTAAACGATGGTGTACTCATACGCTGCTAATGTAACGGCCCATCTCTGAATTCTCTGAGATGTCATCTGGGGTATGGCTCTCATTTCACTGAACAGTGAAATTAGTGGCTTGTGGTCAGTCACTATAGCGAACTGTCTCCCGTACAGGTATTTGTGGAATTTTTTTACACCAAATACTACTGCAAGGCCCTCCTTGTCTAGCTGGGAGTAGTTTTTCTCAGCTGCACTAAGAGTTCTTGAGACGAACCCTATGGGTCTCTCTGAGCCATCCTCCATACGATGAGAGAGTACAGCACCCACACCGTAGGGTGATGCGTCACACGCCAGGATGAGTGGTTTGTTTGAATCATAGTGCACTAACACACTACAGGACTGAAGTAGCGCTTTGGACTCTTCAAACGCCTTCTGCTGCTTGACCCCCCATGACCATTTTTCTTCCTTCTTAAGTAAGGTATGTAGTGGTGCCAACAGCGTGGAGAGCTTTGGGAGGAACCTATGGTAATAGTTCAACAAGCCCAGGTAGGCTTTTAACTCAGTAACATTTTGTGGCTCAGGCGCCTCCGCAATGGCTTCCACTTTGTCTGTTAGAGGGTGTAGACCACTGGCGTTGATCTTGTGGCCTAGGAACACCACCTCTTTTCCCATGAACTCACACTTGCTTCTTTTCAACCTCAGACCGCTTTTCTCCAACCGTTGAAGCACTTCCTCCAGCGTTTTCAGATGTTCTTGTTCATTTGGTCCTGTACAAAGGATGTCATCCAAATAAATGGCAACATTCGGAATTCCACCTAGGATGCCCTCCATAGTTCTCTGGAATATAGCAGGACTAGAAGCTACTCCAAATGGTAAGCGTGTGTAGGTATATAAGCCTGTGTGTATTGATGGTTACATACTTTCTTGATTCTTCTTCCAAGACTACTTGTTGGTAGGCGTGACTCATGTCTAATTTCGTGAAGTGTCGTCCGCCGTTCAGCTGTGCGAAGAGGTCCTCCACTTTAGGAATTGGATACTGATCCACCCGTGATGCTCGATTGACAGTGAGTTTGTAATCTCCACATATTCTAATGGAGCCATCCGGCTTTCTCACTGGGACTATGGGCGCCGCCCATTCTGCAACCTGCACTGGCTCAATGATCTTGTCATCCAGCAGCCTCTGTAGCTCGCTTTCGACCAGTGGCTTGACTGCATAGGGCACCGGTCGGGGTTTGCAGAATCGTGGTGGGGCCTCCTTGTCCACATTAATCTTTGCAGTGACACCTTTTAGCTGTCCTAAGCCTTCTTTGAACACCTCAGCGTGTCTTTCGAGGATCTCCTCCAGCTGCAATTTGGGCTGAGATTCCACTTTATTCACCAACTGATCAATCATGGCCAGTTCTTGTAGCCAACTTCGCCCTAGTAGATTTGGTCCTTCCCTCCCAACTACTACTACAGGTAAGTCCTTTTCTTTGTTTTTGTGTTGCACCTTCACTTGTGCCATGCCTAGCACGTCTAGCTTCTCTCCTGTGTATGTTTTTAATTTTAATGAACAGGGATTTAATTCTGCTGTGTCTGTTTTCTTCCACAGTTGTGTATATTGCTGTTTACTTAATATGGTTACTCCACAGCCTGTATCAACTTCAAATGTTACTTTCATTCCATTAACATTCATGGTACGCGTGATGGGCGCTACCTTGGTCAGCTCCTCTGACGTGTTGTAAATTGTGTGAAAACCCATGTCTTCTGTATCACTTTCTCCCTCCCCTCTCAGTTGATTCGCTCGCTGTTCCTTTCCTGGGCCCTTGTTTTCATACTTTTGCCCATTAACTGTCGCTTTCAGCACCTGTGCGCTGTCCACCTTTATTCTACATGCTTTCTTAATGTGCCCTCGCTTGCCACAATTATGACACAGCTCAGTGGCAAATTTGCACTCGGCGGCATTGTGCTGGCTCTAAAAAACGCTGAATTCGTTTTTGTTAAAACCAACTTTCCGCCCAGCATACGATGGGCCATTCAGAGTGCTGGAACCTGGTGATAAACACTTTGTGCTTGATTTTGGGGATAGAAAAGAAACAGTCAGCATTGACAGACTTAAACCTGCCTTCTTGTTGAGAGACGAGCCTGCACAGTTGGCGAGAGCACCTCGGCGGGGTAGACCCCCCAAGAGAAAAGACTCAACCCCCCTGCAGGGAACAATTAATCACTCTCCTCCCCAAGCTGCAGATTCCTTACAGGAAGGTCCCAGCAGGACGCCCAAGCGGACCCACAGCAGATTCGGGAGAAGATTAAAACCCAGACAGCACAGGGACTGATGCAAACTACTCAACAGTTGTTCACTAATCGTGCTGTAACAGTTTAGGACTGACTTGTGATTTTACTATGCTGTTATGATTACCACTGAACTCTCTTAGGAGCATGGCTGCTGGAAAGTTTCTTCTGTGGCAAGAGGTATAGCAGTTAGTATGTCATAGTAATTATCTTAAACTGTGAATTTTTCTATTGTCCTTTTCTTAGTCGTTTGGGGGGGCTGTGGGCTATATTAATCATATATTCCATAACCTACATATGTCGAAGCATGTGGGAATGTTTGGTGATTACATATGTAAGGCGACTTCACACCTCAGAAAGGACAAAGACTCTCAACCGCCAGTGAAGAACAAAGACGTTCCCAGACACTGCGGCGGAGACCGGAGGAGCTGCCCTCACCCCCCAGGGCCATGAGGAGGAGTACGAAGACAATGGGGGGATTAAGATAATGAGGGATGTCAGCCTTTGATATGCATGTCTTTTGTTATGTGCAAGTATAAGTTCACAGAGCCGGAGGTATTCGGTCTCTTTTCTTGCTTCTGCTTCTGCACTGAGATGAGACTTGTTAGAGGAGCTGATAATAAACTTTGGTTTATATATCACACTGCCTCGTTCTTCCAAGCTCTTCTACAACATCCTTCTCACACACAAAAGGTTAACTTAACGTCCTTTGTTCCTGTCTAAGGTGGTAAACCATTATGCACTCCCCAGGTTGCCACACCCCCCCCCCCCCCAGCAACTTAGATAGGACAAAAGGGTAACAGTCCACATGCTGTGATAGAACCATTAACATCAGTCCACATGCTGTAGAACAATCAACATCAGTCCGCATGTTGCTTGGGCTTCAGTCTTCTGCCGTATCTGCTGTAGCCAGGATTCGCTGCCTCCGTGGCGCTGCCATGCTGAGGGGCTGATGTCTGGGGGTGAAAACTTTTTGACTGTCCGTGTAGGTGCTCTGGAGAATCTTTTCTCTGGGAAGCACCCCGTGGGGATCTTCCATGCCGAGGGGCCCTCGCCAACAGCACTTGCTCGTCAGCCACAACGAAAGCAGGTTTGAGTCTGTCTATGCCAATTTTTTCCCTCCTACCCCCCAAATCTAGCAAAAAATGCTTATCCCCTGTTTCCAGCACTCTAAACGGTCCATCATAAGGTGGGCGCAGTGGGGGGCGGTGGGCGTCGTGTTTGACAAACACGAACTCTGCGTTTTTCAAAGCTTTAGGCACAAAAACGCGCGGAAAACTGTGGTGGGCAGGGCCCGGCAGCGTGCTTGAGTCTATGCAACGCTACAGCAGCTGAGACGGGGAGCTGCCCGGCGCAGGATTATCTGGCAGAAACTCCCCAGGCAGCCGGAGTGGTTGTGCAAAAACGAGTTCTGCTGGGGAAGCTTCCAGATCCTCTTTAGGCGCAGAACGTAACCCCAATAAAACCCATGGTAGCCTGTCTACCCAATTTGCATCAGTCAGTGAAGCCCTCAGAGCCACTTTTAACGACCTATGAAAACGTTCGCATAACCCATTTGCCTGGGGTTGTACACGGTTGTGCCGTGAATTGAGACACATAGGCTGCGGGCCATGGTTGACAAGAGTTCAGAAACAAATTGAGAGCCTCTGTCGGACGTAATGTCCGACGGAACTCCAAAACGCGCCACCCATGCTGTTAAAAACGCACGCGCCACCTCCTCGGCCGTGGTTGCCGCCAGCGGAACCGCTTCTGGCCAGCGCGTGGTGCGGTCCACCATTGTCAGGAGATGCGTGTACCCCTGTGATAGCGGAAGGGGGCCTACGAGGTCCACGTAGACATGATCAAACCTCTTAGCCGGGATGCAAAACGGTTCGAAAGGAGCCTTCGTGTGTCTGTGAACCTTGGCTCATTGGCACGCCACGCAGGCTGCCGCCCACTCTTTCACTTGTTTGCGAAGGCCCGGCCACACATATTTCTCTCCTACCATTTTGACCAACGCGTGCACCCCCGGGTGTGCCAAAGAGTGAACCGACTCAAACACGCGGTGGCGCCACGCGGCCGGAACCACAGGCCGTGGGCGACCTGTGGAGATGTCGCAGATTAAGGGGGGAATGCCGTTAAGCAGCGTCCTCTTCTCCAGCCTTAACCCTGTTGGTCCAGACTGGAGCGCACGCACGTCCGCGTCACTAGCCTGCTCCGCGGCCATGGCTGCGTAATCCAACCCTAGACAGACCGGGGCCACAACGGCGCGCGAGAGGCAGTCTGCCACTACATTCAGTTTGCCCGACACATGCTGAATATCGGTAGTAAACTCTGAGATCGCGGCCAGCTGCCTCTGCTGCCGGCCCGACCAAGGATCTGAAACTTTGGCCATCGCGAATGTTAGTGGCTTATGGTCAACGAATGCAGTAAAATTGCGCCCTTCCAGCCAGAACTGGAAATGGCGAATGGCCAGGTGGAGAGCCAGCAACTCTCTGTTGAACGCGTTGTATTTACGTTCATTGTCGCACAAGGTTCTGCTGAAAAAGGCAAGTGGCTGCCAAGCCCCGGCAACGCGCTGATCCACAACAGCCCCTATGGCCATATCTGAGGTGTCAGTGGTGAGGGCTATGCGGGTCGTTGGGTCTGGATGTGCCAACAATGCGGCGTTTGCCAGGGCTGCTTTAACTTCCGAGAATGCCTGCTCTCGTTCCGGGGTCCATTCGACCTTATTCGCGGGTTTCTGTTTTTTGAGCGCAGCGTACAATGGCTGCATGAGCTGCACTGGGCGGGGAAGGAAACGGTTATAAAAGTTAACCATTCCCAAAAATTCTTGTAGCGTCCTGATCGTTTGTGGTCAGGGAAAATCTGTCACTGCGCGCACTTTGTCAGGCAGCGGAACCACTCCTTCGGGAGAGACGCGGTCCCCTAAAAAATCAATCCCCGTCACCCCGAACTGACATTTCGCTGGGTTGATTATTAAACCGTGCTCTTCCAACCTAACTAACTAACTAACTAACCTGCACTTATATAGCGCTTTTCTAGTCACAAAGACCACTCAAAGCGCTTTCACTAATACTAACCCTCTATTCTAAGGGCCTATAGGAAACAGATATCTAGGGACAATTTAGAACAGCCAAATAACCTAACATGCATGTCTTTGGATTGTGGGAGGAAGCCGGAGCCCCCGGAGTAAACCCACGCAGCACAGGGAGAACATGCAAACTCCACACAGAAAGGTTCCAACCCCTGCCAACCTGGGGATTCGAACCAGGAACCTTCTAGCTGTAAGGCAACAGTGCTAACCACTGCACCACCGTGCTGCCCAACCTACGGAAAACCGTCGTGAGGTGGGTTTTGTGTTCATCTTCGGACGTGCTGGCTACCAAGATATCGTTCAGGTAGACGAACACGAAAGGGAGATCGCGCAGCACTGCATCCATCATGCGTTGGAACGTCTGTGCTGCCCCTTTAAGCCCAAACGGCATGCGCAAGAACTCAAACAAACCAAACGGAGTTATTACCGCTGTTTTGGGTATGTCCTCAGCGCGCACTGGGACTTGGTGGTAACCACGGACCAAATCTATCTTAGAAAAAATGCGCGCTCCTGCGAGGTGAGCGGAAAAATCCTGAATGTGGGGAATTGGGTAGCGGTCATGCGCTGTAGCGTTGTTTAACCTGCGGAAATCACCGCAAGGTCGCCACGAACCTTCAGCTTTAGGGACCATGTGTAGCGGGGAAGCCCATGGGCTGTTTGAGCGCCTGATGATGCCTAACCTCTCTAGGTTAGCAAACTCCTCGGGCGCTATGGCCAGTTTAGCTGCGTCCAAGCGCCGAGGTCTTGCAAAAACGGGCGCTCTGGTGGTGGTGATAAAATGCTCCACCCCATGTTTAGCGATAGCTGCTGAAAACGTCGGGACTGTGAGTGCTGGGAACTGAGCGAGCAGTGTGTGGAACTTACCGCATGCTGCTGTGACGTTGGTTTGTGCTGTCGGCCGGGTCACTCGAGCTATACAGGGGAGGGAGTCAAAAGACATTAACCAGGCGCCTGTTAGCCATATCTACCAACAACCCATGTGCACATAGAAAATCAGCCCCCAGTATATGGTAATCCAATGCTGCTACAACAAAAGTCCATTCAAATGTACGACCGTGTAGAGACAAGAGCAGAGTCCTCTCACCAAAGGTCTTAATGTCTGAGCCGTTTGCTGCTGCCATCTAGGGGCCGCTGGCTCCTGCCAGCCGGTCAGCATAGGTCGGCCGGATGAAACTCCTCTGTGCGCCGGTGTCCACGAGGAAATGCCTCCCCGAGCATGCGTCCATCAAATAGAGCAGCTTGTTCTCCTCCCCGAGGGTCGCGGCTGCTACCGACCCCCGGTCTTGGCGTTTGCCGAGCGCTTGAACTGGCACGGTGGTATACATTTGCGTGCCCTCTCTGCAAAGCGGCGATGGTAGAAGCAAAGCGTGTCACCTCCACGTTCCTTGGCCCCCGCTGCTGCTGCCGTCGGTGGTTCTGCTGCTGCCATCGGCGGCTCCTCGCCTCCTCGTGTCGACGTGCCTGGCTCCGTCGCTGCTGCAATGGTCACGAAAGCCTTGGTGGCGACGATGATCTGGTCTGCCTCTCGGGCTAGCGCACGATAGTCCCGTTTGGTCAGCAACGACGAATTGGCCAGGGCCGCTCTCGCCGCTGTCGGAAGGTTCCTGAGGAAAATGTGGGTGAAGATGAAGTGGTCGTCGTCCGTGCCCTTTGACCTCAGCATCTTCTCCATCATGTCCACGGCCGAACCTTCTCCCAACTCGGTCCGCGTCGGAAGCCTCTCTGCTCTCTCACCATCTGAGAGCGTGTAGTGCTGGATGAGAGCAGCCTTCAGCGCGTCATATTTGCCGTCGGCTGGTGGCTGATCGAGCAGGCTCTCGATGTGCTGAGCCGTGCTGGCATCGAGCGCTGCGACCACATAGTAGAATTTCGTATCATCCGCCGAAATCCCTCGGAGGGCGAACTGTGCCTCGGTTAGGTGGAACCAGGAGCGCGGGTTGTGCTGCCAAAAATCAGGCAGTTTGATCGCTACAGCGCACGCGAAGCTGGGGGTTCCAGTTGAGGTTGGCTCCAGGGATCTTCCGTCGTATTCCATGATTCGTCTTGGGTCACCAGTGTGGAGCGTGTAAATAATGAGGCTGATTTGGTTCAAGCGGTTTATTACACGACTCACACAAGGAGCATAGACAGAATGGCATACAAGTAGGAACTCTTCCCTTAAATAGCATGACATCCTTCTCACACACAAAAGGTTAACTTCACGTCCTTTGTTCCTGTCTAAGGTGGTAAACCATTATGCACTCCCCAGGTTGCCACAGTAGGAGTAATCTTGAAGGAAGAGTATGTGAAGGGTGTTCAGGAGGTAAAGAGGGAGTCAGACAGGATTGTGATTTTGAAGCTAGAAGTCGAAGGTGTGATGCTGAATGTTGTCAGTACATATGCCCCACAAGTTGGATGTCAGGTAGAAGAGAAAGAGGAATTCTGGAGTAAGTTGAATGAAGTGGTAGAGTCAATCAATCAATCAATCAATCAATCAATCAATCAATCAATCAATCAATCTTTATTTCGGATAGATTAATAGTACAGATTAAAAGAAACAGAATAATATAACAAAGGGGGAAAGAAAATCCAACAAGGTCATATTAGACAATAACTCCTCTGATTATACAGTTCAACATAAGTTATTCGAAATGGGTGATGGCTGAAGCCGCAGCTTATATTGCCCACCCATATTCCATCCAAGAATTCAAAAGAAAAACAAAACAAGAGCAATTACAATTCAGAACAAAGCTAAGACAAAATGTGACAAAAAGAAACTAAGCAACAACACAACACAGACTGGATATGACAATCCTTATATGATTTTATATGTCATCTTGTGTATATGTTTGGAGTATTTCTTCCTTTAGTTTTTGTTTAAATTGTCCAAGCGTTGTACATGATTTTAATTCAGGTCCAAAATCGTTCCATAATCTGACTCCTTGCACTGAAACACAGCGTTGTTTGGTGGTAGTTCTCACTGAAGGTTTTTGAAATATACATGTTCCTCTGAAATTATATTGTTTCTCCCTTATTTGGAACAGCTTTTGGATATTTGCAGGCAGTGATAGATTCTTCACTTTAAACATTATTACTGCAGTTTTAAAGTCAACCAGATCTTTCAACTTGAGAGCTTTTAATTTAAGAAAAAGTGGGTTTGTTGGTTCCCTGTAAGCAGCTTTGTTTATTATTCTAATAGCTCTCTTCTGAAGCATAAAGACTGGATATATGTTTGTTTTATATGTATTTCCCCATACTTCAGTACAATATGTCATGTATGGGAGTATTAATGAATGATACAAGGTATATAGTGTGGGTTGATTTAGCAAATATTTCACTCTGTGTAGTATTGCAATTGACTTGGACATTGACTTGGACTTTTTACCGTTAATATAATTAATATGTGACTTCCAACACAGTTTATTATCAATTATTACACCATGAAATTTAGTTTTGGATACCCTTTCAATCTCTACACCATTTACACTGAGTTTAGATAAGTTGTTGTGATGGCTGTTAAAAACTATAAATTTTGTCTTACTTAAATTGAGCGTTAATTTGTTTGAATCAAACCACAGTTTAAGCTTTCCTAATTCCTTTCTGTGTATCCAAAAGTTGTTCCAAATTGTTCCCAAGGTGGAGAGAGTGGTGATTGGAGCAGACTTTAATGGACATGTAGGTCAAGGGAACAGAGGTGATAACTGTTATGTCTGTGAAATGATGGAGAGCGAGGTGAGTCTTCATGCAGCAAACAACTTTAACTTTATTACACTGATCATGGTTTATATACAGAATGGGCCGTGCCCGCCTGATGTCACCCTGTGGGTGGGCACAGCATTCCAGACACACATATTCATACACCACATTCCCCTCCCTCAAAAAAAAAAACCAAACATACAGGAAACCCACCCAAATCTGGTAACCCGACTCACACACTAAGAACAGGGAGATAAACAGTAATAAAACAACCTATCATATTCACCCAAACAATAGAACTGGACCTAGTCTGCAAAATAAAATTAATCCCATATTACCACTCTCTCACATGCACACCAGCATCAGATACATATATTGTAGAAGCTTGGGTGAGTCAGCTCAGACAGCATCTCAGTCAGGTTGCAGAGGGTAAACAGAGGAGGACAATAGTCAGGGAGATCATGGGGAGTTGGCAGGAAGAAGGAGTCGGGGGGGGGGGGGGGTTAAGGGGAATGTATTGTGATGTTAAATGTCATGCAAGGTGATGTGAAATGTCATGCAGATGTGAGATGAGCGGTTGGGATAAAAAAAAAAAAGAGAAACCGTGCTTGGATGCTTCATGCTTTTTCTGTGTATGACTGATGAGAGAGTGTAATAAAAGTCGTCTGTTCGTAAACCTGCCTCTTTATTCACACTCTCCACACTGGTGACCCCTTGACGAATTATGGAACACAAGGCAAGAACCCCGGAGTCGGCTCGGACGGGAACCCCCAGCAACGCGGAAAGCATCCCACAGACAGCCCGGACGGGAACCCCCGGCAACGTGTACGCTGTTTCAGTCAAGCTACCAGACTTTTGGCAGCACAACCTGCGCTCTCGGTTCCACCACACCGAGGCCCAGTTTGCCCTCTGGGGAATAACGGCAGACGACACCAAGTTTTACTACGTGGTTGCAGCGCTGGACGCTCGCACAGCTCAGCAGGTAGCGAGCCTGCTCGACCAGCCCCCAGCCCACAACAGGTACGAGGCTCACAAAGCTGCGCTGACCCGGCGCTACAAGCTCTCGGACTGTGAGAGAGCAGAGAGGCTCCTGAGGCGTTCCGAGTTAGGAGATGGTTCGGCTGTCGATCTGATGGAGAAGATGTTGGCGTTAATGGGCACGGATGACGGGCATTTTCTGTTTGCCCACCTTTTCCTCCGGAACCTTCCAACAGAGGCGAGAGCGGTTCTGGCCAATTCGTCATTGCTGGCCGCGCGTGACTACCGTGCGTGACTACCGTGCGTTAGCCCAGGAGGCAGACCGGATCATCCTCACCACCAGAGTGCTCACAGTCAACGCGGCGGCGTCGGAACCCAGCGAGACGACCAGAGGAGGCGAGGAGCCACCAATGGTAGCGGCAGCGGGGGCCAAGGAGCGCCAGAGAGACACGCTCTGCTTCTACCACCCCCACTTTGGAGAGAACGCACGCAGATGTGTGCCACCGTGCCAATTCAAGCGCTCGGGAAACGCCAAGGCCGGCAGTCGGTAGCAGCTGCGACCGCCGGCGAAGAGAACAAGCTGCTCTACATGACGGACGCGCTCAGGGAGGCGTTTCCTCGTAGACACCAGAGCCCAGAAGAGCATCATCCTGCCGACCTATGCTGACCGGCTGGCAGGACCTATCGGCCCCGGGCTGGTGGCAGTAAACGGCTCGGACATTAAGACCTTTGGTGAGAGAACACTGGGTTTATCTCTACACGGCCGTACATACGAGTGGACTTTTGTCATAGCAGCACTGAGTTTCCCAATCCTGGGAGCTGATTTTCTGTGTGCACATGGTTTACTAGTTGATGTTGCTAATAGGCGCCTGGTTAATGCACTGTCCTTTGACTCTTTCCACTGTACAGCTCAAGGGGCCGGGCCAGTAACACAAGCCGACGTCACAGCTCCAGGCAGTAAGTTCCACACACTGCTCACTCAGTTTCCAGCACTCACGGTCCCGATGTTTTCGGCGGCCATTGCTAAACACGGGGTGGAGCACTTTATAACCACCACTGGGCTGCCCGTTTTCGCACGACCTCGGCGCTTGGACGCAGCTAAACTGGCCATAGCGCCCGAGGAGTTTGCCAACCTGGAAAGGTTGGGCATCATCAGGCGTTCGAACAGCCCATGGGCATCCCCGCTACACATGGTCCCTAAGGCCGAGGGATCGTGGCGACCGTGCGGTGATTTCCGCAGATTGAATAACGCCACGGCACACGACCGCTACCCGATTCCCCACATTCAGGATTTTTCGGTTCACCTTGCCGGAGCACGCATTTTTTCTAAAATAGATCTGGTCCGCGGTTACCACCAGGTCCCAGTGCGCGCGGAGGACATACCCAAAACAGCGGTAATAACTCCGTTCGGCTTGTTCGAGTTTCTGCGCATGCCATTCGGATTAAAAGGAGCGGCACAGACGTTCCAGCGCATGATGGATGCGGTGCTGCGCGATCTGCCGTTTGTGTTCATCTATCTGGATGATATCCTGGTAGCCAGTGTGTCCGAAGATGAACACGTAACCCACCTCAGGACGGTTTTCCAGAGGTTGGAGGAGCACAGGTTAATAATCAACCCGGCAAAGTGCCAGTTTGGCATGACGGGGATTGATTTTTTGGGGAACCGTGTCTCACCGGAGGGAGCAATACCCTTGCCTGACAAAGTGTGCGCCGTGGCGAACTTTCCCTGGCCTCAGACGGTCAGGGCGCTGCAAGAATTTTTGGGGATGGTTAACTTTTATAACCGGTTCCTCCCCCGCGCAGCTCAACTCATGCAATCATTGTACGCCGCGCTCAAGAGACGGAAACCCGCGGATAGAGTCGAATGGACTCCGGAGCGAGAGCAGGCGTTCTCTGAGGTGAAAGCAGCCCTGGCAAACGCCGCACTGTTGCCGCACCCAGACCCGGCAGCCCGAATAGCGCTCACTACCGACGCCTCGGACGTGGCCATAGGGGCCGTCGTGGAGCAACGTGTCGCCGGTTCTTGGCAGCCGCTCGCTTTTTTCAGCAAGGTTTTGCGCAACAATGAGCGTAAATACAGCACGTTCGACAGGGAGTTGCTGGCTCTCCACCTGGCCATACGCCACTTCCAGTTCTGGCTGGAAGGGCGCAGCTTCACCGTGTTCGTGGACCACAAGCCGCTGACGTTCGTGATGGCCAAAGTTTCGGAACTATGGTCGGGCCGGCAGCAGAGACAGCTGGCCGCAATCTCGGAGTTTACGACTGATATTCAGCATGTGTCGGGTAAACTGAATGTGGTGGCAGACTGCCTACGCGCGCGTGGTAGTGGCCCCGGTCTGTGTAGGGATAGATTATACAGCCATGGCCGCAGAGCAGATTGGCGATACGGACGTGCGCGCGCTCCAGTCTGGACCAACAGGGTTAAGGCTGGAGAGCAGAGTACTGCAAGACGGCAAGCCCCCCCTAATCTGTGACGTCTCCACGGGACACCCGCTCCCGATGGTCCCGGTCACGTGGCGCCACCGTGTTTTTGAGTCAGTTAACGCTCTGGCGCACCCAGGAGTGCGGACGTCAGTCAAAATGGTGGGAGCGAAGTTCCTGTGGCCAGGCCTGCGCAAACAAGTGAAAGAGTGGGATGCAGCCTGCGTAGCGTGCCAACGAGCCAAAGTGCACAGGCACACGAAGGCTCCTTTGGAGCCGTTTAGTATACCAGCTAAAAGATTCAACCCCGTTCACGTGGACCTCGTGGGCCCTCTTCCGCCATCGCATGGGTGCACGCACCTTCTGACAGTGGTGGACCACACCACACACTGGCCAGAAGCAGTCCCGCTGGCGGCAACCATGTCCGCGGACGTGGCGCACGCTTTTTTGACAACATGGGTGGCACGTTTTGGAATCCCGTCGGACATCACGTCCGATAGGGGCCCTCAGTTTGTTTCCAACCTTTGGTCCGCGATGGCCCGCAGCCTGGGTGTTGCAATTCATCGCACAACCGCGTACAACCCACAGGCCAATGGGTTATGCGAGCGTTTTCATAGGTCACTGAAAGCAGTACTCAGGGCTTTGTTGACGGATGCAAATTGGGTAGACCGGTTGCCGTGGGTTTTATTGGGGTTGCATTCCGCACCAATAGAGGATTTGGAGGCTTCCCCGGCAGAGCTGTTTTTTTCTCAGCCACTCCAGCTGCCCGGGGAATTTTTGCCAGATAATCCCGCACCAGACAACTGCCCGTCCCAGCGTTTGCAGCATAGTGCAGACACAGGCACGCTGCCCAGCCCGGCCCACCACTGTTTTCCACACGCTTTTTCAAACTCCGCATTCTTCAAAGTTTGAAGAACGCGGAGTTTGTGTTCGTCAGGCACGATGCCCACCGCCCTCCATTGCGCCCACCCTATGATGGCCCGTTCAGAGTGCTGGAAACAGGGGACAAGCATTTTTTGTTAGACTTGGGGGTTCGTTGGGAGAAAATATGCATAGACAGACTTAAGCCCACCTTTGTAGTGGCGGACGAGCAAGTGCTGCTGGCTCCGGCCCCTCAGCGTGGAAGACCCCCACTGAGAACTCCCCAGACAAATGATTCACCAGGTCAGCCACACAGGCAAAGCGGAGTTCCCCCCCTACTCGCCATGGCCCACCCGCTAGTGTTGTAGTCAAGACCTCATCAAGACCTCATCAAGACCAGTGTCTCCCAAGACCAAGACCAAGACCAAGACCGAGAAAAAGTTGAGACCAAGACCCACATACAAAGTGGTCTTGACTTGGTCTCAGTCTTGGGATTCTGGTCTTGGTTTGCTCTCGGCTACAACTCTATTTCCAAGTAACTAGTTACTTTAATCATGCAGTAATTGGTAAAGTAGCTCAGTTACTTTTGAAAAGAAGTAACTAGTAACTGTAATTAGTTACTATTTTTTAGTAACTTGCCCAACACTGGTTATATGAATACTGCATATAAATGTGCATGTCTGCGATACCCGCATATTATTTATGCATTCTTCACAATAAGCGATGGCAATGTTTGCTCCTTTGCTTCCCATAGAGTTGTAGTCGAGAGCAAACCAAGACCAGAATCCCAAGACTGAGACCAAGTCAAGACCACTTTGTATGTGGGTCTTGGTCTCAACTTTTTCTCGGTCTTGGTCTTGGTCTTGGTCTTGGGAGACTCTGGTCTTGATGAGGTCTTGACTACAACACTACCATCCGCAGTCAGACACACTTCCAGCAGCCCCCCGCCGGCATAGAAACCCCCGTTACAGCAGATATGGGAGGAGACTGAAGCCCAAAAGGCGTGAAGACTGAAACTCTGTCTGGGGGGGGGCGGGGAGTGTGTAGAGACATGGGTGAGTCAGCTCAGACAGCATCTCAGTCTGTCACGTGGATGAGACGCCGTGCCATCCAGCGCTCAGACCATATTCTCTCAGCCCTGTCCTTTCTGTGGCAGCATCTCAGCTGGCTCCCAGCTGTCAGTTACGGGACGGCTGGAGCCCAATTAAACCTCATCAGCTGAGGCACTGCTGATGAGTATAAGAAGGAGCAGTTCCGATCACTCGGGGCTGCAACTTAGCACACTGAAGGCTGGAACCCCTATGCCCAGTGCCAGCTCTCTACTCGTCTTGCTGCATTATTTGTAAGTGTACCCTGTATGAGTATTTGTGCCTTTTGGCCCACGAGGCCGTGTTCCTTATCCCCTGTTCCTTATTATTAATAAAACATCGCAACTCACTGGCTCGCCCTCGGCTCTCTTTGTGTGGCTCGCAAGGGCCACACGTAACAGTAAGTCACAGCCGAACGAGTTGCCGGCGGCCGTGAGTTTGCTATTGGACTTGTACCTTCCTGTCTGGGTGTCAGCTCTTTCAGTATGCCGTCTCCCCGGAGTCACGTTCGGCCCCAGGGCGACGAGCTGACAGCCATCTTGGAGGATGTCGACGGGACGCTTTTCACTGCCACCCTGTACGACACCTCCAACGAAAGATGCTGGCATCTGGACTATGCTGAGAATCTCCTGGACAGTCTCCCTCGCTTTTCCAACCACCCTGAGGTCTGTGCCAGGAGGGACGCCATGGCTGCACAGTGAGAGGAGCTCCGTGGGTTGGAGGGAAATCCCGGCAGGAAGGCGAAGAGGAGGAGACGTCGCCCTTCGCTTCGGGATCCCGTTCCTGCCTCTACTCCAGCCCGGGAGTTCGCGCCATCCAGAGGGCTTTCCCCGTTCAGCACGACATCACTCGGGATTCCCCCGGAAGATCTACAGCTGACAGCTATTAAGGTCCGGGACCGAGTGGTTGCTGCTAGCTCCGCTGTGCACCCGTCTACCATCATGAGGCATGTGGCGGCGGCGGTAAGATTGGTGGAGAGGAGTCCAGGGCTACGAGACTACCCCGAGTTCAACGCCCTCCTCGTCTCGGTCTCTGCTCAGGAGCGGCGATTCCCGGGTCTCTCCTTCACTTCACCCCCTGGGAATAGCCGTCGTCACATTGCCAAATTGTCTCAACATGAACCCCGCCCGGATCCAGTTCCGGGCTGTCGCAAGGTCTCTTCCTCCCATGCAGCTGTCACTCCTACGCCTCATCTGAGAGGAGATTCCGCAGCCTCGTCTCCTGAGCCACTCCCTTCCGCTGTCACGCCAGCACTTCAGGGCCGGCTCATCTCGGCTGTCACCCCCTCCTCCTCGACGCGCTCCCCAACTGCTGTGTGCGCCCGGAATCCCAACCTGGCGAGCCCTCTCCTGGAGACAACACGAGCGGCTCCCCGACGTCCTCTCAGGGGGTCCTCCGTTACCGCCTGGCGGGGAGAGGGAGATGCAACGTCCACTGCAGCAGGCACCATCCAGCCTCCAGGAGACAGGCAAGTCCCAGTTTGTTTACATCTACCTAGTGATTTGCTCTGTCAAACTCCTGGAGGTGGAGTTCGGGGTTTGCAGCTTCCCGAACTCCCACCACCTGCTGTAGCTTTAGTCATTAATCCTGCACCCTCTGTTTCTCCCTCCGCTGAGCGGTCCCCGGCACCAGGCCGACGTCGTGGGATGAGGAGGGGGCCTGCGGTTCTGGACAGCCTGGTTCCGGTTCCGCAGCTATGCTGTGAACGGAGAAGGAAGGCGGATTGCAACGTGGAGTCTACGCCGACGACCAAACATCCCTGGGTCTCCACGGAGGAGCGGTCCGGTCTGGCGGGACGAGGTTCTACTGCCACCACGCCGTATGGGCTGTCGGCATGGACACCGGTGCCGGAGGAATCACAGGCTGCGCTGTCCATCATGCCAGCTGCGGAGCCCGACGCAGCTGAGTGGGAGCCTGACGACGACCTCCTGATGTTGGATCCCGGATCTTCGCAGTCCTGGACGGCATCAGAACCCGAGATCAGGCAAGTGCTCTATCTCATCTTTCTTCTCCTTACGTTAGAGCACTTTAGCCTGTCTCTAGGGGAGATGGGCCGGGAGCAGCCGTCCGCTGCGCCCGTGCTCATCTCGCCGGGTTCTGGCGCTGCAGGTGATCCTGCTCCCGGTTCTGTTTTCTCTCCTGAGCCTTCTCCCAGGGTCGCCGGCGAGGAGTTGCCATCTCTCTTGGTGCTGGAGGGTCCAGGTTCGACATCGGAGGTCGGTTCTGGTGCGGCGCCGGCCCAGTCGGGGTCCGACGAAGGTTCACCCGGGACCCAATCGGGGTCCGGAGTGGGTTCGCCTGAGACCCAATCGGGGTCCGACGTGGGTTCGCCTGAGACCCAATCGGGGTCCGACGTGGGTTCGTCCGAGGCCCAATCAGGGTCCAACGTGGGTTCACCCGAGGCCCAATCGGGGTCCGACGTGGGTTCGCTCGAGACCCAATCGGGGTCCGACGTGGGTTCTGCACCAGTGGTGTCCAGGTCCGGTGAGGGGGTTGCTGATCCCCTGCCGTCTGTCGTTGGGTCTTCTCGTCATCAGTTCTTCCCCATGCCTCTTCCACCGGGGTCCGTGTGGGCCTCTCCCTCTTCCCTACGGGCCTGGTGGTTGAGCGATGAGGGTCGGCCGCCGGTGACATAACGTTTGGCTCAGGAGACGCACACACACAGGCTCAAAGTAGTTCAAATAGTTTATTGGCAACAGGAGTGAATGAATGAGTGTCTGTGAAATGTTAATGTGTTGGTGGCGGCGTCTGCTTCAGGCACAGAGGCAGGAGACCGTACAGCCGGCAACCCTATGGGAGAGAACACAGAGACACAGGGTGACGGGCACACACCAACACAGGAGGAGAATAGGCGAGGGAGAAGCTTACTTGCTAGGAACAGATGACTGGCACAACAAGGACGGGACCCGGGAGACAGCCACCTGCAGGACTCGGTGCAGCAGCGAGGAACGACGAGGGAACGGGATTGTCCGCCACCGAGGAATCCACCTGTGCACAGGGGAGCAGACTGGAAAGGGTGAGGTAATGGTTTCTTACCACACAGCGTCGTGCTGAAGAGTTGATAGCTTCACGTCGAAGGGGAATGAAGTCTGACGGCTTCAGGCCGAAGCTCAGGGCGAGGCGGCTTATATCCCTCGCCGCTGACGATGAACAGGCGTGCGAGCAGGTGGCGCCGCTGATGAGCGGCGCGGCGTGACAGCCGGAGGGCCTGCCGTGCAGGCTCTTTGGTTTCTTTGCCTCTTTGCCTGCCGGCTCTTTGGTTTATTCTTTTTTCTCTTTCCCTTCTCTGTTTTTTTTTTTCTTGTTGTATTTTGTGGAGTATATTGTTTGGGGTTTTTCTTCCCTTGTACTTGATATTGGTTCATTGTCTGTTTTCTTTCTTTTCTCTGGGTTTTTTTTTCCCATGTTGTATTTTGTGGAGTATATTGTTTGGGTTTTCCCTGTACTCTATATTGGTTCATTGTCTGTTTCTTTCTTTTCTTTGGGTTTTTTCCCCATGTTGTATTTTGTGGAGTATATTGTTTGTGTTTCCCCTTGTTCTCTATATTGGTTATTGCCTGTTTTCTTTCCCTTCTCTGGGTTTTTTTTCCCTGTTGTATTTTGTGGAGTATATTGTTTGGTTTTTTTTTCCCTTGTTCTTGATATTGGTTCATTGTC
Organism: Pholidichthys leucotaenia; assembly: GCA_020510985.1. NCBI lineage: Eukaryota > Metazoa > Chordata > Actinopteri > Cichliformes > Pholidichthyidae > Pholidichthys > Pholidichthys leucotaenia. The sequence goes on from CM035840.1 coordinate 368,607,304, forward strand.
TGTTTTCTTTCTTTTCTCCAGGTTTTTTTTCCCATGTTGTATTTTGTGGAGTATATTGTTTGGGTTTTTCCCGTTTACTCGATATTGGTTTATTGTCTGTCCTTTTTTCCTTTCTCTGGGTTTTTTCTCTTATTTTACGGAGTATTGTGTTTGGGTTTCCATTAGTACTCTGTATTGGGTTATTGTCATTTTTTTTTCTTCTCCCCCTCTGATTCTCTCCCTCCTGATCTGCGCCGCATCCGCCCACCCTAGGTGGTGGTGGTGGTGGGGGGTCTTGGATGGTATGGGTCGTTCGTAGTCTGACCGTGAGGAGGGGGCTGTGTCACGTGGATGAGACGCCGTGCCATCCGGCGCTCAGACCATATTCTCTCAGCCCTGTCCTTTCTGTGGCAGCGTCTCAGCGGGCTCCCAGGTGTCAGTTACGGGACGGCTGGAGCCCAATTAAACCTCATCAGCTGAGGCGCTGCTGATGAGTATAAGAAGGAGCAGTTCCGATCACTCGGGGCTGCGACTTAGCACACTGAAGGCTGGAACCCCTATGCCCGGTGCCAGTTCTCTACTTGTCTTGCTGCATTGTTTGTAAGTGTACCCTGTATGAGTATTTGTGCCTTTTGGCCCACGAGGCCGTGTTCCTTATCCCCTGTTCCTTATTATTAATAAAACATCGCAACTCACTGGCTCGCCCTCGGCTCTCTTTGTGTGGCTCGCGAGGGCCACACGTAACACAGTCAGGTTGCAGAGGGTAAACAGAGGAGGACAATAGTCAGGGAGATCATGGGGAGTTGGCAGGAAGAAGGAGTCGGGGGGGGGGGGTTAAGGGGAATGTATTGTGATGTTAAATGTCATGCAAGGTGATGTGAAATGTCATGCAGATGTGAGATGAGTGGTTGGGATAAAAGGAGAAACCGTGCTTGGATGCTTCATGCTTTTTCTGTGTATGACTGATGAGCGAGTGTAATAAAAGTCGTCTGTTTGTAAACCTCAGAGAATCAGAATCAGATTTATTGCCATTGTTCATGTAGTACACAAACTAGGAATTTGTCTCAGTGCAATGCTGCAACATTAAAACATGATAAGATAAAGAGATAAACTAAAAAACTTAAAGACTAAAACCATGCAATAAGTGTAGAATAATAAGTAATAAGTAATAATAATAATAATAATAACTAGAAAAGCACTCGGAGAGCGCAGACCTCTGCCAAGCGCCACAATTCCCCCCATACAGTGTTTGTGTGTACGTTTTCAGATTCCTTGAGCATGTAAACATATGACTAGCAATTGGATTCACAATGATTATTTGTTTATTTGACAGGGACAGTGCAATAAACACACAATTAATCAATGACAATCAATCTGATAGTGATAGGATTAGTGGTTCAGTAGTAAAAGCATTGCCTCCTTGGCGGAGGTAATAAAGTAAAGTGTTGCTGTTGTGTCCATCTCCTCCACTGACGGATGCAAATTGGGTAGACAGGTTGCTGTGGGTTTTATATTATATTGTAACGTGCTGCTCGACATGGCGACGTCCCACCGGGAGGTTCGAAGTCACGCCTCCCGCTCCGGAGTCCCGCACTGTACCTGTGTCGCCAATAGGGTCAACCCACTTGTCAAGCCAAGTAGGGTGCTCATATTGAGTTCGCTACAATATTATTTTTTGGGGGGTTGCGCTCCGCGGCAAACGAGAATTTAGAAGCTTCGCCGGCAGAGAGCTCGTTTTTGCGCAGCGCCTATGGCTGGCCGGTGAATTTCTGCCAAATGCGCAGCTCCTATGGCTGGCCGGGGAATTTCTGCCAAAGAATCCGTCGGCGGACAGCTGCCCGTGTGAGGTTTTGCAGTTGCGCGCAAACACAGGCACGCTGGCAGGCCCAGGCCAGCAGTGTTTTCCGCGTCCTTTTGTGCCTAAAACGTTGAAGAACGCAGAGTTTGTGTTGCAGACACGACGACCAGCGCCCTCCATTGCGCCTGCGCACATGTTGAAAATGGCTGTATGTCACAGTGTTGAATGAAAAATGCTTTAAAAAATTCCTGTATCCAGACGGTGAACCGGATCACCCCCAAAATTTAATCAGTTCTTCCTTGTACCATTTCCAACAACGCCTAAAAGTTTCATGGAAATCCATCCAAGATTTTTTGAGTTATCTTGCTAACCAACAGACAGACAGACAGACAAACAAACACACAGACAAACCCCGGCAAAAACATAACCTCCTCCTGGCCTTTTCGGCCTGGCGGAGGTAATAATAATGAGTAATACTAGTCACAGCAGTTTTAAAAAATTAGCAAGTAGCAGATGATGTGGAGTACCACATAGTGCAGTCGATAATGCAACAGAAAAACAGTGATGAATGACATGAGTCTGGTTGAGCTGCTATATATAGTGCACGAGAGTCAATAAGTCACTTAATGTTCAGCAGTCTGATGGCAGAGGGGAAAAAGCTGTTCATGTGCCGGGAGGTTTTAGTCTGAATGGACCGAAGTCTTCTACCTGAGGGGAGGGGGGCAAACAGTACGTGACCAGGGTGTGAAGGATCGGCTATGATCCGGCCTGCATGCCTCCGGGTCCTGGAGATGTACAGATCCTGGAGAGATGGGAGCTTGCAGCCAATCACCTTCTCAGCAGCGCGCACGACGCGCTGCAGCCTTAGTCTGTCTCTGGCAGTGGCTCCTGCGTACCACACGGTTATGGAGGAGGTGAGGATGGACTCGATGATGGCCGTGTAGAACTGCACTAACATCTTGGTGGGTAGCTTGAGCTTCCTCAGCTGCCGCAGAAAGAACATCCTCTGCTGGGCCTTTTTGATGAGGGAGCTGATGGTTGGCTCCCATTTGAGGTCCCGGGTGATGGTGGTGCCCAAGAAGCGGAAGGAATCTGCAATGGTGATGGGAGAGCCTGTGATGGCGAGGGGGGGCAGGGGGGTTGTGACTTTCCTGAAGTCCACAGTCATCTCCGCTGTCTTCAGAGCATTCAGCTGCAGGTTGTTGTGGCTGCACCAGGACACCAGCTGGGCCACCTCTCTCCTGTAGACGGACTCATCGCCGTTGGAGATGAGCCCGATGAGGGTGGTGTCGTCCGCAAACTTGATCAGCTTAACAGACTGGTGAGTGGAGGTGCAGGAGTTGGTATAAAGGGAGAAGAGTAGGGGGGAAAGTACACAGCCCTGGGGTGATCCGATGCTGATGCTAACAGAGTCTGAGACAGACTTCCCCAGCCGCACATGCTGCCTCTGGTCCGTCAGGAAGTCGGTGATCCACCTGCAGAGGGAGTCAGGCACGCCGAGCAGGGACAGCTTGTCCTGGAGCAGAGCCGGGCGGATGGTGTTGAATGCAGAGCTGAAGTCCACAAACAGGATCCTGGCGTAGGTTCCCGGGGAGTCCAGGTGCTGCAGGATGGAGTGGAGGGCCAGGTTGACTGCATCGTCCACAGACCTGTTGGCACGGTAGGCAAACTGCAGCGGGTCCAGGAGGGGAGTGGTGATGGACTTGAGGTGGGACAGGACCAGGCGCTCAAAGGACTTCATGACTACAGAGGTGAGCGCTACAGGTCTGTAGTCGTTAAGTCCTGTAATCCGTGGCTTCTTGGGGACAGGGATGATGGTGGAGGATTTGAGGCAGGTCGGCACGTGGCATTGCTTAAGGGAGGTGTTAAAAATGTCTGTGAAGACAGGAGCCAGGTCTTTCGCACAGTGTCTCAGGGTGGAGGGAGACACGCCGTCCGGACCGGGGGCCTTGCGTGGGTTCAGTCTGGAGAACTGTCTGTGCACATCCTGCTCGCTGATGACAAGGGCAGGGGGGGGAGGAGGAGGAGGGGGGACCGCTTTTGATGAATTAGCGGCCGAGGAGGCAGTGGAGCTGGGTGGAGGGGGGGAGTTGGACACAGCTGACGAGGTGTCAAAACGGGTGTAATGTTGGGACAGTTTTTGACAAAGGGCTTTGTCATCCTGACCTTTAGAAGCCTGAGGCCGATAGTTGGTGATTTGTCTCAGTCCTCTCCACACAGAAGCCGAGTCATTAGCAGTGAACTGCTGCTGGAGTCTCTCAGAATACACAGATTTAACTCTCTTCAGCTCTCTGTTAAACCGATATTTAACCTCCCTGTAGCAGCCCCTGTCTCCACTTTTCAACGCTGCTTCCTTCTCCTTCCTGATCTGTCTGAGCTTGGCAGTGAACCAGGGCTTATCATTAGAGTACCTCACCCTGGTGCGCGATGGAAGAATGCTCTCCTCACAAAAGTTGATGTATGAGTTCACAGTGTCTGTGTACTCATTAAGATCATGTGTGGCTCCTTTAAACATGTCCCAGTCAGTTATTTCCATGCATGTGTTCAGTTTCTCTCCAGCTTCACTGGTCAATTTCTTCCTGGTGGTCACAACAGGTTTAGTGAGCTTCAGTCTCTGTCTGTATGTGGGAATGAGGTGGACCATCACGTGATCAGATAATCCGAGCCCAGCGCGGGGAACAGCGCGATACGCGTCCTTCACTGTAGTGTAACAGTGATCTAGTGTGTTCTCACCTCTGGTTGGACATTTAATAAACTGTTTGTATCGGGGGAGCTCGTGACTCAGATTGCTGTGGTTAAAGTCGCCAACCACAATAACCAGGGAGTCCGGGAAAGTCCGCTCCGCATGTTGGATGTGATCTGCGAGCGCGCGCTGAGCCTCGCGCGCGTCCGCGTCGGGAGGGGCGTACACAGCGATCAATACGAATGAAGCAAACTCCCACGGGGAATAAAATGGCTTGCAGTTAATGGAGAGAAATTCTAGGTCGGGAGAACAGTGCCGGGAAATCACGGTTACATCAGAGCACCAGCTGCTGTTAATGTAAAAGCATACTCCTCCTCCTTTAGACTTACCGGAGAGCTCTGTGACGCGATCAGCACGAAACAGCTGAAATCCCTCAAGGGTGATCGCGCTGTCCGGAGTAGAATCATTAAGCCAAGTCTCAGTAAAACAGAGGGCGGACGAATTAGCGAGGTCCTTAAATCGCATCAGCAGTCTCAGTTCGTCTACCTTGTTAGAGAGAGAGTTGGTATTGGTCAGAAATATTCCAGGCAAGGCTGTGCGCGTGCCCCTCTTCCGAAGCCGTTCGAGAGCTCCCGCTCGTCTTCCTCTCTTCCGCCATCTCACTTTTTGGGCTAGAAAGTGGACCAGATCGGCGGCAGGAGCCAAAAAAAATGGGAGAAGGTCCGTGGGAGTGAAAGACCTGATATTTAGAAGCTCTTCTCGGGTATAAGAGCAGGCAGACACACAACTGACGAACAGAAACAAACAAATTAAAGGGCAGCGAAGCACCATGGCGGCCACTGTGGGCGCCATCTTGGATCGAAAAAACCTGCCTCTTTGTTCACACTCTCCACAATATATACATACTGTGGAGGTGATAGAACAGGCGAGATGCGACGAGCTAGACGGGTACAAGGTTTTATTTCCTCCAACATATTGAAATGCGCTTTGTAGCTCGATGAGCTACTGCGCTGCTGAGGCATGTATAGCAAGCTCTTTTATACACGTTATACCGACAGAGAAAATGCATGGCACATTAGCATAGTGATATACATATATCAGTCAATACATATCATTAGCGAGACCAACTGGCACCCGGATGTCCTCTCCCTCATCCAGGGATGTATACACAACAGTCCATTGTTCTGATTGCCCCCGGGGCTCTCTGTCCATATGTAAATTGTCCTCCGTTTCCTCCAGCCCTGCTGAGTGTGAAATAGTGTCAGTCTGTAGTGTGCTGGGTCACCACAATATCACTATTTACACAAATAAATTATTAAGTGACACCATAGTCTCTGGGCAGCCACCATTCACATAGCAGCCACGGAGGGCCTGGGCACCCCCACGGCATCCCCAAGTCTGGCCACCGCCCCCCAGGGTCGAAACATCCCTTTCTGGTCAGCCTGTCTCCACCTCTCCAAACTGGCTTCTTCTTAACCCTGGGCCGAACCCAACTGTCGACCCGCAGGGAAACCCGACCGGGTCTCCCGTGCCCGCCACGTTGCCTTCGGACCCTCATTCTGCGTCGCGCCATCCCGCCAACCCGGTCCAAACTCTCGCTCTGACGATGCCGTTTGGTGCTTAACAAAACCGCGCCAAAATGTCCTGCTCTGTTCTCTTTTCTTCCAGCCTTGAACACTCCAGACCCCCGTGGTCGTGCTCCGGGGACTGCCGAAACCCACTCGTCGGCGCCACTCGCTGCCACGTGTCCTGTGGCTGCTGTCGCTCACCTCCGGGGCCCGCACCATCACCTTCGCCGGGGTCGCTCACCGACCTGGGCTCCTCACTGCTGCATCCAGCCCTCTCCCTCTGTATGGCCTCCAGCTGCGGGGCAAACTTCTGCTGCGCCACCTCGTCCTGCGGCCGTTGCGCCACCTCGGGACACGCACCATCACCCTCGTCGGGCCTGCTCACCGACCTGGGCTCCTCACCGCTGCATCCCGTGCTCTCGGTGTTGGTGCTCCACTGCGCCACCATCATGTCCAGCTCTTCCCCGAAGTCCTCGGCCTGCACTGTCCCGCTCGCCTGCTGTACAGCCTCCAACAGCAGGGCCGACTCCTGCTGCGTCACCTCTCTGTCCTGCTGCATCATCTCTCCGGGGGTCTCGACTTCACCCTCACCGGTCACGTCCTCTGACACCGGCTCCTGGTCGTCGTTCCCAGCACCCCCGGTCTCGGTGCTCCTCTGTGCCGTTACTGCTTCAATGGCCAGGGGCTCCTCCACATGTGGCCCCGGTTCTGCCTCAAGGCCCAGTTTCGCGCCATTAGCCTCATTTCGGAGCGAAACTAGCTTGTCGGCTAGCCTGTCCATAGGCTCCGACTGAGCCGTTAGCTCTCCCAAGCTAACTAACTCCAGCGCGTCCAACACCATCAGCCTCTTTGCCTGCAACTCTCTGGCCGTTGTCCGCTCCGCGAAGTACGCCTCCATGAGCCCGACAGCCTCCACGTAGTCCTCACTCATGCCCAGTGAGTCGAGAATCCTTCGGCCCTCTGCGCCGAGGTTACAGGCCAGAAGGGCCCACCACTGTCTCCCGTCAAGCTGAGGGAAACCCAGCGAGGCGACATACCCCTTGAATTTCCGTCTCCACTGCGACCATGAAACCAACGGCTCACCCGCACTCTCTAGAAACGGCCACAGCCACTGCTCAAACCAGCACGCACCCATTGTGCTCCTCGTCGCCAAATGTTATGTCTGTGAAATAACGGAGAGCGAGGCGAGTCTTCATGCAGCAAACAACTCTAACTTTATTACACTCAACATGGTTTATATACAGAATGGGCTGTGCCCGCCTGACGTCACCCTGTGGGTAGGCACAGCATCCCAGACACACATATTCATACACCACAATAACGAAGGCCTGGGTAGGTATGGCTTTAAGCAGAGAAATGTGGAAGGACAGATGGTTGCGGATTTTGCTAAAAGGATGGAAATGGCTGTGGTGAACACAAACTTCAAGAAGAGAGAGGAACATAGGGTGACTTACAAGAGTGGAGGAAGGTGCACACAGGTGGACTGCATCTTATGAAGAAGGAGAAATCTGAAAGAGATAGGAGACTGCAAGGTGGTGGCAGGGGAGAATGTAGCTAGACAGCATCGGATGTGTTAGTCTGTAGGGTGATTTTGCAAAGCAAGAAGAGGAAAACAGTGAAGGTAGAGCCAAAGATTAAGTGGGGAAGGTTATAGAAGGAAGAAGGTTGCACAGAGTTCAGGAAGGAGTTGATACAGGCTCTGGGTGGAAGGGAAGAATTACCAGATGAGTGGAAAAGTACAGCAAAAGTATTGAGGGAAACAGGTAGAAAGCTATGTGGTGCATCCAGTGGATAGAGGAAGGAAGACAAGGACACTTGGTGGTGGAATGAGGAGGTACAGGAAAGTATTCAATGGAAAAGATTAGCAAAGGAAAGCATATGATAGGGTGCCAAGAGAGGAAGTGTGGTACTGCATGGGGAAGTCAGGAGTGGCAGAGAAGTATGTGAGGATGGTGCCGGACATGTTTGAGGATAGCGAAACAGTGGTAAGGTGTGCTGTAGGAGTGATGGATGGATTCAAGGTGGGGATGGAATGACATCAGGGATCTGCTCAGAGCCCCTTCTTGTTTGCCATGGTGATGAACAGGCTGACAGATGAGGTCAGGCAGGAGGCCCCGTGGACCATGATGTTTGCAGACCACATTGTGATCTGTAGTGAGAATAGGGAGCAAGTGGAAGAGAACCTGGAGAGGTGGAGGTATGCTCTGGAGAGAAGAGGAATGAAAGTCAGTAGAAGCAAGACAGAATACATGAGTATGAATGAGAGGGAGGCAGGTGTGATGGTGAAGATGGAAGGAATAGAGGTAGTGAAAGTAGATGAGTTTAAATACCTGGGATCAACCATCCAAAGCAATGGAAAATGCACAAGAGAGGTGAAGAAGAGAGTGTAGGCAGGGTGGAGTGTTTGGAGACGAGTATCAAGGAGGATTTGTGACAGAAGGATAGCAGCTAGCCTGAAAGGGAAGATTTACAAGATGGTAGTGAGACCTGCTATGATGTATGGTTTGGAGACAATAGCGCTGACAAAAAGACAGGAGGTGGAGCTGGTGGTAGCAGAGTTGAGGATGCGAAGATTTTCATTGGGAGTGACTAGTAGGGACAGGATTAGAAATGAGCATATCAGAGGGACAGCTCAGGTTGGGCGGTTTGGAGACAAAGTGAGAAAGGCAAGGCTGAGATGGTTTGGGCATGTGCAGAGGAGCGATAGTGGATATATTGGACAAAGGATGTTGAAGATGGAACCACCAGGCAGGAGGAAAAGAAGAAGACCACAGAGAAGATTCATGGATGTAGCAAAGGAGGACATGGAGAGGGTTGGTGTTACAGAGAAAGATGCAAGGGATAGGGTGAGATGGAGGCAGATGATCCGCTGTGGCGACCCCTATAGGGAGAAGCTGAAAGAAGATTAAGACCTGAGAGTGCTATGTCCATTCTGGCAAGTAGTCTATGACCTAAGTAGCTCTGGTTAAATAAGAAGGAGCACTTCCATTTTGTATGGTATAACTTTGTAACAGCACAGGAAAGTCTGCTCTAAGTTGTTCAACTTTTGTACGGCAATACTTCCTCACAAAAATGAAAAAAAAATTGTAATTAAACAATTTGAATTTCATCCCTCAGATGTATTTTTGGTGTACTGTGGCAGACTTTTTCATGTCATTTTTCCCCAAACTGCTCAAACAAGTATGATAGACATGAAAAGGACTGATTGTTGAATGAAGACTTTGCCAAAGGAGTTTTTCTTCTAGGAATAAACAGTGTTTAGATGTTTTGCGTGTGATCTAGCTTAACAGAAGAGGGTGTACAAAATGTATGAAACAATCTGTTGGATATTATATTATGTATATTATTATTATGGTGGTGCCCTAAGGTAGAGGGAGGTGATGCCCCGCCTCCGGGGGGTGGTGTCACCTGAGGTATATAAGGGAACTACGGGAGACATCTTGTCTCTTCACTGTGGCTCTCAGGCTAGCGTTAGTGACCCCTGTGTTCCTGGTCTTGTGTTCATAATAAAACTATAAAACGTCACCTCGACTCCTCATTAATTAGAGACACAACATTTGGAGATGAGGATATACGGCATGGAGAGGGCAGCTACCGCTTTTCGACCATTTCTGGAGGCTCCGGGTGAGCTGCTGGTCCTATGGGCCAGATGGTATGCCGCCTTTGAGAAGTATGTTACAGTGCTGGACCTCGGCAACCTGGACAAATTACGCACGAGGGCTATTTTGGTCCACAACCTTGGTATGGAGGGCCAAAGGATCCTGAGCACGCTTGGAGGAGGTGACACATTTGGAGACGTCATGAGGCTCATGGTGGGCTACTTTCGTGCCCCTGAAAATACCATTATGAGGCTCATACAGTTCAGGCAGCGATGCCAGTGACCTGGAGAAGCGGTTCAACAGTTTGTGGCAGACCTTCGGCAGCTGGCAGGTGAGTGCAGGTTTGGGGCTTTGGAGGAGGAGACGATTCGCGACCAGCTAGCTGAGCACGTGGCATATTCCTCCGCGAGGGTCCGTTTGCTAACTCATGCTGGTGAGCTAACATTGCTAGCAGCCATGGAGCTAGCGCAACAACACGAGGCAGTGGAAAGAATAACAAAGAATCTTGGTGACATGGAGGCACTACCCAGAAACGATAAGCAGTGGTAGGCACTGGCCTTGGATCCGGATGACGGCAGCAACAATGACTACGCAGCCGTCGTGAAGATTAGGTCCGCCCTGGGGACGCCGAGATGTTACGGTTGTGGATCCAGCAGGTACCGCTATAAGGCGAGGGAGTGCACAGCGAAGGGGAAGCATTGTGGACGGTGCAGTTTAATCCACCACTTCGCCAGAGTTTGTTGGAACTTTGAGAAGGAAGACCGGGGACCAGGGAAGGGAGCTTCGGCTAAGAGGACACCCACGGTGGTCCACACGGTTTTGCCCAGCACAGACGGACGAATCATCTGCAACATCATGTTAAACGGAGTGCCAGTCCCGCTGATGGTGGACACGGGGTCGGCAACCTCCATCTTGAATCTGGCAATGGTGACGAAGTTCTTCCCACATTACACCATGAGTAAAACAGACGTTGCCTGTTACGGGTATGGCAACAACCCCCTGGACACTGTGGGCTTGGTGTGGCTATCGGTGAGGTGCAAGGTGGCCTCAGTGTGTTCAGTCGAGTTCATGATGGCCCGTGAAGGTAACAACTTAATGGGCTGTAATTTGTTTTACGGGCATGGTTTTTCCATCGCCTGTGGTGTCGTGGAGGAGTGGTCAGGTGGTGGACTGTGGGACTGGCCATTTTATGTGGGAAGCGGCGAAGAGGTGTGGGACTCAGGCTGGCCCTGTCATGGTACGGTCCTCGCAGACCACTAATGAGACACTATAGGCAACCAGTGAGTTTGCATGTTTATTAAAGAACAGACAACGATACAAAATAATGAGCCATGTGGGGCAGAACACAAATAATGACTATGACTAAGACACACTAGCGATATACTGAGAACATGGAGAAACTTACTGGGAACACGGAGGATCAATGGAGTGACTGAAGCCAGGGTTAGGAGCTTCAGCTGAATGTCGGGGAGACCGACGTTGACGTATGTGAGCGAGGTCGCAGCCCGGAGTAACCTAAGTTGCTCCCTTAAATAGGCAAGAGGAATAATCAGCTGATGAGGATGTCATCAGCTGAGATGGCAAACAGCTGTCACTGAGGAACTCTGCTCTGACAGCTGGAAGCCCCACCGAGACGCTGTCAAAATAAGAGCCTGGGAAGATCATAAGGAAAACTGCTACAGAACGGGAGGAAAATACTGCATGACCCGAGTGTGGACGATATCGGCGCTCAGACCATGACAGGCCCAGTCCGGGTGAAGAAGACCGCCACCAGCACCAGAGTACGGTGCCATGGCGAGCAGTCCGTGCCAGTGTTTGCAGTCCCTTGGACGAGGGACCCAAACGACATGGTTTAGCGCCCGGGTGGGGGGTGGGGGGGATGGATCCAGAGAGCAGGCGCAACAAAGCTCCGGTGGCCAACCGAGTACCACAGTTGAGCCCGGCGCTGTCAGTGCCGCTCCGACGCAAGAAATGAAAACAATCGGGGCGGAACCAGATGGCACGAACCCTAGACATGCCCAGAATGAAAACAAGGGACAGTGCTCGAGCTGGATCGGCGGGACGCTAAGGAGCCGTGTGGGTACTAGTACACAACGCCAAAGACGAAGGAGGCCAGTGAGTGCTCCCCTGGGTATAGGTGATAATGTGCGCCCTAGGGTTGAGTCTCGGCTTAGATGGGTACGCAAATCAAGAGAACAGCGAGATGACCAGGGTGGTCTGCGTGTGGTGCGGAATGGCAACGAAGGTTACCTGGAGCTGACAGACAGGTCAAGAAAACACCCGAACGAGCTGTGGCGTTTGGAGGGGAGGGAGCACCAGTGCAGCCCATCTCCGGCGGAGAAGAGGTGGAGACACTCTGGGAGCGGGCCGCAGGATGGACGCTCCAGAGGGGAGCCAACGTGAGACCTGTGTTAAGATTGTGTTTTCTTAGGGGCTTATGGTGTGTCTAGTTGAAGTGTGTTTTGGTGTTTTATCGCTAAGGTTAATTGTTCAAAAAACAAAAAGAAAAGAGAGAAGTGACCACCGTTGTGTGTGTTGAATGTCATACATATGTGGGGGGTATTGCGTGCAATGTATATATGTGTGGTGAAGTGCAGTAACACTAAAGTATGACAGTAGGATAATGACTGAGAGTGAATTGTATACGTGCTCAATGTTGTGTTGTTAAGTGTCATTAAGATGTTGTGTCCATGTTATGGGGTGGGAGTGCTAGTTTGGAGAGTTGGGTACTGCCATTGTTTGCAGTGTTTATACTTGTATATAGTTGTAATGCCTATGATGTATATATTTATTTCGGGATTGATTTATTTTAGTGTGGCCCTTTTACGTTCATTGACTGACTATTTTCATTGCGGGGTGATCCGCTGGGCCGGTGTGGTATGAATGGATAGGCCTGTACATTTCTGTGTTTAGTGAGTGTGTCAGGTATAAATTTTAAAGGGGAGAGCCAATTGATGTGCTTGTGATTTTTTTTCAAGGGGGGGTGTTGGATATTATATTATATATATTATTATTATGACGGTGCCCTAAGGTACAGGGGGGTGACGCCCCACCTCGGGGGGGGGGGGGGGGTGTTACCTGAGGTATATAAGGGAACTGCAGGAGACATCTTGTCTCTTTGCTGTGGCTCTCAGGCCAGTGTTAGTGACTCCTGTGTTCCTGGTCTTGTGTTCATAATAAACTATAAAACGTCACCTCGACTCCTCATTAATTAGAGACACAACACAATCCAAAATAAATTTAGCCTGTAAGTGTAATGGTACTGTAGACTTTTGATGAGCTAAAAATAGACCAGGTGGATTCATTACATGTGTCTTAGTGTGTGGAGAAAGGGATAGGCGAGGCAACGAGCTGAACGACACAAGGCTTTATTCTTTCTCCAATAACAGCAAACAGCAAACAACGCTGAAGCCTACAGGTCTCCATGCATTCCCCTTTTTATATCTTTATTCCCATGCATGGAAACCAGAAGCTTCCGACCATCATACATTGTTGTTGACCAAAGGATTGTGTGGCACATTAACATAACATAATGCCAGCGCCACTTTCACACCTTTTCTTCTCTTAGCGGCCACAGCGGCTCTTACTCTCCCGGGGGGGCATAGTCCTTATTGTCCCGTCTAAACCCCCCGGTGACACCTCCTCTTTTGGTCCATTGTCCTCTGGGTGGAGAAGTCCAACACCGTGCCCCCACAAGTGTATGATTTTGTTTTTAAATCATATGAATTACTTTATCATAAGAATTAAGTTTGGAGTGTTTACCCCGTTTTCAGGAACAATTACTTTGACGGGTTGCTTAAAATGAGTATCTTTCAGTAGCTTCTTCTTCTTCTGCTGCTGCTTTCGGCTGCTCTCTTTAGGGGTCACCAAAGCAGATCACCTGTGTCCATCTCACCCTGTCCCTTGTATCTTCCTCTGGAACACCAACCCTCTCCATGTCCTCCTTCACTACATCCATGAATCTTCTCTGTGGTCTTCTTTTCCTCCTGCCAGGCGGCTCCATCTTCAACATCCTTTGTCCAATATATCCACTATCACTCCTCTGCACATGTTCAAACCATCTCAGCCTTGTCTCTGTCTCCAAACCGCTCAACCTGAGCTGTACCTCTGATATGCTCATTTCTAAATCTTGTCCCTCCTAGTCACTCCCATTGAGAATCTTTGCATCTTCAACTCTGCCATGTCCAGTGCCGCCTCCTGTTTTTTTGTCAGTGCCACCGTCTCCAAACCATACATCATAGCAAGTCTCACTACCATCTTGTAAATCTTCACTTTCAGGCTCGCTGCTATCTTTCTATCACAAATCACCCCTGACACTTGTGTCCACCCACTCCACTCTGCCTGCACTCTCTTCTTCACCTCTCTTGTGCATTGACCATTGCTTTGGATAGTTGATCCCAGGTATTTAAACTCATCTACTTTCACTACCTCTACTCCTTCTATCTTCACCATCACACCTGCCTCCCTCTCATTCACACATGTATTCTGTCTTGCTTCTACTGACTTTCATTCCTCTTCGCTCCAGGGCATACCTCGACCTCTCCAGGTTCTCTTCCATCTGCTCCCTATTCTCACTACAGATCACAATATTCATATGTAAACATCATGGACCATGGAGACTCCTGCCTGACCTCATCTGTCAGCCTGTCCATCACCATGGCAAACAAGAAGGGACTTGAGTCGATCCCTGATGTCATCCCACCCCCACCTTGAATCCATCCATCACTCCTACAGCACACCTCACCACTGTTCTGTTGTCTTCATACATGTCCTGCACCATCCTCACATACTTCTCTGCCACTCCTGACTTCCCCATACAGTACCACACTTCCTCTCTTGACACCCTATCATATGCTTTAGATCCACAAAGACACAGTGCAACTCCTTCTGACCTTCTCTATCCCTCTCCATTAACACTCTTAAAGCAAACATTGCATCTGTAGTACTCTTTCTTGGCATGAAACCATACTGCTGCTCATTGATTGTCACCGCTCCTCTTAATCTGGCTTCTACAACTCTTTCCCATATCTTCAGAGAACATAGGCAGCATGGTGGTGTACTGGTTAGCACTGTTGTCTTACAGTAAGAAGGCTGTGGGTTCAAATCCACCAGCCAGCGGGGCCTCTCTGTATGGAGACTACATGTTCTCGTCATGCTTGCGTGGGTTTGCTCTGGTTTCCTCCCACATTCCAAAAACATGCAAGTTAGGTTAATTGGAGACTTCTAAGTGGCCCTAGGTTTGAATGGTGAAGGAATCGGTGCTGCACCATGGATGCCCTTGAATTTCCCTCTGGGATTAACAAAGTATGCAAAACAAAATAGTGTGACTGATCAACTTTATGCCTCTGTAGTTGCTACAGCTCAGAGCATCACCCTTGTTCTTGAAAATTGGTACCAAAATGCTTCTCCTCCACTACCCAGGCATCCTCTCACTGTCCAAGATTGTGTTAAACAATCTGGTTAAAAAGTCCACTGCAATCTCTCCTAAACATTGCCATACCTCCACAGGTATGTCATCTGGACCAACCGCCTTTCCATTTTTCATCCTCTTCAAAGGAATGAAAGTCAGTAGAAGCAAGACAGAAGACGTGTGTGTGAATGAGAGGGACGCAGGTGTAACGGTGAAGATGGAAGGTGTAGAGGTAGTGAAGGTAGATGAGTTTAAATGCCTGGGTCAACCGTCCAAAGCAATGGAAAATGTGCAAGAGAGGTGAAGAAGAGAGTGCAGGCAGGGTGGAGTGGGTAGAGACGAGTGTCAGGGGTGACAGAAGGATAGCAGCTAGAGTGAAAGGAAAGATTTACAAAATGGTAGTGAGACCTGTTATGGTGTATGGTTTGGAGACGGTGGTGCTGACAAAAAGACAGGAGACGGCGCTGGAGGTGGCAAAGTTGAAGATACTGATTCTCATTGGGAGTGACTACGAGGGACATAATTAGAAATGAGTATCTCAGAGGGACAGCTCAGGCTAAGCGGTTTGAAGACAAAGTAAGAGAGGCAAGGCTGAGATGGTTTGGACATGTGCAGAGGAGGGATAGTGAATATACTGGACAAAGGATGCCGAAGATGGAGATGCCAAGCAGGAGGAAAAGAGGAAGACCACAGAGAATATTCATGGATGTAGTGAAGGAGGACACGGAGAGGGTTGATTTTACAGAGGAAGATGCAAAGGATAGAGTGAGATGGAGACAGATGATCTGCTGTGACGACCCCTAGAGGGAGCAGCTGAAAGCAGAAGAAGAAGAAGAAGAAGAAGACCCTCTTCAAAGCTGCCCTCACATCCACCTTGGTAATCCTCAGGACTTCCTTGTTCACCATCTTTCCTTCATCCATCCTCCTCTCTCTCACTCATTTTCTTCATTCTCCAGCTCCTCAAAATACTCCTTCCACCTTCCCAACACACTCTCGTCACTTGTTAGTACATTACCATTTCTCTCTTTAATCAACCAAACCAGTGCACATCATTTCCAGCTTGATCTCTCTGTCTAGCCAATCGATACAAGTCCTTTTCTCCTTCCTTACAGCCCTTTTCCACTAGCCCCGCTCAGCCCCGATTTGAAAACCCGGCTCTACTCACTTCGGTTCGGTTCGGCCTCAGTTGCTTTTCAACTACTGCTGGCGCACCTGCTGGCACACCTGCTGTGGGTGGGATTTGTTGAACAGCAGGCGGCGCCACACCCTCGTGACGTGAAACACACGCGACTGAATCCGCCACAACAAACATGGCTGATGACGAGGAGAGAAGGAAGGAGGAATGACTGTGACATGAAACTGGTTAAATCTATGATGCTGACTTGTTGTGCTCTGCACAATCTGTGTGAGAGTCATGGAGAGACGTTTGACACTACATTGGATGATGCAGTAGATGAACCAGTGGTGGCAGCGGCACAGAGAGCAGAGGAGCAGGGTGGTGATATTGTAGCGAACTCAAAATAAGCACCCTACTTGGCTTGCCAAGTGGGGTGACCCTATTGCCGACACAGGTAGAGAGCGGGACTCCAGAGCGGGAGGCGTGAGTTCAAACCTCCTGGTGGGACGTCGTCATGTCAAGCTGCACGTTACAATATAATACGAGATGCTGTGATGCAATACTTGTCTATTTCATCCACATTTATGTGCATACATATTTCAGAAATGTTTTTTGTAAATAAAATGTTGTGCATGGTCCATCTACCTGTCCTCTTGTTCATAACGCTTATCTGTTAAGAAGGTGCGAAGCCATCAGCCTAATGATGAGTCCACACTTCTGTTGTGATAATTGCTCACGCTGAGCGCTCTGACAGCCCTGTACGCTGTGGGGGTCACACACGACGTGTTCCTCCCCACACTCTCAATTTTTTTTTCCCGTATATTTTTCTCTTTGGCGTACAGAAATGGCAATACGCCCGTATTTGCTAAAATTGCATTTTCCCCGTATTAAAATACGGCGAAACCGTATCACTTGACAGGTATGTAATTACATGCAGAAACACCGCACAGGCCATCTTCACAAAAATCCAGCTCGACAAGCCACTTTTGCTTAGGTGGAAATGCAAATTGAACTATAAATCATGTGCTTATACATGTCATATTTTCCCATGTAAAGGTCTCCCACTTTTACTTACAAATTGATTTTTAATTTTTGGGAAAAGGGAATATAAATTTTGCACTTGTTGGTAACAACAGTTGTGTGCGACAAAAACACAGTTGTGTATCCTTGTCCGATTTGTCTACTGTTATTAGTGCCAAATTTTTGCTAGATTCCTTCTTAATTTATTAAATTTTGACTGGTGATGCAACATTCAACTTACACGTACTTATCTTTAGCAGTGTCTACAAGTTCAAGCACACCTGTACAACTGCTTATAACATAAAAAATGTACCCGTTCAAGAGAAATGGATTCAGCATTGCAAATTTGTTTAAAATAAAAAAAAAACCCTACCAAGACATTACGTTTCGTTGTGTTGTTAAAAATTAAATTACCATTAGAAGGCTATACACCTGACCTGATGAACAGCAGCATGTGGAGTGAACAGAGAATGGAATGTGTATGTAATTATTGGCTTTTCTCATACGGTGTCATAACAGATAAACCAGACTTTTGATGCAAACAATACAATTTTATTCCAGAAGCAAAATTTACAAACAAAAAAACAGACTGGGCAATGACATCTCTGCGAGCTCTTCCCTTCATAACGCAGCGTCCTGCTCCAGGGCTTCACGTGCATCTGCCCGCACATCTGCGGCCACCTGTCGCAAATGCTGCATGTACTCCTGATTCTTGCCGCTGGTCATGTTGCCGTTCCAAGAGCCGCATCTCTTCGTCATGCATGTTGACCATCGCTAATGTAAGGTCAGCGATGGGAGTTGTCTGTTTTCGTCTTGCCTAGATGGAAAGACAGAAAGGCATGGTCGTTAAAGCTGGATCACTACATATATTATGGAATTACACAGGTGAAAGTCTGTGGTGGAATGTCACTATTATATTATGCTTCATTGCTGTATATAAGCTGAACTGTCATGTTGCTGCCCCTCAGTAGAGCAGATTTTGCAACACGCAGTGTGCTGTCTTCGGCTGCAGCCCCCCTGCAAAACTAAAAAGGATTAAGATTAAGAATATGGATGGATGGATGGGTAATGTTTAAACTAGTTGCTTGTAGTGTGGCCGCAGAAATCTGAATGGGTTAATACAGTCAGCTGCCGCGAAGCATTTCAATGAAGCATGCTGATTTCAACGGCAGTTCATCAGCTTTATTGGTTTTTATAAAACAGGAGTTACAACAACACTTCAATCACCACACCTAAAAATGGTTGTGGAACACCAATAAGTGAAGACCAAAGAATAACCTTTCTGTACATTTAAAAAGACATTTTCAATTAATTAATATGCAGCTACAGGAAATTGCATTAATCAATTTGGTACATAACTTGTTAGGCTCCAGCCCCCCCGTGACCTGTAAAGGATTAAGCGGTAGAAGATGGATGGATGGATGGATTTTCGACCCTGGTTTTCGCTGCTGGACCTGTTTCAACCAAAAAAAAAAATCGTGGTTATTGTGCCTTACCGGCACTTGAACGTGATCCAGATGGAGCTGGTGATGTGGAGCTGATCCAGCTGGCGCTCCGGCAGACGCACACGCAGACGCAGCGCCAGGAGAGTCCGCTGTGTCCATCATCTCCACTGAGGAGGACCCCTGTGATATGAAATGCGATTCTAGAAAGAAAATGCACGCAATTTAAAACTTAACACCAAAGTGCAACATGTACACAACACTCTCAAGTTTTTAACCGGAATACAATAAGCGTAATTCAGCGTTTTGTTCGCGCTAATACTTAACACAAAGCAAGCGTGAATCTGCAGTTGGCTGCAAAACAATATGCAAGCCTCAGTAACAACCATTACCCACAATCTAACAACCTTCCTATTTCTTAAAAACAGTGAGCTTGGCACAGAAAGGATCAAGTAGCGAACAGATGCACAATATCAAATAAACACTCACCATCCATGGTTTCCAAGGGCCATGACCGTGACGGTGGCCGTGACAGTGACGTGTCGAGCCCAATGTCTCTCAGCGAACCACTTCCACTCCTTCCGATCCGCTGAACTTCGAGCAATGTGGTCCTTCACTGCTCGATAATCGCTTTTCAGCTTTTTCAGCTTCTCCCGACACTGTTTGGCAGTACGGATGTGCCCTTGAGAAGCCATCTGCTCGGACACCTGCATTTCAAGTAGATCCGTCCAACTCGCGCTGGATGCGATCATCGCCTAATATAGAAAGAAAATTGCGCACCTCCTAATATATAATATTAGGAATATATTATTATATAAGTATATTATACAGTATATTAATATAATATACCGTATTAAAGGGGCACACTGTGTTCACTGCTGAACAATTACAAATGGCGGTCGTGGAGTAAATTCAGCAGAAAAAGTCGCTTTCATGACGTTACAACCTGACCAATCAGCGGCGACCAGTCTCTTAAAGTCATATCACAGCCCTACTCAGCCCTACTCAGCCCGGTTAGACCCTGCCCTGGATCAGGTACGAAAAAAGTACCTGCTAACCAGTGCTGGGGCTAGTAGAAAAGCGCCTAAAGCGGGCTGAGTGGTGCGGTGTAGGGCCAAGTGAGGCTAGTGGAAAAGGGCCTTTAGTGTCCAGCCCCTCATACAACTCACTATATGCCTTTTCCTTTGCCTTTTCCACCTCTCTCTTTGCCATGTGCCTAGATTCCAAATATTTCTGTCTACTTTCTTGATCTCCCTGACTGTCCCACTTTTTCTTTGCCATCCTCTTCCTTTGAATACTTTCCTGTACCTCCTCATTCCACCACCAAGTCTCCTTGTCTTCCTTCCTCGGTCCAGAGGATACACCACATACCTTTCTATCTGTTTCCCTCAATACTTTTGCTGTACTTTCCCAGTCATCTGGTAATTCTTCCCTCCCACCCAGGGCCTGTATGAACTCCTTCCTGCATTCTGTGCAACCTTCTTCCTTCTGTAACTTCCCCCACTTAATCTTTGGCTCTGCTTTCACTCTCTTCAACTTCTTGCTTCCCAACGTCATCCTACAGACTACCATCCAATGCTGTCTAGCTACATCTGTCTTTCAGATTTCTCCTTCTGCATAAGATGTAGTCCACCTGTGTGCACCTTCCTCCACTCACCCTGTTCCTCTGTGTATGTGTTCATCACAGCCATTTCCATCCTTTTAGCAAAATCTGCAACCATCTGTCCTTCCATATTTCTCTCCTTAAAACCATACCTACCCAGCACCTCCTCATTACCTCTGTTTCCTTCACCTACATGTCCATTAAAGTCCGCTCCAATCACCGCTCTCTCCCCCGTGGGAACACTCTCGACCACTTCATCCAACTTATTCCAAAATTCCTCTTTCTCTTCTACCTGGCATCCAATTTGTGGGGCATACACACTGACAGCATTCAACATCACACCTTCCACTTCTAGCTTCAAACTCATGATCCTGACTGACTTCCCCTTTACCTCCTGAACACCCTTCCCATACTCTTCCTTCAAGATTGCACCTACTCCATTTCTTTTCCTGTCTACACCATGGTAGAACAGTTTAAATCCACCTCCAGTACTTGTAGCCTTGCTTCCCTTCATATGGTTTCTTGAACAGACAGTATATCTCCTTTTCTTCTCTCCATCATATCAGCCAACTCTCTGTCTTTACCAGTCATTGTCCCTACATTTAACGTCCCTACTCTGACCTCCACACTTCTACCTCTCCTTATCTCTGTCTCCCTCCTAACACGTCTTACCCCTTTCCTCCTCCTCAGTCTTCGATCAACAGTAACCCATTTTCCACTGGCACCCTGTCGGTTAACAGCACCAGTGGCGATTGTTTTTAACCTGGGCCTCAACCGATCCAGCATGAAAATCTCATTGATCCGTGTTATGTATGAATAAGAAGGAGTCGGAGTCTCGTCTTGCAGGGAACCAACAGCCAACAACCCACTTTATTATCAGAACACAGAATTATATACCCCAGTGGCCATGCCCGCCTGACGCCACCCTGTGGGCGGGTATGGCATGACACAAACACTACACTCACGACACCACATTTCCCCTCCCCCTTACAAAATCCCAAACCATACACACAACTGAGACCCTCCCCAATTTAGGACCCGGATCATGCACTACAAGAACAGGGAATAATTAACTGTAATAAAATCACTTAACACACTCATCCAAAAAAAAAAACAACTTAAATTGGGCCTAATCTCTAAAAATACGTAAAATAATCCCATAACACACCACATGCATACTCTCATGCACACCAGCACTATGTACATGTATTCACATTTGCTATTTTTATGTTACTCCACAGTCCCTGGACAGCCATGGACAAAACTTGCTCTGAGGCCCAGGGCAACCCCATGGCATGCATGCCCTTGGCCGCTGTCTGCCCCCAGGATTGAAGCCACCTTCACCGGCGAAAATGTCTCCTCTCGCCATCAACCGCTTCTCTCCTCTGGCCCTGCAGTGCTGCTGTCCGGCACGCCATCCCTCCCTGCCTATCGGTCCGCTCCCAACCGCCTTTCAACACCGCCGTCATGGCTCCAAACACTCCAGCCCCCTGTGGCCGCTCGTTGGCGCCACTCGTTGCCTCGAGCACCTCACCACTGCTCTCAGCACTGCTCTCAGCACTCTTGTCCCAGGCACTCCGCTGCGCCATCTCCATGCCCAGCCGTAGTTGCTTTCTCCCAGGGCTCTCAGTTTTGCTCCCATCGGCGTCACTCTCCGACCCGGGCGTTTCATCGCTGGTCTTGGCACCCTCGTCCCAGGTGCTCAGCTGCGTCATCTCCTTGCCTGTTTGCAGCTGTTCTTCCTCGGGGCTCTCAGTGTCACTCTCGTCAGTGTCACTCTCGCCAGTGTCACTCTCATCAGTGTTACTCTCTTCAGTGTCACTCTTGTCAGTGTCACTCTCCGACCCGGGTGTTTCGTTGCTGTTCTTGGCACCCTTGTCCCAGCCGCTCTGCTGCGTCATCTCCATGCCCGGCTGCAGCTGCTCTTCCCTGGGGCTCTCAGCTTCACTCTCATCTCCGTCACTCTCATCGCCGTCACTCTCTGACCCAAGTGTCTCGTCACTGCTCTCAGCACCCTCATCCCAGGTGCTCCACTACGCCGTCTTCATGCCCGGCTGTCGCTGCTCTTCCCTGGGGCTCTCAGCCTCCACGGTCCCGCTCTCCCGCTGCCCAGCCTCCAGCTGCGGGGATGACTCCTGCTGCTGCTCTCCTTCTCTGCTGTCATCACACACGGCACTGTCAAACACACCAGCACTATGGTTCTGCACCCTTCTGCGATTTGTGGCTGGCCCACCGTCTTCAGTGATCAGAGACTCCCCCGGTCCCACCTCGATGCCCAGCTGGTAGCCTGGAGCCCCCTTTTGGTGCGCAGTTAGCATTGTGGCTAACTTGTTCGTAGACGATGAGTGGGCCGTTAGCTTCTCCGAACTAACTAGCGCAGCCTCACTTGGCACCAAAACTCCCGCTACCCACAGCTTCGTGGTCCTCGTCTGCCTGGTGAAGAACTCGGCCAGCCGCTTGACAGCATCCTCATACCACTCCGTCTCACCCAACGTACCGAGAATTCTTCAGTCCCCCACACCGAGATGGTGGGCTAGAAGCACTCGTAGTTTTCTCCCGTCGAGTCTACTTAGGCCCAGCGCCCCGATGTAACCCTCAAACAAGGCCCGCCACTTCGGACACAGGATCACCGAGTCTCCCGTGTACTCTAGAAATGGCACCAGAGGTTGAGGTAGCCCATACGCTGCCATAATTTCACTCCTCATCACCAAATGTTATGTATGAATAAGAAGTCGGTGTTATGACCCGAGCGTCGGTTCTTATCGCGCTCGGGTTAAAGTTATGTCTCGCTGCCGGCCTTGACAGCTGCGGGCGGTATTTTGGCCTCTCCGGGCTCTTATTGTGAAAGTGCTCGGAGGGGTTTCCGCCTGTCAACGGTCGGCCAGCTGTCTGTCATCTGTCATCAGTCCTGGGTTATTTAAGCTGTGTGCTAGCGTCAGTATGACGCAGCAGTGTCTGATCGCTAATGGTCACGTTACTGATCATTATTCTGTTCACCCATCGTCACGGTTGCCTGGACTATCTTCACCTCGGCTGCCTAAGGGCTTGACCGTCGTTTCACCGGCATAGTAAGTGAGCTGTATAGCCTTATCTCCGCCGGTGTATCTTGGTGCTGTAAGTCCCTGCTTTAGCAGTCAAGGTGCAATTACTACCTAGCTTGTCTGTGTGTGACTGTTTCCTGCCCTGGACCCGTAGTGTGTTGTATTGCCTGTGCTTCCTGTTCGGCAAGGACTCTGTCATCTACTCAGCAGCTTGTGTAAACACTCTTATCACCGTAATAAAACTCACTAAAACTCACTGGTGGACTTGTGTGCGTCTTATTGGTAGCCCGCGAGGGCTACCATGACAGTACACTGCTGCCCAAACAGCGTTACGGTGACGCCATTTTGAGACGCTTTTTCACCAGTGAGTTGAGTTTTTGGATGTTGTTTTCCCTGTCTGGGACCTTTTGTATGCGAGGAATGCCGTCACCGAGGAGTCACGTGCTGACGTGTGTCTTGGAAGCGGTAGATGAGTTACTCATCTCCGCTTCCATGTTGGACTACGCCCCCGGCATACATTGGTACCTGGACGCCGCCGAAGATGTGCTCTGTAACCTCTCTCCCTGCTTCGCCAACCACCCGGAAGTCGACGTTAGGAGGGAGGACATCGCTGCTCAACGTGAACTGTTCCTGATAATGGAGGAGGAACGCGGCATGGAGCAGGTGAAGAGGCACACCTGTTTTTCGCCTAAGGATCCTTTTCGGGAGTTCGCACCATCTGGGGGCCGGCGAAGGCGTCGGCGTCACGGCCGGGCGCGTCTTCGGCAAGCTCCAGCTCCAGATCCAGTTCCGGGCCGCCGGGATGACCCCCTCAACCAGCCAGCTGCTGAGTGTGAGCCGAGTCCTGCGCTGGTGGGCTCTGTTCTTGGGTCTTTCAGCATTCAGCGAGCGAGGGAAGGAGCAACGTTCGCTACAGCTGATAACATCCTCCCCCCGGGAGACAGGCAAGTCCAAGTTCACTTTCCTTGTAGTAATAGTGATCTGTCTTGTCTGACTCCTGGGGGTGAAGCTCAGGGTACGCAGCTCCCTGAGTTTCTTTCCCCAGCAGTAGCTAATTATGTTAAACCTGCTGCCTCTGTGTCTCCTCCGGCGGAGCGGTCCTCGGCGTCAGTCCCACGCCGGCGAACGAGGGGGAGGCCTGCAGCTCTGGGAGACAGCCCGGTCTTGCTGCCTTGTGTTGGACAGAGGAGGAGAACGGACTGCAGTGAGGAGCCAGAGCCGACGAGAGAGCGTCCCCAAGGTTCTTCAGGAATGCAGCCCGAGTCAGCAGGTTCAGGGTCCTCTGCCTCCACGCCATATGGGTTATTGGCATGGACGTCTGCGCGTGAGGATCCAGCTGCAGAGACCATCAGGCCGGTTGTGGAACCCGACACAGCCGAGTGGGAGCCCGACGACGAGCATCTTCATGAGCCTGGATCGGCGAAGTCCTGGACGGCTCCAGAGCCCGAGTGCAGGCAAGTGCTCTTTCTTGTTTTCCTGTATGGTGTGTTAGAGCATTTTTGCCTGCCTCATGGGGAGGCGAGTGAGGGGCAGCCGGCCGCTGCACCCGAGCTCGTCTCGCTGGGCTCTGGCGCTGCCGGTGGAACTGATCCCGGTTCTTCCTTGTGTTCTGAGCACCTCCACAGCATTGCCGGTCCGGAGCCAGTCAAGGTCACGGGACCGGGGGTTCCAGGTTCGGAGATGGAGGTCGTCGCCGGAGCAGTCCTGAACCAGTCGTGGTCCGACGTGTGGGCCGAGGAGACCCGGTCGGGGTCCATCGTTTGGGCCAAGGTGACCCGGTCGGGGTCCGACGCGTGGTCCGAGGAGACCCAGTCGGGGTCCAACGTGGGTGCAGCGGTGACCCAGTCTAGGCCCGTCCTGACCCGGTCGGGGTCCGACGTGTGGGCCGAGGAGACCCGGTCGGGGTCCGACGTGGGTGCAGCGGTGACCCAATCGGGACCCGTCCTGACCCAGTCGGGGTCCGTCGCGTGGTCCGAGGAGACCCGGTCAGGGTCCAACGTGGGTGCAGCGGTGACCCAATCTGGGTCCGTCCTGACCCAATCGGGGTCCGACGAGGTCCAGTGGGGGTCCAGCGCAGGTGCGGCTGCGACCCAATCAGGATTCGAGGGGGCCCGGGGTTTGGGTTGTCCCCCTCTCAGGAGCCACCAGCTGGGGGCCATTGGTGGATTTTGTTTGACAGATCGGCGCTCTCCTGTTTTGTTTTCAGGTGAGCGGCTGCACGCAATCCCTCCACGGTCCTGCTGGTTGTGGTATGCGGGTCGGCCACCCGAGGAACTGCTTGGAGCGTTCGGCATCTTGGGTTGGCCACCCAATATACTGTGTGGGTTACGGGGTGACCTGGTTCGGCCACCAGAGGACGTATTCCTGGGGGCATGGGACTGGGGCAGGCCACCTGACCGTTCATATACTGTGAGATTTTCTGTGGGCCCATTTGGTGCCAAATCCTGTCTTGTACATCTTGTTTTTCTTGTTTCCTTAGTCATAGTCTTAGTCTTAGTCTGAGCAATTTTAGATTGCCTCTTGTTTTGTCTTTTTTCCTAGTCATAGTCTTGGTCTGTGCAATTTTAGACTGCTTCTTGTTTTTTTTTTTCTTGTTTTCCAAGTCATAGTCCTAGTCTGTTCTGAGCAATTTTAGATTGCCTCTTGTTTGTCATAGTCTTAGTCAGGTCTGTGCAATTTTAGATTGCCTCTTGTTTTGTTTTTTTTTCTTGTTTCAAAGTCATAGTCGTAGTCAGGTCAAGAGCGAGCAATTTTTTTTTGATTGTCTCGTGTTTCTTTGTTTTGTCATGGTCTTGGTCAGGTCTGAGCAATTTTAGATTGCCCCTTGTTTTTTGTTGTAGCCAAAGTCTCAGTCTTGATTACGGTTAAGTCCGAGCAATTTTTGTTTTTTCTTGTTACCTTGTGAGTCCTTGCCATAGTCTTGTTAGAGCATTTTTTTTGTCTCTTGTTTTGTTTTGTTTTTTCCCTTGTGAGTCTCAGTCTTGTCATAGCCTTGTTTTTGTCATGTGTTTTCTTTTCCTTAGTCTTGTTGGGTTTTTTTTTGTTTTGTTTTTTTTTCCCTAGAGTCATGTATTTCCTGTATTGAGTCTTAGTCTTGTCATAGCCTTGTTTAGTCTTGTTTTTCCTAGAGTCATGTATTTCCTGTATGTATTTCTTGTTTAGGTCTTGTCTTAGTCTTGTTTTTTTTCCTAGAGTCATGTATTTCCTGTATGGTTTTTTTTGTCTGGTCTTAGTCTTGTTTTTTCCCCAGAGTCATGTTTTTCTTTTTCTAGTCTTGTTTTTTTTTTTTCCCTGAGTCATGTGTTGTATGTATTTCTTGTTTTGGTCTTGTCTTGTTTTTGTTGGTTGGTTTCTCTCCCTCCGTACCTGTCCCCCTACCTCCCACCCTTGGGGGGGGGGGGGCAGGGTGGTCCCTTGGGGCGTCCGGAGTCCACCCGTGGAGGGAGGGTACTGTTATGACCCGAGCGTCGGTTCTTATCACGCTCGGGTTAAAGTTATGTCTCGCTGCTGGCCTTGACAGCTGCGGGCGGTATTTTGGCCTCTCCGGGCTCTTATTGTGAAAGTGCTCGGAGGGGTTTCCGCCTGTCAACGGTCGGCCAGCTGTCTGTCATCTGTCATCAGTCCTGGGTTATTTAAGCTGTGTGCTAGCGTCAGTATGACGCAGCAGTGTCTGATCGCTAATGGTCACGTTACTGATCATTATTCTGTTCACCCATCGTTGTCACGGATGCCTGGACTATCTTCACCTCGGCTGCCTAAGGGCTTGACCGTCGTTTTACCGGCATAGTAAGTGAGCTGTATAGCCTTATCTCCGCTGGTGTATCTTGGTGCTGTAAGTCCCTGCTTTAGCAGTCCAGGTGCAATTACTACCTAGCTTGTCTGTGTGTGACTGTTTCCTGCCCTGGACCCGTAGTGTGTTGTATTGCCTGTGCTTCCTGTTCGGCAAGGACTCTGTCATCTACTCAGCAGCTTGTGTAAACACTCTTATCACCGTAATAAAACTCACTAAAACTCACTGGTGGACTTGTGTGCGTCTTATTGGTAGCCCGCGAGGGCTACCATGACAGTCGGAGTCTCGTCTTGCAGGGAACCAACTGCCAACAACCCACTTTATTATCAGAACACAGAATTATATACACAAGTGGCCGTGCCCACCTGACGTCACCCTGTGGGCAGGTATGGCATCACACACACACTACACTCACAACACCACAATCCGCATGCTTCATTTGGCAAAGATTTTATGTCGGATGCCCTTCCTGACTCAACCCTCTCCATTTATTTGGGCTTGGGAGTGCACTGTCTTGTGCACCCCATGTGGGTGGGTTGATTATCATTTAGTAGCATTGTAGAGAGAGGAATAATCAGGTGAGGCGGTTCCAGAGTAGAGCAGACTTTATTAATCTCTCTCTACATTAACAAGAATCAGAAGCCTGAAAAGCAGGTCGCAGGCACCTCTCTTTTTATACCATGCCACACTTCCTGCGACCTGTGGTGTTCGCATTAACATGAATACATTTACTATGACAATCCCCTTTGTCATTGTTTGCATTAACACCCATACATCTCCCCATGACAATCGCTTTTGTCACCCAGCCTGTCGGCGCATTATTATGCAGACCGGAGGAGAATGCATATCCAGTTCTCCTCTCTTATGCATCTCTGCCGTGATATTCAGTCTGAGTAGAGAACACACTGACTGGGTCCACTACACCGCCCCCCCCCCAAGAAACTCAGACTGAGCCTTAACCCTTATGTCCTTTGGACTTCAGCCTACGTCCATAGCGGCTGTAATGGGGGGTCAGCGGCTCCGAGGCGCTGCTGTGCCGGTGGGGCGCACTTGGGGGCGCGACCGTCTGTGGGGGGACATCTTCAGCATGCCATTGTGACTGAGCTGACAAGTCATTTACCTGGGGAGTTCTCAGTGGGGGTCGTCCACGCCGAGGAGCTCAGGCCAACACCACCTGCTCGTCTGCTAAAATGAAGGCGGGCTTAAGCCTGTCTATACAGATTGTTTCTCTGCTTCCTCCCAAGTCTAACACAAAATGTTTCTCCCCAGGTTCCACCACTCTGAATGGGCCGTCGTAGGGCGGGCGCAACGGGGTCCGGTGGGCATTGTGCCTGACAAACACGAACGACGTATCCTTCAAGGTCTTTGGCACAAAAGCACGGGGAAAACAGTGGTGGGCCGGGCCGGGTACCGTCCCTGCCTCTGCGCTATGCAGTGAAAGCGGGGATGGATCGGTGTTCAGCGCGGGGTTGTCCGGCAAAAATTCTCCGGGGAGCAGCAGCAGCTGGGAAAAAAGCAGCTCTGCTGGGGAGGCCGCCAGATCCTCCTTCGGAGCTGAATGCAACCTTAATAGAACCCACGGCAACCGGTCCACCCAATTTGCATCCGTAAGCAAAGCCCTGAGCGCTGCTTTAAGTGACTTATGGAAACGCTCACATAACCCATTGGCCTGGGGGTTGTACACAGTCGTGTGATGAATTGTGATGCCCAGGCTCCGGGCCATCGTGGACCAGAGGTCGGAAACAAACTGCGAGCCCTGGTCGGACGTGATATCCGAAGGGGCGCCGAAACATGCCACCCAGTTCATCAAAAAAGCGTGTGCAACTTCTGCAGACACAGTGGGAGCTAGCAGGACTGCCTCAGGCCAGTGCGTGGTATGGTCCACTACTGTCAGGAGGTGCGTGAGCCCCTGCGATGGCGGGAGGGGGCCCACGAGGTCCACGTGAACATGGTCGAACCTCTTAGCCAGGACATAGAATGGCTCAAGGGGGGCCTTTGTGTGCCTGTGCACCTTGGCTCGTTGGCACGCTACGCAGGCTGCAGCCCACTCTTTAACCTGTTTGCGGAGGCTCAGCCAGACGAACTTTGCTCCCACCATTTTGACTGATGCGTGCAGTCCTGGTGCGCCAGGGAGTGAACCGACTCAAAAACGCGGCAGCGCCAAGCACATGGGACCACCGGGCACGGGTGGCCTGTGGAGACATCGCAGATTGGGGGGGGGGGGGCTGTCTTGCAGTACTCTGCTGTCCGACCTTAACCCTGTTGGTTCAGACTGGAGCACGCAAACGTCCGCATTGCTTAGTGGCCATGGCCGTGTAATCTATCCCTACGTAGACTGGGGCCACTAATGTGGGTGAGAGGCAGTCTGCCATCACGTTGAGTTTACCAGCCACATGCTGAATGTCGGTTGTAAACTCCGAGATCACGGCCAGCTGTCTCTGCTGCTGGGCTGACCATGGTTCCGAAACCTTGGCCATGGCGTATGTTAGCGGCTTGAGGTCCACAAACGCAGTGAAGGTGCACCCTTCCAGCCAGAACTGGAAGTGGCTTATGGCCAGGTGGAGAGCCAGTAACTCCCTGTCAAACGCACTGTATTTATGCTCATTGTAGCGCAAAGACCTGCTAAAAAAGGCGCGTGGCTGCCAAGAGCTGGTAACGCACTGCTCCACGACGGCTCCTATGGTCACATCCGATGCGTCGGTAGTGAGGGCTATCCGAGCTGCCGGGTCCAGGTGCACCAGTAGTGCGGCATTCTCTAAAGCTGTTTTAACCTCGGAAAATGCGTGCTCTCGCTCAGGAGTCCAGTCGACTCTATCCGCCGGTTTCTGTTTCGTAAGCGTGGCATACAACGGCTGCATGAGCTGGGCTGTACGGGGGAGGAAACGGTTATAGAAGTTAACCATCCCCAAAAACTCCTGCAGTGCCCTGACAGTCTGAGGCCGGGGAAAATCTGCCACTGCGCGCATTTTGTCTGGTAAGGGTATCGCACCCTCCGGTGAGATGCGGTGGCCCAAAAAATCGATTCTCGTCACCCTGAACTGGCACTTCGCCAGGTTGATTATCAACCCATGCTCCTCCAACCTCTGGAAAACTGTCCTGAGGTGGGCTACGTGTTCGTCCTCGGACGTGCTGGCCACCAGGATGTTGTCCAGGTAGACGAACACAAATGGCAGATCGCGCAACACCGCATCCATCATGCGTTGGAATGTCTGCGCCCCGCCTTTTAACCCGAAAGGCATGCGTAAGTACTCAAAAAGGCCAAACGGGGTTATTACTGCCATTTTAGGTATGTCCTCCGTGCGCACAGGGACCTGGTGGTAACTGCGGACCAGGTCTATCTTGGAAAAAATGCGTGCCCCGGTGAGGTGAACGGAAAAATCCTGAATATGGGGGATCGGGTAGCAATCGTGCACTGTGGCGTTGTTTAATCTGCGGAAATCTCCACATGGTCGCCACGATCCCCCTGCTTTAGGAACCATATGTAGCGGGGATGCCCATGGGCTGTTTGAGCGTCTGATGATGCCCAACCTTTCCAAGTTGGCAAACTCCTCGCGCGCAATGGCCAGTTTAGCTGCATCCAGGCGCCGAGATTGTGCGAAAACGGGCGGCCCCGTGGTGGTAATGAAGCGTTCCACCCCATGTTTAGTGACGGCCGCCGAAAACGTCGGAACCGTGAGTGCTGGGAACTGGGTGAGTAGTGTGTGGAACTTACCCCCTGGAGCTGTGACGTTGGCTAGTGTTGTGGGCCCGGCTCCTCTAGCTGTACAGGGCAGAGAATCAAAAGACATTGCGTTAATCAGGCATCTGTTAGCCACATCGACTAATAGTCTGTGTGCACTCAAAAAATCAGCACTCAAAATGGGGAAGCTACATGCCGCTATGACGAATGTCCATTGGTATGTACGGCCGTGCAAGGATATAGTCAGTGTCCTCTCATCAAAAGTCTTAATGTCTGAGCCGTTTGCGGCCGCCAGCTTGGGGCCGCTACTTCCAGCCAGCCGGTCTGTGTAGGACAGCAGGATGAGGCTCTTTTGGGAGCCGGAATCCATGAGGAACCGTCTCCACAAGCGTGAGTCTGTCACATAGAGCAGCTTGTTTGTGTCACCGGCAGTCGCAGCTGCTACCGACTGCCGGCCCTGCCGTTTCCCGAGTGCTTGAATTGGCACGGTGGCATGCATCGGCCTGCATCTTCTCCAAAATGATGGTGGTAGAAGCAGAGCGTGTCTCTCCGGTGCTTCTTGGCCTCCGTTGCAGCCACAGTTGTTGGCTCCTCACCTCCAAAAGGTGAGGAAAAGGTGGGCAAAGAGGAAATGCCCATCAACGCCAATATCTTTTCCATTAATTCGACTGCCGACCCGTCTCCCAACTTGGAGCGCGTCAGGAGCCTTTCCACTCTCTCGCAGTCCGAGAGCGTGTAGCGCCAGGTCAGAACGGTTTTGAGAGCGTCGTATTTGTCATGGGCTGGGGGCTGTTGGAGCAGGCTCGCCACCTGCCGTGTTGTTCGTGCGTCCAGTGCTGCAACCACGTAGTAGTATCTGGTGTCATCCGCCGTTACTCCCCGGAGCGCAAACTGGGCCTTGGTGTGGAGGAACCAAGACTTCAGGTCATGTAGCCAAAAGTCTGGGAGTTTGACTGCAACGGCGCACGCAGTGCTGGCACCTCCAGTCAAGGTCGTCTCCGGGGTGTTCGCCTCAAGTTCCATTGTGCTTCAAGGGTCACCAGTGTAGAGAGAGGAATAATCAGGCGAGGCAGTTCCGGAGTAGAGCAGACTTTATTAATCTCTCTCTACATTAACAAGAATCAGAAGCCTGAAAAGCAGGTCGCAGGCACCTCTCTTTTTATACCATGCCACACTTCCTGCGACCTGTGGTGTTCGCATTAACATGAATACATTTACCATGACAATCCCCTTTGTTACTGTTTGCATTAACACCCATACATCCCCCCATGACAATCCCTTTTGTCACCCAACCTGTGGGCACATTATTATGCAGACCGGAGGAGAATGCATATCTTTTTCTCCTCTCTTATGCATCTCCTCCTGCCGTGATATTCAGCCTGAGTAGAGAACACACTGACTGGGTCCACTACAGCATAACATTTAATTTTAAACAGGCAAACTGTGGAGACTTAACATAAGTGCAGGCGGACACGGCGAGCTGAAGGTTTAAGAGTTTTATTCCTCCATCATCATTGAGATACACAGTAGCACTGTGTGCTCTGTGTGCGCTGTTGTCAGTGCGCTGTGAGTGAGCTTCCTAAGGCATGTAAAGTCAGCACATTTATACAGACAAGAGAGAATGCATGGCACATTTACATATTGATATACATAACAGTCAATACATATCAATTGGTTTGATTAACTGGCGCCAGACTTCTCTCCTTACTCCGGGGATGTATAACAATAGGACAAACGAGAATGCAAGGCACATTTACATATTGATATAAGTCCATACATATCAATCGCGTGATTAATTGGTTGTCCCCCAAGGGGCTCTCTGTTTGCAAGTAGTATGCAATCCCTGCTGAGCATGAATATTATCAGTCTGCATTGTGCTGGGTGCCCACACGTGTGCTGGGTGCCCACACCGCTCCCCCTAGAACGATCAGAAGGGGTTGCGACCCCTCCCCCCCCGTAGTTTGGCTCCAGTTCCAGTAGAACTGTCGGAAGGCATGTCAGTCCGTGGGGGGGACGTGGGAGGGGTGGAAAAGGGCAGTGTGCTCCGCTCCGAGTTCCAGCACGTTGAATGGCCGTCGATCGTGGGCGTACGGGCTGTGTGCAGTCATGCGTAAGGGAACAAGACGGCGATCGGCTGGCTTTGGGAGTGAGGTGCGGGACAAGCTCTGTGTAGGAGGAGGTGGAGGGGGTGGGAGTGAGCAAGTGCTGGCCCGGGACGTGGTGTCTGGGCCGCGCAAAAATTGCGTGTGGATCCGCGATGGTGAGGAACTTTTCCCGTTAAACGTGGCGGAGATCTATAGCGGCTGTGAAAAAATTATATCTCTGACCTCTCTCGTGTTTTGGTCCAGCAAGGATGTGGGGAAGGCGAACGGCCAAATTCCCTGATGGCTGTGATAAACTGAAGCTGTGTCAGGGACTCGGCAGTTTGGCTTTAGGTGTGGGAAACAGTCCTAAAGTCATCAGGGAAAGCAATCAGCCAAATTCCCGATGCGTGCCATGGCTGAGAAACCCATACAAAGTCCTGTGTGGGGGCTGCACGTCTGCTTCAGGTGCACGAGCAGCCCTGAAGGTTCTGAGGGTGGCGATCGGCCGTTTTCCTCGGGCCTGTGCAGCGGTGGAGAACGATTTATCAGTCTGTGGAGCCAGTATTGTCCCGTGCATGGCACGCGCTTGACGCAGTGACCACATAGCTGAAGGTTGCGCAGAAGGACCATTGTCGAGAGTTGAAGTCAGGGGCAGAGAGCTTGGTGGAAATCAGCGCAGTCAGCGTTGATGGTCTTCCCTGTTCAGGCTGTTTCTGTGCGTTCGCTCATGTCACTGATCAGAAGGTTGCGTGCGTCTCGGTCCTAGCGCTGCGCTCTTGGCCCTGGAGGTCACCATCGTGGAGAGAGGACAAGGCGCGCGCGCTCCCGTGTGGGTGCGAATGATGTAGGCAATCTCTGGTCTTCTGGGATCCACAGCGCGGTGAGAGGCAGCAGACGGTCATTCTCCCTCGTCGGGTCACCGGTGTGGAGGTAAAAAATCAGGTGAGGGACGCACCGTGACGCGTTCTGAGGCTTCCCATCCGGGTCATCTCCGGAGTGTTCGCCTCGTGTTCCTTCTTCGTCAGGGTCACCAGTGTGGAGGCTTAACATAAGTGCAGGCGGACACGGCAAGCTGAAGGTTTAAGAGTTTTATTCCTCCATCATCATTGAGATACACAGTAGCGCTGTGTGCTCTGTGTGCGCTGTTGTCAGTACTCTGTGAGTGAGCTTCCTAAGGCATGTAAAGTCAGCACATTTATACAGACTGTCACGGCTGGCCCTCACGAGCCAGCATAAGACGCCTCAGTTCAGTAAATTGCAGTTCAGTTCTTTTATTTATAAAGCACAGGACTTAGGTGTACAACATAACTTTGCCACGCAGGCTTCGTTACACAACACAACATAAATTCACAATAGAGAGTTATGGCAGTGACGAGGAGCTCTCGTCTGCCGTAATTAGGAAGGAACGTCAGCGAGGGAGAAGACAGTTCCAAATAAATCACTTACATGCAGCGGGATACGTCGAGGAACCCAGGGAGCATGTGGTAAGGAGACAGGGGAAAGTCATAGGACTTCTGACAAGACAGCCGCGCCGTCCAGTTCACTCGCACTGACATTTAAAGCCAGCTGCTCATGATTGGAAACGCGGCACAGCTGCCCAGGTTCTGACAGCTGAGAGCTCCCGAGCGTCTGGCCAATCAGAGCCCGGGAAACCCGTGTGACGACACCAGCTGTCAAAACCTGACAGGGATGAGGAATAACCCGAGCGCGGACAAAGCGCTCGGGATATGACAGGGCCCCTCCCTCTACGCGAACTCCTGGTCGCGCGCAACATCCAGACCCCCCCACCCCACCCCAGGGAAGGTGGAGGGGGAAGCAGGTGGAGGGAGAGCAGGGCCAACTCACAACAAGGAGACAAAAACATCGGGGAAGGGAGGGAGAGAGAAAAAAAGGCAGAAACCGTACATAAACGGGGACAAAGATGAATAAAAAGAAAAGTCAACGCTAGATGGACATCACTCACACATAACCACAAAAAGAAAGCCAAGATGAGGGTACAAGGAACACTAGTCAATACCACAAGGCAGGATCAAGGAAATAAAAGGACAGATAATACCTTCTTCTCCAAGTTAATGTGTACAGAAAACCGTCAAAACCAAAAGACAACACAGGTGCCAAAAAAAAAAAAAGGAACTAGACCCGAGTAAGGGAGTAACATAGGAAATAAACAACCACACCCTAAAGAAACATACAATACTCATGATAGCCATGGCAAGAGAACATATGTCCATCCACGGAAAACAGTCACCTTAAACATGAAGTCCAATCCCCAGTGGGGTATTTCAGTCACAAGTCAGTGGTGGGGCAAGAGAAGGAGAGGAAAAAAAAAACCCCCATTGGGGAATAGAGTAAAACAACTCCGCTCAGGAGGCCTCCCAGCACCCAGCATCCAGGCCGCCAGCAAAAGCAGCGGAACGTGCCCTAACGGCCCAGCCAAACCCCAGGCCGAGGGAAACCATGTCTCCGGTGGGCGGACCAGGGCGCCAAAAGAACCATCCAGCTTGTCAGGAGGCCGGACCCGGACGCCAAAAGGAAAGAGCCGGTCACCGGGTGGTCGGGCAGTATCGGCCTGCCAACAGAATGGCTGGGGGAAGGTCGGCGAACCGGGCCAGCCGGAATTTACCCCCGCAGTCTCAAAGGCGGGGAAAAAGGGGCCACGGCGAGGACGGGGCATGGCCTGGAAAGCGCTCAGCGGCGGGTCAGCTACACAGTCTCCAGAACCCACCTGGGTCAAAACGACCATGGTGCCGAGCTCCGATTGAGCGAGAGCGGCACCCGCGTCGGACCCCGATTGGGCCGGAACCCCCATGACGTCAAGCTCCGATTGAGCGAGAGCGGCACCCGCGTCGGACCCCGATTGGGCCGGAACCCCCATGACGTCAAGCTCCGATCGAGCGAGAGCAGCACCCGCGTCGGACCCCGATTGGGCCGGAACCCCCATGACGTCAAGCTCCGATCGGGCGAGAGCAGCACCCGCGTCGGACCCCGATTGGTCCGGAACCTCCATGACGTCAAGCTCCGATCGGGCGAGAGCAGCACCCGCGTCGGACCCCGATTGGGCCGGAACCTCCATGACGTCAAGCTCCGCTTGAACCGGCGGAGCACTCCTGGTGGACCCCATGCCGAGAGCCGGACCCTCCAAGGTGGCACCAAGAGCAGGTTCGCCTCCAGTGACCCTGGGGAGAGGCTCAGAGGGACAAAAGGAACCGGGATCAGGATCACCGGCAGCGGCAGGGCCCGGCGAGACAGGCTCGAGCGCAGCAGACGGCTGCACCCGGCTCGCCCCCCCCGAGAGACAGGCAATAATGCTCCAGAAAGAAGAGGAGGGATAGAAAATAGAGCACTTGCCTGATCTCGGGTTCTGCCGCCATCCAGGACTTCGATGCTCCGGGTTCAAACGGGAGGAGGTCGTCGTCCGGTTCCCACTCCGTCGCGACGTCATCCGCCCCTGGAAGAGGGGCTCTTGCAGCTCGAGGACCCCCCGACGTCATCGTCCACGCTAGTTGTTCATGTGGCGTGGAGGTGAGGGGCTCTCGGCCCGCTGGACCGGACTGTTCATCTGCGGAGTCCCGGGGACGCTCCGTCGTCGGCACAGGCTCCAACCAATCGTCCGACCTCCTCTGCCCAGAAAATGGCTGCGGGGCTGGGGTCTTCTGCCCGAGGGCTGCAGGCTCACTCCTCGTCTGGTGACGCTCCTCAGAGGTCGAAGCGTGCTCAGCAGGGGGAGACACAGAGGCAGCGGGTTTAATTAACATATCAGCAGGGAGTTGAGGCTCGGGGGGCTGCAAACCCCGAGCCTCACCCCCAGGAGTCAGACAGAACAAATCACTATTAGATGGAAAAAAGTGAACTTGAACTTGCCTGGCTCCCGGAGGAGCGGTGGAACCTGCCGTTGGGAACGTCATTCCATCCTCCTCCCACCGGGTGGTGGCCGGAGACTCTCTTGGAGGAGAGGGGGCCACTCGGGATGGTGTAGCCGCGCTGTCCACTGGAGCAAAACTTCTCAAACTCCCAGCCGCTGGAGAAGGCGTCGAAGCGGAGGGGGCAACAGCCAAGTCAGGCCGGGCGTGACGCGCTGACAGCTCAGCGGGGAAAGCAGGCCCGGGGGGAAAGGCTGCTGGGGTCTCCTCCAGGTGAGACGCCGAAGAGACAGCAGTGGGATGAATGGGGTCAGCCCAGTGAACCGGAGCGGATTCCGGAGGGGAGTCACGCTGAGAACGTCTCTGGCCACGGTGTCGACGTCTATGACGGGCCCTGGATGGTGCGAACTCCAGGACTGGATCGAGGGAAGGATCCGGATTCCAGAGCGGGCAGCGGGAGCTCCGGTCACTCCGCCTTTGGCCTCGTTCCTCCTCGATCTCCTGGAGCGCCTCGCGGTGGACGGCGATCTCTTGTCTCC
Organism: Pholidichthys leucotaenia; assembly: GCA_020510985.1. Lineage (NCBI taxonomy): Eukaryota > Metazoa > Chordata > Actinopteri > Cichliformes > Pholidichthyidae > Pholidichthys > Pholidichthys leucotaenia. Next base: position 368,644,516 of record CM035840.1, read on the forward strand.
TCGCTTGGACGTCCAAGTGGTCGGTGTAGCGGGAAGACAACCGGTCGAGCGTTCTCTCAGCGCAGTCCAGGTAGTAGTGCGCTTCGGATGAGTCGTCAAGGCTGGCGGAAGCGCTGATGAAGTCATCCACCTCCTCCAGCGCCTCAGGCAGCTGGAGCCAGAGATCACTCCACCTTGCAGCCTCCTCCTCTTCGTACATCAGAATTGTCTGGCGTTGGGCAGCGATGTCGAGTCTCCTCACGTCGACCTCGGGGTGACCGTTGTAGCGGGAAGGCAGACGGTCAAGCACCTCCTCAGCCCGGTCTAAATACCAATGTTCATCGGGCTGATAACCGAGGAGAGGAGGGGCGAGGGAGGTGTCTGGATGCCCATCGAGGTCGGAGGCGATAATGAGGATTTCATCTACCTCCTCCAGCGCCTTGGTCAGCAGGACGTGGGAACCCCGAGAATGACTCCGCTGAGATGGCATATTTCCAACGCCGCGTACCTGGACAGGAAGGACAAAGTTCCCAGAACGCAACTTACTGAGAACGGCGTCTCCTTCTGGCGGCTGTCTACTGTCACGGCTGGCCCTCACGAGCCAGCATAAGACGCCTCAGTTCAGTAAATTGCAGTTCAGTTCTTTTATTTATAAAGCACAGGACTTAGGTGTACAACATAACTTTGCCACGCAGGCTTCGTTACACAACACAACATAAATTCACAATAGAGAGTTATGGCAGTGACGAGGAGCTCTCGTCTGCCGTAATTAGGAAGGAACGTCAGCGAGGGAGAAGACAGTTCCAAATAAATCACTTACATGCAGCGGGATACGTCGAGGAACCCAGGGAGCATGTGGTAAGGAGACAGGGGAAAGTCATAGGACTTCTGACAAGACAGCCGCGCCGTCCAGTTCACTCGCACTGACATTTAAAGCCAGCTGCTCATGATTGGAAACGCGGCACAGCTGCCCAGGTTCTGACAGCTGAGAGCTCCCGAGCGTCTGGCCAATCAGAGCCCGGGAAACCCGTGTGACGACACCAGCTGTCAAAACCTGACAGGGATGAGGAATAACCCGAGCGCGGACAAAGCGCTCGGGATATGACACAGACAAGAGAGAATGCATGGCACATTTACATTGTGGAGGATGTGGAAATGACGAGACTGAGTTTATCTCACGAGTCAGGTTTATTTCATTCTCCAACATCATCCAAACAGAAAGAGAAAGAATCCCCCAACATCTGCCCCTTTTATACCCCAGGACATCAAAGCACACAGTCACATTGTCTTTTAATCCCAAGTCACAATGTGTCTTCTTCCAGGTCTTCTCACCCCCACCTAAAGTCACTGGTGGTCAGGAAATCCCTCAAGGTTGTCTCTTCGCATACAAAAGGCCACCTCTCACATCCTCCTGTCATCTCCTAGGAGGCTCAGTCCTTTTGTTCCTCTGAGACGTGAAGCATACAATAAGTATACAGTAATACACATGTGAAGCATATGAAACCCACATGTGTCCCACAACATATTGATATTGTGGAGAATGGGGAAAGATGAGGCTGAGTTTATTTCTCAAGTCAGATTTATTCACATTCTCCAACATCATCCAAACACAGAAAGAGAAAAAGAGAATGAATCTTCCAACATTTGTCCCTTTTATACCCAGGACATCAAACATACAGTCACATGGTACTTAATCCCAGTCACAATGTAACTTCCCCCCGATCCCCAGCTTCAAATTCCTGGGGACCCACATCTCGGAGGACCTGTCCTGGTCAGTTAACACCACCAGTCTGATCAAGAAGGCCCATCAGCGCCTCTTCTTCTTGAGGACATTGAAGAAGAACCATCTGTCAACTGACATCCTGGGCAACTTCTACCGCTGCGGGATAGAGAGCACCCTGACCAACTGTATCACAGTCTGGTATGGGAGCTGCTCTGTAGCTGACCGCAAGGCGCTGCAGCGGGTGGTGAAAACTGCCCAACGCATCACAGGGACTCCACTTCCAGCTATAGAGGACGTCTACAGGAAAAGATGTCTGCGCCGGGCACGCAGCATTCTTAGGGACTCCAACCATCCTGCTCATGGACTGTTCCAGCTTCTCCCCTCCAGAAGACGTTTCAGAAGCCTTCGGACTAGAACCAGCAGGTTTAGGAACAGTTTCTTTCCAACAGCTGTCACGTTATTGAACTTAGTTCCCCGCTGACTCTCTTACAATCATCTTTTACCATCCTCACCTGTACATAACTGCATAACTACATAACTACATCTAACTTATTGCACATTATTTGCACATAACAGTACTCTTAACTTTCTGCACTGCTGCATATATTTGCATATATTTGCTTAAATTGCACATACTGTTAATTACCGTATATACTGCACTGCTGTCCTTTGCACTTCTGATTGGATGCTAAACTGTGTTTCGTTACCTTGTATTCATACATGTGTAATGACAATAAAGTTGAATCTAATCTAATCTAATCTAATCTTAACACACTCCACCTCTCAGTCTCTGGCCGCTGGGCGAAATCCCCCAAGGCTATCTCTTTGCATGCCAAAGACTAAACTTCACACCCTCATGTTATCTCCAGAGCGGCTCAGTCCTTTGTTCCGTCTCAGATGTGAAGCCTAAGGTGGTATACGTATGAATCATGCAGTCCTATACATATGTACATATATGTGCCCCACATGACCCCCCCCCAAACATCTAAGATGGAACAACCATAATAACAGTCTGCAAGTCATGGTAAAATTATTACACATCAGTCCACATGTCGCTTGGGCCTCAGTCGCCTCCCATATCTGCTGTAAGTGGGCTTTACCACTCTCGCGGCGCCCTCCTGCTGGGGAGCTGCTGCCTGAGGATTAGAACTGTTAGTCAATCCCTGTGGGTGTCCTGATGAATGCTCCTTAGGGGGGTCTGCCGCGCCGAGGAGCCGTAGCCAACAGCACATTTTTATCGGCCAACACAAAGGCGGGTTTGAGTCTGTTTATGTCAATCTGTTCTTCCCTGCCCCCCAAATCTAGCAAAAAATGCTTATCCCCTGTTTCCAGCACTCTGAAAGGTCCATCATAAGGTGGCCGCAACGGGGGGCGATGCACATCGTGTCTGACAAAAACAAACTCTGCATTTTTTAAAGCCTTAGGCACAAAAACGCACGGAAAACTGTGATGAACGGGGCCAGGAAGCGTGCTCGATCCCGTGTCGCTCTGCAACCGCTGAACAGGGGAGCACTCTGGCGCAGGATTATCTGGGAGAAATTCCCCGGGCAGCCGGAGTGGCTGTGCAAAAACTAACTCAGCTGGGGAGGTTTTTAAATCCTCTTTAGGTGCAGAACGCAACCCCAATAAAACCCATGGTAGCCTGTCCACACAATTTGCATCCGTAAGTGATGCTCTGAGGGCTGCTTTCAATGACCTATGGAAACGTTCGCATAAACCATTAGCCTGCGGGTTGTACGCGGTTGTGCGGTGGATCGTTACCCCCAGGCTGCAGGCCATCGCTGACCAAAGCTCGGAAACAAATTGAGGACCTCTGTCGGACGTAATGTCGGACGGGACTGCAAAATGCGCTACCCATGTCGTTAAAAACGCGCGCGCTACCTCCTCGGCTGTGGTTGATGCCAGTGGGACCACTTCCGGCCAACGCGTGGTGCGGTCCACCATTGTCAAAAGGTGTGTGCACCCCTGTGATGGCGGGAGGGGGCCTACGAGGTCGATCTGCACATGATCAAACCTCTTAGCCAGGTTGTGAAACGGCTCCAAGGGAGCTCTAGTGTGTTTGTGTATTTTGGCTCGTTGACAAGCCACGCAGGCTGCTGCCCACTCTTTAACTTGCTTGCGCAGGCTCGGCCATACAAATTTCTCTCCTACCATTTTGACCGATGCGCGCACCCCTGGGTGCGCCAGAGAATGAATCGAGTCAAAAACGCGGCTGCGCCACGCGGTCGGTACCACCAGGCGTGGTTGACCCGTGGAGACATTGCAGATTAGTGGGGGCATACCATCTTGTAACACCCTGTTCTCCAGCCTTAACCCTATTGGTCCAGACTGGAGCGCGCGCATGTCCGTGTCGCTAGCCTGCTCCGCGGCCATGGTTGCACAATCTACCCCTACGCAGACTGGGGCCGCTACAGCGCGTGAGAGACAGTCTGCCACCACATTAAGTTTACCCGCTATGTGCTGAATATCGGTAGTAAACTCTGAGATTGCAGCCAGCTGCCTCTTCTGCCGGCCCGACCACGGTTCTGAAACCTTGGCCATCGCGAAAGTAAGCGGCTTGTGGTCAACGAACGAGGTGAAACAGCGTCCCTCCAGCCAGAACTGGAAGTGGCGAATGGCTAAGTGGAGAGCTAACAACTCCCTGTCGAATGCGCTGTATTTTCACTCACTATCGCGCAACGTCCTGCTGAAAAAGGCGAGCAGCTGCCAAACCCCGGCGACCTGCTGCTCTACGACCGCTCCTATGGCCACATCTGATGCGTCAGTAGCGAGCGCTATGCGGGCCGTGGGGTCTGGATGTGCTAACAACGCAGCGTTTGCCAGGGCTGTTTTGACCTCCGCGAATGCGCACTCCCGCTCAGGAGACCATTCGATTTTGCTTGTGGGTTTTTGTTTTTTAAGCACGGCATACAATGGTTGCATGAGCTGCGCTGCACGGGGGAGGAAGCGGTTATAAAAATTTACCATTCCCAAAAACTCTTGCAACGCTTTGACTGTTTGTGGCTGGGGAAAATTTGTTATTGCACGCACTTTGTCAGGCAGAGGGACGGCTCCTTCTGGAGAGACACGATGCCCCAAAAAATCAATCTGCGTCACCCCGAACTGACACTTCGCTGTGTTGATTATTAACCCGTGCTCCCCCAACCTCCGGAAAACTGCCGTGAGGTGATTTTCGTGTTCGTCTTCGGACGCGCTGGCTACCAAGATGTCGTCCAGGTAGACGAACACGAAAGGGAGATCACGCAACACCGCGTCCATCATGCGCTGGAACGTCTGCGCAGCACCTTTAAGCCCAAACGGCATGCGCGGAGTTATTACCGCCGTTTTGGGGATGTCCTCAGCGCGTACTGGGACTTGATGGTACCCGCGGACCAAGTCTATCTTAGAAAAAATGCATGCCCCCGCCAAATGAACAGAAAAATCTTGGATATGCGGGATTGGGTAGCTCAGAGTAGAACCGCTGCTCCTCCACATTGAAAGGAGTCAGTTGAGGTGGTATGGGCATCTGATTAGGATGCCTCCTGGACGTCTCCCACTTGAGGTGTTTCAGGCACGTCCCACTGGGAGGAGACCCCGGGGCAGACCCAGGACTCGGTGGAGAGACTATGTCTCCCAGCTAGTCTGGGAACGCCTTGGTATCCCCTCTGAAGAGCTGGAGCAGGTGGCTGGGGAGAGGGAAGTCTGGGCTTCTCTGCTTGAACTGCTGCCTCCGCGACCCGGACCTCCGGAAAAGCGGTAGAAGATGGATGGATGGATGGATGGTAGCGGTCGTGCGCTGTAGTGTTGTTCAGCCTGCGGAAATCTCTGCAAGGACGCCATGAGCCGTCGGCTTTAGGGACCATGTGAAGCGGGGAAGCCCAAGGGCTCTTCGAACGTCTGATGATGCCCAACTTTTCAAGGCTGGCGAATTCCTCGCGCGCTATGGACAGTTTAGCTGCATCCAAGCGCCGAGCTTTTGCAAAAACGGGCAGTCCGGTGGTAGTAATAAAGTGTTCCACTCCGTGTTTAGCGACAGCTGCTGAAAATGTGGGAATCGTGAGTGCTGGGAACTGAGTGAGCAGTGTGTGAAACTTACCACCTGCTGTTGCGACGTTGGCTTGTGCTGTGGGCGGGGTCACTCGGGCTGCACAGGGAATAGAATAAAAAGAAAGTGCATTAACCAGGCGCCTATTAGCAAGATCAACCAACAAACCATGTGAGCACGGAAAATCAGCCCCAAACATATTGAAGTTCACTGCAGCTATAACAAAAGTCCACTCAAATGTACGGCCGTGTAGGGACAGAAGCAGAGTCTTCTCCCCAAAGGTCTTAATCCTCGAGCCGTTCGCTGCTGACGCTCCGTGACCTCTGGGACCCGCCAGCCGGTCAGCATATGTAGGCATGATGAAGCTCACTTGGGAGCCCGTGTCCATGAGGAATTGCCTCCCCGATCACGCATCCGTCAAGTAGAGCAGCTTGTTCTCCTCCCCGAGGGCCGCAGCTGCTATCGACCCCCGGTCTTGGCGTTTCCCGAGCTCCTGAACTGGCACGGTGGTATACATTTGCATGCCCTCTCTGCGAAGCGGCGATGGTAAAAACAGAGGTCGTCTCCTCCGCGATCCCTGGCCCTCGCCGCTGCAGTTGTCAGTGAGTCTGCTACCGCCGCCTCTGGCCCCCTGTTGTCTCCGGCTGCCGCGCCGAGCTCCGTCACTGCTGCGGTAGCCGCACGCTGTCTGCTGGCGTTGAGAATCCGTTGTGCCTCCTGGGCCAGCGCGCGGAAGTCCTGTTGGGCCATCAACGGTGAACCGGCCAGGGTCACTCTCGTGGTCAACGGTAGGGTTCTCAGGAAAATGTGGGTAAAGAGGAAGTCGTCGCCGTATGAGCCCCTCAGCCTCAGCATGTCTTCCATCAGGTCAACGGGCGTGCTATCTCCCAAGTCGTTCAGGGCCAGGAGTCTCTCCGCTCTCTCCTGGACTGAGGGAGTGAAACGCTGGATGAGTGCAGCCTTCAACCCGCCGTATTTGTTGTCGGCCGGTGGGCGCTCCAAAAAGCTCTGCACATATCGGGCCGTGCGGTTGTCGAGCTTGGAAATAACGTGGTAGAATTTGGTGTCATCTACCGTTATCCCCCGGAGGGCAAACTGTGCCTCGACCAAGTGGAACCAGGAGCACGGGTTGTCTTGCCAGAAGTCTGGTAGCTTGACTGTGGCTGCGTTCGCCTGGCTGGCTCCTGACGAGTCCGGCTCGGGGGAATTACTTCTGCTCATGATACGTCATAGGGTCACCAGTGTGGAGAATGGGGAAAGATGAGGCTGAGTTTATTTCTCAAGTCAGATTTATTCACATTCTCCAACATCATCCAAACACAGAAAGAGAAAAAGAGAATGAATCTTCCCACATCTGTCCCTTTTATACCCAGGACATCAAACACACAGTCACATGGTACTTAATCCCAGTCACAATGTAACTTCCCCCAGATCTTAACACACTCCACCTCTCAGTCTCTGGCCGCTGGGCGAAATCCCCCAAGGCTATCTCTTTGCATGCCAAAGACTAAACTTCACACCCTCATGTTATCTCCAGAGCGGCTCAGTCCTTTGTTCCGTCTCAGATGTGAAGCCTAAGGTGGTATACATATGAATCATGCAATCCTATACATATGTGCATATATGTGCCCCACAATATACACAATAGTCAATACATATCAATTGCTTTGATTAACTGGCGCCAGACTTCTCTCCTTACTCCGGGGATGTATAACAATAGGACAAAAGAGAATGCAAGGCACATTTACATATTGATATCAGTCCATACATATCAGTCACGTGAGTAACTGGTTGTCCCCCAAGGGGCTCTCTGTTTGTATGCAATCCCTGCTGAGCGTGAATATTATCAGTCTGCATTGTGCTGGGTGCCCACAAAACCATTATTTGGTTTCATCCTTTGTGCTGAATGTGTCACATTACAAGTACATTGTAGAAGATGCCTTACAAACGAGACTGAGTGTATTTTCTCAGGAAAGCTTTATTGGAAGTCGCATCTTCTATCATCAAAAGTTCTCAGCAGAAAAAGAGACAGACCCAACTTTCCCCACCGCTTTTATAACCCAGAGATACAAAACCCCCACATCAAGTATCTCACACCTTCACCCCACAGAAGTTAGGTAAACATATGAACCCACAGTCCCCGAGACTCGCTGGCGCTTCTGTCCTCTTCTCCACCTCGGGGCTCTTGCTGGGACATTGTCTCTCACCTCCGTCTTCCTCCAGCACCCACCTCCTAGCCGAGGTCCCTGCTGGGGCATTGTTCTTATGGACGTTTGATCTGTAGGGTCTGCACCGTCATGCCTACTGGAAGCATGTGGGGGAGAATGCATACCATACAAGCATGCCATATATGTGCCTTAAATATGCACCATAACATCTGATTTTTTTTTTTTTTTTGCCTTCAAGGCATTCATCAAGACATTTTATTCCTTCTGATTCATTAGATACACACCAAAGAGTCTGTAAAAATCCTTGTTACACCTAGTGAACAGAATTTTTCCCAGGGTTCCTTTTCTCTACATCACACCTATGAAAGCACTGACATATATCTTTGGATTTCCCATCGCAATACTGATGTCTCTGAGGGAAGCAGCCATTGAGAGTTTGTGACTGAGTTCCAGCTACATACTAAAATCAGTTTAGCATTGATTACAGTTATTTTAATATTTTTTCGTCGAATTCCTGCAAAATATTTTGGTGCTGGTGCCATATTTACGTACGTAACACCAAAAGTAGCAGAAAGCAGGGGATTGCCTTATACCTTTAGCTTTTATAATTTTGCTTTGTACAACGGACTGGCTTTCCTATAATGGAGTGCTAAACTGACCAGAGGAGGGCAGCAACAGGCTTATTCTGTTTCCGGTTTACCGTGATTATCAACAAAAGAAGAAGAAGGTTTGCCTGTGCTCAGCTGTTTGTGTGTTTTTAGCAGGTTTTTAGTGAGTCTTTCGTCCCCACATGAGAGGAAAGACACACCACAGCGACTGTTCTTGAAAGGTATTGGTAGATTAAAGGAAATACACTTTAAATTATTGATTACTCGTGTATCGTTGCTCTGATGTTCACTTTTTTGCTGGGACATTGTTAGCTACTTAGCTAACCTCCCTAGCCTCAACAGCGGGTACTCTGAACTCTATAAGGACTGTGTCAATAAATTAGTTTAATACTTTTTGGAAATCGATGCTCCAGTTGTTCTTGTTTGCAAACATTTGATGTAATTCTTTTTTTAGTGGATAACGGTCGATAAAGGCTGCTTTGGTGAAAGTGCCATCAGACTCCTGGGCTCACTGGGCTTTCAACGCAGAACAGCGAGGAAGTGGTCTGAATGGAATTGGCTTAAAGTGCTAAATTTCCTCCCAGTCATTGATGCATGACAGAGGTGGGCGATATGGCTCCAAAATTATGTATCGGTGTTTCCCCTACTGGCTTTCGGTATAAGAATGATGTAGTAACAGTAAGATGGTGACATGACCCCGCAGTTTAAAGACTAAAGGGGGAACTACATAAAATAACATTTAAAAAAAAACCCAAACAAAATTAAATACCTAAACAGTAAAAAAAAAAAAAACTGATTAAAACATTTACACATACTTGGTATTTCCCACATATTGCACTGAAGGAAAAGGGGGAAAACACCCTTTCGCTCATCATAAGGTACAATTGTTGCTTGGGGATAGAAACTATCCTTTAACCAGTTTGACCTTGCTTACATTGCTCTGTGGGTGTAGCATCTCAAACACCAACTGGCAAATATATAAAATGTTGTTGGGGTTTGTTATGATACATGTGGACAATGTGCAGTTCAGTGGAATGGAGGGCATGAGAAAACCTTAAGTCTTCTACAGTTGATTTTGAACAGCTTGAAGTTGTTGACTAAAACCCTTTAAATTCATAATAGGTTACTGTCAATAAGGATATTAGTGTTTTCTTGTTGTCACCTGAATACTATGGAAAGAAAAATATGAAAAAGTCTCATGTGTTTTGATTCATTTTTCACCACCCCTGTCTGATGTCCATTAGACTATTGGAAGTATTCTTGTGATACTCAAAACTAAAAATGCAATCATCGTTTTCTTAAATTTGACCCTAGTTTGTGTAAACTCTGTAACAACAGTGAGAGAAAAATCTTTCGTGTTACTAGGGCAGAACAATGTGACCTACAAGTAAGATCACTGATTTTTTTATTTATTTATTTATTTTTCCTAATGCCACATTTGATTTTCAGTTTTAAAGATGCACTGCAGTTGATATAAATTCCCTTAAAAACAAATCTACATTGTCTAAAATGATACCTTATGCCCCCCCCAAAAAAAAATAAAAAATTGAGGGTCTTACATTTGCTTGTGAAAATGTGATGATCTCTGTTGTTTTAGACGTAAATGTTGGAGGGTGGAAAGACTGTAGATGTCCACTAAACTTGAGGTGCATCGATTGTACCTTAAGGAACTGTTAATTGAATTTAACAATATGATTAAAATGGCAAAAACTTCTTATTTTTCCAACATCATCTCCAATAGTAACAATCCAAAGATCCTCTTCAGCACAATAGACAGTATAGTTAATCCTGTCAGTTCTGCTCCCCCTGTTTATTCAATTAATGACTGTAACAAGTTTTTCCTTTTTTGTTGACAAGGTCACTGCTGTTAGGGCTGGTTTTACTCATTCCTTTCCCCTAATCCTTGATTGTCCTAACAGATGGGCCTTTTTAAGTGATTTTACCCCAATTTCTTTTGAGGATTTGTTAGTGTTGGTGAGTTCCATGAAATCCTCCTCCTGCGTTTTAGATATTTTGCCTTCTTCAATGTTAAAAGAGGTAATTGGCTCAGTGGGTACATCTTTGGTTAATATCATTAATAGTTCACTTGAATCTGGTTGTGTACCCTCGTATTTTAAACATGCAGTTGTGCAGCCACTTTAAAAAAAAAAAACTAACCTTTTTCCATCTGTTTTTAAAAACTTCAGGCCAATTTCTAAGCTTCCTTTTATTTCTAAGCTTTTAGAAAAAGTTGTTGCCAAGCAGCTCACTGACTTTCTGATTGAACACAATATTTTTGACAAATTTCAGTCAGATTTTCGTCAGAATCACTTGACAGAGACCGCTCTTCTCAGGGTGTCAAATGATATTTTAATGTCATCAGACTCTGGCAAATGCTCTGTTTTAGTGTTGTTAGATCTTACTGCAGCATTTGATACTATTGATCATTGTATTTTGTTACAAAGGCTTAGAGATTGGGTAGGTATTTCTGGAAAAGCTCTGGATTGATTTTTCTCCTACCTTTCTGGTAGGAGTTTTTCCGTGACTGTTGGCTCTTATTCATCTGACTCTGCTCCTTTAACCTGTGGGGTGCCTCAGGGTTCTATTCTGGGTCCACTTTTATTTGCCCTATATATGCTGCCACTTGGTTCTATCATCAGCAAATTTAAAGGTGTGTCTTATCACTGCTACGCTGACGATTTACAGCTACTTTTCTCTTTTAAGCCTGAGCATGTTGACAATTTAAAAATTATTCATGATTGTCAGTCTGCAATTAAAGACTGGATGTCTAGTAACTTTTTGCAACTTAATGCTGATAAAACTGAAGTCCTTATTGTAGCACCTGATAATCTAATTTCTAAGTTGGTTAATAGCATTGGTTCATTAAGCTCTAGCGTACGGTCTAATCTAAAAAATCTTGGTGTCATTTTCGATCAGTCGATGGGTTTTGATTAGCATGTCAAGTCTCTGACCCGGAGTTGTTTTTTCCACCTTAGGAATATATCCAAAATTAGGTCACTGGTTTTCTACAGTCAGTTAGAAATCATTATTCATGCCTTTGTTTCTTCACGTTTGGACTACTGTAATGCTCTTTTCACATGTCTTAGCAAATCCTCTTTACACCGCCTACAGTTAGTCCAGAACGCTGCTGCAAGATTACTAACTAGGTCCAGTAGATTCTGTCATATCACTCCTGTTTTGGCCTCCTTGCATTGGCTTCCTGTAAATTATAGAATTGATTTTAAAGTTCTTGCTCTTACTTACAAAGCCATTCATGAAGAGACGCCTTTTTATATTAGTGACCTGCTCTTTCTACACCAGCCCAGCAGGTCTCTCAGGTCTTCTCATCAGAATCTATTGGTAGTCCCTAGCACTAGGCTCAGAACCAAAGGCGATAGAGCCTTGGCTGCTGTTGCTCCCAGACTGTGGAACTCCTTACCTTTTGAACTTAGATCTGCACCTTCCATTGGTGTTTTTAAGAAGCAACTAAAGACCCACCTTTTTAGCCTGGCTTTTTAATTAACTATGTGTTGATTGTATTTTTATGTGCTTTTACTGTCTACTTTGTTTTTTTTTACTGTTTTATGTTCAGGTTCAGGTTATGTGCCTGTGTTTTTATTTATTTATTTTTTTTACCATGTTAAGCACTGTGTGACTCTGTCTGTGAAAAGTGCTCTATAAATAAACTTATTATTATTAAAATATTTTCTCTTTAGATCCTCCTTCAAACACCAGGATCTATGAATATTCTAAGTAGACTCATAGACTGTGCTTAGTCCTGATTGGTTCACCTGTTATAGAGACATCACAAAAACAGTCCATCTAGACTTGCCTTTTTCTAAGGGGAGGGGCTGAACTTAACTGAACTTTAACAGCAGAAAAACACTGACATAATGCATAAGAGTGATTTAGCTCTTGATATGTCTTGCAAGTTGTAAAAAACATGTTACAGACATGTTGACAAGAAATTTTGACCAGAGTGTCAATTGAACAAACATTTTTCAAAAACAGAAGAGAAGGAATTATTTCAAACTTGTTTTCTTTTTATATTTCAAACAAACAGGAACAAACCTGATTCCTTATTGGGAATAAAGTACAAAATGTATTTTTTCCCACAGGGCTGCACCTATATAGTTGATTATCCAGATCTTTATTTGCTACATTTGTATTTGTTTCACATTCGATATATTCAGATTTTTTTCTTACCATCCAGTTTTAGTTGAGGCAAATTAAAAATGCCAAAATTTGGAGAAAAAAAAGTCCCAAAATGCAAGAAAAAGTAGACCATTTAGAAGAAGAAAGAAGTGCATTGAAGATATAAAAACTCAGTTTTACATGAATACATTAGCAAATATACAAGAAAAAAATCAAAGTTATATGAAGAAGTTGGAAATTCATGAGAAACAACATCTTAAATTTATAAGAACACCTGGAAATTTAAGAACTTAGGTGATGTTTTTAATAAGAAAAGGTAGTACATTACAAGTAAAAATCACAGATTTAAAAGAGAAGTCCATTTTTTAGAGTAAAGGGTGCAAATGAAAAATCAAAGTTACAAGAAAAGTTACAAATTAAGATATTGATGTTGGCCCACTAAGAGAAAGAAAGACAAAAACAGAATATTCAGCTCTTGGGTCTGGATTACTACCAAATATTGGGAGTAATCCAAATATCAAATAGTGGTATTTGGGACAGCCCTAAAAATGTATTATTGATGAATATGGACTTCTCACAAGTTTTTAGGAATTACATTATTAGGGGGAAACTCGTATACTTTAGTGTGAATTGTAAAATGAGGGTACTTTAAGGAGAAAACTGAAATGGAGATGGCATATTTTTAAGCATTCCTTTTTTTCATAACATTGGTTGTTAATGTTTTACGTCAGTCAAGCTAGAGAATAAGACTTAAGGAAATCATCCCTCCTAACCCTTTAGCAGCCTGGGAGCTCAGGCAGCTGTAAGACAGTTTGCCTCAACTGTCATAACATCAGTTTTGATGTAATTGTCCAGTTGCATTCATTTTGACTCTTCTTTTTCACATATTATCAGTGATGAATCAGACAGATGCTTTCAGCCTTTGATCTAGGTTTTTTTTAATAATTTATTTTCATGCATGAAAGTTGTCTAACATCTTCAATTAAGTTTTAAGTTAAATTATACATGATTAATTTTTCTGCTTTCTCTCAGCTTACTTCATTAACTTTTTCTGTTTATGTTATGTCCAGAACTGAAATCCATGTTCAGGAAATAGAACATCCAGACTGAAGGAGGGGAGAGTGTGAGTGCCTATGTATGACACAGAGCTGTGAAGAAGTCATGGGTCCGAGGAAGAAGGCTTCTAAATTCCAGCTTTTAATGGGTTGTGGTGGAGGGCAGCTGATCCCAAGATTGACTGAGCCAAAAGACTACATGAATGAGCTGTCCCATGAAGTCCTCTGTCATATATTCAGGTACACTCAAATTATAAAAGAATTGTTATACAAAATATTCTGTTATTTATTGTGTCATGTACATGTCCAAAGATTAAACACTAAATCGCTAAAAACCCTGAGAATCATTGTTTCGCTTGGATAAGTATACAGTGAAGATCAAAATTGGAGAACAGTGTAGTAATACTTGATTTATTCTGAAATATTGTTATTCTTCATTGTTCAGAATTTGACAGAATATCAGCTGTGGCTATACCACTGCTGTAGTAGAATGTTTTGTTTTTTTTAATAATCGAGGCATTTCAGCACAAACATTTATTTTGTTAAAAAAAAAAACACTGATCAAAATTAGAGAACAGTGACCACTGTGTCTGAAGAGAAGATTTAGACGATGGTTTTCTTTTTTTTTTTTTTAGGGCTATAGGATTCAAAAATTAATAGGAAGTGTAGAGGCCCTTGTTTTGAATGACTTCAGCACATCACTAGTTTCTCACACTGCTCTGGTTTGGGGGACAGGATTATATGAAGACTCTCAATGTGAAATTGGTTCAACACTGCAGCTAGAATTGCTCGCCAGTTCACTGCTGAACAGAGCAAGGATCTGTCTCGGCACACACTGTCTTGCCATTTAAGACAATTTGGACTTAAAGCTCACTCTGCAATGACTGAACCTCTCATAAGCAGAAAGAATAAAAAGTAAAAGACTTACCTTTACTTCCGGTTATGGCTGCCACGTAGGACGGACGTGTCTCGCTCTGCTCTGCTCCTGGAGAAAAAAATCGGCAAATAACTCTCTCATTTGGGACAGAACGTATCCCAGCATTTGGGCGAGGATATGTCGGCGAAGCCTAAGGCTGGAAAACCAGGAAAAGGAAAAAGCGAGCCGCCGAAACAGTCCAAATTAACGGACTTTCAGGTCTGTGACGCAGCAAACAAGGCTCCATATATGGCGGAGGAGGCTGGCGGCGGCGCGATTTCTGCGGGGAATGGCGCAGATGCGCTGATGGCTGCCATGAGTTCAATGAGAGCGGACTTTTCCTCTAGATTTGATGGGATTATGACAGCGCTGGAAGGAATAAGAAAGGAATTGGGTGACTGTGTAGAACGAACGGCGCAGATGGAGCTCCGTCTCGCTAGTGCTGAAGATGACGTCACCCGTCTTCAATTAAAGGTGCGCACTTTGGAAAAAAAAAATAAATCTCTGGAAGATAATATTCTGGATTTGGAATCTCGGTCGAGACAGAATAATTTGAGGCTGGTGGGTCTTCCAGAGGAATCAGAAGGTCGGGACGTATGTTCCTTTCTGGAAAAGTGGATTCCGGAGGTGCTGGGCAGCGAGGAGTTGCAATCAGCAGTGGTTCTGGAAAAAGCACATCGTATTGGCCCACGGAGAGATAAGGGACCGCCGAGGACCTTAATTATGAAGTTTCTTAGCAACAGAGACAGGATGAAGATCTTCAACGCTGCACGTGCTAAAGGAGAGATTAAACACCAGGACCAGCAGGTGCGGTTCTACCCAGATTTGGCCACAGGAATCCAGCAATTGAGGAAGCAGTTTGATCCCGTACGTAAGGAGCTGCGCAACCTTGGGATTCGTCATGGTGTAATCTATCCTGCGAGACTGCTGACCACGTATGAGGGCAGAACCCACATCTTCAAGACCCCAGAGGAGGCGCAGGAGTTCATCAAGAAGATCAAAGAAGAAGAAGAGACTGGTGGGAGCTAAGCATGAACAAAATATAAGGTAGAATAATTAAGCATTTGCACAGGCATCTGACTGACTTGAAGTAAATAGTAAGTTTACAAAATATAGATTGTATTATATATTAAAAAAACAAAACAAACAAAAAAAAACTATGATGTACAAAGTTGTTAAAAATTTTGGAGTTAAGTTGGAAAACTACAGAGGAGAGTTAATGTTACGTCATTAAAAGCAGTAGAGTTAGGGTGATTGGGAGGATGAAGAAGGAGTGGCTTAGGCTGTTCCCCGTGGGTGTGGAACAGTCGATGGCTATATCGGGAGACAGAATTTTTCTTTTGATTTTGGGGGGTTTGCCACAAGTGTGGGAAGGGGAAATTTGTTTGTGTGTAGTTTGTAGGATGAATGTTCAACCACTCATGTTTTTGCTTCTCTGTATGAGCATGTTTACACTGCAAGGTAATCCCAAACTCTCTATTGATCATGGACCAAAGTGTTAACCTTAATTTAACTTCATGGAATTGCAGAGGTCTACAAAATTTAAAAAAACTTAAACAAGTTATGAATAAAATAAAGGACATGGGTTCAAGAATTGTGTTTTTACAAGAAACTCATCTGATAGAGGAGGATGTTAAAAGAATTAGGAGTAGATGGCAGGGAAGTGTATTCACCTCTTCATTTTCATCCCGAGCCAGGGGAGTTATGACTCTCATACATAAATCAGTTCCTTTTCAAGTGAAAAATGTAATTGGAGACAAATTTGGAAGATATGTAATCATTCAAGGTTCTTTGCTATTAGAAAATATAAATCTTGTGAACTTATATGGTCCCAATATAGATGATCAGAAGTTCTTTGCTAATTTATTTCTCATCTTATCATCACTTACAGGGCAACATATAATAGCAGGGGATTTTAATTGTACATTGAATCCAGGTGTGGATAGATCAACAGGCCTGGATTGTACGCACATTGGATGTAGGATGACTATTAATCATTTTATGAAAGAATTGAGATTGTTAGATATATGGAGAGAAATGAAACCACAAGTTAAAGCCTATTCTTGTTATTCCAGTACCCACAAGACATTCTCTCGTATTGATTATTTTTTGATTTCCACAGAATTAAGGTCCAAGATTCAAAACTGCTTTTATGATAACATCGTGATCTCTGATCATGCACCCTGTTGTCTAATATATGTAGATAAAAAATTGACAAAGGAATCAGGTAGATGGCAATTTCAGCATAAATGGCTTCAGGATGAGGAATTTGTCAAGTATATAGAAAAACAGATAGACGAGTTCTTTGACATCAATACTACACAAACATCAGCATGTGTAAAGTGGGAGGCTTTCAAAGCTTTTATTAGGGGACATATTATTAGTTATACAGGATCAAAATCTAAGAAGACTCGAGAGGAGAGAGCTAAATTGGAACATAAAATAAAAAATCTTCAGGAAAAAGTGTATGCAGGAAGTGACCCAAGGTTGGAGAATGAATTACTGATTTTGAGAGCTGAATACGACAAAAAATCAGCGAATAGAGCTGCCTCGAGTCTTCTAAGATTGAAACAATCTTTTTATGAACAAGGTGAAAAATCAGGAAAATTATTAGCATGGCAGATTAAACAATTGGAAATTAAAACACCAATTACCAGTATTATAAGTAATGGACAGGTAGTTATAGATCCTTTAGAAATTAATAGAGCCTTTAGAGATTACTATGAAAAATTATATGATACCAAAAATGAACCTGATTTAACAAAACTAAATGGGTTTTTGAACGAACTATCTATACCGTGTATTCCAAATGAAAACAGGGAGATATTGGAGTCTAAAATTAGTCAAGAAGAAGTTGGGCTAGCCATTGATAATATGAAATCAGGAAAAAGTGCAGGACCAGATGGTCTTCCAGTTGACCTTTATAAAAAATTTAAGAATAAATTAATAAAACCTTTTTTGGAAATGGTTTTAGAAGCATTTCAAAATAATAATTTACCATCATACATAAATAATGCCTTAATTATACTGCTGCCAAAACCAGGTAAGCCCTCTAATAAATGTGAAAATATGAGACCAATAAGCCTATTGAACGCCGACCTTAAGATAATCTGTAAAATTTTAGCAAGACGAATACAAGAAATTTTACCAAATATTATTAATCGAGATCAGAATGGCTTTATAAAGGGTAGACAAGGCTTCCATAATGTAAGAAGACTATTTAATATTATTTATTTTAATAAAGAAGCACCGGATACAGCTCTCCTATCATTGGACGCCGAAAAAGCCTTTGATAGAGTTGAATGGCCCTTTCTTTTTGAAGTCCTACAAAGGTTTGGACTTGGAAATAATTTCATAAAATGGGTTCAAATAATATACAATAATGCTACAGCAGAAATCCTAACAAATAACAATATTTCAAAACCAATAAAAATCAATAGAGGATGTCGACAAGGCTGTCCACTTTCACCTTTACTGTTTACTATGGCAATTGAACCTTTAGCGATAGCGATACGTTTACATTCACAAATATATGGAATTAAAGTTGGACCAACAGAACATAAAATCTCCCTGTACGCCGATGACATAATTTTGTTTATGTCGAATCTAAAAAAATCAATTCCAACCTTGTTGAATTTAATAAAGAATTTTGGGGAAATATCAGGATATAAAATAAATAAAACTAAATCTTCAATATTAATGCTAAATGAGACCCAGAGAAATTACCCAGCCCCTGAGGTAAATCAATTCAATGTTGTTAATCAGTTTAAATATCTAGGAATCCAAATTATGCCTAAGCTAGAATCAGTCGCCAGTGTCAACTATGAAGCCTTAATGTCAGATATCAATGAGTTAACTCAGAGATGGATGTCACTACCAATGTCGATGATCGGGAGAATCAATATACTTAAAAGTAATATTTTACCTAAAATACTTTATTTATTTCAATACATTCCCTTATCACCACCTTTAGATCTATTCTCAAGAATAAAAAAAAAGTTAGTGGAATTTATATGGAACAACAGGAGGGCTAGATTACGTTTGTCTTTATTATATTTACCATTTGATCGTGGAGGTCTGAAATGTCCAAATTTTATGTTGTATTATTGGTCGGCACAACTGAGGTCTATGACATATTATTTTTCATCAAATGATCTCCCTCACTGGACTGAAATGGAATCATACAATTTACCTTTACCTCTTCCCATATTCATATACTCAGATTCGGCAAAAAAATTACAAAAACAAGTTAAAAATCCATTTGTAAAGCATATGATCAAAATATGGTGTGAAGCTAAAAACTATTTAAAAGAACCACAGTTATTGTCACAATTTAGTCCAATATGGGGTAATCAATATTTTAAACCAGGGAGAGCGGACGCTGTATTTAAAGTATGGAATTTAAAAGGGATACAAAAGATTCAGGATTTATATTTGCCATGTGCAGACAACATAATGTCTTTTGAAGAGCTGAGGATCAAATTTAATCTCAATAGAACACATTTTTTTAAATATCTTCAACTTAGAAACTTTATTCGATCAAATCAAAATAAAGCTCTCACTCGACCTATTTATTCATCCTTGGAAAAAATGATGATGAAAGATAGTAAAAGAAAGGGTATTATTTCAGAGTTTTATAACTCACTGACACTATCTTCAAGTGAAAATTCACTGAAAAGATTAAACTACTGGAAAGAAGATCTGCAAATTGAAATTTCAGAGGAACAATGGGAATTGGCTTGTACAGAAGCTCAAACCAAATCAATAAATGCACGCCTTAAATTGATACATTTCAAATGGTTAATGCGGATGTATGTTACACCGGAGGAGTTAAATAGATATAACAAAAATATACCAGATACATGCACAAAATGCATGGAAAGTAAAGGAACCCTATTTCATTGTTTATGGGAATGTAGATTAATAAGAATGTTTTGGGAAGAGGTGAGGGTAACAATTGAAAAAATAATCTCAAAACAAATCATATTGAATCCTAAACTGTTTTTGTTGGGTCTGTACCCAGAAAAGCATAATTTTAATAAAAGTGAAAGAACATTCATAGACCTCAGTTTGCTTAATGCCAAAAAATGTATTGCACTATTATGGAAAAAGACTCATAGACCAGATGTGACTCAGTGGTTAAGACAGATGTTAACAAACCTTCCATTAGAAAGAATAACATATATACTAAAATCAAAGGAAATTGTGTTTGAGAATATATGGAGACCTTTTATTGATTATGTAAAAAATTTAAACATAACTCTTGAAGAAGAAGGTGAATGATGTGTGTGGACCTTGTAAATTCCAAACTGGTGAACATAATATGTATACTTATGTATTGGATTGTCTAGACTAAACAGAGGAGCATTGTTGAAGACTTGATTTTGTTGGTGGTTGTTGGTGTTTTTAGTGCATTTTTTTTTTTTTTGTAGTACTTTAGTGTTAGTGTTTGATTGTTTGTATCATGTTTGTTAAAAAAAAAAAAAAAAAAAAAAAGGTTCAATAAAGATATTGTGGAAAAAAAAAAAGACTTACCTTTGCTGAGGAGCATGTTGTGTGGACAGAGGAGAACTGGTCCAGGCTGCACTTCAGTGATGAGAGTAAAGTTCAGTTTATTTGAGTCTGATGGGAAACAATATGTTTGGCATCAAACTGGGGAAAGACTGAACCCAAAGTGTGTAAAGAAGCCAGTGAAATTTGGAGGAGGAAGTGTCATAGTTTGGGGGATGTTTTCTGCAGCAGGAGTTGGGCCTCTTGTATGGCTCCATGGCAGGGTGAGTGCAAATGCTTATGTGAACCTCCTTCAGCAACATGCAGTCCCTTCACTGCAATTGTCTCACAATCAGCCTGCAATCTTCATGCAAGGCAGTGCCCCCTGTCACACTACAAAATGGGTTAAACAGTTTCTTGAATCTAAGAATATTGAAACAATGAAATGGCCAGCCCAGAATCCAGATCTAATCCCCATAAAGAATCTCTGGAAAATCCCTGGCAACAAAGTAATAGCTAAGAAACCCACTACAGTTACTGAACTGTGAGAGAGACTGCAAGAAGAATGGACTAAGATCAAATCAGAACAGTGTGAGAAACTAGTAATGTCCTGTGGGCACCAATGTGCTGAAGTCATTTAAAACAAGGTCCTCTACACTTCCTATTAATCTCTGAATCCTATAGCCCTAAAAAAACACACTGTTTAACTCTTCTCTTTGACACAGTGGTCACTGTTCTCTAATTTTGCTCACTGTTTTGTTTTTGTTTTTTGTTTTTTTACAAAATAAATGTAAAGGAGCCAGTTGAGGTGGTTTGGGCATCTGATCAGGATGCCTCCCACTTGAAGTGTTTTGGGTACATCCCACTGGGAGGAGAGTCCGGGCAGACCCAGGACTCGCAGGAGAGACTACGTCTCCCAGCTGGTCTGGGAGCGCCTTGGTATCCTCTCTTAAGGGCTGGAGCAGGTGGGGAGAGGGAAGTCTGGGCTTCTCTGCTTGAACTGCTGCCTCCGTGACCCAGACCTCCGGAAAAGTGGTAGAAGATGGATGGATGGATGGACAAAATAAATGTTTGTGTTGAAGTGCCTTGGTTATTTAAAAAAAAAAAACCCAACATGCTAGTACAGCAGTGGTATGGCTACAGCTGATATTCTGTCAAATTCTTGACAAGAAAGAATAACAGTATTTCAGAATACTGGACTTTATTTCAGAATAAATTAAGTATTAACACAATTGTAACCCAGTGTTAAAAACGCGAATAAAAATATGAATATTGATACCGCTTTTAAAAAGAAAAACACCCATTTCACAATGGGAGTAAATAATTTAAAGATGAATATTTAAATAAATATATATTCATAAAACAGTAGGGAACATTTTCTGGTGAGTTTTGATAAAGTTCCAAATGTTTTTATTTGGTATTTTGAGCGACCAATGGCTGCGTCTTTTGTTAGGCAGCAACAGCCAATGGGGTCACGCGCTTTCTCGCTCGGTCTTGGTGTAATCCGCAGAACGCTGTCAGTCGCAGCAGACATCGACCGAGAGAGCGCGTTCCCTTACGGAAACGGTGAGCTAGCGTGCTGATAGCAGTCTTTGTCTTGGATAAAACTTGAAATTGATTGGGATCCAAAGGCTGTTAACGCTGTTGAGCGCGGGAACCCCATGATGCACGTGTCGCTTAGCTTGGTCAGGTTTTTTTGTTTGGACTGGATTACAAGCGTGGATTCTTCAGATCTGGATGGGGAGCCGAAGCCTGAACCCGATTGACTGGTAAAGGTGATCAAATTGGTCATCTGGGACAGATACTAGAAGAACTGTATATATTATAAATATATTTGGAGTATATTTTGGGTATTTTATTTTTATTTTTTTATCTATTATTGTGACAAGTGTGTGTTTTTTTTATTAAATGTACATATCTGTAAATAATACACATTTGTAAAAAGAAATATATATAGTTGCAAGTTCCATATATCGGTGTGTGAGTCATCTGTTGTTGCACCTCCCAGGCTCCTACGAACCCAGAGTCTATCTGACCTGGCCCAAATGTCCCTTCTGTCCAGGTAGTAGGTTAAAGGTAACTACACTGCCATACCCAGTACTACCAAAAGGGTACAAGACTACACCTAAAGTAAGTAGGTGTTAGTGAGTGTTACACAGTGTTCTCCAATTTTGATCTCCACTGTATATTATTGTGTTAGAGTAACTGTGGAAGTCCCACGTGGAGTTTTGCATATAATGGTTACTCCTTTGCTTGCTCCTCCTTTGTTTAGATATTATAAATGTCTTCTGTTGAACACATTTTCTGAAGATCATCTAATCAAGTTTGTCATATGCACAGTAAGGAAGCACGTTTCCTTGTACAATGAAAATCTTCCTTTGCTTTCTTCCACGAATGCCACACTGTATATAATATGTCAACGAATAAGATAAATGATAAAATACACAATATACACAGTGAGGAGTAAAAATATAAACAATAAAAACTATAGATACTATTGAAATGGAGCTGCAAATACTATATACATTGTGCAAATTGGTGCAACATCAGCTTATGTGCACTGAGAGCAGTGAATGTAAACAGTTTCAGTAATGAGTACAGTTGCATATGTACAAAGTGATAAAAGTAAACAGTTGAATGCAGTTGCACGAAGTAGTCATGGGATAATGGACTCCGGTTAGCTGTTTAGGAGTCTGATGGCAGTGGGAAAGAACGAGTTCTTGAGTCTTGAAGTCCTGACATTTCACACTTCTGTACGTCCGATCTGAGGGTAGAAGTGTGAACAGTCTGTATTGGGGGGGGGGGGGGGCTTTAGAATGGAGCCAGCTCTCCTGTGGGCTCTGCGCTGGTAGATGCTCTGCAGAAAGGGCATTACAGTCCTGATGATCCTCTCCACAGTCCACCAGTCACTGCAGGCATCTGCCGTACCACACAGTGAAACAGCTGGTCAAGATACTTTCAACAATGCAGCTTGAGAAGTTGCTGAGGATCCTGGGTGGCATCCCAAACTTCCTCAGCCTTCTCAAAAAGTACAGCTGCTATTGAGCCTTGTTGACCAGCTGTGTGGTGTTCATTGTCCAGGTGAGGTCCTCAGTGATGTGGACGCTCAAGTACTTAAAGCTGCTCACCTTCTCCACTTCGAGCTCCTGGATGAACAGTGGGCGATGAGGTCTGGGAACTGCCAGTTAGGAAGTCTAAAAGCCAGTCACAGAGGATGGGGTGCAAGCCAAGTGTGAACAGTTTCAAGGGTGAGTTTATGTGGGATGACTGTGTTGAAAGCAGAACTGTAATTAGCAAAGAGTATCCTTATGTAGGAGTCTTTGTTTTCCAGGTGGGAGAGGGAGTAGTGGAGTGCAGCAGCAATGGCGTCCGAGGTGGACCTGTTGGGCTGGTAGGCATACTACAGGGGGCCCAGTATGCTGCTCTGAATGTGGGCCAGCACCACTCTCAAAACACTTCATAATGATTGAAGTGAGTGCTACTGGCCTGTAGTCATTCAGGCAGGTAGGTGGACTCTTCTTGGAAATGGGGACAATAGTTGTGGTCTCATAGCAGGAGGGAATGGTGCTCTGGTTGAGGGAAAGGTTGAAAATGGAGGTGAGAACATAAGCCAGCTTATTGGCACATGCTGTGAGGGCCCGCCCAGGGATGTTGTCTGGCCCTGCTGCCTTGTGGGGGTTGACCCTCTTCATGGCTTTGTACACTTGGCCTATTGAGACTGGTGGGGGAGGTGAAGGGAGTCGAGTGGTCAAAGTGTGTGTGTGCGCACATGCACGTGCACGTCTCCTCTCTGTGCTGTGACTGGAGGACTCAAAGCGGCTGTAGATGGTGTTCTGTGATGTGCTGCAGACCTTGCCACATCTGTCTGGAGTCAGCAGTAGAGTAGAAGCCATCCAGCTTCTCTCTGTACTGCCACTTACAGTAGTGTGAAAAAGTGTTTGCCCCCTTCCTGATTTCTCATTTTATTTGTGTTTGTCACACTTAAATGTTTGAGATTATCAAACAGATTTAAATATTAGACAAAGATAACACAAGTAAACACAAAATGCAGTTTTTAAATGAGGGTGTTTATTATTAAGGGTAAAAAAAAATCCAAACCTACATGGCCCTGTGTGAAAAAGTGATTTCCCCCTGTTAAAACGTAAATTAACTGTGGTTTATCACATCTTTGGAAAGTTGAGTTCAATTTCTCTAGCCACACCCAGGCCTGATTACTGCCACACCTGTTCTCAATCAAGAAATCACTTAAATAGGACCTGCCTGACAAAGTGAAGTAGACCAAAAGATACCCAAAAGCTAGACACCATGCTGCCATCCAAAGAAATTCAGGAACAAATGAGAAACAACATACTTGAGATCTATCAGTCTGGAAAAGGTATAAAGCTATTTCTAAAGCTTTGGGACTCCAGCAAACCACAGTGAGAGCCATTATCCATAAATGGTGAAAATATGGAACAGTGGTGAACCTTCCCAGGAGTGGCCGGCCGACCAAAATTACCCCAAGAGCGCAGCGACGACTCATCCAAGAGGTCACAAAAGACCCCACAACAGCATCCAAAGAACTGCAGGCCTCACTTGTTTCAGTTTAGGTCTGTGTTCATGACTCCACCATAAGAAAGAGACTGGGCAAAAATGGGCTGCATGGCAGAGTTCCAAGACGAAAACCACTGCTGAGCAAAAAATACATAAAGGCTCGTCTCAATTTGCCAGAAAACATGTTGATGATCCTCAAGACTTTTGGGAAAATACTCTGTGGACTGACGAGACAAAAGTTGAACTTTTTGGAAGGCGTGTGTCCCATTACATCCGGCGTAAAAGTATCGCAGCATTTCAGAAAAGGAACATCATACCAACAGTAAAATATGGTGGTGGAAGTGTGATGGTTTGGGGCTGTTTTGCTGCTTCAGGACCTGGATGACTTGCTGTGGTAAAGGGAAGCATGAATTCTGCTGTCTACCAAAAAATCCTGAAGGAGAATGTCCGGCCATCTGTTCGTTACCTCAAGCTGAAGCGCACTTGGGTTCTGCAGCAGGACAATGATCCAAAACACACCAGCAAGTCCACCTCTGAATGGCTTAAGAAATACAAAATGAAGACTTTGGAGTGGCCTAGTCAAAGTCCCGACCTGAATCCAATTGAGATGCTGTGGGATGACCTTAAAAAGGCGGTTCATGCTCGAAAACCCTCCAGTGTGGCTGAATTACAACAATTCTGCAAAGACGAGTGGGCCAAAATTCCTCCACAGCACTGTAAGACTCATTGCCGGTTATCGCAAACGCTTAATTGCAGTTGTTGCGGCTAAGGGTGGCCCAACCAGTTATTAGGTTTGGGGGCAATCAGTTTTTCACACAGGGCCATGTAGGTTTGGACTTTTTACCCTTAATAATAAACACCTTCATTTAAAAACTGCATTTTGTGTTTACTTATGTTATCTTTGTCAAATATTTAAATTTGTTTGATCTGAAACATTTAAGTGTGACAAACATACAAAAAATGAGAAATCAGGAAGGGGGCAAACACTTTTTCACACCACTGTAGCTGCTGTGATGGCTTTTCTTAGTCTGGACTTTGCAGCTTTGTACTCCATTTCATTGCCTGATCTAAATGCAAGAAAGCGAACATGAAGCATGTGGCGTACCTGACTGTTTATCCAGGGTTTCTGGTTGGGGAACTTCCTGACTTGTATAGTGGGCACGATGTCGACACAAGTGCTGATGTGCCCAGTCACATACTCAGCATAGTCCTGTATGTTGACAGAAGAGTTCTCCAGAGTGGTTGTGGCTTTAAACACATCCCAGTCTGTCCGGGACTTCGGACCCTAAAAATCTCTGATACTTAATTTTAATTGAGTTTAATAATTGTTTCATCAAGCTGGTGTTACATAAAACCACTTTCCTTACATAAGCTCTTTATGTGACTGCAACTGAACGTGGTTAATTGATGGTATTAAGTTCTGTTTAATTGAACTAACTGGACAGATTGAACATCTTTGTCTATAGTTTCCAGTCATAGACTTTATTCTAATCTGTAGCCTATGAGTTCAGAAAAGCAACACCAGGCAAGTCAAGTCTGCTTGAGAAAAATACACAGAATATAATGTACTCAAAAACAAGTAATTGTTTTTAATAAATTTTGGTCAACCATAGTTAATTTCTGCAACCCTGTATTCTTTATTTTGTAGGTACCTTCCCATGAAGGACATCATGTGTATGGAATGTATGTCTAGAAAGCTTCGAGAAGCTGTAACCCTGTACCTGCGAGTAGTCAAAACAGTGGATCTATGTGCTGGTCACTGGTGGGAGTATATGCCTTCAGGTAAGAGTCCCAGTACAACCATTCTATCCTTAACTGACAGTTACTAAGACTGTACAGTGTTTCCTCTGGCTTAAAGACCTTGGCGCGGTGGCAACATATTTTTCCCTGGGGGGGGGGGGGGTAAACATACCAGAATATTTTAATTTTATACTATTTATTTCTTTTTAAAATTTTACGCAGTAACGTTGCATATGGAACTTACCATTTCAAGTATCGTACAACCGAGGGTTGAATATTGGGCCAGTTGGGGTCCCACCCAGACATCCTGTGTTTAGACTTTTTAGTGGTGTTATCCTTCTCTCCTTCCTCTGCCTGAACACTTTCCTCTCCTTGGCTCCTCTCTTCTGTCTCATCCTGCCCTCTCTGAGCTCTGTCTAATTCAGGTTCTCTCTCTGTCTATGGTGGTATACAAACAGGTTAGAAAATATCAAGTGTCATGTTTTGTTCTGCAGGAATTTGTTTGTCATGGTTTACATAAATTACAAAAATGTGTGTATTTTTTTGTATTTTTATTCTAGTGTTTCTTTTTTTTCCATTGAGAGAATAGGGAAGGGAAAAAAAACATTCATAATAGTAATGTACTCATGCATACTTAAATTATATGACCAGGTGGGCATAGTAACCAGAAATTCTACTCATGTAAAAGCAGTGCTTTGAAATTAATAATTAAAAGTAGACAACCAAAAATTTCTAGTTGAGTTAAGGGTTCAAAGAGCACCCACTTAAAAACTTGAGTAATGACTTCAGTCTTGAAGGTTTGAGGTTTTTCTCAAAAATTTATAACAATTTTTTTATAGTTTTCTACTTTTCTCTGTAAATCTATCTAAAGTTGAAACCATGTTCCTCAAATTTGTAATTTCCTCTTGTAAAATTGACTTTTCTTGTACATTTGAAACTTTATTATAAATTTGTGGATTATTTTATGACTAATTTTTGTCTGTTTTTTTAAAAAATAAAATTACTGGGGTTTTTTTGTTTGTTTTTTTTTTTTTTTAGATAAATTTTAGATAAAATTTAGATAAATCGGAGCTTTAGCTAACTATAGACCAATCTCTAATCTCCCTTTCATTTCAAAAATCTTAGAAAGAGTTGTTGCTACGCAATTATTCGACCACCTGCAGGGAAATGGTTTACTTGAAGAGTTTCAATCTGGGTTTAGAATCCATCATAGTACTGAAACAGCCTTAGCGAAGGTCACTAACGACCTCCTCATTGCATCTGATAATGGACTAGTTTCTGTACTTGTCCTTTTAGACCTTAGTGCAGCTTTTGATACTATCGATCATAATATTCTACTTGATAGATTAGAACACTATGTTGGACTTAATGGAACTTCATTGCAGTGGTTTAGATCTTATTTATCTGATAGGTTCCAGTTTGTTCATGTAAATAATGAGTTTTCTTTCAACTCAAAGCTTAGTCATGGAGTTCCACAGGGATCTGTGCTAGGCCCTACTCTTTTTAGTTTATATATGCTTCCGTTAGGCAACATTATTAGAAAGCACTGTATACATTTTCATTGTTATGCAGATGACACACAATTATACCTGTCAATGAAGCCAGATGATAGTAATCAATTATCCAAGTTAGAAGCCTGTCTTAAGGAAATCAAAGCTTGGATGACTTGTAATTTCCTGCTATTAAATTCAGATAAGACTGAAGTCATTCTTGTTGGTCCAAAAAACCTTAGAAATTCCTTTCCAAATCAAACTTTCAGTTTGGATGCAGTTACTCTTTCTCTTAATAGCTCTGTGAGGAACCTTGGAGTTATTTTTGATCAGGATTTGTCCTTCAATTCACATATTAAATTTGTTTCTAAGACTGCCTTCTATCATTTGCGTAATATTGCCAAGATTAGGAGCATCTTGTCTCAGAGTGATGCTGAGAAATTGATCCACGCTTTTGTTTGCTCGAGATTAGATTATTGTAATTCTTTATTATCAGGTTGTCCTAAAAC
Source organism: Pholidichthys leucotaenia (assembly GCA_020510985.1). Lineage (NCBI taxonomy): Eukaryota > Metazoa > Chordata > Actinopteri > Cichliformes > Pholidichthyidae > Pholidichthys > Pholidichthys leucotaenia. The sequence continues at coordinate 368,672,885 of CM035840.1, forward strand.
ATCTTTAAAAAGTCTTCAGCTGATCCAAAATGCTGCAGCAAGAGTTTTAACAGGTACTAGAAAGAGAGATCATATCTCTCCGGTTCTGGCCTCCCTTCATTGGCTTCCCATAGAGTTTAGAATTAAGTTTAAAATCCTTCTTCTTACTTACAAAGCTCTAAACAATCAGGCTCCTTTTTATTTAAAAGATCTGATACTACCATATTATCCTAACAGAGCACTACGCTCCCGAAATGCAGGACTACTTGTAATACCTAGAATCTCCAAAAGTACAATGGGAGGCAGAGCCTTCAGTTATCAAGCTCCTCTCCTGTGGAATCAGCTGCCAATCTGGATTCGGGAGTCAGACTCGATCTCTGTTTTTAAGATTAGGGTTAAAACCTACCTTTTTGATATAGCCTACAATTAGGGAGGGATCATGTGTTTCTGAACCCTCCCTTAGTTATGCTGCTAATAGGTTTAGTCAGCCGGGGGACCTCCAGTAATGCACTGGGCCTCACCCCTTTCCTCACTCTCTATGAAATATTTTTTTTTTGCTGGTCATTAACATTTGTTTGTTCTCTCCCATAGATTGAGTCCCCATCGTGCTGTTTGCTCTCTACATGTCTGTTCTTTTCATCTTCTCTGTCCCCTCACCCCCCAGCCAGTCGCAGCAGATGACTGCCCCTCCCTGAGCCTGGTTCTGCTGGAGGTTTCTTCCTGTTAAAAGGGAGTTTTTCCTCTCCACCGTCGCCAAGTGCTTGCTCACAGGGGATCGCCTGATTGCTGGGGTCTTTCTGCAACTGTGGGGGTTCCCCCCTACAGTTGATAGTGCTATGAGATGACTGTTGTTGTGAAATGGCGCTATATAAATAAAGTTGAATTGAATTGAATTGAATAAATTTGAAACAGATTGTGGTAATTTTTTTTAATTTTTCCTTATAACATTTTACATTTTTGACCATAATTTTGCTGTCAGAACAGAACAATAATTTAACTCTGATTACAAAGAAAAAAATATTAATAAAATTGTATTTAATTAAATAAATTAACTTAAATGACCAAGGATGCCATTATTTCTGTTATAATATTTCTTTATATTTATAGTTTTTTTTGTTTTGTTTTGTTTTTTTAGAAATCCCCTCACCACCCGGACAGCAGGAAAAACCTCCCTTATTTTGAAATCCAATGTTAGCACGTTTAGTTTGTCTGAAGGCTGCTGACAGATTAAAGTCACTGACTTCGTGAATTTCGGTCATCTTAACCTGCCAGGTACATAATAGGGAACTGTAGCGGACTCTAAAGACATAATTCACCACAATATGTGTTCATGTACAGAATGATCTGCTTAGGCAGTTATAGCTGTGCTCTCAGGCTTTCTCATCAGGCACCTCTCTAGCCCTTGTATTATGTTGATAAAAAATTACATTGATTATGTTGCGGGTCATTTTGACCCGTACTGTGTAAATCCACTCAAAACAGTCAAAAAACAGGTTAAACCAGTAACAACTTTATTTTAGATTATATAAACATTTATAAAAGAGACATAACAATACATTTTTAATTTCAACACTATATCTAAGAACTATTTTGTTCAAGTTTTTCCCTCTGCATTTTTTTTCATTTAACTTGCCCCGTTTTCTCACATTTTCAATATTCAGCATTTTCAGTGCTCTCCACATGATGGACAGAATGTAACTGTGTGCTTTCTGCAGATGTAATTCTTGCATTTCACACAAGCGGTACTTGTTTTACTGTCCTCTTGGGAGGGAGAGACCTGGCATCTTTACCATTTCTTTACACCTGTGTCCACTGGATCCATTACAGATTGGTTGGATGACCTGACCTTGACCTTTTCAATGACAGCTGCAGCTGCTGGGGATCGAGCTGGCCTGGCTCGCCTCTGGATCTTGGGAGTGACAAGTGCTTTGCCGAGTTCTTCCAGGAAAAGCCGACGTCGGTACAATTTGCCGGCATTCCATTGCTGGTTGATTTCAGTCTACAGGACATAGGCATTGTAAGCAGACACATAGACAATGTTGTAGAAAATCACCAAGAGCCAACGGGCAGTCTTGCGCTGGCAGCTGTATGTTGCTGTTACTTTGACCAGATTGTCAACTCCTTCTTTGGTGGAGTTGTAGTCCAGGATCATTTGTGGCTTCATGTCTTCTCTTGTGCGCAGAGATGCATCTGTGTGCATTGTGCTCATTACAAGAACATTCTTGTTTTTCTTTGGGCAGTATGAAACAACTGCTGCTTTCTCAGTGAAAACAAATATTGAGGAATGCAGAGGTCTGCCCTGCATCTTCAGAATTTCACTGGGAAGTTCTGGCTTATTTCTTCTGACTGTTCCCAACATAGTCAGCTTTCTCTTCTGAAGTTCATCTCCAAGGCGGTAGGATATAAAGAAGTTGTCACATGTGATGTTATGACCTTGCAACCCTTCACTCATCTCCAGCACTACACGCATCCCCTGATTCTTCTCAGATGCTCCTCCAGGTAGCTTTCCAGTATACACTTGCATATTCCATGCATTGCTAGATTTTGCATCACAGGCTACCCACATTTTGATGGCATACTTGGCAGGCTTGTTGGGCATGTACTGTCTGAAAGGACAGCGCCCCCTGAGTGGTACAAGGCGCTCATCTACAGTAACATGGGGACCAGGATTGTACAACAAAGGTAGAATTTCAACCCATTTATCCCATACATCTCTAAACGCAGCTAGTTTGTCTCTTTCACATCGACCAGCTCTGGTGTCACGGTTGTCAAATCGGATCACACAAGATATCATGTGAAATGTCTCCAGACACATTGTTGCTTGAAAGATTGGCCTTCCATACTCTTCATCCCATAGACTTGCAGATGCTTCTCCCTTTGACCTGTACACTCCAGCTAATACCAGAATTCCAATGTAAGCATGCAAGTCAGTCTGATCCAGTGGCTTCCATTTCTCCTGATATACACGCCTCCCCTCCAAGTTGGTCATTTCCAGTATAATCTTCTCTATTGGTGGGGATATGAAGAGCTGAAATGCTGACTGAATATCATCAACTCGTGTGACAGCAAATCTTGTAGGACTGGGAGTCATTTTGATGACATTGGAAGATGACAGTCTACCTCGGCTTTGGTGTGGTGATGTTGACCATTTTATATTACCATCTTTAGATGCCCATGTCCCCTCTGTGGATGATGATTGCTGCATTCCTTGGCTTTCATCCGATGGAGACACAATGGCAGGCTCGTCCTCTGAATCCTCCTCATCGTTGGAAAATTGACAATCTGGATCATCAATTACATTATCCTCAGTCTCTGAGATCTCTTCCTCTGCGTCACTATCCCAGTTCAAAATATGTGATGAAGCTTCTTCAGCTGTAAACCTTCTGGAGCTCATTTTTGGTGTGTTTGTCAAAGAGATGGCATGAGAAAAGTGACAGGGACAAGGGAGAGAAAGTCCCTCCTCAGCACACACCTGGGTCTCTGGCAGTCAAAATACAATTAACTGGGCAGTCAAAATAAAGTACATCAAAGAGGCATGTTTATTTTGGATCTGTACAGCTACTTACCCACATAAAAGTGTCCGGGTCAAAATGACCCGCAACATCATCTTTGTATACAAATGCTGCACATGCATTCCACTACACATCAAAGTGTCCAGATTTTACACACCAGTTCATGACCCTAGATGAGGAAAAGTCACAAAATTTCATGAAGAAAAAGAAAGGATAACCCATACTTTGGTCAACACAAAAACCGAAATGGGTCAAATTGACCCTTAACATAATACAAGGGCGAGGCAGCCGCTGAAGGACCTCAGTTTAGAGTGAAAAGAGAGCTAGCGTTTTTAGCTGTTGCTTTTTGTCACTGCCGCTGGAGAATAAAAATGGCATGCCTGCTCATGCAAGAAAAGAGAGAAATTGCCAGTCTCTTCATTCCTGCAATTCCTATAGAACATAACTTAATATTGTAGTGGCTGGTGAAATATATCCTCAGCAATTCATCAGTCCCCCTTGCCTTTCCCTTCATATGAAGCCGGCTGCATAGGAATTCTAACCACATCTCTTAGCTAAGCGACTGTTCCATTATTTGCTCCTGTTTCCAGTGGGTTAAAACCATGATAAACGCCTCCAGTGCTGACATAGACCTCTTCTGATTTTTTTTTTTCCGTGTTTAAAGTACTTAAACAAATTCATGTTTCTGTCGGACAGTCGCGCTTAGCGAGACACTGCCTGCTGACTGACTGGAAAACTTGCGTGGGCGGGGCGCTTCTAAACTCCACGCGGATGACGGCCATGCGCATTATTCGTGTGCCCCCTTGCGGAAAGTCATTGCTTCATATATTTTTCTTAATAAATTCATATCTCCTTGGCACGTCGGTAAAATTTCTGGTGTGGTGGGCCACCACCGAGAAATGTTACAGAGGAAACCCTGCTGTATACTGTTGACAATGTCTAGCTCTAACATTACCAGTGTCAACTGTAGTTTTAATTATTTTAAAGCCACATGATGCAATATTTTTTTCTTAAAATGTTATTTCCAAAATCATTTGAATGATACATGAACCTTTCTCTTGGTAAATGTCACTACCACGAAGCCTAAGTGGGCCTGCATCACCTGAAACAGCACCATATAACTTTCCTATACATGGTAGGAACATTGAAAAGACAGCTGTTGTGTTTCACAGCCTGAGTCCCATTAGCCCATCATAGCGCACAATTTTAGCCACCAGCTAACAAAGAGGGACTCTGAACATTAAACATGCCAGCAATATTCTTTTCAGTATTGCTACTAGGAACAACAAAGTTACAGTGCATCCAGAAGGTATTTACAGTGCTTCACTTTTTCCACATTTTGTTATGTTACAGCCTTATTCCAAAAGGGATTAAATTGATTTTTTCCTCAAAATTCTACACACAATACCCCATAATGACATTGGGGAAAAAAGTTTTTTTGAGATTTTTGCAAATTTATTAAAAATAAAAAAACTAAGAAATCACATGTACAGAAGTATTTGCAGCCTTTGCTCAATACTTTGTTGATGCACCTTTGGCAGCAATTACAGCCTCAAGTCTTTTCGACTACGATGCCACAAGCTTGGCACACCTATTTTTGGTCAGTTTCACCCATTACTCTTTGCAGCACCTCTCAAGCTCCATCAGGTTGGATGGGAAGCGTTGGTGCACAGCCATTTTCAGATCTCTCCAGAGATGTTCAGTTGGATTCACGTCTGGGCTCTGGCTGGGCCGCTCAAGGACATTCACAGAGTTGTCCTGAAGCCACTCCTTTGATATCTTGGCTGTGTGCTTAGGGTCGTTGTCCTGCTGAAAGATGAACTGTTGCCCCAGTCTGAGGTCAAGAGCGCTCTAGAGCAGGGTTTCATCCAGAATGTCTCTCTACATTGCTGCATTCATCTTTCTCTCTATCCTGACTAGTATCCCAGTTCCTGCCACTGAAAATCATCCCCATAGCATGATGCTGCCACCCCCATTGGCGTGGTTATCAGTAGTGTCTGGTTTCCTCCAAACATGATGCCTGTCATTCATACCAGAGAGTTCAATCTTTGTCTCGTCAGACCTGAGAGTTTTGTTTTTCATGGTCTGATAGTCCTTCAAGTGCCTTTTGGCAAACTCCAGACGGGCTGCCATGTGCCTTTTACTAAGGAGTGGCTTTCATCTGGCCACTCTACCATACAGGTCTGATTGGTGGATTGCTGCAGAGATGGTTGTCCTTCTGGAAGGGTCTCCTCTCTCCTCAGAGGAATGCTGGAGCTCTGACAGAGTGACCATTGGGTTCTTGGTCACCTCCCTGATTAAGGCCCTTCTCCCCCGATCACTCAGTTTAGACAGCCGGCCAGCTCTAGGAAGAATCCTGGTTTCCGAACTTCTTCCATTTACGGATGATGGAGGCCACTGTGCTCATTAGGACCTTCAAAGCGGCAGAAAGTTTTCTGTACCCTTCACCAGATTTGTTCCTTGAGACAATCCTGTCTTGGAGGTCTACAGACAATTCCTTTGACTTCATGCTTGGTTTGTGCTCTGACATGCACTGTCAACTGTGGAACCTTTATATAGACAGGTGTGTGCCTTTCCAAATCATATCCAATCAACTGAATTTACCACAGGTGGACTCCAATTAAGCTGTAGAAACATCTCAAGGATGATCAGTGGAAACAGGATGGACCTGAGCTCAATTCTGAATTTCAAGGCAAAGGCTGTGAATAGTTATGCACATGTGATTTCTTAGTTTTTTATTTTTAATAAATTTGCAAAAATCTCAAAACTTTTTTTCATGTTGTCATTACGGGGTATTGTGTGTAGAATTTTGAGGGAAGAAAATGAATTTAATCCATTTTGGAATAAAGCTGTAACATAAAATGTGAAAAAAGTGAAGCGTTGTGAATACTTTGCGGATGTACTGTATAAAGTTCCTTTTGGCAAAGTAAATCTGTTTGACACAATAAGGGAAGCAGATTTCTGTTCTGCTCACCTAGCTGCTTGACAGGACAAGGGGAAAAAGAAAGGAGGAAAAAAATGTACAGTTTTATATAATCACATAAAAAGGACCATCTCTTTTTTTTTTTTTTTTTTTTTTTACATGCACCTTTTTCCCTCATAATTTTGCAGTGTTGTTACCTCCGCCAAAGGGGGAGGTTATGTGATCATCGGCGTTGGTTTGTCTGTTTGTTGGTTTGTCTGTTTGTTTGTTTGTTTGTTTGTCTGTTTGTTTGTCTGTTAGCAAGATAACTCAAAAAGTTATGGACGGATTTTCGTGAAATTTTCACAGATTGTCAGAAATGGGGTATCCTACAGATGATTACATTTTGGTGGTGATCCGGATCACCGTCCACAAGAAAACCGCCATTACGCAAAATGCCATTTTCGTGAATAACTACTAAACCACTAATCCTATCATTGTCAATCCAATTGTTGTGAATCCAGTTGCTAGTCATATGTTTTCACGGTCAAGGAATCTGAAAGCGTACACACAAACACTGTATGGGGCGAACTGTGGCGCTAAACCGCCATTACGAAAAATGCCATTTTCCTCAATAACTACTGAACCACTAAACCTATCATTGTTACCTCCGCCAAAGGGGGAGGTTATGTGATCATCGGCGTTGGTTTGTCTGTTTGTTTGTTTGTCTGTTTGTCTGTTAGCAAGATAACTCAAAAAGTTATGGACGGATTTTCGTGAAATTTTCACAGATTGTCAGAAATGGGGTATCCTACAGATGATTACATTTTGGTGGTGATCCGGATCACCGTCCACAAGAAAACCGCCATTACGCAAAATGCCCTTTTCGTGAATAACTACTAAACCACTAATCCTATCATTGTCAATCCAATTGTTGTGAATCCAATTGCTAGTCATATGTTTTCACGGTCAAGGAATCTGAAAGCGTACACACAAACACTGTATGGGGCGAACTGTGGCGCTAAACCACCATTACGAAAAATGCCATTTTCCTCAATAACTACTGAACCACTAAACCTATCATTGTCAATCCAATTGCTAGTCATATATTTTCATGGTCAAGGAATCTGAAAATGTACACACAAACACTGTATGGGGGGAACTGTGGCCGCCATTATCGAAAAGGCCATTTTCAAGAATAACTACTGAACCACTCATCCTATCATTGTGAATCCAATTGCTTGTCATATGTTTTCATGCTCAAGGAATCTGAAAACGTACACACAAACACTGTATGGGGGGAACTGTGGCGCTAAACCGCCATTACGGAAAATGCCATTTTCGTCAATAACTACTGAACCACTACTCCTATCATTGTCAATTCAATTGCTTGTCATATGTTTTCATGGTCAAGGAATCTGAAAACGTACACACAAACACTGTATGGGTGGAACTGTGGCCGCCATTACGGAAAATGCCATTTTCGTGAATAACTACTCAACCGCTAATCCTATCATTGTCAATCCAATTGCTAGTCATATGTTTTCATGGTCAAGGAATCTCAAGACTGTATGGGGGGAACTGCGGCGCTTGGCGGAGGTCTGCGCTCTCCGAGTGCTTTTCTAGTTGTCAATCCAATTGCTAGTCATATCTTTTCATGGTCAAGGAATCTGAAAACGTACACACAAACACTGTATGGGAGGAACTGTGGCCGCCATTACAGAAAATGCCATTTTCGTGAATACCTACTGAACCACTAATCCTATCATTGTCAATCCAATTGCTAGTCATATCTTTTCATGGTCAAGGAATCTGAAAACGTACACACAAACACTGTATGGGAGGAACTGTGGCCGCCATTACGGAAAATGCCATTTTCGTGAATAACTACTGAACCACTGCTTGGCAAATGTTTTCATGATCAAGGAATCTGAAGACTGTATGGGGGGAACTACGGCGCTTGGTGGAGGTCTGTGCTCTCAGAGTGCTTTTCTAGTTACCTCCGCCAGGCCGAAAGGCCAGGAGGAGGTAATGTTTTTGCCGGGGTTTGTCTGTGTGTTTGTCTGTGTGTTTGTCTGTTTGTCTGTCTGTTTGTCTGTTGGTTAGCAAGATAACTCAAAAACTTTTGGACAGATTTCAATGAAACTTTCAGGCGTTGTTGGAAATGGTACAAGGAAGAACTGATTAAATTTTGGGGATGATCCGCATCACCGTCTGCATACAGGAATTTTTTAAAGCATTTTTCCACACTGTGACATACGGCCATTTTCAACATGTGCGCAGGCGCAATGGAGGGCGCTGGGCGTCGTGTCTGACCAACACAAACTCCGCCTTCTTCAACGTTTTAGCCACAAAAGCATGCGGAAAACACTGCTGGCCTGGGCCCCCCAGCGTGCCTGTGCCAGCCATAGGCGCTGCGCACATTGCGCTGGTCGTCGTGTCTGACCAACACAAACTCCGCGTTCTTCAACGTTTTAGGCACAAAAGCACACGGAAAACACTGCTGGCCTGGGCCCGCCAGCATGCCTGTTTTTGCACCACGCTGCAAAACCTGACACGGCCACCTGTCCGCCGCCCGATTATTTGCCACAAATTCCCCGCCCAGCTATAGGCGCTGCGTAAAAACGACCTCTCTGCCGGGGAAGACTCTAAATTCTGTTTTGCCGCGGAGCGCAACCCCAATATAGTATAAAACCCACGGCAACCTGTCTAACCAATCTGCATCCGTCAGTGGAGGAGATGGACACACCAACACTTCAGTTTATTACCTCCGCCAAGGAGGCAATGCTTTTACAACCGTAAAACGGGGCTATAAGGGACGGCGGGGTAATATGGGACACTTTTCTAAATGTAATTCTGCTTTTTTAATTTTGCTTCCGCCTAGATTTGATGAAGGATTCATGGATATTTCACAATAACAACACAACTCAGCGTCCTGCTCAAAATAAAAAAGCAGAATTACATTTAAAACATTTCCCAGAAAAGTGTCCCTTATTAACCCGCCGTCCCTTATAGCCCCGTTTTACACTACTGAACCACTAATCCTATCACTATCACATTGATTGTCATTCATTAATTGTCTGTTTATTGCACTGTCCATGTCAAATAAACAAATAATCATTGTGAATCCAATTGCTAGTCATATCTTTTCATGCTCAGGGAATCTGAAAACGTACACACAAACACTGTATGGGGGGAACTGTGCCGCTTGGCGGAGGTCTGCGCTCTCCGAGTGCTTTTCTAGTTATAAAATAGTTTAATGTGCGTTTGAGACTTGATTCTCATAAATTTGAGATTTTTCTTCTAAATCATATCATATGAATAAAAAGTAACCATAAATACGTTTAAATATTTCCTGAGCCAGAGGAGAATAGGAAAAAACACATTACATAAAAAAATGTCTGAAATGAGAAAATTACCCATCGTAGCCGTCAACAGATATAAATTAGCTGTTAATTTAATCAGTGAAAATTTAAGTGTAGACCTGCAGCCTGAAGACTGTCGTTTTGGCCTGATTACCTCCGCCAGGCCGTAGGCCACAGGAGGTTATGTTTTTGCCAGCGTTTGTCTGTTTGTCTGTCTGTCTGTTTGTCTGTCTGTCTGTTTGTCTGTTGGTTAGCAAGATAACTCAAAAAGTTTTGGACGGATTTCGATGAAACTTTCAGGCGTTGTTAGAAATAGTACAAGGAAGAACTGATTAAATTTTGGGGATGATCCGGATCACCCTCTGGATACAGGAATTTTTTTTTAAAGGATTCTTTAACATTGTGAGATACGGCCATTTTCAACATGTGTGCAGGCGCAATGGAGGGCGCTGGTCGTCGTGTCTGACAAACACGAACTCCGCGTTCTTGAAAGTTTTAGGCACAAAAGCACGCGAAAAACAGTGGTGGGCTGGGCCCGGCAGCGTGCCTGTGTTTGCACTACGCTGCAAAAGCTGAGACGGGCAGCTGTCCGGCGCCGGATTATTTGGCAGAAATTCCCCGGGCAGCCATAGTGGCTGCGCAAAAACAAACTCTCTGCCGGGGAAGCTTCCAAATCCTCTTTTGCCGCGGAGCGCAACCCCAATATAAAACCCACGGCAACTTGTCTACCCAATTTGCATCCGTCAGTGAAGCCCTGAGTGCTGCTTTCAGTGATCTATGAAAACGCTCGCATAACCCATTGACCTGTGGGTTGTACGCAGTTGTGCCATGAATTGCAACGCCCGCAGCCTGGGAGTTTGCAGATGGAGGAGAGGGACACCACAGCAACACTTGAGTTTATTACCTCCGCCAAGGAGGTAATGCTTTTACTACTGAACCACTAATCCTATCATTGTGAATCCAATTGCTAGTCATATGTTTTCATGGTCAAGGAATCTGAAAACGTACACACAAACACTGTATGGGGGGGGAACTGTGACGCTTGGCGGAGGTCTGCGCTCTCCGAGTGCTTTTCTAGTTTAACCTGTTTCAGTAGTGAAATCAGCCTATTATAACTTAAAGAACATAGCGAGGATTAAAGGTCTGATGTCTCAGCAGGATCTAGAAAAACTTGTCCATGCATTTACCTTCTGTAAACTGGACTACTGTAACGCTGTCTGCACAGGTCTCCCTAGAAAGTCCATCAGACAGCTGCAGTTGGGTCAGAACGCTGCAGCTCGAGAAAGTGGATCATATAACTCCAGTTCTCAGATCTTTACAGTGGCTTTCTGTCTGTCAAAGAATAGATTTCAAAATACTGCTGTTGGTTTATAAAGCTCTGAATGGTTTAGGGCCAAAATACATTTCAGATCTGCTAGTCCATTGTGAATCACCCAGAGTCCTCAGGTCATCAGGGTCAGGCCTACCCTCTGTGCCCAGAGTTAGAACTAAACATGGTGGGGCAGCATTTAGTTTTTATGCCCCTCACATATGGAACAAACTCCCAGAAAGCATCAGGGCTGCCGATACTCTCAGCTGCTTTAAATCGAGGTTAAAAACTCTATTTGCAGCAGCCTTTCAGTAGCCTACAATGTACTGTAACTTTTATTTCTGTTGTATTCTATTCTAGCTTGTTTTTGTTTCTCTTTAATGTACTTTTTAGTTTGCTTTGAAATTCTTGTTTTTGTAAAATATATGTTTAAACTTTAAGGGAGGGTTTGAGGCCCCCCTCATAGAAGAAAAGGAGTGGGTTAGAGGCCCCACTGATAAAAGGAGTTTGAGGCTCTTTAAAGGGATTGTCAAAACCTAAGGCTATTTGGATTAGTCAAAACACTGTCCGTGTTTGTTTTTTTTTACGTGTAAAAAATGAAAGTCAAGGAAAGGAAGTTCAAGGACTTCTAATGTGTAGATTCTTTTTGCAACTTGCTGTAATGGTTTAATGTTTTTATGTAAAGCACTTTGAATTGTCTTGTACACGAAATGTGCTACACAAATAAACTTGCCTTGCCTTGTTTGCTTCTTAGTAAAAATATTTCAGATTGGTCATGATCTGAAAATTAAAGGCACAGAAGGTAATGTAGTAAAATACATGTGATGACTTTAACTTTATTCATTATCACTACTTGACTAATTAAAATTATTAGAAATCAAATAAATTACATGAAGAGCCAACTTGCTCTTCTGACACATTCTAATTTATTTTTTATTTTACGTGTATGTGCCTTCATCATGCACTTTGGTAGCTTCAGTAAAAAAAATTTCAGACAAAACTTAGAAACTCACCAGTAATTTAAACCAAAGAAACAATGGTCTGACGCACTATAATGTTTCCAGTTAGCACAACTTGGCATCGTCATTTAGCATTTGCTGTTTTATAATTAGACATAGTGTTAACATTACTTACCTCCTATTTAAACGAGTTTAGCGGACTATCCTCTCTGATGCTGCACGATTGAAAACGGTCCACATCCCTGGCAAACAGGAGTAGCAGTTATTTGACCAAACCAGTAGTTTGGAGTTGGCTGCTGTCTTAATCACTGGACTGAAGCCTAGCCACCCACTACACACCTGTCCCGCTGTGTGCACTGCGGGGAAGAGGTGGAGCACTGACTAGTGCGTGCATGAGGAGCTTTGCTGAAGAAATGGGAGTATGTGCATTTTAAATCACGATATAAACGACAGAATATTCTATGAAATGATAGACGTTTTTATATCGCCATCCGATATATATTGTCATATCGCACAGCCCTAATCCATGCTCTGATTTCCTTGACATGCCTCTAATTTGGTTAATTGAATACTGTCATCTGGCTTCATTGACAATATAATTGTGTGTCATCTGCATAACAATGGAAATGGATGCAGTGCTTTCTAATAATATTACCTCATGGTGTGGGGAGCAAGGTGTGTTAGACTTCTCCACCCAGAGATCAATGGACCAAGAGAGGAGAGGTCGCTGGGGGGTCCAGACGGAACAGCAAAGGCTAGGCACCCCCTGGGAAGAGGAGCAGATGCTGGGCCGCCAGGAGAGGAGTGAAGTGCGGCACCTACTGTATGTAATATCATGTTAATGCGCCTCACAGGCTTTGTTATGAAGTGAATATGAGGTCGGAGCCCCAGGCCACTATGCATGTAATTAAGGGTATAAAAGTGAGATGCACAGTGGCCTGGGAGTTCTTTTTGTGATCCTGATCTGTTAGAGGGAGAATAAAGTCTGTGTTGATCCAGCTCATTGCCTCGCCTGATCATTCCCTCTACACTGGTGACCCTGACGTGCCATGGAAGGCAAAATGAGCACCCCGGAGACATCCTAGAGGGAAAGCATCAGTGCTGCGTGCGCTGTTTCGGTCAAGCTCCCGGATTTCTGGCTGCATGACCCGACAGCATGGTTTTTACACATTGAGGCCCAGTTTGCTCTCCGCGGGGTAACAGCAGACGACACGAAGTACTACTATGTGGTCGCTCGAAGTACTACGAAGTACTACTATGTGGTCGCTGCGCTGGACGTGCACCACACAACAGGTGGCAAGCCTGCTCCAAGAGCTGCTGGTCCGGGGAAAATACGAGGCGCTCAAAAGGATGGTTATCCAGCGCTACACCCTTTCGGACAGTGAAAGAGTGGAGAGGCTCCTAACACGTTCAGAATTTGGGGACAGATCGGCTGTGGAGTTGATGGAGAGCATGTTGGCGTTGATGGGCAGAGATGACGAGTCCTTCCTGTTCACCCACCTGTTTCTCAGGAATCTCCCAGCTGCAGCGAGGGCAATCCTGGCAAATTCGCCACTGCTGGCGACGAGGAACTACCGCGCACTAGCAGATTGCATCATCTTAGCAATCAGAACCTTTGTCATGAACGCATTGGCACCGGAGCCCAGGAGGGTCGCCAGCGAGATCGAGGAGCCATTGGTGGTGGCTGGAGCAGATACCAGGAGACGCAAGAAGGAGGTGATCTGCCACTATCATCGCCGTTTCGGATCGGACGCACGGCGATGCTTGCCACCGTGCCAGTTCAAGAGGTCGGGAAAGGCCAAAGCCAGCAGTCAGTAGCAGCTGCAACCGCTGGTGACAGAGACAAGCTGCTATATATCACAGACACCCGTTCGGGGAGACGGTTTCTGGTGGACTCCGGCTCCCAGAAGAGCCTCATCCTGCCGTTCAACACGGACAGGGTGGCAGGGCGTAGCGGTCCCGAGCTGGTGGCCGTCAGTGGATCAGACATCAGGACATTTGGTGAACGGACACTGACGATATGTTTGCATGGGTGCAACTTGCAGTGGAATTTCGTTATAGCCACATGTGCCTTCCCCATTTTGGGTGCAGATTTCCTATGTGCTCATGGTTTATTAGTTGATGTTGCTAATAGACGACTAGTGGATGCTGTCTCTTTTGATTCTCTGCCCTGTACAGCTTGGGGAGCCGAGTCAACAACACTGGCCAATGTTACAGCTCCAGGGCATAAGTTCCAATAGTTACTCGCCCAGTTCCCAGCACTCACAGTTCCAATGTTTTCAGCAGCAGTAACCAAACATGGGGTCGAGCATTTCACCACTACTAAAGGACCGCCCTTATTCACACGACCTTGGCGCCTGGACACAGCTAAACTGGCCAGCACGCACGAGGAGTTCAACTTGGAGAGGTTGGGCATCGTCAAGCGCTCAAGCAGCCCGTGGGCATCCCCACTTCACATGGTGCCTAAAGCTGACAGGTCGTGGCAACCATGCGGCGATTTCTGGCGATTGAACAATGCTATGACACACGATCGCTACCCTATTCCCCATATCCAGGATTTTTCTGTGCACCTGACCGGGGCGCACGTTTTTTCCAAAGTGGATCTGGTCCACGGTTACCACCAGGTCCCGGTGCGAAAAGAAGAGATCCCAAAGATGGCAGTAATAACTCCGTTCGGCCTTTTTGAATTTTTGCGCATACCATTTGGATTAAAAGGCGCAGCACAGACCTTTCAAAGGATGATAGACACAGTGCTGCGCGATTTGCCCTTCGTTTTTGACTACCTAGATGACATTCTGGTAGCCAGCACATCCAAGGACGAGCACATTGCCCATCTCAAGACGGTTTTCCAGAGGTTGGAAGTACACGGTTTGATAATCAACCCAGTGAAGTGCCAGTTCGGTGCACCAGTGGTTGATTTATTGGACCACCACATTTCGCCGGAGGGCGCGATCCCATTACCGGACAAGGTGCGCACGGTGTTGGACTTTCCACGTCCGCAAACCGTGAGGACACTACAGGAGTTTTTGGGAATAGGTCATTTTTTTTTTGTAACTTAGATTTTTATTCATTTTTCATCATATATAATGCATTCAGATCACTTTCTACATTTAAAAAACAAAGGGGTTAGGGTAGGGAAAAATAAAAAAAAAATAAACAAAATAAAAAAAAATAATAAAAAAAAAAAATAAAAAATAAAAGGGGGGGGGACAAATGTTGGAGCATCAAGTTTTTAGTTTCCATCTCTTAATTCTTCTGGTTTTTTCAGTGTCTTTGGTTATTCTTTCAATTTCTGCCTCGTTGTTGCACTTTGTAGTGTGTCCATTTCCGCCATTTTTTCTCCCATATTCCTTCTTGCATTCTTCGTCGATATGTTAGTTTTTCCATCATACGTATGTCCTCAACAATGTCAGTCCATTGTTCTTGGTCAGGAAGAACTTCTGATCGCCATTTTTTTGTGATAGTTTTTTTACATGCAATCAACAAGATTTTAACTAGATATCTGTCCTCAGCCTGTATAACACTGTCTTTTTTAAGATCACATAAGTACATCAGGTTACAGTTCATTGGTATATTATATCCTAATATCCTCTGTATTGTCACATGCATAGATTTCCAAAATGATGATATTTTGTAGCATTTCCAAAACATATGTGAGTGGTCTGCATTTTGAGCCCCACATCCCCTCCAGCATAAAGATTGGGTATTTGTATATTTTCCTTGAATCTGTGGTGTAATGAAAAGCGAATCAGGTTTTTCCATCCAAATTCCCTCCATGCCCTTGAATTTGTTGATGTGTGTTGTGTTTTCCATATTTCCTGCCAGCTTTCTTCTGTTATGTTTAAATTGAGCTCTTTCTCCCATTTCTCCTTTATATAGTTACTTGTATGATTGTTTGTCATAAGTTTCTGATATAGTTTTTTTTTTTTCCACAATATCTTTATTGAACCTTTTTTTTTTTAACAAACATGATACAAACAATCAAACACTAACACTAAAGTACTACAAAAAAAAAAAATGCACTAAAAACACCAACAACCACCAACAAAATCAAATCTTCAACAATGCTCCTCTGTTTAGTCTAGACAATCCAATACATAAGTATACATATTATGTTCACCAGTTGGAATTTACAAGGTCCACACACATCATTCACCTTCTTCTTCAAGAGTTATGTTTAAATTTTTTACATAATCAATAAAAGGTCTCCATATATTCTCAAACACAATTTCCTTTGATTTTAGTATATATGTTATTCTTTCTAATGGAAGGTTTGTTAACATCTGTCTTAACCACTGAGTCACATCTGGTCTATGAGTCTTTTTCCATAATAGTGCAATACATTTTTTGGCATTAAGCAAACTGAGGTCTATGAATGTTCTTTCACTTTTATTAAAATTATGCTTTTCTGGGTACAGACCCAACAAAAACAGTTTAGGATTCAATATGATTTGTTTTGAGATTATTTTTTCAATTGTTACCCTCACCTCTTCCCAAAACATTCTTATTAATCTACATTCCCATAAACAATGAAATAGGGTTCCTTTACTTTCCATGCATTTTGTGCATGTATCTGGTATATTTTTGTTATATCTATTTAACTCCTCCGGTGTAACATACATCCGCATTAACCATTTGAAATGTATCAATTTAAGGCGTGCATTTATTGATTTGGTTTGAGCTTCTGTACAAGCCAATTCCCATTGTTCCTCCGAAATTTCAATTTGCAGATCTTCTTTCAGTAGTTTAATCTTTTCAGTGAATTTTCACTTGAAGATAGTGTCAATGAGTTATAAAACTCTGAAATAATACCCTTTCTTTTACTATCTTTCATCATCATTTTTTCCAAGGATGAATAAATAGGTCGAGTGAGAGCTTTATTTTGATTTGATCGAATAAAGTTTCTAAGTTGAAGATATTTAAAAAAACTGTGTTCTATTGAGATTAAATTTGATCCTCAGCTCTTCAAAAGACATTATGTTGTCTGCACATGGCAAATATAAATCCTGAATCTTTTGTATCCCTTTTAAATTCCATACTTTAAATACAGCGTCCGCTCTCCCTGGTTTAAAATATTGATTACCCCATATTGGACTAAATTGTGACAATAACTGTGGTTCTTTTAAATAGTTTTTAGCTTCACCACATATTTTGATCATATGCTTTACAAATGGATTTTTAACTTGTTTTTGTAATTTTTTTGCCAAATCTGAGTATATGAATATGGGAAGAGGTAAAGGTAAATTGTATGATTCCATTTCAGTCCAGTGAGGGAGATCATTTGATGAAAAATAATATGTCATAGACCTCAGTTGTGCCGACCAATAATACAACATAAAATTTGGACATTTCAGACCTCCACGATCAAATGGTAAATATAATAAAGACAAACGTAATCTAGCCCTCCTGTTGTTCCATATAAATTCCACTAACTTTTTTTTTATTCTTGAGAATAGATCTAAAGGTGGTGATAAGGGAATGTATTGAAATAAATAAAGTATTTTAGGTAAAATATTACTTTTAAGTATATTGATTCTCCCGATCATCGACATTGGTAGTGACATCCATCTCTGAGTTAACTCACTGATATCTGACATTAAGGCTTCATAGTTGACACTGGCGACTGATTCTAGCTTAGGCATAATTTGGATTCCTAATATTTAAACTGATTTACAACATTGAATTGATTTACCTCAGGGGCTGGGTAATTTCTCTGGATCTCATTTAGCATTAATATTGAAGATTTAGTTTTATTTATTTTATATCCTGATATTTCCCCAAATTCTTTATTAAATTCAACAAGGTTGGAATTGATTTTTTTAGATTCGACATAAACAAAATTATATCATCGGCGTACAGGGAGATTTTATGTTCTGTTGGTCCAACTTTAATTCCATATATTTGTGAATGTAAACGTATCGCTATCGCTAAAGGTTCAATTGCCATAGTAAACAGTAAAGGTGAAAGTGGACAGCCTTGTCGACATCCTCTATTGATTTTTATTGGTTTTGAAATATTGTTATTTGTTAGGATTTCTGCTGTAGCATTATTGTATATTATTTGAACCCATTTTATGAAATTATTTCCAAGTCCAAACCTTTGTAGGACTTCAAAAAGAAAGGGCCATTCAACTCTATCAAAGGCCTTTTCGGCGTCCAATGATAGGAGAGCTGTATCCGGTGCTTCTTTATTAAAATAATAATATTAAATAGTCTTCTTACATTATGGAAGCCTTGTCTACCCTTTATAAAGCCATTCTGATCTCGATTAATAATAATGGTAAAATTTCTTGTATTCGTCTTGCTAAAATTTTACAGATTATCTTAAGGTCGGCGTTTAATAGGCTTATTGGTCTCATATTTTCACATTTATTAGAGGGCTTACCTGGTTTTGGCAGCAGTATAATTAAGGCATTATTTATGTATGATGGTAAATTATTATTTTGAAATGCTTCTAAGACCATTTCCAAAAAAGGTTTTATTAATTTATTCTTAAATTTTTTATAAAGATCAACTGGAAGACCATCTGGTCCTGCACTTTTTCCTGATTTCATATTATCAATGGCTAGCCCAACTTCTTCTTGACTAATTTTAGACTCCAATATCTCCCTGTTTTCATTTGGAATACACGGTATAGATAGTTCGTTCAAAACCCATTTAGTTTTGTTAATCAGGTTCATTTTTGGTATCATATAATTTTTCATAGTAATCTCTAAAGGCTCTATTAATTTCTAAAGGATCTATAACTACCTGTCCATTACTTATAATACTGGTAATTGGTGTTTTAATTTCCAATTGTTTAATCTGCCATGCTAATAATTTTCCTGATTTTTCACCTTGTTCATAAGTTTCTGATATAGTTTTGAAATAATTCTTATTTTATTTCCTGCATATGAGCTTAAAATAAGTTGTATAATCTCGTTCACATCTGTTTGGAGGTTATGCCTAATCTTCTTCATATAGTAATCTCTCATCTGCAGATATCTGAAAAATTCCGATCTTTCTAATTTAAATTTTCTCCTGATATTTACAAAGCTCCCGAGATCTTTTTTTCCGATATTGCCCCATGCTGTGATTCCCTTGTTCACCAGATTTTTGTATCCCCTATCTTGTTTTGCCGGTTCAAACTGACTGTCAAATGCTACCCATTTCAATAGTTTTATGTCTTCCCTTATATTATATTTTTGTACTATTTATACCACAGTTCTAAAGTAAATTTAGTGATTGGGTCTATTTGTTTGATTTGCTTATATGCATCTTTATCCCCTATTATGCTTTGTACTGGGAGTCCCTCAATTTCCTTTTCCATTTCTTTCCATTTTGCCTCATATCCCTCGTCGCACCAACATATGATATATCTTATTTGTGCTGAGTAGTAATATTCCTTTAGACTCGGTAGGCCCATGCCTCCTTTCTCTTTTGGTAATTGGAGGGTTTTATATTTCACTCTTGGTTTTTTACCTCCCCAAACAAATCTCGATATCATCCTGTCCCACTTTGAGAATTGGCATCTGGAATCTCTGTTGGTATAGCCTGGAAGAGGTAAAGTAATCTAGGTTGTATGCTGATTTTGACTGTCTCAATTTTTGAATTCAGATCCATATTTAAGATTGACCATCTATCAATATCTTTTTTTATTTCTTGTTCCAACCTATCATAGTTTGCTTTATATATTTTGCTTAGGTCTTTAGGTATGTTCACTCCAAGGTATTTTATTTCTTTTTGGTTCCAGTTTAGTTTGATCTTATCAGTTATCTGGTTTAGAGGGTTATAGTGGAATGTCAGTATTGTGTTTTTGTTATGTTTATCTTGTATCCTGATAATTTTCCAAAATTTTCTATCAAGTTCATCATTTCCATTATTGATTTATCTGGTTGTTCAAGATAAACTATAATATCGTCTGCAAATAGCCCAATCTTGTGTTCCGCCCCCTTTATTGTTACACCTTTTAATTTCTTATTTTGTCGTATTGCTTGAGCCAATGGTTCTATGAACAGAGCAAACAAGGTGGGCGATAAGCAGCATCCCTGCCTAGTTGATCTTTGTATATTTACTTTGTCTGTTAAGCTACCGTTTATCTTGATTCTTGCCACAGGTTCTTGATATAGCGTCCTTATGCATTGTACTGATTTTTCGTTAATCCAAAGCGCTCCAGTACACTATATAGGAATTTCCAGTTAACCCTGTCAAATGCTTTTTCTGCGTCTAAACTCATATTACTGCGCTTTTCTTTTCTTATGTATTTGGTTAATTATATGTATTGTTCTCCTGATATTGTCATGTGTTTGGCGTCCCTCTATGAATCAGTTTGATCATCTTCTATCAATTCCGTCAAGAATGTCTTTATTCGTTTACATATAATTGTTGTGTATATTTTATAATCTACATTTAATAAAGAGATTGGTCTATAGTTTCCGCATTGTTCTTTATCTTTCCCTGGTTTTAAAATAACTGAAATGATTGCTTCGTTCCATGTTGGAGGTATTTTGTTGTTGTTCAGCGTCCAATTAAATGACTTTAGGAGTTGTGGCAAGAGTTCTTCTATAAACAGTTTATAAAACTCAGATGGGGTATCCATCACTACCTGGTGATTTACCGTTTTTAAGTGACTTAATCACATCTCTGATCTCTTGTGTTGTTATTTCTGCTGTTAGTTTTTCATTTTGTTGATTTCCTATTGATGGCAAGTCCAGTGTGTCTAGAAATTTTTTGATATCTTTAGTATTTGTTTCTTCAGGTTGCGAGTATAGTTCTTGGTAGAAATTATGGAAAATTTCTTCGATGTTTTCTGGGTTAACTGTGGTTTTATTTGTGGTGGGGGTCTTTAATCTTGTATACATTATTCATTGTTTGTTGTTTTCTTAACCGTTTTGCCAGCAGTTTTGTGGCTTTTGGTCCCGTTTCATAATATTTTGCTTTAGATATCTATTTTTCCTTTCAATTTCATCCATTTGTGTTTCTTTTATCTTTGTTTTTTCTTCTTTAATTTCTTGATATATTTTTGGATCATTTGTGCTTTGATGTTTACGTTCTAATTCCCTTAGTCTCTCACATCTTTGTTCATACGCTTCCAGTTTAGTCTTATTTGCTTTTCCTGTTTCAACAATTAATTTACCCCTTAACACGGCTTTTAGTGCGTCCCATAGTATTGTTGGGTCCACTTCTTCATTGTCATTCTCTTGGATATATTCGTTTATGTTTATTTTTTATTCTTTCTTTCATTTTCTCATCATTTAACAGTCCTACGTTAAGTTTCCATGTTGTTTGTCGTTTTCTATTGTTTAAATATATTTCCATGTATATAGGATTATGATCTGATATTTCTGCCCCTCCAATCCAACAATTTCTCACCCTGTGTCTGTCACCTTCATTCATAAGGAAGTAATCTATTCTAGAGTGTACTTTATGGGCTGCTGAATAATGTGTATAGTCTTTTTCGAGTGGGTGTAGGTCCCTCCATATGTCTACCATACCCATTTCTGCCAGTGAGGTTCTTATGAACTTTGTTACATGTTTTTTTGTCCTTCTTAACACTTGTTGTGTCAACTTCATGATCCATGACAGCATTTAAGTCTCCTCCACAAATTAGGACTCCTTCACTGTGTGTTGCTATGAGATCAAACAGATGTTGAAAAAAACCCTTGTCACTTCTGGTGGGGCATAGATGTTCACTAATGTGATCTGCATACCATCTATTCTTCCCATTTATTATTACATATCTGCCTTCTTTATCCTGGATTTCCTGTTCACTTTCAAATTGTATTTTGTTTGAGATTAGTATCATAAACCCCCCTTTTTGCTCCTCCCTTAAATGAACTGTAGTAGGAGTTCTTATAGCCAAATCTCTTTAGTTTCACATGTTCTGCCCTTGCTCAATGTGTCTCTTGCATAAATATAATTTCAGCTTTTTCCTTCTTGAATTTTCTTATTATTCTTTCCCTTTTAACAGGTGAGTTCAGACCATTCACGTTTAGTGTCATTATCTTAAGATTTTTACCCATATTCATGTTTTTCCATTTTTTTACTTGTGCTCCTAGCCCCCTTTAACAACAAAAATAACACATATTTATATAAAAACACATTAAAAAACTCGACCTCCGTACTTTGGGCCTTTCTTCTGCCCACTGGTCCCTGTTGGTGGGTGGGGGGTTTGTCTTCACAGAGTGAAGGGCCCTCCCTAGACCTGTATTTACTATCAAAGTAATAGTCATAAGGTCTAGAAATGTCCAACAATATCACTTAAACCTCTCTAGCCGTCTGTTTCTCTTTTACCTTGTCTTCTTGGCCTTCATTTCTTCTGTGCCTTTCTTAATCTTTGTTATGATCTAGGCTTTCAGTTGAAAGCCTTGTAGCTTGTCCTGGGCCCGCTGCTCTACTTCTCTCACCCTTCTTCCGCCGTTCACTCGTCTCCACTCCGTCTGTCGTGGTGCGTTCAGGGCCGCCGCTGCTCAGCCGTCTCCTTCGGCACGCTCACCTCAAGGCCCCGCTCCATCATATCCCGCGCTGCCTCTTCGGCCGTGTTGTAGGTTCTTGTGCCTTCCTCCCAATGAATCCTCATTTTCGTTAGCGGCGTTTGGAATCTAATTTTTTTCTCTTTCAGCGTTTTTTTAATATTGGCATATTTCCTTCCACTGCTGCACGATTTCTGTCGGGTAGTCATGGTCAAAAAATACCTGATTGTCGCCGATTCGTATCTTTTTTTTTTCCATGCTTGCGTCAGGATTCTTTCCTTTATGTCATATTTCACAAAGTTTACCACAACTGACCTGGGTGGAGAGTTTGTTTTCGGGTTCTGTGCCGGTGTTCATGTGCGCCCGTTGAATCTGCAGATCCGTTTCTCCGGGTATTTCCAGTTCTTTTTTTAAGAACTGATCCATGAATTTTGTCATCGAGTTGCCTTCAATGCCCTCCGGAATTCCAAAGATGCGCATATTGCTTCGTCGGGATCTGCTCTCCAAGTCGTTTATTTTCTCCTGCATCCTCTGCGTTTGCGTCGTCAGGGTCTGTAGTTGTTCGTTTGCCTCGCTTTTCCAATCTTCTAGTTCCGAAATTCGGGTCTGCGCTTCTGTCATTACACGCCCGCTGGGAGCGCAGCTCCCTCCATGTTTTCCGTTAATTACGCTCCATTTCTCTTCGGAGGTCCATGATTTCCTCCTTAATTTTCTTTTTCAGTTCCTCCTTAAGCAGCCGCACTAAATCCTGTTGTAGCTGTCGCTTGACTTCTCTTAACTCTTCACCCAAACTGGCGATGCCAGCGTTCATGTTGTCGAGTCTGGCGTCCTCCATTTTCTCTGCTGTGGACTCTCGTTTTTTTGGGCATTTAGCGTACAGCGGTTTTTTCTGCGTTGTTGGAGAGGAATTCTTCAATTTTACCCTGTTTTTGTCCTTGTGCCCGGTTCCTTCGTGTTTTCATCTCTGGTTTATTGATTCGTTTATGTCGAGTTGGCCATTTACCGATGATTTTAATTCGGCTTGGGAGAGCTCTTTGTTTAGTGTTATGTCTCTCGCCATCTTCACGGAAGTCGGGAATAGGTCATTTTTACAACCGTTTCCTCCCCGGGCAGACCAGCTGATGCAGCCGTTGTATGCTACGCTTTAAAAAAAAAAAAAAATCGACTGGACTCCTGAGCGGGACCAGGCTTTTTTGAATGCCAAAACAGCACTGGCAAAGGCCACGTTGCTGGCTCACCCAGATCCGTCTGCATGGATAGCGCTCACTACAGATGCGTCTGATGTGGCCATAGTGGCAGTGGTGGAGCAGTGCGTCGCAGGTTCGAGGCAGCCGCACGCATTTTTCAGCAGAACTTTGCACGACAATGAGCGCAAATACAGCACATTCGACAGAGAGTTGCTGGCTCTCCACCTGGTGACACGCCATTTCCAGTTTTGGCTGGAGGGGCGCGAGTTCACCGCTTTTGTAGACCACAAGCCGCTGACATACGCCATGGCCAACGTCTTGGAATCGTGGTCAGCCCGGCAGCAACGGTAGCTGGCCGCAATCTCAGAGTTTACTACCGACATTCAGCACGTTGCCGGTAAACTCAACTTGGTGGCCGATTGCCTCTCTCGCGCATTGGTCGCCCCGGTCTACGTGGGAATAGATTTCCCTGCTATGGCCGCAGAGCAAGTCGGGGATGCGGACATTTGCACGCTCCAGTCTGCGCCTGCAGGGTTAAGACTGGAGAGCAGGGTGCTGCAAGAAGGGTGCCCTCCCCTACTCTGTGACGTCTCCACAGGCCGCCCGCGCCCGGTGGTTCCGCACTCTTGGCGCCTTTGCGTTTTTGAGTCGGGTCCACTCACTTTCGCACCCGGGGAGTGCGTTGCTTCAGTGAAACTAGTGGGGGTGAAATTCATCTGGCCACGTTTGCGTAAAGAGGTGAAAGAGTGGGCTGCAGTGTGCGTTGCGTGCCAACGGGCAAAGGTGCACAAGCACACCAGAGCTTCCCTCAAGCCATTCCAAATCCCGGCTAAGAGGTTTGACCACGTCCACGTGGATCTGGTGGGACCCCTTCCGCCGTCGCAAGGTTTCATGCACCTTTTGACAATCATGGACTGCACCACGCGCTGGCCCGAAGCGGTGCCGCTGGCTTCTACCACGTCTGCGGAAGTGGCGCGTGCTTTTTTTGTCAGCTTGGGTGGCACGTTTCAGACTTTCATCGGACATCACGTCCGACAGAGGCCCACAGTTCGTTTCGGAACTCTGGTCCACGATTGCCCAGAGCCTGGGGCTCAAAATTCACCGCACTACCGCGTACAACCCCCAGGCTAACTGGTTTTGTGAGCGTTTCCACAGGTCACTTAAAGCAGCACTCAGAGCTTTGCTTACGGACACAAATTGGGTAGACTGCCTGCCTTGGGTTCTTTTAGGGTTGCATTCCCCACCGAAGGAGGATTTGGCAGCCTCCCCAGCAGAACTCATTTTTTCCCAACCGCTGCGGATCCCCGGAGAATTTTTACTGGAAAACCCCACGCCCGAGGCCGAGCCACCCACTCATTCTCTACGCAACACAGAGATGAGGAGTGTACCGGGCCCTGCCCACCATTGTTTTCCCCGCACATTTGTCCCAAAAAGTTTGCAGAATGCCAGTTTTGTGTTCGTCAGGCACGATGCGCACCAGACCCCACTGCACCCACCATATGACGGACCGTTCAGAGTGTTGGAACCTGGGGCGAAACATTTCGTGTTAGACTTGGGGGGACGTAGAGAGACCGTCTGCATTGACAGGCTTAAGCCCTCTTTTGTGTTGGCAGAGGAGCAGGTGGTGTTGGCCCAGGCTCGCCGGCACGGACGTCTCCCATTGGGGGCTCTGCAGGATGGTGATTCCTCAGCAGGGACCGGCACTTGCGAAGAGGATGCGTTTTCTCCCCTCCCCTTCCCCCCCCCCCACAGACTGCCATGCCCCACTGTGCACCCCGCCAGCAGGGCAATTCAACGGGATCGGCGACCCCCCCCCTACAGCTGCAATGGACACTGGCTCAAGCCTAAGGAACAGGGGGTTAAGGCCCATTCTGGGTTTTCAGGGGGGTGGGGGTGCAATGTGGGGAGCAAGGAGTTAGACTTCTCCACCCAGAGATCAATGGACCAAGAGAGGAGAGGTCGCCGGGGGTCCAGACGGAACAGCAAAGGCTAGGCACCCCCCGGGGAGAGGAGCAGATGCTGGGCTGCCAGGAGAGGAGTGAAGTGTGGCACCTATGTAATATCATGTTAATGCACCACACAGGCATTGTTATGAAATGAATATGAGGTCGGAGCCCCGGGCCAGTATGCATGTAATTAAGATAAGATAAGATAAGCCTTTATTAGTCCCACAATGGGGAAATTCCAGGATTGCAACAGCACAGGGACAGCAACACTCAGAGCAACAATCAAGAAGACAAGAAAACAAGAGCAGCGAATATACATATGTACACATAAATATATAAATATATATACACAGTGCGGAGCATTGTAGCTAGATGGAATAAACAGCAAAACCGTCTACTTAGTTATCCTACATAGTATGAATATGTACCCATACATATTGTCACCCTCCGTAGCGACTGATATTGTCCTAGTTGTATACTGGAGGGGAACATTTGTGTAAGTCTGTTGCGTCTTTTGCATTCAATACTATTAGGTCATCACGTTTTTTTTTGCTATCTCTGCGAGCAGCCTGCTTAGGTTATACAGTCTGACAGCCGTAGGTAGGAAGGACCTGCGAAACCTCTCGGTTTGCGCACCTAGGATGTGTAGTCTACTGCTAAATGAGGCTCCTCAGTGCATTTCAGTATGTCCTGCATAGGGTGGGACTCGGACTCCAGCAGAGATGACAGTTTAGCCACCATCCTTCTCTCTCCTATCTTCTCCACTGGGTCAAGGCGTTGCCCCAGGACAGAGCTAGCTTTCTTGATCAGTTTGTTCAGTCTCTTCCTATCAACTGCTGTAATACCACCGCCCCAGCAGACCACTCCAAAAGTGATGGCTGATGCCACCCCCGTGTCGTAGAATGTCTTCAGCAGCGCCCCTTGTACACCAAAAGACCTGAGTCTCCTCAGTAGGAACAGCCTGCGCTGTCCCTTCTTGTAGAGTGCGTTGGTATTGTGTGACCAGTCTAGTTTATTGTTCAGATGAACACCTAGGTACTTGTAGGATGTCACCATCTCAATGTCTGTTCCCTGTATGTTTACTGGTGCTGTGAGGGGTTGTCCTTGCCTGCGGCAGTCCACCACCAGCTCCTTAGTTTTCCTCGCGTTGATTTGGAGGCAGTTCCGATGGCACCAGTCCACAAAGTCCTGGATAAGTCCTCTGTACTCAGCTTCATCTCCATTGGAGATGAGGCTGACGATCGCAGAGTCATCAGAGAACTTCTGTAGATGGCAGTGTATTGTGTTGTGTGAGAAGTCCGCAGTATAAAGGGTGAACAGGAAGGGAGCCAAAACCGTTCCCTGGGGGGCCCCCGTGCTACCGATGATCGTGTTGGACACACAATCCCGGGTTCTCACAAACTGTGGCCGGTTAGGGAGGTAGTCCAGGATCCATGATGACAGGTGCTGGTCCACCCCTGTGCACAGCAGCTTGTCCTTCAGGATCATCGGTTGGATGGTGTTGAAAGCACTGGAGAAGTCAAAGAACATGATCCTCACCGCCAATTCCCGAGGCTTCTCCAGGTGGGACAGGGAATGGTGAAGGGAAGATCACTGCACCCTCCACCCCAATGCCATGCTGGTAGTGCGAACTGGAGTGGATCCATCGCTGGTCCCACCCGGGGCGGAGGTGAGCAAGGAGCAGTCTCTCAAGGGTTCTTCATCATGTGAGACGTCAGCGGCCCAGGTCTGTAGCTGTTCAGGTCTCTGAGGTGGGAAGTATTTGGTACAGGTACCACAACAAGATGTTTTCCACAACTGTCCGGTACCCTCCCAGCTTCAGGCTCAGCTGAGATGAGCTCCACAATCCCACACAGCTGGTCTGCATAGGACTTGAGGAGCTTCGCGCTGATGCTGTCCGGTCCCAAGGCCTTCCTCACCTTGATCTTCCTCAGCTCCGTCCTCACCTGGTCTTAGTGAGGGTCAGGTTGGGGGGCTGTGTGCTGGAGTGGGGGCGGGGGGGGTGTTTTTGGAGTGGGGTGTGGACAGCAGGTCTCGATGACTTTAGAGGCAGCAGTGGTTGTTGTGCAGTCGGGGGGGGAGGGCGGTTGGTCAAACCTATTAAAAAACAGGTTCAGATTGTTTGCCCACTCCCTGCCCCCCCGTGGCCTGGGGGGAGGTATTCTGGAGCCCAGAGATGGTTTTAAGGTTTCTCCAGACCCCGGCCGATGTCACTCTGTGCAGCTTGTCCTCCATCTTCTTCCTGAAGCTGTTCTTGCCTTCTCTGATCTTCCTCCTCAGCTCCCTCTGTACGGACTTCAGCATCTCCCTGTTCACCGACCTGAAGATCCTCTTCTTCTTCTCTCTCAGAAGTGTTTTTATCTCGGGGTTGATCCAGGGTTTGTTGTTCAAGCAACACCGTATGGTCTTGGTGGGTACGGTGTTGTCCACACAGAAGCTGATGTAGTCCGTGATGGTGTGAGTGAGGCCATCGATGTCCTCACCATGTGGAGGGTAAGGGTATAAAAGTGAGATGCACAGTGGCCTGGAGTTCTTTTTGTGATCTGATCTGTTAGAGGAGATAAAGTCTGTGTGTGTTGATCCAGTTCCCTCTGCAATGGAAGAATAATAAACTAGAAAGAACAGGACTAGGCTGTTCCCTGTTGAACCTCTGTGACTGAGTTTTGAATTCAAAGATAACTTGTTAATAATAATAATAATGCATCAGATTTATATAGCGCTTTATCTAGACACTCATAGACGCTTTACAAGTAGATACATTATTCATTCACTCCAGACAGACAATGGAGTGGCAAGCTACTACTGTAGCCACAGCTGCCCTGGGGCAGGCTGACGGAAACGTGGCTGCCAATCCGCGCCAACGGCCTCTCTGGCCCCACCAAACATTAATACACATCATTACCAGTGTTATGGGCACTGGGAGGCAATGCGGGTGATGTGTCTTGCCCAGGGACACATCGGCAGGATATCTGGGGAGAGCGGGGATTCGAACTGCCAACCATCAGGTTATAGACGACCTGCTCCTACCTCCTGAGCCACGTGCTGCCCCGTTACTGACATGAACAAACTTGGAACCTATCAGATAAATAAGACTGAAACCACCTACAAAGAAGTTCCATTAAGTCCACCCAAGGTGTTCTGATTCTATCAAGTAAAATATTGTGATTGATTGTAACAAAAGCTGCACTCATGTCTAAAAAGACAAGTACAGAAAGAAGTCCATTATCAGATGCTATAAGGCAGGGGTGTCCCAATCATATGCCATGGAGGGTCAAGACCCTGCAGGTTTTCTCTTCTACCCAGTCTCTTCTGCAGGTGTTTTCACTTATCTGCAGTCAGTGGGAAGAATTCAGTAAATCTGCTGTTGAGGACACTGGTTGGAGGTAAAGCCTGCAGGGTCTTGGCCCTCCATGGCGACATGATTGGACCACCCCTGTATAGAGGAGATCGTTAGTGACCTTCACTAAAGTTGTTTCAGTACTATGATGAATTCAGAACCCTGATTGAAACTCTTCAAATAAACCATTTCCCTGCAAGTGGTCAAATAATTGCATAGCAATAACACATTCTAGTATTTTTTTTTTTTTTTTCAAATAAAAGGAAGATTAGAAATCGGGCTATAGTTTGCTAAAACTCCTGGATCCACCGTTGGCTTTTAAGTAACAGTTTAATCACAGCAGTTTTAAAAGCCTGTGGTACGTGGCCTAATGTTAATGAAGAATTGATCATCTGAAGAATAGCACTACCAATAAATAGAAAGACTTCTTTAAATATCCTGATAGGAATAAGGTCAAGCAGACAAGTTGAAGGCTTGGATGAGGAAATTATTTTATCTAACTCTAAAAGGTCAACTGGAGTAAATTCATCCAAATGAATGTCAGTTGGAGGAGTTGTAGTTGTTACTGTGTTTAAATTAATGGTGAGATGGATCTGACTGATTTTTATCTGATAGATGAAATTTTATTATTGACGAAGTTCATAAAGTCCTGACTTGTAAGCTCAAAATGAATGCCAGGTTTGACAGAGAGTCCTGACTGTCAGCCAGGCTACAGTGCTGAAAAGAAACTTGGGATTATTTTTGTTCTCTTCTAATACAGAATAATAAATTGTTCTGGCTTTCCAAAGAGAATTTTTGTCAATTAGAAATTGATTTCCCCAAGTTGGATAAAGTGGAGTGCCATTTTCGTTCTAATTAACAAGTCTTCTGTTTTAAGCTGCGAGTTTCTGTGTTGAACCAAGGAGTCAGAAATCTCTGATTAGACTTTTTCTTTTTGTCCCCTATTGGTCGAAGAGCCCTTTGGGCGACGACCGAAGGGGGATTATGTTATGGGTCCATACGTCTGTCCCACTTTTGTGAAATGACTCCTAATACAGTTTTGGTCTGATTATTTTGAAACTTGATAATGTGGTTTGACATATACTGAGGATGTGCATATTGCAATTTGGTTCTGATCAGATGATTTTTGCAGGAGTTGTAGCACCTGACCTATGACCTCCTGTTTCACCTCACTCATAGACAGTAACTGTCTTGTGAAATCAACTCTCCTACAGTTTTGTTCCGATTGTTTTGATACTGACTTGGTACCGTGGTTTTGAGACTCTGTGTGCTATTGCAATTTCACTCTGATCGGTATGACCTTGAAAGTCAAAGGTCAGATGTTTTTGCCTAAATCTTCTAAACACAGTAACTACTGAAAGAAATGATGTAGGCTTTTCAAATCGACACAGGGACTTGTATCTATTACACATCTTGAGCCTTGTCCACTCTTGAGCCGCCGGGACATGTTTGCCATGAATCTCTCGAGGCCGACCAAAAGTCCTTGTTCCATGAGCCTCACCGAAACTCCTCCATACCCCGAGTTTTTGCTTCAGCAAACCACCTGAGCGCACTCCGCCTTGGCCTGCCGGTACACTCTCTGCTGCCTCGGGAGTCCCCACAAGCCGCCAAGCTTGAGATAGGACGCCTTCTTAAAGCCTCGGCCGGACGAAATTACAATATCGCTAAATCATATCTTAAATTTGTGTGTGAGACGAGCTAATTTGAACCGCACATGTTTTGGTGTCAACAAATGTCGCATAAGGTGACAATGCGCTATTGAAGTATGATTTCCTTGAGAGCTGTCTGTCTGCCAAGCGATCAGCGGCTAAAATGGCCACTGACTGTGTGACGTCAGGTCAGGAGCGACCTGAGTAGGAGGAGGGAGCACGCTGAGGAGCACGCGGTGAGTGTTTAGGAACTTCCCTGCCTGGGAAAATAAGAACCCCATGGGGTGAATTCCGTTCAGAAAAACGCTAAAAAATTGGAATTATGTCGCAAAATCACCCAACATGTGCATTAGACATTTTGTTGACAGCGATTTTGAGAATAAGATGCAATTTGAAATGAAATTAGCAAAAAGATTGCTGATAAAAAAAATCGGCTGTTCCAACTACAGTGGTACCTCTACTTACGAACGTCTCTACATACGAAATTTTCAGGTTACGAGACGCCTCAACGGGAAAATATTGCCTCTAGTTACGAACAAAATTTCAGGATACGAAAGGCAAAAAAAGTACGCGCTCCTCGCAGCTCCCGTATTTTACCGAACGTAAACATACCTGTAGCTGCTCTGCCATTGGCTATCGCCTAGCATCTTCCTGGTATCCCATTGGCCACGAATGGGTGCGTTTGGTTGATCTCGCTTTATCTTATTATTATTTACTATTCTTACTACTTTATTTTATCCTTCTTACCTCTTGTAAGACTGTTGACTGAACTACACAATTTAGAGAAAAAAAAATTGTTAACTGCCATGTTTATCACCATCTACGTTATAACTCTGTACTTTCACTTGTTCTTAATAAAGTTTTGGGAAGAAAAAAAAAACAACATCAACGATCAGCACGGTAATTAAAACAAAGGAAGCCCTTACAAGCCGATAAAAGCAAACGTCCTTGGATCGTTTCATCACAAAAACGTCAGGCAAAAACCACTGATGAGACAGAACATGAACCAAAGAAGGCAAAAGGTGACGCTGACGCCGACGCCGACGATCGCAGTTAAAAGGTAAATGACATAATTTTTATTATTCTTTCCCTTTTATTATTCTTTCTCTCATTTTTAAACTCTCATTTATGTTTATTGTGCAGTAATCTAATTGTAACATGTATTTGTTACATGTTTTGATGCGTTTTTTACGATTTATAAAAATTTATGCCCGAATTTTGGGGGCTTGGAACGGATTACGGCATTTACATGTAAAATGCGCCTCTGCTTACGAATTTTTCACGTTACGAGAATTCTTCCGGAACGAATTAAATTCGTAAGTAGAGGTACCACTGTATATATCCGTTCACTTCAAAGTCCCACTCTCAGACAGTGTCAGTGAAGTGGCGTGAAAAGCAAGGGTGATCTACCGATGCGATCTTTCTGACACTTTCTGACACCTCCTGCATAAAACCCAAAAAATCAGAAGGATCGTGAGGCCCCGCTTTCACGGTCTGTATTCATACTGAAAATCAAGATCAAGCGAGCTTTTGCCCTTCTGCTCCACGGGAGGTTTCTGTCCTCCCTGAGCTCGCCTTAGGACACCTGCGTTACAGTTTGACAGGTGTACCGCCCCAGTCAAACTCCCACCTGCCACTGTCCCCGGAGCGGGTCACGCCCGGCATCAGGTCGTTTACGAGTTATTTAGCACCGGGTTCTCCACGAACACGCGTCCGTGAGCGGGGGAGGGCGGCCGCCTTCCGGCCGTCCCCCGGGCCGGTCGCGAGAGCCCTTCCAGCAGCGGCCGGGGGCCGGCTATCCTAGGGCCAACCTGGGATATCCTTATCTTTCTGATCATCCTTATCTTTCTGACAGCAATCTGCTGTCAGAAAGATAAGTAAACAGGGTAATTTTTCTTTTTTAAATATTCACTGCCAATATTTACTAAAATTATTTACAAGCAATGAATTTCATTGCCTTAACAACTTATCAAATATTAGAATTTTAGGGTATTCATACTATCAAATATGAAATATTCAGTGCTGTATAGGGAAGGTGGTTGTGCCCTGTTTGCTCAAGTTATATTTCTATATATGTAATCCAATTTGACACCTCTGGAATGAAATTATGTTGATCTACTGTTTTTGCAGATGTTATCACTGTCACTCAACCTTCAAATACTGTGGATTTTTTTTTTTGAATTTGATTATTCAGCAGTTGTCCTCATTGCAGTCATCCATGTGAGGTAACAAGTCACACTAAAGGCTCTCTGTTGGGGATCAAACAACATTGTCCACATTGTGTTGAGGATCGATCCTGGCACAGCCAGCAGATGATCAGGGACATCCCAGCTGGTAACATACAGCTTTCATCCGCCATTCTCTTCACTGGGGCGTCATATGTCAAGGTCCTCAGAGTTCTAAATGCAGCCGGTATCGTTGGAATTTCCACGACCACTTACAAGGAGCTTTCGATTTCTAATTTTTATTAAATTAATTTTATTTCAGAATATGTGGATGATCTGATGAATACTCTTTTCGACAAAACCTTGGTTGATCCAACCCACTTATTGGAGCAGTGGCACTCTGTACAAGCCAGAGTTCCAGCAACATTGAGTGCCAAATTTCAGTGTCCCATCAAAGCTGATGCTGTTGAGCAACATGTATCTAGATTTTCAAAATCAAACATGTAAAAGTAGAGTAAATTTCCAATTAGCAATGAAAGTTCAGCTTTCAGTTGTTAGGGAAGCAACATATTTTGCTAAGACAAAAAAATATAAGCCTAAGATTTTTAGAGAAATGTGCTTTTAAAAATTGCACACGAATTTTACACCATAAAATGGTAGAAAATTACTCTAATGTATATGAGATCCGACTTTGATGAATGCTGAAATATTAGAATTATAAAATTGACATGCACATTAATAAACTCAATATATGATTTTAAAAAACTTTATTTAAATAACATTGATCACAAATCTAATCTTGGTAGGCAAAATCCCTTGTTGTGATCAGATGGAATGTTTCTCTGATGAGGCTCACAGCACAGGCAGGTATCACCCTCACTTCTTCACCTTCAATACCTCCTGGCAGCACCGAGATTCAGTTGATGTTGGCATAATGTTGCATTTCTCACAAGTGCACCTGTTAAAAAAAATGGTACAATCAGATGCTTATAATAAACTAATGGCTCGTGGGAGAGCCTATATAAATTGGTCTATGAAGTTTGATTAGAAATATTTTAAAACATGTAAAAAATTTTGAACAGAAAGAGAATGTTTATAAGTCGCCAAGTAAGGCAGCGAGGGAAAAATTGGCAGTTTTATTTTGATAATTAAGTGTGTGACCATGCATATCGCCTAAAAAAAAAAAAAAATTCAAAGCATATTTTACCAATATAAATCGGCGAGCCTCTCGTTCTTGCCTCTCGTTCTGCTCCGGTCGCTGTTTCGTCCGCGTCTTCCTCCGCACCCTCGGGCTCGAACAAATACGGCTGAATAACCCCATCAGCACCACCCAAAACTACTTCATCATCAGATTCGTCAGTTTCAATATCATCACTTATATTGCGGTCGTCATACTCGATAAAATAATCGCTGTCCGAATCACTCTGCTGTCGTTCAGCCATTTCTGCAGGCCAGTGATCATCCATTTCCTGCAGCCATTTCCTGTTTCTCCCTGACCTGACGTCACTGCTGCACGCCCCTATCGAGAGATAGCGGTACTGCAGCATCACTAAGTGAAATATGGGCTATTAACAAATAAAGTCATTTATGGAGGCTGGTGACACATTTTAAATCACGGGAATGGCCAGAATGGAATATTTTCATACAATCAGTTTATTGGTTCAATAAAAAAATGTCACCGTCCGAGGCCTTTAAGCTTAATGGCCCCCTTCACCACTTGCGTCCACCACTTGGTTCGGGGGTTGCCACCGCGAGATGCCCCGATGCCCTTGCTGCTGCAACTCTGGGCAGCCGCTTCAACAATGGAGGTGGAGAACATGGCCCATTCAGACTCCATGTCTCCAGACTCCCTCAGAATGTGGTTGAAGTTCTTCCGGAGGTGGGAGTTGAAGGTCTCCCGGACAGGGGCCTCAGCCAGAAAGTTCCCAGCACACCCCCACTATACGTTTGGGTCTGCCAGGTCTGAATGGCTTCCTCCCCTGCCATCGGATCCAACTCACCACCAGGTGGTGATCAATTGACAGCTCCTCTCTTTACCCGAGTGTACAAGACATACGGTCGCAGGTCTGATGACACGATAACAAAATCGATCATGGACCTGCGACCTACGGTGTCCTGGTGCCAGGTGCACGTATGGACACCCTTATGCTTGAACATGGTGTTCATTATGGACAAACTGTGGTTAGCACAGAAGTCCAGTAAGTGAACACCACTCGGGTTCAGGTCAGGCAGGCTGTTCCTCCCACTCACCCCCCTCCAGGTTTCACTGTCGTTGCCCACGTGCGCATTGAAGTCCCCCAGTAGAACAATGGAGTCTCCAAGAGGAGCACTCTCCAGCACCCCAGTCAGAGACTCCAGAAAGGGTGGGTCCTCTGAACCATCATTTGGTGCTTAGGCACAAATGATGGTCAGGACCCATTTCTCAACCCGAAGGCGGAGGGAAACAACCCTTTCGTCCACCGGGGAAAACTCCAATATAGAGGCAGCAAGGTGGGGGGGTACAAGAATACCCACCCCTGTTCATCGCCTCTCGCCCGGGGCAACTCCAGAGTAGGCCAAGCTCCAGCCCCTCTCCAGGAGACTGGTTCTGTAACCGGAGCTATGTGTTGAGGTGAGGCTGACTGTATCTATCCGGTATCTCTCAACCTGATGCACCAGCTCAGGCTCCTTCCCCACCAGAGAGGTGACATTCCACATCCCAAAAGCCAGTTTAGGAATCTTGGGATCAGACCGCCAAGGTCTCTGCCTTTGACCGCCACCTGATCCACATAGCACCGGACCCCCATGGTCCCTCGTGCAGGTGGTGAGCCCACTGGAGGGCGTACCCATGTAACTCCTTCGGGCTGAGCCCAGCCAGGATCCATGGACAGAAATCCGGCCACCAGACGCTAGCCATCGATCCCCTCCCCCAGGCCTGGCTCCAGGGTGGGGCCCTGGTAACCCCATACCGGGCGGGGTACACTGAATCCTTGTTCTGACATTCATCATGAGAGTCTGTTGGATCGTTCTTAGTCTGGCCCTTCACCCAAGACCAGTTTGTCTTGGGTGACCCTACCAGAAGCAAATTGCCCTGGACGATGTAGCTTCTGGGATCACTAGGGCACGCAAACCATGGGCACCATGATAAGGTGACGATCCATGAGGGGGGACGACGATAAACTACAGCAAATAAAATTGGTTTTAACCTAAAATTGCTAAAACACCCAATACTGAGGACCAGGCCCTCAAAGGAATTATAACATGTTTTTTACTTTATATTAACTAGTAATTTGGAATGGTAAATCGTTGCTACTCCTCCTCCATGACCAATACTTTTGGGATTTTGATAGTTCACATAACCAGAGGGAGTTGATTCATTTAAACCAACATAATCCTCTTTCCCTCGCCAAGTCTCTGTAAGGGATTGTAAATCAGTCTGATGATCAATTAACAAATCATGAACTAACAGAGACTTGGGAGTTGAGGCATAATATTTAACAAACTGCATTCAATTTTTAAATTATGATGTAGGCTTTGCCTACATAATAAAGCCAGATGTTTACAGTTTAGCAACAGAGATGATTGTTCTTTTTTCTTAAATTTTTTGTTTCCTAATAGATATTTTTTTTGTCTTTCCGTTGTTTCTTGTGGAAACTGATCATTCAGTTCAGAGTTCATTCCTTTAACCTGTTGCACTCCTGTGTACCATGGGCGGGCACGTCTCTGCGTCCTAGAGTGCACGAGGGCACTCTGGTGCGCTCTAGGACGCACGAGGGCGCTGCGTCCAAGCGCGCACTGAAAAAAAAAAGCTGCATTTCCGTTCTTCCACTACAGACACAGCCGCGAACAGATTAGATCATCTGATTGACCTCTCATTCGACTAATAAGAGCCTTGAATTGGGTTTCTGAAACCTTGAAGAACCAATGACTGAAAACCTAGCAAGAAGGACCCGCCTACCAACGCTGTGAATGCAGCGAGCCAATTGAAGCACAGAAGTTCGCATGCTGTTTTGTGTAAAGCTGGGTGAAGACAGACTGCTGCAGCAGATGAAAAAAGGACCCGCAGGAAGAACCTGCCACAGACCCAGCAGCACGGAGACCACCCACAAGTGCGACCTGTGTGACAGGGACTGCCATTCGTGCATCGGCCTGTTCAGCCACAGGCGGTGCTTTTTTTTTTTTTTTTATTCCAGCAGAATAGACGTTTAGGATTCTCTTCCATGGTCATCATAGACCGATGGAGGCTGACGACGAAGGCTTGGTGACGCACACGCGTTTGCCAGTCTTTTTGAATTACTACTGTTATTTGTTTTGAAAAATCGTTCACCAAAACCGCAATCACGGAAGCGCAAAACCACAATAATGGAATTATGTTTTGACCGGGTCGCGAGACCAGCGTCGCGTTCGTCTGACAATGAGGAAGAAGTTTGCCAGCTACGCTGCTGCTGTGAAGAGGTAAGTGTTCTAAGCTAAATTATTCTTTATCCCTGAAAATTGTAATCAAAATGACTTTTGACCGATCGGTAAATTACAGCTGTGCGTCATCGCTACATGACGGACCGCTGCGCAACGGGCGATCTCCGTCCTCTGTAGCGAGCCCCCCCCCCCCCCCCCCCCCCCCACACACACACACACACAGCCCTGAGTGTCACCTTTCATTAGAGCCCAAGATGAAGCTTCTATATTGAATCATTCAAAAGTTAGACGTTTTTCCAAACTGTGCCATTTGGCACAATTTGGCACAGTTCAAAAACACCTGGGAACTACCTGAGGAAAAAGCTGTGTAATATATTCATTTTTTGTGGTATTGTTACCAAATTTGGACCTCAGCTGGATAACACTTGGTTCTACATTTCTGTTGCATTTTCCAGCCCGGATCTGAAGCTGTGTGTTATATGCAAGCATTTGTATCCAAAAAAACACCCAGGCGAAATTTATTTTCTTCAAGTTCAATACGTTTACATGAATGTAACTCAGTGGCCGGAGCACTTAGAGAGATTATGACTGTTTTGCCAAAAAATTCAAAGTGTTTTCTTTTAAATGAGACCAACCCCATGAAGATGCTGCAAAGGGTTGAAGAACAGTTTTCGATTTACTTTGGGCACGTTATTTTTTGGCGTTTTTAGGGAAATTGACCGGAGTGCAAGGAGTTGAACTGTTTACACTTTTTATGAACCAGAACCTTTTTTAAGTGTTCAGATGTTGCTACAGTCAATCTTGGGCCTTTTTTTTTCTTGATACCCTGAACACAATGAAAAGTAATGTTTTTAATAGCGTCGGTGGGGATTTTAAGCTACATCGTCATGAACTCCATCATCAGCTGTTTGGGATTTTCAAGCTGGGTATGATTTAACCCCTTGCACTCTGGTCAATTTCCCTAAAAACGCCTAAACATAATGTACCCAAAGTAAATCAAAAGCTGTTCTTCAGCCCTTTGCAGCATCTTCATGGGGTTGGTCTCATTTAAAAGAAAACACTTTGAATTTTTTGGCAAAACAGTCATAATCTCTCTAAGTGCTCCTGCCACTGAGTAACAGTCATCTAAACATACTGAACTTGAAGAAAATAAAGTTCGCCTGGGTGTTTTTTTGGATACAAATGCTTGTAAATAACACACAGCTGTCAGATCCGGGCTGGAAAATGCAACAGAAATGTAGAACCAAGTGTTATCCAGCTGAGGTCAAAATTTTGTAACAATATCACAAAAAATGAATATATTACACAGCTTTTTTGTCAGGTTGTTCCCAGGCATTTTTGAACTGTGCCAAATTGTGCCAAATGGCACAGTTTGGAAAAACGTCTGTAACTTTTGAATGATTCAATATAGAAGCTTCATCTTGGGCTCTAATGAAAGGTGACACTCAGGGCTGTGTGTGTGTGTGTGGGATGGGGTGTTTATTCATTCATGAATGAATGAATGAACAAACAAGCCCCCACACACAAAGAAGCATGTCACGTAAAAAATGTGTGGCTTTTTTTTTTTTTTTTTTACAAGAAAAAATAACCTACAGTGCAATAAAATTATACTAAAATATCTGTAATGTAGAGGATAACAACCCCCCCCCCCCCGCCCCCGCTACAGAGGACGGACATCGTCCATTGCCACATGACGGGACCACGGCGCACACCGTGGTCTACTACGCACAGTTGTACTAAAATATCTGCAATATATCTGCAATCCGCTACAGAGGAGTAGCGGGGGGGGGGGGGGGACCGTTCACGGTCCGTCATGTGGCGATGACACACAGTTGTAATTTACCGATTGGTCAAAAGTCATTTTGATTACAATTTTCAGGGATAAAGAATAATTTAGCTTATAACACTTACCTGTCCGCAACAGCAGTGTTGCTGGCGAACTTCTCCTCCTCGTTGTCAGACGAACATGACGCTGGCCCGCTTGTTACGACTCGTAGTTCTGGTCACGCGGCCCGGTCAAACCATGATTCCATTATTGCGGTTTTGCGCTTCCATGATTGCGGTTTTGGCGAACGATTTTTCAAAACAAATAAGAACAGTAGTAAGAAAAAAAGACTGGCGAACGCGGGTGTGTCACCCAGCGACTTACACAAAACAGATTTTACGCACGGGACGCACGCTTTCAATCGTCGAACTTCTTTGCTTCAATTGGCTCGCTGTATTCGCAGCCGTTGGTAGGCGGGTCCTTCTTGCTAGGTTTTCAGTCATTGGTTCTTCAAGGTTTCAGAAACCCGATTCAAGGCTCTTATTAGTCGAATGAGAGGTCAATCAAATCTAAACCAATCAAAGCACTCCTTTGGCTTTCTGTTCGCGGCTGTCTCTGTAGTGGAAGAACGGAAATGCAGCTTTTTTTTTCAGTGCACTCTGAGATGCACAGTGTGCGTCCTAGTGCGCACAAGGGCGCGCTAGGATGCAGAGACGTGACCGCCCGCGGTATCCCGGAGTGCACGAGGTTAATTATTTTATTTTATAATTGTGTTGTTATGTAGTGAGAGTTGTCACAGATTTTCCCTAAGAATGGCCACTTCAGCCTGTATGATTTTCTAACTTTCACGGACTTGCTATTTGTGTAATATCTACTGTATACTAGCGCTATTCTAGCATCCATGCTGGAGAATTTATCTTTGATGGAAATAAGGATGTCACTGACCTCTGTACTGGTGGAAGGAGTAAAAGTGGAGAGAGCTTACTGTGGTGCTTCTCATTATCATCCATGTGGCAGAAATGAGAATGAAACTTGTCAATATAATCCTCAAGGTCTTTCCTCTTATTTGGGTGGGTGAGTGGAGTAAAATTTGTCCAGTAAAAAAGGCTTTTCAGCTATAAGCTCTACAAAAGCGATTGTAATTTTCCGATCACGGCACCATCCTTCCTACACACTCACTTCCATGGGCCACAGCGCCCTTGCCTGGACTGGCAACACCACTGCATTTCTCAAATAAACTGCTGAAAAGGGCCGTGAGATATTCAGTTAATTGACAACAAATGTATTTAATTGATTAAATTCTTATTGACAATTAATCAGTAGTCAATAACCAGAGTGGTGGCCTAGTGGTAGAGCATCCGCCCCACAGTTGGGAGGTTGTTGGTTCAAGCTCCAATGGGGACATACCAAACACCATAAAAATGGTACTTCCCACCTTCTAGTTTGGTGCTCAGCATAATAGAATGGGCAAATGGGCAAAGTAAAGTTGATTATCAACATCCCTAACTGTCATATTATATTGGGAAAATGATGGAGGTTTTTTTTTTGCTTTTTGCTTTCCCTAAGGATTTACAGATAGCAGTTTTTTACTCCTTTTGAAGAAGATGCCTGACTTGGAACAGCTTTATGGACTCCACCCCCGATATCTGGAAAGACGAAGAGTTCGGGGTTATGAGGCTTTTAGTATTCCTGGAGTTCTGGAGGCTCTACAGTCTTGTCCCAATCTGATGGTCAGTATCTAACGTTATGTTCAGTATGCAAGTAATTTGCAGATTTGCAATGCTGATGATTTACTGCCCCCTCTAACTGAGGGATAGAAGTGATCTCAAGTTATAATCACCAAATAGGCCACATCTGAAATGTGATTTGGCTTTCTTTGTCTAATAGGGATTTCCTTTTTTGCTTTAAAAGACTAACCTTTATTTTGAAGTCACTATGGTTTTCTAGTTACCCATGCTTCCCTTATTCCTAATGTTTTATGATTTTTGGTGCATAACTAAATCTTGTGGATAAGATGAATTTGAACTGTTTTGCATCATCTTACTGCTGCACAAGATATACTGTAATAATTAAAACTAAATAAACCTGTAAGAAAAAGCAGTATGATTGTTTTATTTCTTTGTTAAATAACATGGACAATCCAATTTCAGGGTGTGGAGACATCTCATCTGGAGCTGGTGGAAGCCATATGGAACTATATGCCCCAGGTTCACACACTGGGAAAGTTTCGCAACCGCAATGGGGCTTTTCCCATACCAGCTGAGAACAAGCTCACTATTCCCATAACAGCAAAGATCCAGACCCTACATCTGGTTGGTGAGTCAAGTGTTACATCAAAGAGTAGCCACTATGGCCTCTGCATTGAAGTTGAAACATCACAGATTCACTTATGTTTTCGTCAGACTTTGTATTCCCTGTGTTCAGTTTAACAAGTCATCACAAAACACACAAGTTTAAATAAAATAGCCTCTTAACCGGATACTGGCGTTGTTCACACAGAAACTGAGATATTTAATGAAACCACCAGTAGAAACATTCATCCTCCCATGAGCCAATTTATCCAAACCCTGCCCCTACACAGTGATGTTACTATAAATCAGAGATGAAACCCTCCATTTATAAGGTGCTATACCAGCCTTAGGGCTGGGCGATATCTCAATACTTGGTATCGACATATTTTCATCTGCAACACAGGATGACCCAGTATTGTTTGTGTTGATACTCCGTCTGCTTTCTCCTTTCCATCTGACCCATAACTTGACCACTCTCCACTCCCTTGCTCCAAACTCCCCGAACACATAACAACACCTCCCCCATCCACTCTCTTTCCACTCGTGTCCAGAGGATGGCTGCCAAAAAAATTCCTTAGAGAAGCGGCCCCCAACCTTTATTTTTTTGTTTTTTACTTCACACACCGGTGACAAGTTAAAAAAAAAAAAAAAATGTTGGGGGTAAAAAATGAACACAGTAAACCCACGAGTAGACCAAAATAGACACCAGAGCTATTCTATGCTGGTTGCCGGTTGGAGGAGGCCACGGTCGGGCACCGTCTCAGCAGGCATCTTGCCCAAGAAAGCCTCCGGTCTCCAGACCAGCTGAGCTGTTTGCCCCAAGAGAACACTGGGGATAGCTGCAGGGCTGCGTGTCCATCAAGGATGGGTTTTATTTCCCCCGCTCTGAGCGTCTATTTTCTGTTCATTTTATATGTAGTCCAGCATAGAATCCATTCAGAGCAAAAACATTCTCCACGGTGAGCACATTTTGTCGCTGCGCACATGTCTAGAGTAACAAGTCCATAAGTGGATGCCTGCAGTTCACCAGACTTCATCTGGCCATTGGTGAGTGTAGTATTGAATGAACTTATATGAAATAAGAGAAATGATACTTGATGTGCAGTAAACGCTTAGGTTCCTGCAGGGGTGTCAAACATATAGCCCGCGGGCCCAAACCTGTCCATGGGCTGGATTTGCAAAGTGTGAAAAGATAAGACTGCCATTTTTAAAGAAACTAACTGCTATTCTCAATTTGTCCACTGTTATTAAGAGTAACAGACAGTTATTTTACTGTTCCGGCCCACTTCAGATTGAATTGGGCTTTATGTAGCCCCTGGACTAAAACGAATGTGACACCTCTGGTTTATAGTAAGAATAAGTTATAGGGTTAATATGCTAATATTGTCCACAAGATGAAACATCTAGAAATGTGTAATCATATACAACGACCACTGCTGAAACTAAAAGTTAGTTCCATGAGCGAGAGAGGGGGAGGAGGAGGGAGAGG
Organism: Pholidichthys leucotaenia; assembly: GCA_020510985.1. Classification (NCBI taxonomy): domain Eukaryota; kingdom Metazoa; phylum Chordata; class Actinopteri; order Cichliformes; family Pholidichthyidae; genus Pholidichthys; species Pholidichthys leucotaenia. The sequence continues at coordinate 368,715,585 of CM035840.1, forward strand.
GAGGGGGAGAGAAAGACTGACTGTATAAATTTACATATGGGCACAACTGTTTTTAGTAATTTGCTAGTGGGTTTTTTTACCATAATAATTTATTCAACATCATTTGTACTTTACATAACACATGCATTTTGTTTGTATTGAGATGTACAGTATATCGAGTATCGAGATACTGAATAATTATATTGAGATATGATTTTTGACCCCAGCCTACAATTAATGTTCTTTTAACACTCCTACTCACAAATGTCAAAAAGACCTTAAAGGTGTGTAGTTCCTAAGGGTCCCTTTACACAGCATGGAGATCACTGCGAGATTGGGCCAATTTTTGATCTTTGGGATCATTTGGGAGATCCTTGTGTATTTTTAGACTTGAGTCAACACTTTGAGGAGACCATGGTGACTGTGGAGATCACTAAAGATAATTGAGAAATTAAAAATTGGCCAGATCTCTCAACAATGTCTCAATGATCTCAATCTCTTTGTAAACGGGGTGTAATGGACGAGGGCTTCAACTAATGATTATTTTGGCAGTTGACTAATCTAATGACTATTTTTTCAATTAGTTGACTGATCACGATTATTTCTTTCATGTCTGCCATCTCTGCTTCCTGTTGGCACAGCTTGGTTTAATATAGCGTAGCCTGTTATAGAAAATTGCCATAGCTAAATAAAATAACGATCCATGAAACAAGTTAGAAACTTGAACTTGACAGCTTAATAAAAAGTGCTCGTAGCAACACAGTTAAACAACAGAAATGAAAGTGCTGTCTTTTAACCCTGAAAAAAGTACAAAAACTCATATGTAGCTTCTGTTGCAACATGGAGGGCTGTTGTAACTCTACATGTTCAAAACAAACTAGAGTAACATTCAAATCCATAAAAGTAAAAAAGAAAAACAAACTAGTCCATCTTATTTAAAACCTTTGGGCGAGACGCAGAGTACACCCTCGACAGATCGTCAGTCCATCGCAGGGCCAACACAGAGACAGACAACCATTCACTCTCATATTCATACCTAATGACAATTTAGAATCCCCAGTTGATGTCAGTTAACCTAACCTGCCTGTCTTTGGCCTGTGAGAGGAAACCGGAGAACCCGGAGTAAACCCACGCAGACATGGGGAGAACATGCAAACTCCACACAGAAGGGTCACAATGGTCAGTTGATGGTGGGATCGATCCTGTGACCTTCTTGCTATGCTGCCACAGTGCTAACCACTGCCCCACCGAGCTACCCAACTTAGTATTGTTTTTTCTTTTATTTCTTAAGTACATGCATCTATAATGAATAAACAGACTAACAGCATTTTCATATTGGCTTTGAAAAACTTGGTGTCACCTTGAGGTTAATATGCCCTTGCAATGTTTGTGTTGCAGGTGTGAACGTGCCTGAGATCCCGTGTGTGTCAATGCTGCGGCACTTATACCTGAAGTGGGTTCGTTTCACCAAACCACAGCCATTTAAGGACTTTCTCTGTGTGAGCCTGAGAACTTTTGTCATGCGCAATTGTGCAGGGCCAACAAACTCGCTCAAATACGTTCCCCTGGTTACCGGATTGGCTTCTGCCCGGAACCTGGAGCAGTTGGAGCTAGTAAGAGTTCCCTTCTTAGGAGGGTTGATCCAACATGTGGTGGAGGACAGCTGGAGGTCAGGTGAGGAAGACAAATGGTTCTAAACTGTCAGAAATGCTGATTTAGGCCCTGTTTACACAACAGCAGTTCTTGAAATGCCAGCCATACAGCCATCATGTAAACTGGAATTGTGGAAAACATGCTACATTCCCACTTTACCCGTGGATATTAAGTTTTCAGTTTGATGTTTGTATAAAAAGAAGAACAACAATGGCAAACTAAAGACCTGTGTTTGCACTGTAGTCCAGGGTCACTGAGGGCTCACTTTGACAGGGGGACAGTTAGCCTGTGTTGTGCCAATTTTTTTCCCCTGCCAGTCAAAAGACCGAAGGGGGATTATGTTATGGGGCCGTCCATCTGTCCCACTTTTGTGAAATCAACTCCTCCTACAGTTTTGTTCCAAATGTTTTGAAACTTAGTACCAGGGTTTGAAATACACTGATAATGTCCGTATTGCAATTTGGCTGCAATCGAATGATTTTTGCAGGAGTTGTAACCCCTGACTTATGATCTCCTATTTCATCTCAGTTAATAGACAGTGACTGTCTTGTGAAATCAACTGCTCCTACAGTTTTGTTCAAAATGTTCTGAAACGTGGTACCTGGGTTTGAAATACACTGATAATGCGCATATGCCAAGTTATTCTCATCAGATGATTTTTGCATGAATTATAGACCTTGAGGTCAAGGTCAGATCAGTTTTTCCCTAAATCTTGTAAATGTGATCACTATTGAAAGAAATGATGTAGATTTTTCAAATTCATTCCATAGTTGTTTCTAAGACGAATCTTGGACGGTTTACACTATGGGTTTGGGGCCAAAAGGTCAAAGGTTACAGTTAACATTCCATTTGCACTATTACTATAGAACAAGTAAAGCAAGGGCCACCAAACTTGGTACACAGGTTCACCCTGTGACCCTGAAGTGTGACTGTTTTTTTTAATTGGAAGGTCAAAGGTCAACATCAAAATGGCATGTAAACTATAGGTGCCATCCAGTCGTCTAGTAGTGTACTCTGAAGCAGACTGCACAGGGTATTCCACCATATTAAGCTGAGATTCCAAACCGAAGGGAGCAAACAGTCTTAAGTTCAAAGGGAACTGTGCAGGGAACAAGTGAACAACAGTACAGTGATGTGAAAAAGTGTTTGTCCCCTTCCTGATTTCTCTTTTGTATGTTTGTCACACTTAAATGTTTCAGATCATCAAACAAATTTAAATATTAGACAAAGATAACCCAAGTAAACACAAAATGCATTTTTTAAATAAAGGTGTTTATTATTAAGGGTAAAAAAAAATCCAAACCTACACGGCCCTGTGTGGAAAAAGTGACCCCCCCCCCCCATTAAAACATAAATTAACTGTGCTTTATCACATCTTTGGAAAGCTGAGTTCATTTTCTCTAGTCACACTCAGGCCTGATTACTGCCACCCCTGTTCTCAATCAAGAAATCACTTAAATAGTGAAGTAGACCAAAAAATCCTCAAAAGCTAGACATCATGCTGCAAAGAAATTCAGGAACAAAAATTACACAAAGTAATTGAGATCTATCAGTTTGGAAAAGGTTATAAAGCCATTTCTAAAGCTTTGGGATTCCAGCGAACCACAGTGAGAGCCATTATCCACAAATGGCAAAAGCATGGAACAGTGGTGAACCTTCCCAGGAGTGGCCAGCCTACCAAAATTACCCCAAGAGCGCAGCAACGACTCATCCAAGAGGTCACAAAAGACCCCACAACAACATCCAAAGAACTGCCGGCCTCACTTGCCTCAGTTGAGGTCAGTGGTCATGACTCCACCATAAGAAAGAGACTGGGCAAAAATGGCCTGCATGGCAGAGTTCCAAGAAGAAAACCACTGCTGAGCAAAAAGAACATAAAGGCTTGTCTCAGTTTTGCCAGAAAACATCTTGATGATCCCCAAGACTTTTGGGAAAATACTCTGTGGACTGACGAGAAAAAAGTTGAACATTTTGTAAGGTGTGTGTCCCGTTATATCCGGCGTAAAAGTAGCACAGCATTTCAGAAAAGGAACATCATGCCAACAGCAAAAATATGGTGGTGGTAGTGTGATGGTCTGGGGCTGTTTTGCTGCTTCAGGACCTAGAAGACTTGCTGTGGTAAATGGAAGCATGAATTCTGCTGTCTACCAAAAAATCCTGAAGGAGAATATCTGGCCATCTGTTCGTTACCTCAAGCTGAAGCGCACTTGGGTCCTGCAGCAGGACAATGATCCAAAACACACCAGCAAGTCCACCTCTGAATGGCTTAAGAAAAACAAAATGAAGACTTTGGAGTAGCCTAGTCAAAGTCCCGACCTGAATCCAATTGAGATGCTGTGGGATGACCTTAAAAAGGCGGTTCATGCTCGAAAACCCTCCAGTGTGGCTGAATTACAACAATTCTGCAAAGATGAGTGGGCCAAAATTCCTCCACAGTGCTGTAAAAGACTCATTGCCAGTTATCGCAAACGCTTGATTGCAGTTTTTGTTGCTAAGGGTGGCCCAACCAGTTATTGGGTTTAGGGGCAATCACTTTTTCACATGGGGCCATGTAGGTTTGGATTTTTTTTCACCCTTAATAATAAATAGCTTCATTTAAAAACTCCATTTTGTGTTTACTTGTGTTATCTTTGTCTAATATTTAAATTTGTTTGATGATCTGAAACATTTAAGTGTGACAAACATACAAAAAATGAGAAATCAGGAAGGGGCAAACACTTTTTCACACCACTGTATATCACGTCACCAGAAGTTGACAAGAAGATTACCCATAAGCCATTACACCTCAAATATGAGTAAAACAAACTATTGTTGGTAATGTTATTAACAAGCTAAACTGATGTTGGTTATTGTTTGTATCAACTGATAGTAATGAAATATATTTGTATTATATTTTATTTAAGAAATCTAAATTATCCACCATATCAGTACGTGTTCATGGTTACCATGGTAACGCACGGAGGAGGGTGGCGACAGTTGCAGGGTGTTTCAAATGCAGAAATTTTGTGAAGGGGAGTTAACTGATATTCCCTGAGAATGGAGCAGGGAAATGCAGTTGAAGTGCTGTACACCATGTATCTCAACAACAAAAAACTCTCGGGTCACCAAACTCTGTACACAGGTTTACCCTGAGACCATGACCTCTGCTATGGGTTTGGGGTCAAAAGGTCAAAGGTCCAGGTTCGCACTTCCTATGAACTCTTACTGTGTAACACATAAAGATGTCTTGGGTCACCAAACTTGCTACACAGGTTCACCTTAGGATCTTGACCTACAACCACTGCTTAATTTGTAAAGTTGGAGGTCCCGGAACACAGACAGGCCTATGTTCCTGCAGCTCAGTGGAGCAATAAAGGTGCCGAAATGACCCCTGTCCACTGCTATTCTCTGCTAGCAGCAGGTTAACATCACTTCTACCTCAGTACTGCAACTTGTTTGGTCTCTATGGGGCTGTCCACATCCAAAAGGTTTGCCCCCTTTTAAACTGTTCTGCCACTTTAGAGAAATTCAATTAAGCTGCCTGACTTTTGGCAATTTAGTTTACTTCTTGATGCTGAGAACTAATTCAAACTGCACAAAGTGACCTGAAGTCCCCTGAGCTGTGCCCACCACTTCCACTTGCTAAAATCCAATTCATAATGCAGATAAAAGGTAAACGATGGATTTCTTTTGTGCAACAAATGAATAAAGACTAATAATACAAATATCATTAAATAATAGAGGGCATGCAATGGAACAGAATTCTTGGCAGTTGCAGCACAGTTACCATTGCGACCCAGCACTGAGTGGCAATCACATGAGAGCTTTATTTTGTATGCAGCAAAACATAAAATTCACACAAAATATTTAGTCACTGCACAGAGTACATTTTTTTTACTTGAGATGTTAATGCCACAACATTTACTTGACTGTAGTGATATGTGGGTAAAGACCAAGGAGCACAAAAGTGAGGAACTAAGGCTTCATTTGTTTTTATTTTTAATTTTTTGCCAATTAATGAAGATGGAATGATAAGATTAGCTCTCCACGATGCAAACGGGTACTCTGTTTACTGCTGTGACTGAATATTGTGTGTATTTTTTTGTGTTTTACTGCATACGCCCTAATGCGGCCACTCATTTTTGCCATTCAGTGTTTTTTAACTGCCATGAGTTCTGTTCTGTTACATCATATGCATACCCTCTATTAATCGTTCCACAGCATGTGGAAGGATGCATGCGCCAAATGATCGTTCAGAGTGCCAACCCTTTCTGGAGCCTCTGACTGGGGTGCTGGAGACTGCTCCTCTTGGAGACTCCATTGTCCTACTGGGGGACTTCAATGTGCACGTGGGCAACGACAGTGAAACCTGGAGGGGGGTGTTTGGGAGGAACAGCCTGCTTGATCTGAACCCGAGTGGTGTTCAGTTATTGGACTTCTGTGGTAACCACAGTTTGTCCATAACAAACACCATGTTCAAGCATAAGGGTGTCCATATGTGCACTTGGCACCAGGACACCCTAGGTCGCAGGTCGATGATCGATTTTGTTATTGTGTCATCAGACCTGCGACCGTATGTCTTGTACACTCGGGTAAAGAGAGGTGCAGAGCTGTCAATTGATCACCACCTGGTAGTAAGTTGGATCCGATGGCAGGGGAGGATGCCATTCAGACCTGGTAGACCCAAACGTATAGTGAGGGTGTGCTGGGAACGTCTGGCTGAGGCCCCTGTCCGGGAGGTCTTCAACTCCCACGTCCGGAAGACATTCCGAGGGAGTCTGGAGACATGGAGTCTGAATGGGCCATGTTCTCCACCTCCATTGTTGAAGCAGCGGCCCAGAGCTGTGGCCGCAAGGTCGTCAGGGCATCTCGTGGTGGCAACTCCCAAACCAAGTGGTAGACACCAGTGGTGAGGGGGGCATTAAGCTGAAGGAGGAGTCCTATCAAGCTTGGTTGGCTTGTGGGACTCCCGAAGCAGCTGAGGTGTACCAGCAGGCCAAGCGGAGTGGAGCTCGGGTGGTTGCTGAAGCAAAAACTCGGGTATGGAAGGGGTTCGGTGAGGCCATGGAACAAGACATTTGGTCGGCCCCGAAGAGATTCTGGCGGCTCAAGAGGGGGAAGCAGCTCCCTGTCCACACTGTGTATGGTACGGATGAGGCGCTGCTGACTTCGACTGGGGATATCGTCGGGCAGTGGAAGGAATACTTCGAGGATCTCCTCAATCCCACTGATACGCTTTCCACAGAGGAAGCAGGGCTTGTGGACGAGGAGGACGACTCGCCTATCACAGGGGCTGAGGTCGCCAAGGTGGTTAAAAATCTCTTTGGTGGCCGGGCCCCGGGGGTGGACAAGATTCACCGTGAGTACCTCAAGGCCCTGGATGTTGTAGGGCTGTCATGGTTGACACACCTCTGCAACATTGTGTGGAGGTCGGGGGCAGTGCTTTTGGCATGGCAAACCGGAGTGGTGGTTCCTCTCTTCAAAAAAGGGGACTGGAGGGTGTGCTCCAACTTTAGAGGGATCACACTCCTCACCCTCCTTGAGAAGGCTGATGCCAAGGTACTGGAGAGGAGAGTCCGGCCGTTGGTCAATCCTTGGATTCAGGAGTAGCAATGTGATTTTTCTCCTGGCTGTGGAACATCGAACCGGCTTTTTACCCTCTCGAGAATCCTTGAGGGGTCGTGGGAGTTTACCCAACCAGTTTACATGTGTTTTGTGGACTTGGAGAAGGCATTTGACCGCGTCCCTCGTGGTTTTTTGTGGGGGGTGCTTCGGGAGTATGAGGTATTGGGCTTGTTACGAGCTATTCAGTCTCTGTATGACTGTCGTGAGTTTGGTTCGTATTGCCAATGCTTGATCGGACTCCATCCCAATGAGAGTTGGACTCCGCCAGGGCTGCCCTTTGTCACCGATCCTGTTCCTAATTTTTATGGACAGGATTTCTAGGCGCAGCCAGGGAACGGAGGGTGTCGTGCTTGGTGACCACAGGATCTCATCTCTGTTGTTTGCAGATGATGTTGTCCTGCTGGTTTCATCCAGCAATGACCTACAGTTCTTACTGGGACGGTTTGCCGCTGAGTGTGAAGCGGCTGGGATGAGAATCCGCATCTCCAAGTCTAAGTCCATGGTCCTCAGCCGGAAAAAGGTGGATTCTCCTCTCCAGGTTGGGGACAGGCTCCTGCCCCAAGTGGAGGAGTTTAAGTATCTTGGGGTCTTATTCACAAGCTCATGAGGGGAGAATGGAGCGAGAGATTGACAGACGGATCAGAGCAGCATCTGCAGTGATGCAGACGTTGTACCGGTCTGTTGTAGTAAAGAGGTTGCTAAGCTCTAAGGCAAAGCTGTCGATTTACCAGTCAATCTACGTTCCTACTCTCACCTATGGTCACGAGCTTTGGGTAATGACCGAAAGAACGAGATCGCGGATACAAGCGGCTGAAATGAGCTTTCTTCGTAGGATTGCTGGACTCACCCTCAGAGATAGGGTGAGGAGCTCAGTCGTCCGGGAGAGGCTCAGAGTAGAACCGCTGCTCCTCCGCATTGAAAGGAGCCAGTTGAGGTGGTATGGGCATCTGATCAGGATGCCTCCTGGACGCCTCCCACTTGAGGTGTTTTGGGCACGTCCCTCTGGGAGGAGACCCCGGGGCAGACCCAGGACTCGCTGGAGAGACTATGTCTCCCAGCTGGTCTGGGAACGTCTTGGTATCCTCTCTGAAGAGCTGGAGAGGGAAGTCTGGGCTTCTCTGCTTGAACTGCTGCCTCCGCGACCCGGACCTCCGGAAAAGCAGTAGAAGATGGATGGATGGATGGATGGATGGATGGATGGGTGGACAGCATGTGGAACACCATGTGGTGTATGGGGCAGCGCCTATCTCCGTTTCACTGACCCTAGGCCACACAGCTACTGTAAGTAGTGAAAACTGCAGTGGGAGGTCAGTCCTCTGGTAGCTCTGTGTGTTAAATTCAAAAAGCTTTACTTATTCTAGTTATTTACTAATTCTAGTCTGGAGTGGTGGCCGAGTTGGTAGAGCATCTGCCCCACAACCAGGAGGTCATGGGTTCAAATCCCGGCCAGGTCATACCAAAGACCATATAAAAATTGTACTTTTCGCCTTCTAGCTTGGCGCTCAGCATAATAGAATAGGGAAAGGAAAGTTAACGCACAGAGCATACCCTCTATAGACATAACTTATTTATGTATTTTCAGAGTGAAGTAAGAGGTGGAGGATCCCACTAAAAATGTTCTGGGACAGATGTGCGAGGTCCTGGATCTTGTTCTGGCAGGATCTGGCACAAATTAAACCCTGCCTACAACTATGGGTTGTATACAACTGTTTTTGATGTATATTCATGGATGATAGACTTATCATAATTTGGTTCTGTCCCAGTAATTACATGGAAAAGTTGAAAACTACTCTCCTTCAGTAATATATTGAAATCCCCCCCCCCAAAAAAAAACCAGAGGCAGGGGGTGTAGAGACTTAAGTCACGCCCCTCCTACTTCCACATATGGGACCTTAAATCAGAAAAAATTTCCTTTGAAATGAATGACGAACGGAATTATTTTTTGATTCCAATCGAATTTTGCCACGAGTTACACATATGATGTTTGTCAATTTAAAAGATAATTTTCCACGTAAATAACTGTGTAGGTTGTTGTCTAACTGTTAAGGTATAAGGTTGTGAAAATAAATAAATTAAAAGACTACAAACAGACTCACGCAAGTTACGTTATCATTTTCAGAGAGAAGTAACTGGCAGTCCTCTGGATCAGCTGTAGCTCTCAAAATACAATACATTTGTGTTGTTTTTCCTCCTCTCTGGATCCTTCTTTCATTGGTCAGAAAACAGGAGGGAAGCTTTGAGAGGGAAACCGCCATGATCCTGTTTGGTGACATCTAATAGTCCGAGACAAGGGATGTAGTCCTCCGAGCCATCTCACAAAAACTAAATATTACTCTGTTATCATACAACAACCGACAGCTTTAATTACATGGAAAGTTACCTTTTAAATTGACAAACATCATATGTGTTAGGCTGTCTATTCAAGGATTCAAAGGCTTTATTATCATGTGCACAGTTAAAGAAATGCAACGTTTCCTGAGCAATGAAATTCTTACTCTGCTCTCCAAACAAATGCCAAGGTCATCGATACAAATCAATACTAATGAGGTAGTAACACATCTAACACTAATGAATACTAATAACACACACTAATAACACCTATTAGGCAATTAGGACACCTTAACCTGTTGCACTTCGGTGTACCGCGGGCGGACACGTCTCTGCGTCCTAGGGCGCACGAGGTCATCCTAGGAGGCACTGAAAAAAAAAAGCTGCATTTCCGTTCTTCCACTACAGACACAGCCGCGAACAGAAAGCCAAAGGAGTGCTTTGATTGGTTTAGATGTGATTGACCTCTCATTCGACTATTAAGAGCCTTGAATTGGGTTTCTGAAACCTTGAAGAACCAATGACTGAAAACCTAGCAAGAAGGACCCGCCTACCAACGGCTGCGAATACAGCGAGCCAATTGAAGCAGAGAGGTTCGAAAGCGTGCCTCCCTTGCAAAATCTGTTTTGTTTTAGCCACTGGGTGACACACACACGTTCGCCAGTCTTTTTTTCTTACTACTGTTCTTATTTGTTTTGAAAAATCGTTTGCCAAAACCGCAATCATGGAAGCGCAAAACCGCAATAATGGAATTATGGTTTGACCGGGTCGCGTGACCAGAACCACGAGTCCGTAACAAGCGGACCAGCGTCATGTTCGTCTGACAATGAGGAAGAGAAGTTCGCCAGCGACACTGCTGTTGTGGACAGGTAAGTATTATAAGCTAAATTATTCTTTATCCCTGAAAATTGTAATCAAAAATGACTTTTGACCAATCGGTAAATTACAACTGTGCGTAGTAGACCGTGGCGCCCCGTGACCGTGGCGCACCGGGCGATGTCCGTCCTCTGTAGCGGGGGGGTATCTTCTACATTAGTATAATTTTTAGTGCACTGTAGGTTATTTTTTCTTGTAAAAAAAAAAGCCACACATTTTTTACGTGGCATGCTTCTTTGTGTGTGGGGGCTTGTTTGATCATTCATTCATTCATGAATGAATAAACAACCCCCCCCCACACACACACACACAGCCCTGAGTGTCACCTTTCATTAGAGCCCAAGATGAAGCTTCTATATTGAATCATTCAAAAGTTACAGACGTTTTTCCAAACTGTGCCATTTGGCACAATTTGGCACAGTTCAAAAACGCCTGGGAACAACCTAAGAAAAAAGCTGTGTAATATATTCATTTTTTGTGGTATTGTTACAAAATTTTGACCTCAGCTGGATAACACTTGGTTCTACATTTCTGTTGCATTTTCCAGCCTGGATCTGACAGCTGTGTGTTATTTGCAAGCATTTGTATCCAAAAAAACACCCAGGCGAAATTTATTTTCTTCAAGTTCAGTATGTTTAGATGACTGTTACTCAGTGGCCGGAGCACTTAGAGAGATTATGACTGTTTTGCCAAAAAATTCAAAGTGTTTTCTTTTAAATGAGACCAACCCCATGAAGATGCAGCAAAGCATTGAAGAACAGCTTTTGATTTACTTTGGGTACGTTATTTTTTGGCGTTTTTAGGGAAATTGACCAGAGTGCAAGGGGTTAAACACACCTTTATACAAAGTACTAATACTAATGAATACTAATAACAAACATTAGGCAATTAGGACAGTTAAAGCAGTTAAACTAGAGGAAACAAGAAGAATGAAAACTGAAAATTCACTGGAACACAATAATGGATACTGGTATATTAATATCAGAGATGATATGAACCTGAGATGGCATAAGCCTATGTACAGTGTGCAAATGAGCAATGTGCAAATGAGCACCCAGTGTGAGAATTTCTCTGTAATGATAATACCCAGTAGACTGTACAGTCATAATTTAGCAGCAGAGATGATATGCACATGAGACGGGGTGAGACTATGTACACTGTGCAAGTGAGTATTGTGCAAATTTAGCAACCAGTGTGTGAATTCCTGTTTGCAAGGTTGTGTCCGGAGTTTATTTATTCAGGAGTCTGATGGCAGTGGGAAAGAAGGAGCTTTTTAGTCTGGATGTCCTGCATTTCTTTCTTCTGTACCTCTGGCATGAGGGTAGAAGTGTGAACATTCTGTGCTGGGGGTGGGTGGGGTCCTGCTGTTGAGCTCTCTTAACCAGCTCTATTGCACTTGGCTCAGAGTGCTCTTGTTTTGTTTTTTTCCTCCCTTCCCATGTACCATGTCATGCTGTACTCGCATAGCTTCTGGCTCAGTAGGACCTGAACACTGCTACATGTTGTAAATATCCTCTACAAGCTAATATCATCACTTTGTAATATTGCACACATGAATTTAAATTACTGGGAAGTATTCTTTTCTGTCAACACAATAGAGAGAAACACAATGAACACTTCAACTTTAATAACTTTATGGTGTATTTTAAGTTGCTCTTGCACACTGCTGTCATTGATTAAAATGATTTCTAGGAGGAATGCTCACACCGATTTTTATCTCACATGCATGTAGTGTAAGCATGCAAAACTGTACCATGCTGAAGTCCACATTTTGCTAATGGGCCAAAACCAAGGAAGTCAAAATAGCACTTCATGGAATGATCACATTTTTCTAAAGAAATGGGCTTTGGGCTTAGGCACAGGAGAACCTGTATAGTGCAAGTGTGCCCAATCCTACTCCTTCATTGGTTCAGCCCAAAGTATCTCTGAGAATGTGTTTTCACAGTGGAGTCTTATTTGTTTATAATGACCGTCCTGTAGATGCTTGTATATAGTTAAATTCAAAACGTTAAATCACCTTCCACAGCATGTGGAACACCATATGGTGTATAGGGGTGGTGCCTATCTCCACTTCTGTGACCCTAGGCCACACAGCTACTGCAAGTAGTGAAAGCTGCAGTTGGGGGGGGGGGGGCAGTCCTCTGGTAGCTTTGTGTGTTAAATTCAAAAAGCTTTATTCTAGTTCATGGTGATGTGTAGTGTTGCCGTGTTTAAGATATAAATAAATACAGACAAATACCATGCTGTCTACTTCTTTGCCATGCATACTACAGCTTTTTCTACAGCTTTTGTGGATCAGTATGAATGAAGATTCTTTTAAAACAAAGGAGCAACTTTTCCATTTTCTCACTTTTTCATTTTCAGGAAAACTGTTGTTGTGTAAATGGGGCTTTGAACAGTCACTGATACGATTTTATCAAAGTAATCATTTTGACTGAAAGTAATTTGAATCTTAGGAGGATTTCGGAACCTTCACACTATTGTATTTGGAGCATGTAAGAATGCATTGGAAGTGGACCTGGGTTACCTCATCATCACGGCTGCTCGCAGGTCAGTGATCTGTTGCTAAAATGTACTTTCTGCTAATCACTCTAACCTATCTCTTTATCCTAAAATCCCTGATTTCTCAACTTGTTTTGATTGCACAGCTGGCCAAAAATCCACCTCCTGCCAGGGGGAGGATTGTCATTTTTTGCAGCTGTGTTTTTTTTTTTTTTGTTTTTTTTTTTTCAGTTTAACAGCAACATTGGCTAGTAAAACAGGTGTATGTTGGCTTAATGAAAGCTTAAATGAGGAAAATATTACTTGCCACTTTGTTTGTCAGAAATACAGTTAGGCCCAGAAATATTTGGACAGTGACAAAAGTTTTGTTATTTTAGCTGTTTACGAAAACATATTCAAGATACAATTATATAATCAATATGGGCTTAAAGTGCAGACTCTCAGCTGTAATTTGAGCGTATTCACATCCAAATTGGAGCAAGGGTTTAGGAATTACAGCTCTTTAATACATAGCCGCCTCTTTTTCAAGGGACCAAAAGTAATTGGACAATTGACTCAGAAGGCTGCAAAAAAAAAATAACAAGGCTGCATGGGCTCTTCCCTCATTAACCTGTCATCAATTAAGCAGTTAAAAGTCATTTGCATGGCGTTTGCATTTGGAAGCTGTTGCTGTGAACACACAACATGCGGTCAAAGGAGCTCTTAATGGAGGTGAAACAGACCATCCTGAGGCTGAATAAAAAAAAGAAATCCATCAGAGAGATAGCAGAAATATTAGGAGTGGCCATATCAACAGTTTGGTACATTCTGAGAAAAAAAGAGTGCACTGGTGAGCTTGGGAACTCAAAAAGGCCTGGACGTCCACGGAAGACAACAGTGGTGGATGATCGCAGAATCCCTTCACAACATCCACTCAAGTGAAGAACACTCTCCAGGAAGTAGGTGTATCAGTATCTAAGTCTACCATAAAGGGAAGACTTCATGAGAGTAAATACAAAGGATTCACCACAAGGTGCAAACCATTAATCAGCATCAAAAATAGAAAGGCCAGAATTGACTTTGCCAAAAAACACCTGAAGAAGCCAGCCCAGTTCTGGAACAGCATTCTTTGGACAGATGAGACTAAGATCAACCTGTACCAGAATGATGGGAAGAAGAAAGTTTGGAGAAGAATTGGAACAGCTCATGATCCAAAGCACACCACATCTTCTGTAAAACATGGTGGAGGCAGTGTGATGGCATGGGCATGCATGGCTTCCAATGGCACTGGGTCACTTGTGTTTATTGATGATGTGACAAAAGACAGAAGCAGCCGGATGAATTCTGAAGTGTATAGGGATATTCGTTCTGCTCAGATTCAGCCAAATGCAGCAAAGTTGATTGGACGGCGCTTCACAGTACAGATGGATAATGATCCAAAACATACTGCAAAAGCAACCCAGGAGTTTTTTAAAGCAAAGAAGTGGAATATTCTGCAATGGCCGAGTCAGTCACCAGATCTCAACCCAATCGAGCATGCATTTCACTTGCTCAAGACAAAACTTAAGGCAGAAAGACCCACAAACAAGCAACAATTGAAGACAGCTGCAGTAAAGGCCTGGCAAAGCATCACAAAGGAGGAAACCCAGCGTTTGGTGATGTCCATGGGTTCCAGACTTCAGGCAGTCATTGCCTGCAAAGGATTCTCAACAAAATATTGAAAAGTAACATTTTACTTAGGGTTATGTTTATTTGTCCAATTACTTTTGAGCCCCTGAAATGAGGAGTATTTAAACCTTAAAGTCTGCGCTTCAATTCCGTTGTAGTTGTTTCATTTCAAATCCAATATGGTGGCATGCAGAGCCCAGATCATGAAGATTGTGTCACTGTCCAAATATTTCTGGGCCTAACTGTATATTGTTATAATACTGGGTGGCTCTATGTAAATTCAGTGCAACCTTAAATTTGCATCTCTTAACATTTTCTTTGTCTGTTGTAACAGAAAATGATTGAAGCGTCAGAGCTAGCATGAACAAAAGAATTGTTCTAAAATATATCTCAACTGATATACTGTTCCTTTTAGACTTTTTTTTTTGCATCTGTAAATATTGTTAAATGGGGTAGGATCTTGATTACAATTTCAGTCTTTATTTGTAAAATGTTTTATAATACTAAAAACAGCCATTAAAAAATGGAAATTTGGGACAGAATCAGCAGCAATATTCCAACCAGGGTATATAGATCTATTTTTTTTAGCTCATTTCTGCAAAGCCGAAAGAAGTTAATGCAATGATGCGGTATCCGTCCGTCTTCATTTCACAGGAATTGCTACTCTCCCTAGGCGTTTGCCCACTTGCTCGCCAAACTCACTCACAATGATCCTCAGGTGGGTCAGCATCCAAGTTGTGGTCAAGGTCAAAGGTCAGGTGATCTGGATACTGGGTAGGATTTTATGAAAATCGTAACTCCTCCTAGGCAATTGCTCCAGTGGTCACCAAACTCACTCACAAGAATCCTCATGAACAGTGGTGTGAAAAAGTGTTTGCCCCCTTCCTGATTTCTCATTTTTTTTGTTTGTCACACTTAAATGTTTCAGATCATCAAACAAATTTAAATATTAGACAAAGATAACACAAATAAACACAAAATGCCATTTTTAAATGAAGGTGTTTATTATTAAGGGTGAAAAAAATCCAAACCTACATGGCCTGTGTGGAAAAAGTGATCCCCCCCCCCCCCCCGTTAAAACATAAATTAACTGGTTTATCACATCTCTGGAAAGCTGTGTTCAATTTCTCTAGCCACACCCAGGCCTGATTACTGCCACACCTGTTCTTAATCAAGAAATCACCAAATAGGTCAGTGAGCCAAAATTCCTCCACAGCGCTGTGAAAGACTCATTGCCAGTTATTGCAAATGCTTGATTGCAGTTGTTGCTGTTAAGGGTGGCCCAACGAGTTATTAGGTTTAGGGGGCAATCACTTTTTCCACACAGGGCCATGTAGAGTTGGATTTGTTTTCCCTTAATAACAAACACCTTCATTTAAAAACTCCATTTTGTGTTTACTTGTGTTATCTTTGTCTCATATTTAAATTTGTTTGGTGATCTGAAACATTTAAGTGTGATAAACATACAAAAAAATGAGAAATCAGGAAGGAGGCAAACACTTTTTCACACCACTGCACAGTCCTGTGAAAAAATTAGGATTCCCTATGAAAGCCTGTGTGTGTTTTTCTAAAACATATTTGGACATATGGATATTTAATGTCAATTTTAACAATACTGGGAGATTCAAGTAATATAACTAACCAATTAAAACTGAAGAAAAGACTAAAATTTTCTACAAAATGTAATTCTAAAATCATGCAATTTCTAGTGAGGAGCAAATTAGGATGCCCCCGCATTTATTCCCACTTAAAATGGCTAAAATCACGCATAGATGTATCACATCAGGTGCACATGATTAGAACATCATTACTCAGCATTTTGAAGGAGGCTTGTCCTATTTAAACCTCAGACATTTAGTTTGGTGTGCTCCTGATTGTTGAAGTGAGAGTGAACACCATGATGAGATTGAAAGAGCTGTCTGAGGCCTTGAGAAAGAAGATTGTAGCAGCTTATGCGTCTGGTAAGGGATTTAAAAAGATCTCAAAATCAGCCATTCCACTGCCTGGAAAATAGTCTACAAGTGGAGGACATTCAAAACAACTGCCAACATGCCCAGGTCTGACCGTCCAAGCAAGTTCACCCTGAAAGCAGACTGCGGGATGCTAAGAGAAGTCTCCAAAAACCCTAAAATGTCATCACGGGACCTACAACAGGCTGTTACTGCTGTTGATGTGAAAGTGAATGTCTCTACAATCAGAAAGAGACTGCACAAGTTTAACTTGCATGGGAGGCGTGCAAGGAGGAAACCTTTGCTCTCTAAGAGAAACATGAAGGCCAGACTGAAGTTTGTCAGAGAATGTAGACAAAGACCAGGGCTTCTGGAATAATGTTCTTTGGATAAATGAGTCTAAAATTGAATTATTTGGGCACCAGAACAGAGGATGTTTTGGCGTAGACCAAATACAGCATTCCAGGAAAAGAACGTCATACCATCTGTGAAGCATGGAGGTGGAAGTGTCATGGTTTGGGGATGCTTTGCTGTAGTAGGACTTGGCCAGTTCACCATCATAGAATCCACCATGAACTCTACCGTGTATCAGAGGGTGCTTGAAGACCACATGAGACCATGTGTAAAAAAATTAAAGCTGAAGCGGAACTGGGCCCTGCAACATGACAATGACCCAAAACATACCAGTAAATCCACCAAGGACTGGCTAAAAACTAAGAAATGGAGAGTCGTTGGCCTAGTTAAAGCCCAGATCTTAATCCCATTGAGATGCTGTGGGATGGCTTGAAATGGGCTGTACATGCAAGAAACCCCTCAAACATCTCACAGCTGAAAGAATAAAGCTCATTTAGCTGTAGGCTACATCATCCTAGGTGCGTGACCGAGAGGTTTCGCAGGTCCTTCCTACCTACGGCTGTCAGACTTTATAACCTAAGCAGGGCTGCTCACAGAGATAGCAAAAAAACGTGACGACCTAATAGTATTGAATGCAAAAGACGCAACAGACTTACACACAATGATCCCCTCCAGTATACAACTAGGACAATATAAATCGCGACGGAGGGTGACAATATGTATGGGTACATATTCATATTATGCGGGGTAACTAAATAGACTGTTATGCTGTTTATTCCATCTAGCTACAATGCTCCACACTGTGTATATATATTTTTTTTAATTTTTTTTTTTGTCGGTCTATGATGACCATGGAAGAGAAACCGAAACGTCTACTCTGCTGGAACAGCACTGCCTGTGGCTGAACAGGCCGATGCGCGAATGGCAGTTCCTGTCACACAGGTCGCACTTGTGGGTGGTCTCCGTGCTGCTGGGTCTGTGGCGGTTCTTCCTGCGGGTCCTATTTTCATCTGCTGCAGCAGTCAGTCTCTCTTCACCCGCCTTGAGCTGTCTGGTCAGGGTGCCTCTCCATTTGGAGCGGTCCGTTGCAAGGTCCTCCCAGCGCTCTGTGTTGATCTCCAGGGCCTTCATGTCTCTCTTGCAGACGTCTCTAAAGCGCAGCTGTGGACGGCCAACGTCTCTCCTGCCAGTCGCCAGTTCTCCGTAGAAGACGTCTTTGGGGATTCTGCCATCCTCCATACGGTGAACGTGGCCTAGCCAGCGGAGCCTGCGCTGCCTGAGTAGAGTGAACATGGAGGGAAGGCCGGCGCGGGACAGAACTTCTTTGTTGGGCACTTTGTCCTGCCAGGATATGTCCAGGATGTGGCGAATGCAGCGCAAGTGGAAGGAGTTCAGTCTCTTTTCCTGCCGGGCGTATGTTGTCCACGTCTCACTCCCATAGAGCAGTGTGCTGATGACGCAGGTGTTGTACACTGCCATCTTCGTCTTGACAGAGAGTTTGGAATTCTCCCACACTCGTGTGGTGAGGCGAGTGAGTGTGAAGGCTGATTTTCCAATCCTCTTGTCGATCTCTATATCAAGGGAGAGGTTGTTGCTGATCGTGGACCCCAGGTACGTGAACTGATTCACGACCTCCAGCTCGTAGTCGTCGATGGTGATGGTTGGTGGTGCTTCCGTGCCTTGCGCCAAGACGTTAGTCTTCTTCAGGCTGATGGTAAGCCCGAAGTCCTTGCATGCCTGGGAGAAGCAGTCCATCAGGTTCTGAAGCTCCTGCTGTGTGTGGGTTGTGACTGCAGCGTCGTCTGCGAACAGCATGTCTCTGATTAGAGCCTCGCGTACTTTGGTTCTGGCTTTCAGGCGGGCGAGGTTGAAAAGCCTGCCGTCAGATCTTGTGTGCAGGTAGATTCCCTCTGTTGCTGTGCTGAAGGCATGCCTCAGGAGCATAGCAAAGAAAATCCCAAAGAGGGTTGGCGCAAGTACACAGCCCTGTTTCACTCCGCTGCGTATGTTGAATGGCTCTGAGACGTTGCCGTCGTGCTGCACTATCCCCTTCATGTTGGTGTGAAACGATTCAATGAGGCTTTGCAATTTTGGTGGGCATCCTATCTTTGGCAGGATCTTGAAAAGGCCCTCTCTGCTGACCAGATTGAACGCTTTGGTGAGGTCGATGAAGGCGACGTACAGGGGCATGTTCTGTTCTCTGCATTTCTCCTGGAGTTGGCGGATGGAGAATATCATGTCTACCGTCGATCGCTCAGCACGGAAGCCACACTGAGACTCGGGGTAGACACGTTCGGCAAGCTTCTGTAGATGAACGAGAACAACTCGTGCGTAGACTTTGCCAACAGCGCTGAGGAGGGAGATGCCCCTGTAGTTGTTGCAGTCGCTTCTCTCCCCTTTGTTTTTGTAGAGGGTGATGATCTTGGCGTCCCTCATGTCCTGTGGTACGGCACCTTCCTTCCAGCACTGGCAGAGGACGTCATGCAATGGCAGCAGTAGGGCGGTCTTGCAGTGCTTGATCAGGTCGAGGGGTATGCCGTCGTTGCCGGGTGCCTTGCCAGCGGCCAAGCTATCAATGGCTTTGCTGAGTTCATCGATGGTTGGCTTAGCGTCAAGTTCGTCCATGGATGGCAGGCAGTTGATGGCATCAAGGGCTGACGGTGTCACGGTGTTCTCTCTGGAGTAGAGGTCGGAGTAGTGTTCCACCCATCTCTCCATCTGCTTGTTCTTTTCTGTGATCATCTCGCCAGTGGAGGATTTGAGGGGGGCCGTCTTGCTCTGAGCCGGACCAAGTGCTTTCTTGATGCCATCGTACATACCACGGATGTTCCCTGTTATGGCAGCGGTTTGAATGTCTTGGCTGAGCTGAGTCCAGTACTCGTTGGCACAGCGCCGAACAGTCTGCTAAACTTTGCTTCTCACAGCCCTGAGAATCTGGAGATTCTTCTTGTTTGGGTACTTCTTGTACTCAGCAAGTGCTGAGCGCTTGGCTTCAATGACCAGGGTCATCTCAGTCAACTTGGCATCAAACCAGTCCTGTGACTTCGAGGTCTTCCTCCCAAAGGTAGCCAAGGCTGTGCGGTGGATGGTGTTTCGCAGCTCTTCCCGCTTCTGCTTTGCAGATTCTCCTTCTTGTGGTGCACCAAGTTCCTTCTCAAAGGTGGAGGCAAACTGCTCAACAAGTTCTGGTTGGGCCATCTTGCTGATGTCAATCCGTGCCTTTCCAGGCTGTCTAGCACGATGGAATTTCTTCAGCTGCAGCTTGACCTTGCAACACACCAATGAATGGTCTGTGTTGCAATCTGCACTCTGGAACGAACGGGTGATTAGCACGTTCTTCAGTGAGGTGCGCCTGGTCAGGATCAAGTCCAGCTGGTGCCAGTGCTTTGAGCGCAGATGTTGCCAGGAAACCTTGTGTTGGGGCTTGGTCTTGAAGAACGAGTTTGTGATGCACAGATCGTGATATGTGCAGAACTCGAGCAGCCGCTGTCCGTTGTCGTTCATTCTGCCCACGCCAAATGGTCCAAGACAGGAGGGCCAGGAGTTGTGGTCAGCACCCACTCTGGCATTGAAGTCTCCAAGGAGAATGAGTTGTTCAGAGTTGGGGATGATCCTGACAGTTGTTGTCAGATTCTCATAGAACTCGTCTTTTGCCTCTGGTGTGGCTGTCAGTGTTGGGGCATACACACTGACGAGGGTGACTGGGCCTTGAGTGGTGTTGAGGCGGAGGGTGAGGAGTCGTGCAGAGCCATTGCTGCCCGGTTCCACCATCTTCAGCAAGGTGTTCTTCACTGCGAAGCCCACTCCGTGTTCCCTGTGTTCGTCACTGTCCTTTCCCTGCCAGTAGAACGTGTAGTCCTTCTCAGTGTGCCTGCGTCAGCCAACCGTGTTTTCTGGAGAGTGGCGATATCCACTTCCAGTCTCTTCAGCTCATTATTGATGATGGCAGTCTTCCTGGTGTCGTTGATGTCCTTGAGGTTAGCAGCGAGTCCTGTCATAGTGCAGACGTTCCAAGTTCCCAGTTTTAGAGTTGGTCTCTTTTGTTTTTTTGTCTTGCCTGGTGCGAAGGTTCTCAGCCTGCCGTTCGGACTTCTCCTCATCCCCATGCACCCAATGAGGAAAGCAAGCTGTGGCGGGACAACACCTTATTGGCTGGGAGCTGCCCAGCTTGAGGCAGGCGGTAGCTGTCCAGTGAGATCCGATGATCCCTCCCACCGTCGGGAACAACCCCTGGCGCTGCGCTCTGCGCCAATTGAGCGGTGGCTTATAACCGGTAACTGTCATTCCCCGTGTTTTGTCTACGCCAAAGGCGAAGCTGGAGTGTCCTCTCCAGTGATCCGGAGTTCTACCTTCCAGCGTTGGGCATTGGTAGGATTCAAGCCTGGGCAGGAAGATATGGAGGACAAGATGTTGCCCATGCAGCATGTCCCCCCTCTCCACGTCACTGATGAATCCAAAGGAACAGCAGGGCTGCTACAGTTTGGCACCAGCGCCGTCGCAGGAGCTGCCAGAACGATGTTGAGCACAACAGAGAACTGCCTTAGGGACTCCGACTCCTGATTTTTCCTCAGGGTTGACTCCCGAAGCCTTTCCTGTGACCGGGTGTGCCACAAGGCAGCAAAGGTTTGAAATCAGGGTTTACCTTCCCCTAGATGGGCTACCTTCCCAGGTTGACGAGCCACCATCTACCTGAAGCATCTGGTTTTAAGGCGCCAGAGATCCGCCTCGCCCCTTCTCCTATTAGTAAAAGCAGTTCCGCCGGGCTTAGAGACTAAACCACACGGGCAGGCTAGGAGTTGGACATAGTTGTCAGAGGCTTTTCGAGACGCATGCCATAAGGAGCATTTTATGAGCACTGGGAGCTTAACCCCAGTGCCGCTCCTGGCTATGACAACCTTGGAACCATATTTATACTGTATATTTATGTGTACATATGTATAGTCACTGCTCTTATTTTCTTGTCTTCTAAATTATTGCTCTGAGTGTTGCTATCCCTGTGCTGTTGCAATCCTGGAATTTCCCCGTTGTGGGACTAATAAAGGCTTATCTTATCTTAATTCTGCATTGAGGAGATGGGCAAACTTTCCTCAGACTGATGTCAGAGACTGGTAGATGGCTACAAGAAGCGTCTCACTGAAGTTATTTCAGCCAAAGGGGGTAACTCTAGCTATTAGGTGGTAGGGTGTCCTAACTTTTTTCTCAGTTAGAACATGCATTTTTGTTGATATCTTTTATTTAATGAATAAAACAAGGTTATTTTTTTATTTACCTGCAATTAAATCACCTTCTTTTTGAGAGATAAATAAAAACAAGATTAGACATCAATATGTGAACATTTCTTAATAAAGAACTGAATATTTAATGGGGTGTCCTAATTTTTTCACATGACTGTAACAGGGACTCAATCTAAGGGAGAGTGTAAACAAATGTTCATGAACAGGAAAAAAATCTTACAAGTATTGAGAGAGAAGAAAGAAAGTGAAAGCCCAGTGTGTCATGGGAGGTCCCCCAGCTGTCTAAACGTATAGCAGCATAACTAAGGGAAAGAAAGTTAACCCTTTTCTTAAAAACAGAGATGGAGTCTGGATTCTGGTCTTGAGTCTGGAAGAAGGGGTAAATAATTTCAAGACCAAATTGTATGTACAATATTTGGTCAAAGCAAAAAGATGAATATTTATTTATATAGCACATTTCATACACAAAAGCAACTCTGTCCTTTACAAGAGCAAGAGACAAATGCATATTAAGTTTAAAAAAAGCTCCTGTAGCATTTGTGGACATATTGACATTTGATTGTTAATTAGTGCTTGGGTTTCTGTTCTTTCCAACACAAAGTGTATACAATTTTTTTGTATTATATTAATTTTCCCCCATTTCTCTGTATTCACCAGACTTCATGAGCTGCGTATCCAACCTTCGCTGACCAAAGATGGAGTCTTCTCAGCTCTAAAAATGGCTGAACTTGAGTTTCCTCAGTTTGAAACACTTCATCTGGGATATGTGGATGAGTTTCTTCTACAATGTTAGTTCTTTTTCCCCACTGTGGGACTAATAAAGGCTTATCTTATCTTAAATGTTATCATCAGACACAGAGATGAGCACAATCCAGAAGTGGTGACTGAGCATTTTATTGTTTTTCAAAAATACCTGTAATTATGCCACATTGGGGACATTTTGACCCCCCCCCCCCATACAATGTACTGCCTCTTTAAACAAAAAAGTTAAGAGGAGTTATCCAATGGAAAACTCCTGCAGTGATTAATGTGTCAGCTAACAAGTTATTTAACTGATGCAGTGAGTAACTTCTCATTTCTTAAACAACCATGTGGGAAGACACATCCCAAGATCATAGAGAAGATGCTTCAGAAGGATCTAATTATTGGCCTGCATTAAGAAAAACAACTAAGATTTCTGAAACTACAACTTTGGTAAAAACTGTCCAATGCATTATTAAAACCTGGACAGATAGTAATGAACCATCATCTTCAGCATCAAATCTCTCATCATCAATACAAGATCTCAGTAACTATGGATGGAAATACATGTTATGACATTAAAACAATCACTGCATGCAATAATCAAAGCTATAAAGTAAAAAAAACAAAAAAAAAAGGCAAGCAAAGCTTGCGACTTTTTCGGGCTGGCAGTGTTTTTTTGTTTGTTTGTTTGTTTGTTTGTTTTTTTAAATTGTGAAATAGTTCAGCAATGAGCCCAAACTACTGCAACTTACTGCCAGTAGGGTGCCATTCCCAGTTCTGTAAAGTGACAAGCAACCCATTAAAAAAAGGCACAAGTATAAATGGGTGATAAATGGTATGATGATAACGGTAAGATTGCACAAAGAACAGTTCCCTACCCAGGAAAGCACAGATCAGTGATTAAGTTTATGAATAATTAAAAGCTCATGTATTCTGTATTCATGTTTAAATGCAGGCAAGCTGAGTCATTCAGAGCTGGTGAAGTATGGTTTGGCTGACGTCCTGGAGAACCCAGGAATCATCACTGATATTGGCATAAAAGTGGTGAATGAGGTGTTCACCAATATTAAATACTTGCTCATCTACAACTGTCCTCATCTCCACAACCCTCACCACTGGATATCAGGTAGATTTCCACATTATAATTATGTTTGGAGGAGTTAATAGTTTGTTGAGATTGATTGTTAAATATTATGTTCGGCTTGTTTGTTTGCGCAGATCAGTCCAGATGGAATCGACTTGTGGATCTCACTCTTGTTCGCTGTCATGCCATCAAACTGGAATCCTTTTCCCAGTTTGTAGAGTTATTGCCCAGTTTGGAGTTCATCTGTCTGGACCAGATGTTTAGAGAACCACCCAAGGTGTGTGTGTGTGTGTGAGGGGGAATAATTATTTAAACTCCTGAGAGCCAAAGTACAGTTATTTCTATGGTTTCTGTTTACAAAGATGTCACAGTATTTAAACATTTGTTGTTCAGGAAATGCTCAACCAGGATTTTTTTTTTTTTTTAAATCCCGACCAGTCGAAGACCAAAGAGGGATTATGTTATGGCGATGCCCAGCAATCCATTCGTTCATCTGTCCCACCTGTTTTGTGAAATCAACTCCTCCTACAGTTGTGTTCCAAATGTTTTGAAACTTGTTACCAGGGTTTGATATACTGTACACTGATGATGCGTGTGGAAAAGTTAAAAGCTGCTGTCCTTCGTGAAGATATTGGGTTCTTCGAAGAAAACAGAGGCAGGGGATATTGCTCATGTTTTTTCAGCTGTCGTCAAGAAGAATTAACCTTTGTATGAATGTTCATCCTCAATTATGTGTATAACACAGGATAAACAATATTTGTGCCATCATGAAACACAAAAACTCCATTAACTACCACTAGTCCTTGAGCTGGCAACAGTGAATGGTCAATAATACACATGACGAGTGAAGATGATGCATATGCTGATGTTTATGTCTGTTTGTCAGGGCTGTGCCAGGGTGGGCCTGAGTGCAGGAACTGGTATCGGTGTGTCCTCAGCACTGGTCAGTAACCAGAACTCAAATAATGACAATGACAACAACAATAACAACCATCACAATCACCACAATGACGCCAACGTTCCTCCTGCACCTCCACCTGTCAACAACATCAACCAAATGCAGCGACGCAATGGCAAGTCCGTCTTGTTTTCTGTCAGTAGACTCAGTCTGTTCTGTGTTGTTCCAACATACTTCACTCACTGCTGTCTGAAGTTTATGTAGAAACTGACTTGCTCCAGTCACACTTTGCTTCCCTGGTTGATACAAACAGTATCAATATAGAGTTTTTATTTATGGAAGGGGGTGCTGTGTCTACCCTTTGTTTTCTTGGTTCTCTCTCCCTGCTCACCCAGAGCTCCTCAGCTGTCCCTACTCTGATGCTGATTGCCTTGGTGAATGAGGCCACACCTTCATTTGAATTTTCCCAGTTCCCTATTCCTTCCCCTTTAACCCTTCTACAATTTCTGTTGTTACTTCCCCTTACCTCCTCGTTCTACCCGGGGAACGTAACAATGTCACAGTAGCATCACCTAGATTTAAGCTGTTTTTTCATCACCACCTGTAAATTCTAGTCCCAGGCCCACAGCTGTGATCACATTACAGAACTTTTTTGATTTCATCACTTGAGTATGGCATTGTCCTGATACGATTGCATCATCAGACAGCTTTTCATTTTGTTAGAAATATGACAAAGTGAACCCCTAAAGAAGGTGGTCCCTGAAAGAGGTCTTCTGCTGATTTTTCTACTAAAACGTCTCCAGTACTTTGCAGTAGAAAAATGGCTTTGCGCTTCAAAACACATGGCAATAACAATATCCACTTGTCTCTGCTGTGAAATAGTTTCCTTCTTAAATTATGACTGACATGGCTCACTACCGACAATGGATTATGTCTTTGTGTTATGCAGAACCAATTCTTTGCCTTTTTGGTTATAAACCAGCCTTTTCCATATTTTTAGCCTTTATGTTTTTAGAAAGTTTTTTAAAGAAAAAAGCACAACTGAATGTCATTGTGGATAGTGTTGTGAATAGCAAACTGACAGTAGTCGGAGTCAGGGGTTGTGGGAATTTAAATATATTTTTGTGCTGATGTTAAAGAAGTTTGTTTTGTTTTGTTTTTTTAATTTCAGCACCATTGGAGGTAAATGGGGTGGAAGACAATGATGAAGACGAAGAGGTGAGAAATTTATCACAAGGGAATACATTTTTTTAATGTTATTTGGACTTTTAATGCTAATTGTAACCTCGAAGGAGGAGATCATGGAGGCTGAGCCACAAATGGAGTTGAGGGGAGCAGAAGGGCAAAGGGCCAGGGAAGAAGCTGACCAGGTTCCTGGGCCCAGTCATCGAGCTGGAGCACCACATCCTTGTGATGAAGAGCGAGCAGGTTTGTAGCTACTCTGTTGTGATCGTTGGAAAGACTAAAACTTTTATTTATCTGACATTTTAAAAAATTATTTGTTATTTTTGCTTCCACCTACAGGTCCCAGTGGTTTGGTGCAGCACCGCAGACCAGCTTCTCCTCCCATTCCCAGGCCATGTCTGATCATTGCAGACTCAGACAGTGAGGAAGAAGAAGACCCTGTTTCAAATGTTACACCACCTTCATGTTTGCCACAGCCTGCATCTTGTGCAAAAGGTGTTGACACACTACAAATCACACCCAAAATGGCCAGCAGTACCACAGTATATTAATGATATTATACTTTTTATACTTTGTAACAAAATATGTATATTTTTGTCATACATGTGTTTTCTCTTTTTTTTTTTTTTTGCAAAAATATTTATAAAATGTTAACATCCAACAGCCACATACTGTATTAAATAAATTTATATTTATACTAAAGATGGAAACAGAGCTCTTCCTGTACTACCAAGCAGGACTTAATCTTGGTGAGGTAACTTAAGGTTTAACTTTGGGTTTTATGTTCTGAGAAGCTGGTTAACTTGTTACAGGGGTAGGTCACCATGGTAACTGACAGTATGAAGCTTACCTGCTCCAGATAAAAGCACCACCCTCCAGCCAATGAAATACTTCAAAAAATAACATCCATCTTCTTCCCCTCCCCTTCCTCCATTAACGGGAGACCCACATTAATATTTGAGGTAAGCTCCTCCACCATGGTCAGATCCTGGGATGGAGGTCCCATGTCTTTTTGAGGACTTTTTTCTGTTGGCTGCAGGCAGTGTAAGAAATTTCACGGTGCATTTCTCTGAATGTCTGTATTATCACAGCACAGACTAGACAATAAATCCTCGACATAATCCTCCTTTAAAATTAAACATTCATTTATTTGGTATTTTAATGTTCAACATAAACGAAATTGGGTTTCACACATCTGCCAGTAAAGAGTTCAGTGCAAGATAAGTCTTTTTGGTGTAACAGTTTTATAAACGGTGCACGCTCTCTGGTTAAGCAGTCTAATTACTGTAGGGGGGAAAAGGGACTACAAAAGGCAGCTTAACAGCTGAATAGTCATTGATCTGATGATTCTGTATCTCTTACCAGACTGCACCCCTTTCATAAGAAAAGGTAATATTTGGACGACTTACTACTCTGGTTTATATTTGTAGATTTTAACTTTGCTCCCATTTGCACTTGACAAATGGCTGTGGGTGTAAAGGAAATACTGTACATTATTCATTCATTAATCTTCTTCCGCTTAATCCTTTTCGGGTCGCGGGGGGGCTGGAGCCTATCCCAGCATCTTTGGGCGAGAGGCAGGGTACACCCTGGACAGATTGCCAGTCCATCGCAGGGCCAACACAGAGAATGGTACATATTAATGAAATGGGAGAAAAATGCAAATTTATTAAGTATGTGATCAATGACCACCGCAGCAACACACTGGTAATATTAAAAACAATTAAGTTAGGCATTCACACGGTCAGCTTTTTTTTTGTTTTGTTTTTTGCCATGCTTCTTTTTTGGCTTTGACTCTTGCAGTTGTTTCCTTTAGCCTGTATTACATGCTGGTAATCTTCATATTTATTTAACAAGACACTTTATTCTTTATCAGTGATACTCTGCTCTAACTTGTCCATTTTCCTATTGGTCATCTGCTGAGACCACTGCCCCTTTTATGTGAATGCACTCACAGCCAGTTAGATTAATCCAGGGTCCACTTATCAAGTTGATAACCACATCCGTAGTACAGATGATCCTGATCCACAATCTCTGGGTTAGTGTAGCCAGATATCTGAAAGACACCCTGGATATGTTGAATCTGCTTTGTAGTACAGGCTTCTGGCATTGTGTAAACAGAACCCTAGTTTCAAAATATTTGTCTTGAGATGCCAATTTGAAGGAAAAGTAGACTGTAAGACAGGAAACTCCAAAGCACGTGCTGTTTAAAAAAATGCTAAAATACCATTTGTTAGTACTGGCATGGTCATAACAAGACTATAAAACTACACACATCATGGACCCTCATCGTTGAGTTAAAGGTCCTTCACATCAGGGACTTTTAAGCCATATTTTCAAGCTCATGGGGTATATTTTCAGTTTACATAGTTAAGCATAATTCTTTAAATTTTGTCTCACAAATCCAAATCTTAACATTAGTATTTAATAAAGAGTCTTTACCATACAACTTAAAAAGCATTGAAACACTTAAGGCACAGTTGAAGAAGTGTGTCATTCTTCATATTCACATGAATGTGTGTTGGTTACTTCCAGGCAAAGGAAAGGCTCCGCTACGGCGGCGTAACGTTGTACCTCCAGCTGATGATCTCCCTAAGGCTCAGGTGGGTGAGGGCACCTGTGAGAAGAGTTGTCAAGTGACGAGTGAACAGATTAAGGCAGACATAAAGGCTGCTAATGAAATCAGGAGGACTAACAGTAAAGGGATTTCCACTGAGACTGTTGAGGCCCCTTCAGAGGCAGGGGCCAACACTGAGGCGGCACAGAGCTCTGGGAGTGTTAGGACACAATCAAGGACTGGAGTGAGGCCAGTATCTGGACCTGTGGGCAGGGCTGGACCCGCAACAGCCGCAGCTGCCCATAGGGGTGGATCTGGGAGGGTGGCAGTGGGTACCATCCTTTTAACTGACAGATCTGGCAACACTAATGACAGCACAGCTGGCCCCTCTGGACCACAAAGTGGGGGAAGTCACAGTTATGGACCTGCCAATTTGGACTGTTCACAGCCCAGTGGAGCAGCTGTAAACCCTTCTTCCCAGAGACCAGAATTAGAAGCTGGATCTTCTGCTAGTAGTTCAGGGTCACAGCAGAGCGAGGCCATGTGTGGGGACTTTGTGCCAAGACGACCAATGACCCGATCGTGCACCCGTACATCCAGTGTGGCCCTGGCACCAGAGGCAGGTAAATAACTGCTGCACAATTAATGGACCGATTATTCATTACCGTGGATTCACTTAATGGTCAGTAGAAGAATTACACGCTTGTGTGAAGTAGGTAATGTTGATTTAAACTTTCTACCCTTAAAAAGTTATTCATTGTTCTCATGATTTAGTTCATGTCTTTGTAAAACATCTCCTCTTTTATGCAATGATAAAAAAGTGGCAGCATGGTGGTGTAGTGGTTAGCACTATTGCCCCACAGTAAGAAGGTCGTGGGTTCAATCCCACTATCCGGCAGGGCCTGTCTGTGTGGAGTTTGCATGTTCTCCCCATGCTTGTGTCAGTTTACTCCGGGTGCTCCGGTTTCCTCCTTTATTGCAAAAGCATGCAAGTTATGTTCATTGCAGACTCTAAAGTGGCCCTAGGTGTGAATGTGTGTGTGAATGGTGAAGGGACTGTGGATGCTGTTGAATTTCCCTCTAGGAATAATTTAAAGTATAACAAACAAACACCAGGTGTCTTTAGGGAGGAAGGTCGAAGTATGCTTGTGTTGTTATTATGATTATTATTAATAAAATTATGCTTTAGAGTTTATTAACATTAATTTGTGAAAGGAAATGAACAGGCAGGACAACAACTAAAGTAATAAAAACGTCCTGTCATCTATTGGCATTACTTACTCATGTAGTACTTTTCTGAAGTAATAATTCCTGATGCAACAAAAACACTCGAGCTGTTTTTGGTGTGCAGCTTTCACATCTTTCCTGCTAGTGACCAAGGGCCTCATGTATAAAGGATTGCACAGCTTTCACAGTGAAAGATGACGTACTCACAAAATCTGAAAAGTACATGCGCACAGATATTTTCAGATGTATAAAACTGTACACATGCCAGATTCTCCTCTCCTTTTCTTTATACGTGCCACCTCACCTTGAAAAACCAGCGCACGTGCACCATCTCTTTAGTCTGCCTCGGTTCGTCCCACCGACTATGTAAATGACTAAAAACACCCATTCTGTCAAACAATGACAGCCAATCCTGCGGGAAAGCGCAACATAAAAAAATAACTGAGTGTGACACTGAGGTGTTGATAACAGAGGTGGAGGTCAGGAAAAAAAAATGTCCTGACCCTCCAGAATCAACAATAAACCTGAATTTATCGAGTGGACCTGTGTTACAATGGTATTTATACCCCCTTAGCACAAGGGTGAAGATCAATGAGAGATCACCACTTTTTGATCTATCAATGACCTCCACAGTCGCCACGGTGTCCTCAAAGTTTTGGCTCAGTCCAAAACACACACGGATCTCCCAAATGATCCTGAAGATTAAAAAAAAAAAAAAACTGGCCCAATCTCTCAACGATCTCTGTGCTGTGTAAAAGGCAGCCGAGCTCAGACTTCAACAGTGACTGAAATAAAGTAAAATAAAATAAAATGTTCTGGCATTAAAGTTTAAGGCGGATCACTGCTCCGACAGAGCGTTGCAGGGGGTGACTGCTGGAGCCAGTGCCGACACACACGGGGAAAAAAATGCTGTGAGAGACAGCCCTCGGCAGTCCACACACAAAGGACAGATAGACAAACGTGGTGTTAGTTTAAAAAAAAAACAGGCTAAGTAAATAAATGAAATAAACACCACTGAATACTTCTAACGCGGTAGAAGATGGATGGATGGACCGCTGAATACTACTCTGATCTTACAGCTGAATTTAGAAGACTTGGCAAAGTAAATCTGCCAGTGTCACTGCCACAATTCAATTCAACTTTATTTATATAGCCACGTTTCACAACAACAGTCATCTCATAGCACTTTCAACTGTAGGGGAAACCCCCACAGTTGCAGAAAAACACCAGCAATCAGGCGATCCCCTGTGAGCAAGCGCTTGGCGACGGTGGAGAGGAAAAACTCCCTTTTTGCAGGAAGAAACCTCCAGCAGAACCAGGCTCAGGGAGGGGCAGTCATCTGCTGCGACTGGCTGGGGGGTGAGGGGATAGAGAAGATGAAAAGAACAGACATGTAGAGAGCAAACAGCACGATGGGGACTCAGTCTATGGGAGAGAACAAACAGTTGTTAATGACCAGCAAAAAAAAAATATTTTATTGAGAGTGAAGAAAGGAGTGAAGCCCAATGCATTATTGGAGGTCCCCCGGTTGTCTAAACCTATTAGCAGCATAACTAAGGGAGGGTTCAGAGACACATGATCCCTCCCTAATTGTCGGCCTCCGTCGGTCTATGATGACCATGGAAGAGAATCCTAAACGTCTACTCTGCTGGAACAGCACCGCCTGTGGCTTTATTCTTAAAAACAGAGATCGAGTCTGACTCCCGAATCTAGATTGGCAGCTGGTTCCACAGGAGAGGCGCTTGATACCTGAAGGCTCTGCCTCCCATTGTACTTTTGGAGATTCTAGGTATTACAAGTAATCCTGCATTTTGGGAGCGTAGTGCTCTGTTAGGATAATATGGTAGTATCAGATCTTTTAAATAAAGAGGGGCCTGATTGTTGAGAGCTTTGTAAGTAAGAAGAAGGATTTTAAACTTTAATTCTAAACTCTATGGGAAGCCAATGAAGGGAGGCCAGAACCGGAGCAATATGATGTCTCTTTCTAGTACCTGTTAAAACTCTTGCTGCAGCATTTTGGATCAAATGAAGACTTTTTAAAGATGTTTTGGGGCAACCTGATAATAAAGAGTTACAATAATCGAATCTAGAGCTAACAAAAGCGTGGATCACTTTCTCAGCATCACTCTGAGACAAGATGCTCCTAATCTTGGCAATATTACGCAAATGATAGAAGGCAGTCTTAGAAATGAATTTAATATGTGAATTGAAAGACAGATCTTGATCAAAAATAATGCCAAGGTTCCTCACAGAGCTATTAAGAGAAAGAGTAACCGCATCCAAACTAAAAGTTTGATTTGGAAAGGTATTTCTAAGGTTTTTTTGGACCAACAAGAATGACTTCAGTCTTATCTGAATTGAATAGCAGGAAATTGCAAGTCATCCAAGCTTTGATTTCCTTAAGACAAGCTTCTAACTTGGCTTATTGATTACTATCATCTGGCTTCGTTGACAGGTATAATTGTGTGTCATCTGCATAACAATGAAAATGTATACAGTGCTTTCTAATAATGTTGCCTAACGGAAGCATATATAAACTAAAAAGAGTAGGGCCTAGCACAGATCCCTGTGGAACTCCATGACTGAGCTTTGAGTTGAAAGAAAACTCAATATTGACATGAACAAACTGGAACCTATCAGATAAATAAGATCTAAACCACTGCAACAAAGTTCCATTAAGTCCAACATAGTGTTCTATTCTATCAAGTAGAATGTTATGATCAATAGTATCAAAAGCTGCACTAAGGTCTAAAAGGACAAGAACAGAAACAAGCCCATTATCAGATGTGATAAGGAGGTCATTAGTGACCTTCACTGAGGCTGTTTTAGTACTATGATGGATTCTAAACCCAGATTGAAACTCTTCAAGTAAACCATTTCCCTGCAGGTGGTCAAATAATTGCGTAGCAACAACTCTTTCTAAGATTTTTGAAATGAAAGGGAGATTAGAGATTGGTCTATAGTTAGCTAAAACTCCTGGATCCAGCATTGGCTTTTTGAGTAAGGGTTTAATTACAGCCGTTTTAAAAGCCTGCGGTACATGGCCTAAAGTTAATGAAGAATTGATTATTTGAAGAATAAAGCTACCAATAAGTGGGAAGACTTCTTTAAATAACCTGGTAGGAATAGGGTCTAAAAGACAAGTTGAAGTCTTGGATGAGGAAATTATTTTGTCTAACTCTAAAAGGTCAATTGGAGTAAACTCATCCAAACAGGTATCAATTGAAGGAGTTGTAGTAGTTACTGTATTTAAGTTAACAGTGGGAAGAATCTGATTGATTTTATCTCTGATAAAATTTTATTGAAAAAGTTCATAAAGTCCTGACTAGTAAGCTCTAAGGGAGTGCTACGATTGACAGAGTCCTGACTCTTTGTCAGCCTGGCTACAGTGCTGAAAAGAAACCTAGGATTATTCTTGTTCTCTTCTATTAATGCAGAATAATAACTCGTTCTAGCTTTTCTAAGAGATTTTTTTATAAATTAAAAGATGATTTCTCCAAGCTAAAAAGATTTTATCTAAGTTAGTGGAGTGCCATTTCCTTTCTAACTGATGAGTCTTCTGTTTTAAGCTACGAGTTTCTGTGTTGAACCAAGGGGTTAGAAATCTCTGATTAGACTTTTTCTTTTTTAAAGGGGCCACCAAGTCTAGAGTCTGATGCAGAGAAGCTGTAACACTATCTGCCATGCTATCAATTACAGAAGGAGCAAGCGCTCCATAGCTTATTTCCGTTGTGTTGACACGTGGCATAGAGGAAACAATCTGCATAAATTTGGTAACAACATCATCTGAGAGGCATCTACTGTAGTAATATTTTTCTTTAGGAGCCAAATAGTCAGAAATAGTAAAATCAAAGGTTAACAGACAATGGTCTGACAGTACAGGGTTATGAGGAGACACTACCAGATTTTCTATTTCTATGCCTTATGTCAGAACAAGGTCCAACGTATGGTGGAGATCCATCCATCCATCCATCCATCCATCTTCTACCGCTTTTCCAGAGGTCCGGGTCATGGAGGCAGCAGTTCAAGCAGAGAAGCCCAGACTTCCCTCTCCCCAGCCACCTGCTCCAGCTCTTCAGAGAGGATGCCAAGGCATTCCCAGACCAGCTGGGAGACAGTCTCTCCACCGAGTCCTGGGTCTGCCCCGGGGTCTCCTCCCAGTGGGACGTGCCCAAAACACCTCAAGTGGGAGGCGTCCAGGAGGCATCCTAATCAGATGCCCAAACCACCTCAACTGACTCCTTTCAATGTGGAGGAGCAGCGGTTCTACTCTGAGCCTCTCCCGGATGACTGAGCTCCTCACCCTATGTATGGTGGAGATAATGGGTAGAATTTCCTACTTTCTGAGAAAACTCCATCGAGTCTAATATTGAATTAAATGCCATATTAAGGCAATCACTATCTACATCTGCATGTATATTAAAGTCCCCTACTATAATTATTCTATCTGATTTCAGCACTAAATCAGCTAAGAATTCGGCAAATTCGGATAAAAACTCTGAGTAGGTTGATGGAGGACGATAAACTATGGCAAATAAAATTGGGTTTAGCCTAAAATTGCTAAAATGCCCGATACTGAGGACCAGGCCGTCAAAGGATTGATAACGTGTTTTTTGCTTTACATTAACTAGTAATTTGAAATGGTAAATTGTTGCTACTGCTCCTCCATGACCAGAATTTCTGGGATTTTGACAGTTTAAATAACCAGAGGGAGTTGATTCATTCAAACCAACATAATCCTCTTGCCTTAACCAAGTCTCTGTAAGAGATATTAAATCAATCTGATATTCAATTAACAGATCATGGACTAGCAGAGACTTGGGAGTTAGAGACCTAATATTTAACAAACCGCATTTAATTTTTAAATTGTGAGGAGGAACAGAGGCCAAACCATTCAATTTAGAGGCTTCATGTTAATTTGAGTTTTACCAACTTTTTGTTTAATTGCTTTGGGATCCTTATACATTATATTTTTATTTACTTTGGAGGGAGCAGACAATGATTCTCTTATGGGGAAGACGGGGCTAAGTTGAGGAGTGGCGGATGAAGAGGAGCTGCAGAGAGGCATGTAAGACTGTGACTCTGCTTCCTGGTCCCAACTCTGAGTTGCCAAGGTTTTGGAAATTTGGATAAAAATGATGCCAGATTGTTAGATAAATGACACGCACCATCCAAAGTGGGATGGACACCGTCTCGTCTAATAAGACCAGGTTTTCCCCAAAATGAGCTCCAATTATCTATGTAGCCCACGTTGTTTGCAGGACACCACACGGACAGCCAGCGGTTGAAGGATGACAAGCAAATTGCGTACGATAACCAAGCAGAACACATGGAGCTGCACAATATAAGTCATTTATTTCCAGATTGTAATCTCCAAAGAGATATTTTAGAGCATGAAAACATCTCTTCACTCCAATACAGCTGTGTGCAAATGTCTCTGTTGCAGTTGCAGGCGTTCACCCGTAGCAGTTCATTAGGTACGTTTAGTGAGATCGGGTTGCCCATAGCCTGACGTCTGCGCGCCGTGGACAAAATTGTTGGTACCCCTCTGTTAATGAAAGAAAAACCCACAATGGTCACAGAAATAACTTGAATCTGACAAAAGTGGTAATAAATAAAAAGTCTATGAAAATTAACCAATGAAAATCAGACAATGCTTTTGAATTGTGATTCAACAGAATTATTTTAAAAAACAAACTCATGAAACAGGCCTGGACAAAAATGATGGTACCCTTAACTTAATATTTTGTTGCACAACCTTTTGATGCAATCACTGCAATCAAACGATTCCTGTAACTGTCATTGAGACTTCTGCACCTCTCAGCAGGTATTTTGGCCCACTCCTCATGAGCAAAGTGCTCCAGTTGTCTCAGGTTTGAAGGGTGGCTTCTCCAGATGGCATGTTTCAGCTCCTTCCACAGATGTTCAATAGGATTTAGATCAGGGCTCATAGAAGGCCACTTTAGAATAGTCCAATGTTTCGCTCTTAGCCATTCTTGGGTGTTTTTAGCTGTGTGTTTTGGGTCATTATCCTGTTGCAAGACCCATGACCTGCGTCTGAGACCAAGCTGTCTGACACTGGGCAGCACATTTCTCTCTAGAATACCTTGATAGTCTTGAGATTTCATTGTACCCTGCACAGATTCAAGACACCCTGTGCCAGATGCAGCAAAGCAGCCCCAGAACATAACAGAACCTCCTCCATGTTTCACAGTAGGGACAGTGTTCTTTTCTTGGTATGCTTCATTTTTGTGTCTGTGAACATAGAGCTGATGTGCCTTGCCAGAAAGTTCCAGTTTTGTCTCGTCTGTCCATAGGACATTCTCCCAGAAGCTTTGTGGCTTGTCAACATGCAGTTTGGCAAATTCCAGTCTGGCTTTTTTATGATTTGTTTTCAACAGTGGTGTCCTCCTTGGTCGTCTCCCATGAAGTCCACTTTGGCTCAAACAACGACGGATGGTGCGATCTGACACTGATGTACCTTGACCTTGGAGTTCACTGTGAATGTGTTTAGAGGTTGTTCTGGGCTCTTTTGTTACCATTCTTCATCAAGTTTCCTCCTGCGGCCACATCCAGGGAGGTCGGCTACAGTCCCGTGGATCTTAAATTTCTGAATAACATGTGCAACTGTAGTCACAGGAACATCAAACTGCTTGGAGATTGTCTTATAGCCTTTACCTTTAACATGCTTGTCTATAATTTTCTTCCTAATCTGCTGAGACAACTCTCTCCTTTGCTTCCTCTGGTCCATGTTTAGTGTGGTATACACCATGTCACCAAACAGCACAGTGACTACTTGTCACCCTTTAAATAGGCCGACTGACTGATTACAAGTTTGTAGACACCTGTGATGTTAATTAGAGGACACATCTTGGTTGAACATGTCCCTATGGTCACATTATTTTCAGTCTTTTCTAGGGGTACCATCATTTTTGTCCAGGCCTGTTTCATGAGTTTATTTTTTAAAATAATTCTGTTGAACCACAATTCAAAAGCATTGTCTGATTTTCATTGGTTAATTTTCATACAATTTTCATTTATCACCACTTTTGTCAGATTCAAGTTATTTCTGTGACCATTGTGGGTTTTTCTTTCATTAACAGAGGGGTACCAACAATTTTGTCCACGTGTGTATTGCGCTGGAGCCAGACTCAAAAGTACATTTTGCCGACCCCTCCCAGGAGAGATGGATCTGTGCACATTGCCTGATGAGTATAGCCTAGTGTCTAGCAAATTTTATTATCTCTGTCACATTTAGCTTACAGAAACAGGATCCAGTTAACAGCGGCTCTGGCTGTGGTTATCTGGGGAAAATTGGTTATTATTCATCAAAGTTTCACTGTGCTCAATAAGCAGAGTTGAGAAGATGAATCACGTAATGTTTTTCAACCATTAATTCATAGACAAATCATTTTAACTGAAATAGGAGCATTATTTTTAACAAATTTTGTGAGTTTCAGCTGTGTTGTAGTTTGGCAGATCTACCTGACAGAGTTAAACAGAATTTTGTGGCCAAGTCTCAACTTCTCACGGCAGGTCAAAACTTTGCTGTTCGGCCTGCAGATTCTCACATCACACTTGTTTCTATACATCCCACTGTGTGCGTGAAAAGCAGCGTATACCATGTTTTTGTGCATGCGCACTATTTATACATGAAGCCCCAAGTGTGTACCGACTGAAATATTTGAACGGTTTCTGGGCAGGCAATTAAACTATACATTTTTTTCCCTATTTTTATGTTGTGTAGATCTTTTA
This sequence comes from Pholidichthys leucotaenia, assembly GCA_020510985.1. NCBI lineage: Eukaryota > Metazoa > Chordata > Actinopteri > Cichliformes > Pholidichthyidae > Pholidichthys > Pholidichthys leucotaenia. Next base: position 368,753,161 of record CM035840.1, read on the forward strand.
AGAACCAGGCCTCGAGTAGCAACAAGGAAAAAGCGAACGGCTGATAAATCCACTAGCACCTCTGACCCTGTCACAGAGGACGACCATGTCCAGGTACTCAAACACATTCTTTCACTTTGTACTTTGTTCCAGGTTGCTGCATTCATGTTTGAGTTGTGAAAAATAAGTGTCTTTTCTCACAAGTTTCAATCAGGATTGTCACATTTCTCAAAGCAATGCCATGAAAGCTCCACTGAACCTTGACAAAAATAAAGGAGTGGATTTACATACCCACACACACACACACACACACACACACAAAGAATTAACTAATGAGTGTCATAACTTTTTCACATGACTTTATCCTATGACAATCTTTTTTTAACTGTGGAATAGCACCAAAATTAGGAGCATCTTGTCTCAGATTGGTGCTCAAAAATGAGCCCATGTTTTTAGCACTGTTTCCACTACAGGAACCAGGAACCCGTTTTGCAGGAACTTCTGCCAAGGTGTGTCTCCACTACAAGAACCTCCTTGAAAAGGGAAGTTTTTAGTAACTTGTAGCAGCCGGACTTCCGGTTATGGCTGCCACGTGAGAAGGACACGTCTCACTCTGCTCTGCTCCCGGAGAAAAAAAATCGGCAAATAACTCTCTCATTTGGGACAGAACGTATCCCAGCGTTTGGGCGAGGATATGTCGGTGAAGCCTAAGTTTGGAAAACCAGGTAGAGGAAAAAACGAGCCGCCGAAACAGTCCAAATTAACGGACTTTCAGGTCTGTGACGCAGCAGATAAAGCTCCATATATGGCGGAGGAAGCTAGCAGCGGTGCGGTATCTGTGGGAAACGGCACAGGTGCGGTGCTAGCTGCCATAAGTTCAATGAGAGCAGACTTTTCCTCTAAATTTGATGGGATTATGGCAGCGTTGGAAGGAATGAGAAAGGAATTGGGTGACTGTGTAGAACAAATGGCGCAGGTGGAGCTTCGTGTCTCTAGTGCTGAAGATGACGTCACCTGTCTTCAATTAAAGGTGCGCACTTTGGAAAAAAAAAATAAATGTCTGGAAGATAATGTCCTGGATTTGGAGTCCCGGTCGAGACGGAACAACTTGAGGCTGGTGGGTCTACCGGAGGAATCCGAAGGTCGGGACTTATGTTCCTTTCTGGAAAAGTGGATTCCGGAGGCACTGGGCAGCGCGGAGCTGCAATCAGCAGTGGTTCTGGAAAGCGCACACCGTATTGGCCCACGGAGAGATAAGGGACCACCGAGGACCCTAATTATGAAGTTCCTCAGCAACAGAGACAGGATGAAGATCTTCAACGCTGCATGAGCTAAAGGAGAGATTAAACATCAGGACCAGCAGGTGCGGTTCTACCCAGATTTGGCCACAAGAATCCAACAATTGAGGAAGCAGTTTGATCCCGTACGTAAAGAGCTGTGCAACCTTGGGATTCGTCATGGTGTAATTTATCCTGCGAGACTGTTGACCACGTATGGGGGCAGAACCCACATCTTCAAGACCCCAGAGGAGGCGCAGGAGTTCATCAAGAAGATCCAAGAAGAGACTGGTGGGAGCTAAGCATGAACAAAATATAAGGTAGAATATTTAAGCATTTGCACAGGCATCTGACTGACTTGAAGCAAATAGCAAGTTTACAAAATATAGATTGTATTATATATTAAAAACAAAACAAAAAAAAAACTATGATGTACAAAGTTGCTAAAAATTTTGGAGTTAAGTTGGAAAACTACAGAGGAGAGTTAATGTTACGTCATTAAAAGCAGTAGAGTTAGGGTGATTGGGAGGATGAAGAAGGAGTGGCTTTGGCTGTTCCTCGTGGGTGTGGAGCGGTCGATGGCTATATCGGGAGACGGAATTTTTCTTTTGATTTTGGGGGGATCGCCACAAATGTGGGAAGGGGGAATTTGTTTGTGTGCAGTTTGTAGGATGAATGTTCAACCACTCATTTTTTTGCTTCTCTGTATGAGCATGTTTACACTGCAAGTTAATCCCAAACTCCCTATTGATCATAAACCAAAGCGTTAATCTTAATTTAACTTCATGGAATTGCAGAGGTCTACAAAATTTAAAAAAACTTAAACAAGTTATGAATAAAATAAAAGACATGGGTTCAAAAATTGTGTTTTTACAAGAAACTCATCTAATAGAGGAGGATGTAAAAAGAATTAGGAGTAGATGGCAAGGAAGTGTTTTCACCTCATCATTTTCATCCCGAGCCAGGGGAGTTATGATTCTCATACATAAATCAGTCCCATTTCAAGTGAAAAATGTAATTGGAGACAAATTTGGAAGATATGTAATCATTCAAGGATCTTTGCTATTAGAAAATATAAATTTGGTGAACTTATATGGTCCCAATATAGATGATCAAAAGTTCTTTGCTAATTTATTTCTTATCTTATCATCACTTACAGGGCAACATATAATAGCAGGGGATTTTAATTGTACATTGAATCTCGGTATAGATAGATCAACAGGACTGGACTGTACGCACAATGGATGTAGGATGACCATTAATCATTTTATGAAAGAATTGAGATTGCTAGATATATGGAGAGAAATGAAACCACAAGTTAAAGCCTACTCTTGTTATTCCAGTACCTACAAGACATTCTCACGTATTGATTATTTTTTGATTTCCACAGAATTAAGGTCCAAGATTCAAAACTGCTTTTATGATAACATCGTGATCTCTGATCATGCACCCTGCTGTCTAATATATGTAGATAAGAAATTGACAAAGGAATCAGGTAGATGGCAATTTCAGCATAAATGGCTTCAGGATGAGGAATTTGTCAAGTACATAGAAAAACAGATGAGTTCTTTGACATCAATACTACACAAACATCAGCATGTGTAAAGTGGGAGGCTTTCAAAGCTTTTATTAGGGGACATATTATTAGTTATACAGGTTCAAAATCTAAGAAGACTCGAGAGGAGAGAGCCCAATTGGAACATAAAATAAAAAGTCTTCAAGAAAAAGTGTATGCAGGAAGTGATCCAAGGTTGGAGAACGAATTACTGATTTTGAGAGCTGAATATGACAAAAAATCAGCGAATAGAGCTGCCTCGAGTCTTCTAAGATTGAAACAATCTTTTTATGAACAAGGTGAAAAATCAGGAAAATTATTGGCATGGCAGATTAAACAATTAGAATTTAAAACACCAATTACCAGTATTATAAGTAACGAACAGGTAGTTATAGATCCTTTAGAAATTAATAGAGCCTTTAGAGATTACTATGAAAAATTATATGATACCAAAAATGACTCTGATTTAACAAAACTAAATGGTTTTTTGAACGAACTATCTATACCGTGTATTCCAAATGAAAACAGGGAGATATTGGAGTCTAAAATTAGTCAAGAAGAAGTTGGGCTAGCCATTGATAATATGAAATCAGGAAAAAGTGCAGGACCAGGTGGTCTTCCAGTTGACCTTTATAAAAAATTTAAGAATAAATTAATAAAACCTTTTTTGGAAATGGTTTTAGAAGCATTTCAAAATAGTAATTTACCATCATACATGAATAATGCCTTAATTATACTGTTGCCAAAACCAGGTAAACCCTCTAATAAATGTGAAAATATGAGACCAATAAGCCTATTAAATGCCGACCTTAAGATAATCTGTAAAATTTTAGCAAGACGAATACAAGAAATTTTACCAAATATTATTAATCGAGATCAGAATGGCTTTATAAAGGGAAGACAAGGCTTCCATAATGTAAGAAGACTATTTAATATTATTTATTCTAATAAAGAAGCACCGGATACAGCTCTCCTATCACTGGACACCGAAAAGGCCTTTGATAGAGTCGAATGGCCCTTTCTTTTTGAAGTCCTACAAAGGTTTGGACTTGGAAATAATTTCATAAAGTGGGTTCAGATAATATACAATAATGCTACAGCAGAAATCCTAACAAATAACAATATTTCAAAATCAATAAAAATCAATAGAGGATGTCGACAAGGCTGTCCACTTTCACCTTTACTGTTTACTATGGCAATTGAACCTTTAGCGATGGCGATACGTTTACATTCACAAATATATGGAATTAAAGTTGGACCAACAGAACATAAAATCTCCCTGTACGCCGATGACATAATTTTGTTTATGTCGAATCTTAAAAAATCAATTCCGACCTTGTTGAATTTAATAAAGAATTTTGGGGAAATATCAGGATATAAAATAAATAAAACTAAATCTTCAATATTAATGCTAAATGAGACCCAGAGAAATTACCCAGCCCCTGAGGTAAATCAATTCAACGTTGTAAATCAGTTTAAATATTTAGGAATCCAAATTGTGCCTAAGCTAGAATCAGTCGCCAGTGTCAACTATGAAGCCTTAATGACAGATATCAATGAGTTAATTCAGAGATGGATGTCACTACCAATGTCGATGATTGGGAGAATCAATATACTTAAAAGTAATATTTTACCTAAAATACTTTATTTATTTCAATGCATTCCCTTACCACCACCTTTTGATTTATTCTCAAGAATAAAAAAAAGTTAGTGGAATTTATATGGAACAACAGGAGGGCTAGATTACGTCTGTCTTTATTATATTTACCATTTGATCGTGGAGGTCTGAAATGTCCAAATTTTATGTTGTATTATTGGTCGGCACAACTGAGGTCTATGACATATTATTTTTCATTAAATGATCTCCCTCACTGGACTGAAATGGAATCATACAATTTACCTTTACCTCTTCCCATATTCATATACTCAGATTCGGCAAAAAAATTACAAAAACAAGTTAAAAATCCATTTGTAAAGCATATGATCAAAATATGGTGTGAAGCTAAAAACTATTTAAAAGAACCACACCTATTGTCACAGTTTAGCCCAATATGGGGTAATCAATATTTTAAACCAGGGAGAGCGGATGCTGTATTTAAAGTATGGAATTTAAAAGGGATTCAAAAGATTCAAGATTTATATTTGCCATGTGCAGCTAACGTAATGTCTTTTGAAGAGCTGAGGATCAAATTTAATCTTAATAGAACACATTTTTTTAAATATCTTCAACTTAGAAACTTTATTCGATCAAATCAAAATAAAGCTCTCACTCGACCTATTTATTCATCCTTGGAAAAAATGTTGATGAAAGATAGTAAAAGAAAGGGTATTATTTCAGAGTTTTATAACTCATTGACACTATCCTCAAGTGAAAACTCACAGAAAAGATTAAACTACTGGAAAGAAGATCTGCAAACTGAAATTTCAGAGGAACAATGGGAATTGGCTTGTACAGAAGCTCAAACCAAATCAATAAATGCACGTCTTAAATTGATACATTTTAAATGGTTAATGCGGATGTATGTTACACCGGAGGAGTTAAATAGATATAACAAAAATATACCAGATACATGCACAAAATGCATGGAAAGTAAAGGAACCCTATTTCATTGTGTATGGGAATGTAGAATAATTAGAATGTTTTGGGAAGAGGTGAGGGTAACAATTGAAAAAATAATCTCAAAACAAATCATATTGAATCCTAAACTGTTTTTGTTGGGTCTGTACCCAGAAAAGCATAACTTTAATAAAAGTGAAAGAACATTCATAGACCTCAGTTTGCTTAATGCCAAAAAATGTATTGCACTACTGTGGAAAAAGACTCATAGACCAGATGTGACTCAGTGGTTAAGACAGATGTTAACAAACCTTCCATTAGAAAGAATAACATACATACTGAAATCAAAGGAAATTGTGTTTGAGAATATATGGAGATCTTTTATTGATTATGTAAAAAATTTAAACATAACTCTTGAAGAAGAAGGTGAATGATGTGTGTGGACCTTGTAAATTCCAAACTGGTGAACATAATATGTATACTTATGTAATGGATTGTCTAGACTAAACAGAGGAGCATTGTTGAAGACTTGATTTTGTTGATGGTTGTGGGTGTTTTTAGTGCATTTTTTTTGTAGTACTTTAGTGTTAGTGTTTGATTGTGTCATGTTTGTTGAAAAAAAAAAAAAAAGGTTCAATAAAGATATTGTGGAAAAAAAAAACTTGTAGCAGCCGAAACACAGCCCTGGTAAGGGGTAGGTACTTCAGAGTGGCCCCAAAAACTACTGGGTGGGATTTAGGACTGACTCTATGCTGATTTGATAAAACTGCATCATGACGTAAATAAAACGCAAGCAAATAAGAAGTGCGAAATTTATCAAGAAAAAGATAGTGGTGAAGATCTAATTCTTGAAAATTTATAATATGGTACTGTGACGGGCTCAGCCCTATTTTTGTTTGCAGTCTTGGCTTCTGTTCGATCTTTAGTGGCGTTCCCGGGCACGCCAGGGGACACCCCAGGGTTACCACACAAAAACAAAAATGTCGTGTTGGTCTTTCCAACACCCACCAGCTCTCTCAATCAGGAAAAGTTCAAAACTATGTCGTGGTAACGCTTAAAGCCTAATTGGTTTAATAAGTGAACCACTTTCTTAGAAGCATCCCAATCAATCAATCAATTAATCAACCAATCAAGTCAAGACAATGCTCTCTACACCCTAAAATTAACATTTAAGGTCCCCTGTAAGTGTAGAACTCCCAATAATATTTCAACTAGTGGCAGAATTAAGCCCAAACTTACCACACTGAAGAGAAAGCAGTTACAAACAAATGAGTTTAATTAGGACTTATCCAACAAACACCAAGTCCAATTAAAAAAAAAAGCAGAGGATGAACCCCCATTTGTCACAACCCCAAGCTCCAGAGGTCTGACAAAAAAGGGAGTCCACACTTACTATTTCACAAAAGGGTTTAACAGTTATCTTTATTAAGTGGAAAAAAATATTCAGCGAAGGAGAGCCAGAGCCAAAGGGGATCCAGCCAAGGAGATGAGAGATTCACTGCCAGGGAGCCTTTTAAAGCTTTCAGGATTGGCCAGCTCAGGTGCTTCAAATTCCAAGACTCCACCCTCTCAGTCTACAATTAAGCAAAAAGAACAGAAGCCAAGACTGCAAACAAAACTAGGGCTGAGCCCATCACACCTTCACCATTAAAAGAGGGTCATACCCATTCATCACATTCTAACAGATAAAAAAAAATGTCCTTCAAGGTTAATTTCAGAACATTATTCAATTTCCCAAGTTAATGTACCACAGTCATAAGCTAGGCAGGTAGAAATAAGTATCAGTCCGACCCAAATGGTACCTGACCACTCAACTAGTCGTCCAAGTCCTTCAGCTTCCCCCTCAGCAACCTGGATCCTATGAGCAAATTAAGAGAAGGCAACAGAAGGACAAGAGCACAGGTTAAAAGGTCAATGGCATGTTTGAGATGTTGGCAAGACTTATGGTGAAGGGGCACGGGACAAAGCATCTGCGATCATGTTGTCCTTGCCCTGTTCAGTTGTTGTCCAGTTGGTAAGGCTGTAAGAATAAGGCCCATCTCACTAATCATTGATTGGGATTCTGTAAGGGCCGTAAAAATGTGAGAGGGTTATGATCTGTGTAGACCACAAGAGGTGCCATACCAGAACCAATGTAGACATCAAAATGTTGTAAGGCCCAAACCAGGGCAAAAGCCTCTTTTTCAATAACTGAGTAGTTCAGCTGGTAATGGGAAAACTTTCTTGGAAAAAAAAACTGACTGGTTGATCTAACTCCTTCCCATCTTCCTGTACAAGAACTGCACCTTCTCCGATATGGCTGGCATCAACATACATCGTAAAAGGATGGTTTGATACTTGATCTTTTTGATAGAAATTTTTTTTTTCCATATTATCCATATTATCCATATTATTCCATATTATCTACATTATTATTGATATTAATAATGTATTATTATATTTGAGAAGTATCATACCTTTCATATGCCATGTTTAATGTTTATATGTGCATTCCATGTGGAATGAGTTCATATATTCTTGGCATGTTTCTGTGAGCAATTTCAGAGAGTTCAGACTGAAGATCAGTACAGGATCAGTACATGCGTAAGGAATGATCTAAGCCACTTTTTATAATCTCTTTGACATGTCCTGTTTCGGGTCACAGGAATGCACAGGAGCTCCTCAGGCTGTATAGGTCAGCTTGTATAGATTAGGTATATAGACAATTCTGTTAGTTTTATGGACCTCATGTGTGTGTCTCCTGAGTGTCTGTGACGTTTCCCTGGATAAGCTTTGATTATCAGGACTATCCCTTCCCTTATCCTCATCCTCCCTCTCCTTTCTCCTACCTATATATATCAGACCTAAAGAAATGAATCCCTTTGAGATTCTAGGTGTGTCTGAATGCCATGCTTGGCAATCTCTCCCCCAAGTGGCCATTGGGGTGACACTTTATATATTTTTGTAATAAATGTACATAAATCCAACTTTCCGCCTGATTTTTGACTTTGAATAATTTAAACACTTTTAAACACTTTTCCAGCTCTAACACATTTTGTTGTTTAAGTTGTTCAAACTCCATTTGCTTTCTCAAGATTTCTTTTTGTTGGTAAAAACTCAACCCCACAGGTGGATTTAATTGCTCCATTTTAAGAATTTTAATTTCAACCAAGTTTGCCCTCAAATCTTCTTGATACTTTATTTTAATCACTTATCTCTAATTTCAGTATCGAAGGGGTCAGCAATTTTTAACAGTTGTTCTTTAGTACATTGATTCAAAAGAAGATGTGAAGGAGATTTAACCCCTTGAACTCCGGGATTCCGTGGGCGGTCACGTCTCTGTGTCCTAGTGCGTCTCAGTGCGCACTGTGCGTATGAGTGTGCACTAAAAAAAAAAAAAGCTGCATTTCCGTTCTTCCAGTACAGACACAGCCACGAACAGAAAGCCAACGGAGTGTTTGATTGGTTTAGATTTGATTGACCTCTCATTCAACTAATAAGAGCCTTGAACTGGGTTTCTGAAACCTTGAAGAACCAATGACTGAAAACCTAGCAAGAAGGACCTGCCTACCAACGATCGCAAATACAATGAGCCAATTGAAGCAGAGAAGTTCGACGATTGAAACGCGTGCGTCCCGTGCATAAAATCTGTTTTGTCTAAGCCGCTGGGTGACACACATTGAGACCTGTGTGTAACGGTAGCGTTCACCACTCTCAGCCATTAGCCAGTCTTTTTTTATTACTACTGTTCTTATTTGTTTTGAAAAATCGTCAGCAAAAGCCGCAATCATGGAAGCGGAGATGGTTTGACCGGGTTGGGTGACCAGAACCACGAGTCCGTAACAACCAGACCACCTTCATGTTCGTCTGACAATGAGGAACAGATGTTCGCCAATGACACTGCTGTTGTGGACAGGTAAGTGTTATAAGCTAAATTATTCTTTATCAATGAAAATAGTAATAAAAATGACTTTTGACCGATCGGTAATTACAACGGTCCATCATGGCCACATGACGGACCGTTGACAGACCGTTTTTTGTGCGCCAGGCTCCTCTGTAGCGGGGGGGGGGGGAGTTGTTATCCTCTACATTGCAGATATTTTAGTTTAATTTTTATTGCAGTGTAGGTTATTTTTTCTTGTAAAAAAAAAAGGCCACACATTTTTTACGTGGCATGTTTCTTTGTGTGGGGGGCTTGTTTGTTCATTCATGAATGAACAAACAACCCCCCCCCCACACGCACACAGCCCTGAGTGTCACCTTTCATTAGAGCCCAAGATGAAGCTTCTATGTTGAAGCATTCAAAAGTTATAGACGTTTTTCCAAACTGTGCCATTTGGCGCAGTTTGGCACAATTCAAAAACGCCTGGGAACAACCTGAGAAAAAAGCTGTGTAATATATTCATTTTTTGTGGTATTGTTACAAAATTTTGACCTCAGCTTGATAACACTTGGTTCTACATTTCTGTTGCATTTTCCAGCCAGTATCTGACAGCTGTGTGTTATTTGCAAGCATTTGTATCTAAAAAAACACCCAGGCGAACTTTATTTTCTTCAGATTCAGTATGTTTAGATGACTGTTACTCAGTGGCAGGAGCACTTAGAGAGATTATGACTGTTTTGCCAAAAAATTCAAAGTATTTTCTTTTAAATGAGACCAACCCCATGAAGATGCTGCAAAGGGTTGAAGAACAGCTTTTGATTTACTTTGGGTACATTATGTTTAGGCATTTTTAGGGAAATTGACCAGAGTGCAAGGGGTTAAATCATACCCAGCTTGAAAATCCCAAACAGCTGATGATGGAGTTCATGACGATGTAGCTTAAAATCCCCACCGACGTTTTTAGGGAAATTGACCAGAGTGCAAGGGGTTAATGAACTCTTCAACAATTGAAGCCATCAACAAATTATCCACTTACCTACAACCAAACCAAACATAGGAGGTCTGTAAAAACTAAGCAGAGTTAAATTACAAGGACAGTTTGCAATTTAAATATATATAAGGAGAACTTTACTTGCAACTAAACACATGCACAAATCACAGTTAGAATGAATATGCATTACCACATGCTACTCTTCAGATAATTAACTTTGCTACCCTGCTAGTCTACCTGGAAATGTAACTGTCTTACTTTACCTGTCATAGAAGCCCTTCAAGGATTCATCATCTTTTTGTTCCTTTATTAGGTCCGAAGGTGAAACTGATAATTCAACTGGCAAGGACATATTCCCAGTTTGGGATCAATAAAGTATATCTATCTATCTAATGTATCTAGCTACTGTATATTCACTGGTTTAGGACAAGGGCTTTGTTCTCACTGGAAGATTCAGAACAGCTCAGGTAATCACACGTAGGGAATATATCTGGTCAGTCAGGGGCACCACTGGCTAACTTCTGCCAAGCAGAACAATTAGGTGCACACTGAGTCATCACAGATGGAAGCTTGCCAGACTGGCTGGCCAGACCTGATTGCCTGCCAACCCATTACCTAAGATGACATCTACACCTTTTACAGATAACTGGGGTAAGAAACCAACGACCACCTCCCCCTTTACAAGATCTGACATGAGGTTAACTGTGTGTATACAACTTAAAAGGACTGTTCATCCAAGGAGCAGCCAGCACTGGGGTAGAAGAAAGTAAATTTTTAACATTTTCAAATGCAGCCTGACAACTGCCTGACCACACAAATAGACTTTGAGCTCTCAATAAATCAGTGGTGTAACAACTGAACTGAAGTTTTTACAAAAACACCGATAATATCCCACCATACCCAGGAAACGCATCAATTCCTTCTTGGTGGTGGGGGGTGGGAAATGCAAGATAGCCTCCACCTTTGCAGACACTGGTTGTGCTTCACCCTGGCCGACAAACTTGCCCAAATGGGTCACAAGAGCCTTGGCAAACTCATATTTAGCCAAATTAACAGTCAAGTTAGCCCACACCAGATGAAAAAACAGCTCAAACAGAGCTTGCAAATGGTGCTCCTTCCAAGTATCACTATAGATCACAACAGCATCCAAATAGATGGCACACCCTTCTAGACCTGACACAACTTGGTTCATCAGTCACTGAAAAGTGGCTGGGGCATTTCTTAATCCAAAAGGCATTACATTATAGCAATGCAGGCCTGTTGGTGTTACAAAAGCATAGATCTTCTGTGCTCTTATGGTCAAAAGCACTTGCCAGTAGCCATTTAAGTGATCTATCTTGCTAAAACTCAGTTAGCACTCAGCCACCTCCAGCACATTGTTTGCAGGCAACAGAATGATCACCCCTACGCAATCCACATTATTGCAGGGGATTTTAACCCTTTGCACTCTGGTCAATTTCCCTAAAAACGCCTAAAAATAACATACCCAAAGTAAATCAAAAGCTGTTCTTCAACCCTTTGCAGCATCTTCATGGGGTTGGTCTCATTTAAAAGAAAACACTTTGAATTTTTTGGCAAAACAGTCATAATCTCTCTAAATGCTCCTGCCACTGAGTAACAGTCATCTAAACATACTGAACTTGAAGAAAATAAAGTTCGCCTAGGTGTTTTTTTTGGATACAAATGCTTGCAAATAACACACAGCTGTCAGATCCGGGCTGGAAAATGCAACAGAAATGTAGAACCAAGTGTTATCCAGCTGAGGTCAAAATTTTGTAAAAATACCAGAAAAAATGAATATATTACACAGCTTTTTCCTCAGGTTGTTCCCAGGCGTTTTTGAACTGTGCCAAATTGTGCCAAATGGCACAGTTTGGGAAAAACGTCTGTAACTTTTGAATGATTCAATATAGAAGCTTGATCTTGGGCTCTAATGAAAGGTGACACTCAGGGCTCTGTGTGTGTGTGTGGGGGGGGGGGTTATTCATTCATGAATGAATGAATGAACAAACAAGCCCCCACACACAAAGAAGCATGCCACGTAAAAAATGTGTGGCTTTTTTTTTTTTTTTTTACAAGAAAAAATAACCTACAGTGCAATAAAAATTAAACTAAAATATCTGTAATGCAGAGGATAACAACTCCCCCCCACCCCCAGCAACAGAGGATGGACATCGTCCATTGCCACATGACGGACTGCGGCACATGCCGCGGTCTACTACGCACAGTTGTACTATAATATCTGCAATCCGCTACAGAGGAGTAGCGGGGGGGGGGCGTTCACGGTCCGTCATGTGGCGATGACGCACAGTTGTAATTTACCGATCGGTCAAAAGTCATTTTGATTACAATTTTCAGGGATAAAGAATAATTTAGCTTATAACACTTACCTGTCCCCAACAGCAGTATCGCTGGCGAACTTCTCTTCCTCATTGTCAGACGAACATGACGCTGGTCCGCTTGTTTTGACTCGTGGTTCTGGTCACGCGACCCGGTCAAACCATGATTCCATTATTGCAGTTTTGCGCTTCCATGATTGCGGTTTTGGCGAAGGATTTTTCAAAACAAATAAGAACAGTAGTAAGAAAAAAAGACTGGCGAACGCGTGTGGTCACCCAGCCGCTTACACAAAACAGATTTTACGCACGGGACGCACGCTTTCAATCGTCAAACTTCTCTGCTTCAATTGGCTGGCTGTATTCGTAGCCGTTGGTAGGCGGGTCCTTCTTGCTAGGTTTTCAGTCATTGGTTCTTCAAGATTTCAGAAACCCAATTCAAGGCTCTTATTAGTCGAATGAGAGGTCAATCAAATCTAAACCAATCAAAGCACTCCTTTGGCTTTCTGTTCGCGGCTGTGTCTGTAGTGGAAGAACGGAAATGCAGCTTTTTTTTTTTCAGTGTGCTCTGAGACACACAGTGTGCGTCCTAGTGCGCATGAGGGCGCGCTAGGACGCAGAGACGTGACCGCCCGCGGTATCCCGGAGTGCAAGAGGTTAACAAAGCATGCTTAAAAACTGTACTCCCCAAATTCCACCACCATGTTAAGTGTCCCACAAGAGGGGAAAAAACACTGGATCATGTTTGCAGCAACATTAAGCACGCTTACAGAGGCACCTACCTCCCTCGCCTTGGACAATCAGATCAACTCTCCTTGCTTACACCCCTCTGAGGAAGAGTTACCCCCCCCCCCCCCACCAACAACAAACAAAGAATTAAAACCTGGTCTGAAAACACTCTCCTCCAGCTACCGGACTGCTTTAGCTGCACAGACTGGAACATCTTTGAACAGCAGGACATGGACTCCTACACAGAGTCTGTCCTCTTCTACATTAAATGCTGTGTAGAAAATGTGACAGTCACCAAACACATCCAGGTTTTTCCAAAATGGAAACCATGTGAGGTCCAGGCTCTGATCAGAGCCTGCAACTCAGCCTTCAGGCACAGGGACAGCGCTCTGTACAGCACTGCCAGAGCCAACCTGAGAAGAGGCATAAAACTTGCTAAGAATGCCTACAGGAGGAAGGTGGAGGGCTTTTTCACAGACAGCGACCCCCGACAGATGTGGAGAGACATCCAGGCCCTCACCAACTACAGGGGCCAGTGCCCCCCAACATCAGACAGCAGCTTCACACTGACAGAGGAGCTTAGCGGCTTCTTCGTCCAGTTTGAGCACACATCTCCCTCCTCCCCCTCCCCTTTCTTTACAGGTGCATGAAGTGAGGAGGCAACTGAGAGCAGTGAACCTCCGCAGAGCTGCTGGTCCTGATGGCATCCCAGGAGCGGTGATCAAAGCATGTGCAGACCAGCTGGCAGAGATCCTCACCGAGCTGTTCAACCTCTCCCTGACGCACGCCACCGTCCCCTCCTGCCTCAAGGCCTCCACCATCATCCCCATCCCCCAAAAGTCCACAACTGACAGCCTGAACGACTACAGACCCATACAGTCACGTCTGTAGTCATGGAGTGTTTTGAGCGACTGGTGTCCCACCACATCAGGGACCGTCTTCCCCCCTCCTTCCACCCCTTCTGTTCGCCTACAGGGAGGATCTGTCTACGGAAGACGCCATCGCCACCACACTCCACAGAGTGTTGAGCCACCTGGAGAACCCAAGGAGCTACGAGAGGATGCTCTTTATGGACTACAGCTTGGCTTTCAACACCATCATCCCAGACATCCTGATCAATAAACTACACCTCCTCCAGATACCCTCTTTGACCGACTCCAGGGTAAAAAACTTTCTCACCAACCGCCCACAGTCAGACTTGGCCCCCACCACTCCTCCACACTGTTTCTCAGCACTGGCTCCCCCGAGAGCTGCATGCTAAGCCCACTACTGTACTCCCTGTATACCTTTGACTGTATTCCAACCACCGTCATCGTGAAGTATGCGGACGATACCACCTTGGATGGGATCATCACCGATGATGATGATGAGAAGCCATACAGAGTGGAGATAGAGAATCTGCTGCTGTGGTGTCAAGCAAACAACTTGAAACTGAATGTCCTCAAAACCAAAGAACTCATACTGGACTTCAGGAAGAATGGACAGGACCCCCCCCCCCCCCCGCCCCTCAAATGGTGACCACATGGAAACCGTCCCCATCTTCAGGTTCCTGGGCACCCACATCTCCTCTGACCTATCTTGGACTGTCAACACCAAGGCCCTGGTGAAGAAAGCCCAGAAGCGGCTGCACTTCCTCCGTGTCCTGAAGAACAACCTGGACTAGAAGCTGCTTAGTAGAGAGCGCTCACCTACTGTCTGGGTGTGTGGTATGCTGGCTCCACAGCCAAAAACAGGAAGGCTGTGCAAAGGGTCATCAACACCACCCAAAAAGTCATTGGTGACCCTCTGCCCTCCCTGGAGGACATCTCCAGATCCTCCTGT
This sequence comes from Pholidichthys leucotaenia, assembly GCA_020510985.1. Lineage (NCBI taxonomy): Eukaryota > Metazoa > Chordata > Actinopteri > Cichliformes > Pholidichthyidae > Pholidichthys > Pholidichthys leucotaenia. The sequence goes on from CM035840.1 coordinate 368,768,268, forward strand.
CTCAGAAAGATCAAGGGCACCACAGGAGACCCCCACATCCCGCCCACCACCTGTTTGACCTGCTCCCCTCTGGATGACAGTTCAGATCAACCAGGTCCCACACCTCCAGACTGACAAACACTTTCTTCCCCTGGGCTATCCGAACTGCAAACAGTCAGGGGCCCCTCCCACCGAACACTCTCATGCACAGTACTGGGGACCTTTTTAAATTGTCATAATAACACACCTGTCGTTGCACTCCACACTTTCATGTACATTGACCCATCTACGAAACCACTACCATTCCTGTGTATATTTTCCATAATCCTTGGGCCAGTTTATTCAGTCGTGTGTTCTGCACTCCGCACTCTTATGTACATAGTTGATTCCATGAAGCCGCTACCATACTGTACCTGTGTCTGTACCTGTGAGCTATTTTTATTTTTATTTCAGGCGTACGTTTAATTGTGTATTCTGTAACTGTGTTTTATCAAATCCTTCTTTCTTACTTTATTGCGTAGTAGCCTGGTGGCACACCCAAAATTTCATTGTACTGTACAACTGTACATTGACAATGAAGCCTATTCTATTCTAACAAACTTAGCAGCTCCAACCTTGTCCACATAATCCTTCAAATGAGGAAGAGGGAAAGAGTGAGGGTTGGAAGTGCTATTACGACAGTCTGTGCAAGGCTAGTAGGTTGAGGCACTTTTCTTGACTAGAGCACATAGAGAAGCCCAGCTTGAGTTACATGGTTCAGTAATGCTGTTCTCAAGCATGTACTTGACTTCTGATTCCAAGACGTCACTTTTGTCAGCACTACAACGATAGAACCTCTAACCAGTACAGCTTCCTCTGTATTAAGACTGAGGAGAAAAGGGCAGAAGTGATTCCTGAGCAAAAGTATCTACTGCCCCAGTGTCCCTCAAAATTTTCACCGGAACTTTTCCACCATCTGCAAGGAAAATGAAACCATAAGACATGAAGGCAGTAAAGGTGGTGCCAATATCAACATCTGACTTAGAATTGCTTTCAATAGGAATTTCAGCAATTACAGAGTCAGTCACAATTGGTGCTGCACAAGCAACCGGCTTAACACGTTCTGAGTTGAACTTTGATTTAAACCTCAGGCTTGGGTAACCACTTTTCCAATGTCTTCTTCCTTTACAGTAGTCGCAGGTTTTCTCTGGATTGAATTTTACCACAGGCTCTGCTTTAAGGGTTGATGAATGTGTAGCTATATGAGAAGATTATGGAAAAATCTGCCAGGCTTCCTTCACTTCTGTACCTGTCACTGTTTTTATGTGTAAAGACAACTGCTTTACCTGGATTCTCAACTTCTTGTTCATTGAGATATGTAAATATGATATGTTCATTGAGATATATAAAACTGTAGTAGGCAGAGAGTTTTTGAACTGTTCAAGAACAATCAAATTGCAAAGAGATTCAAAAGTAGTAACTCCTGAAGCAGTACACCAGCAATTGAAATGCATCTCAAAGTCTCTTAAAACTCTGCATAAGTTTGTCCCCCTGACTTTTTTCCAGGATCTAAACTTTTGCCTACAAGCTTCTGGAACCAACTCATGAGCTTTTAGGACTGTTGACTTGACCTTTTAATATATTTTATTCTCTTCAGGACTCAGAGTGTAGTAGGTTTGTTGTGCTTTGCCAGTGAAAACACGTAACATGAGAGTACGTTCAACATCTGACCACTCAGACGAGTCTGCCAAGCGTTCAGACAACAAGTAAAAGATGTCCAAATCGTTCTCACTGAATTTAGGCAAGAATTTCAGATTTTTGGTTATATCAACTTTCATGTCTATAGAAGTACTGGATAATTTTCCTTCCTTGACCAAATCCAATGTGTACCTTTCCATTTCCAGTTTTGTTTGTTCGGTTTGTTACTTGATCTTTTCCAACTCGACGCATTCTGTTTAAGTTGTTCAGACTCCATTTGCATTCTCAGGATTTCGTTTTGTTGGTCAAAAGTCACCCCCCCAGGTGGACTTAATTGCTCCATCTCAAGAATTTTAATTTCAATCAATTTGCCCTCAAAATCTCCTTGATATTTTCTTTTAATCACTTATCACTAATTTCAATATTGAAGGGGTCAGCAATTTTTAACAGTTGTTCTTTAGCACATTGATTGAAAAGAGGATGTGAAGGAGATTTAATGAACTCTTCAACAATTGAAGGCATCAACAAATTATCCACTTGCCTAAACCAAACCAAACATATGATGCTTGTAAAAACTGAACAAATTTAAATTACAAGGGCGGTTTGCAATTTAAATACATATAAGGAGCACTTTACTTGCAACTAAAGAAATACACAAATCACATTTAGAATGAATATGCATTACCACATGCTACTCTTCAGATAATTGACCTTGCCTCCCTGCTAGTCTAGAACTTTCCCAGTTCCCTAACTACCTGGAACTACCAGTCTTACTTTACCTATCTTCAGTTGCCTTCCCGGGCACGCCAGAGGCCACCCCAGGGTTACCACACAAAAACAGAAAAGGGGTGTTGGTCTCTCCCAACACCCGCCAGCTCACTCAACCAGGAAAAGTTCAAAACTACATCATGTGGTAATTAATTGGTTTGTTAACAGGTTAACCACTCTCCTAGAAGCATCCCAATCAATTAATTAATCAACCAATCAAGTCAAGACAATGCTCTCTACACCCCAAAATTAACATTTAAGGTCCCTTGTAAGTGTGAAACTCCCAATAATATTTCAACTAGTGACAGCATTGAGCCAAACTTACCACACTGAAGAGAAAGCAGTTACAAACAAATGAGCTTAATTAGGACTTATCCAACAAACACTAAGTCCAATTTAAAAAAGCAGAGGATGAGCCCCCATAGCATGGCACATCAGTATATCAATTGTCATCTAATACACATCGGTCAATACACATGATTAGCATGACATTGGTTGGCTCGAGGACGCATGGATACAGTCCCATCTGACTGCTTCCCGTGGGTCCCTGTCCGCATGTAAATTATCCTCTGCTTCTTCCAGCCCTGCTGCTGGGTGTGAGGAATGTTCCAGAGGAATGTCCTCCCGCTGTGTTTAGTGTCACCACACCAGGGCCCTCCGAACACCCAGAAAGGGCTTTGACACCCCCCCCCCCCCCCCCCCCGTCGTTTGGGGCTGTGACCCCACCCCCTGCCGTTTGGGCTCAAGTCGACGCCAGTGGAGGCTGCGGGGGTAGGGGGGGGTTGCCGCTCTGGTCGAACTGCATGCTGGTGAGGAGTGTTGGAGGGCCTGTAAGTCTGTGGGGGGAAAAGGGGAGGGGTGGAAAAGCTGGTGGTTGTGGAAAAAAAAAAAAAAAGAAAACTTAAGTCTCTGACTCTTCTCGCGGCTCGTCCTGCGAGGATGTGGGGAAGGCGGGCGGCCAAATTCCCAGAGGATGCGTAGCGGCTGTGAAACAACGGTAGCTGTGTGAGGGACTTGGCGGTGTGGCCGTAGATGCGGAAGGGACAGCAATCGGCTAAATCCTCGTTGTGTGCCACGGCTGAGAAATCCATACAAACAATGGAGCTGGTTTGTCCCTGGTGCGTAGCGCGCGCTGCGGCCACGTAGCTTCCAGTTGCGCTGTCCTCATAATCCTGCAGTGTGCACGCGTGGCTTCTGTGCATGGAAGGTCCATTGCCAAGAGGTGAGTCAGGGTCAGGGAGCTTGATGGAAATCAACGCAGTTGGCGCTGATGGTCTTCCCTGTTCAGGCTGTTTCTGTGCGTTGCTCGTGTCGCTGATCCTCGTGCATCTCGGTCCCAGTGCTGCGCTGTCCGTCCGGCCCTGGAGGTCGCCATCGTGGAGAGAGGACAAGGCGCACGCGCTCCCGTGTGGGTGCGAAGGATGTAGGCGATTCCCGGTCTCTGGAATCCACAGCGCGGTGAGAGAGAGAGAGATAGTCCATTTCACGTTAGGTCGCCAATGTAGAGGGTGCGAAGGAAAGGATGTGGAGGCGAGGCACGAGCATAGGTCAGCACAGATTCTTTGACCCTCTAAAATGAATACAGCCTGTTGACCCCAGCGTTGCCGCTGGGGCCCTCTTGGATGGTCTTGAGAGTAGAGCGTAGAGAGAGCGAGAGCTGAGAGTGAAACAAGCTCTTTTATACCGTGATACAGACAGAGAGAATGCATGGCACATTAGCATATCAATTGTCATCGAATACACATTGGTCAATACACATGATTAGCATGCTATTGGTTGGCTCTAGACACATGCATACAGTCCCGTCTGACTGCTTCCTGTGGTTCCCTGTCCGCATGTAAATTGTCCTCTGCTTCTTCTAGCCCTGCTGCTGGGTGTGAGGAATGTTCCAGAGGAATGTCCTCCCGCTGTGTTTAGTGTCACCACAACATCAACATTTTTCTCATAAAACGTATTTCTGAAGGAGCCATTGACCTGAGATTTTCACCAGAATCAGAATCAGAATCAGAATCAGGTTTATTGCCATTGTTCATGTAGTACACAAACTAGGAATTTGTCTCGGTACAATGCTGCAACATTAAACATGATAAGATAAGAGAAATAAACTATACATGTAATAAAGTGTAGGATAAGATTAAGTGATACTGGTCAACAGTTAAAATATATATTAGCCAGCAGCAGATACTGTGGAGAACTATATAGTGCAGTCGGTAATGCAGGAAGAAAACAGTGATGATTGACATGAGTCTGGTTGAGCTGCTGTACATGGTGCACGAGAATCACTTAGTGTTCAGCAGTCTAATGGCAGAGGGGAAGAAGCTGTTCATGTGACGGGAGGTTTTAGTCTGGATGGACCGAAGTCTTCTACCAGAGGGGAGGGGGGCAAACAGTACATGACCAGGGTGTGAGGGATCGGCTATGATCCGGCCAGCACGCCTCCGGGTCCTGGAGATGTACAGATCCTGGAGAGATGGGAGCTTGCAGCCGATCACCTTCTCAGCAGTGCGCACGACGCGCTGCAGCCTTAGTCTGTCCCTGGCAGTGGCTCCTGCGTACCACACGGTTATGGAGGTGGTGAGGATGGACTCGATGATGGCTGTGTAGAACTGCACTAACATCTTGGTGGGTAGCTTGAGCTTCCTCAGCTGCCGCAGGAAGAACATCCTCTGCTGGGCTTTTTTGATGAGTGAGCTGATGGTCAGCTCCCATTTGAGGTCCCTGGTGATGGTAGTGCCTAGGAAGTGGAAGGAATCAGCAGTGGTGATGGGAGAGCCTGAGAGGGTGAGGGGGGGCAGAGGAGTAGTGACTTTCCTGAAGTCTACAATCATCTCCACTGTCTTCAGAGCGTTCAGCTGCAGGTTGTTATTGCTGCACCAGGACGCCAGCTGGGCCACCTCTCTCCTGTAGGCGGACTCGTCGCCGTTGGAGATGAGCCCGATGAGGGTGGTGTCGTCCGCAAACTTGATCAACTTGACAGACTGGTGGCTGGAGGTGCAGGAGTTGGTGTAAAGGGAGAAGAGTAGGGGGGAAAGTACACAGCCCTGGGGTGATCCGGTGCTGATGCTAGTATAGTCTGAGACAGTCTTTCCCAGCCGCACATGCTGCCTCTGGTCCGTCAGGAAGTCGATGATCCACCTGCAGAGGGAGTCAGGCACGTTGAGCAGGGACAGCTTGTCCCGGAGCAGAGCGGGGCGGATGGTGTTGAATGCGGAGCTGAAGTCCACAAACAGGATCCTGGCGTAGGTTCCCGGGGAGTCCAGGTGCTGCAGGATGGAGTGGAGGGCCAGGTTGACTGCATCGTCTACAGACCTGTTGGCTCGGTAGGCAAACTGCAGCGGGTCCAGGAGAGGGGTGGTGATGGACTTGAGGTGGGACAGGACCAGGCGCTCAAAGGACTTCATGACTACAGAGGTGAGCGCTACAGGTCTGTAGTCATTAAGTCCAGTGATCCGTGGCTTCTTGGGGACAGGGATGATGGTGGAGGATTTGAGGCAGGACGGCATGTGGCATAACTTAAGGGAGGTGTTAAAAATGTCTGTGAATACAGGAGCCAGCTGTTTCGCACAGAGTCTCAGGGTGGAGGGAGACACGCCGTCTGGGCTGGGGGCCTTGCGCGGGTTCAGTCTGGAGAACTGTTTGAGCACATCCCGCTCACCGATGATAAGGGGAGGGGGGGAGGTGGGGGGGGGGGTGCCTTAAATGAAGTAGGGAATGTGGAGGCTGTGGAGCTGGAGGGAGGGGGGGAGTTGGACACAGATGACGAGGTGTCAAAACGGGCATAGTGTTGGGACAGTCTCTGACAAAGGGCTTTGTCATCCTGACCTTTAGGAGCCTGAGGCCGATAGTTGGTGATCTGCCTCAGTCCTCTCCACACGGAAGCCGAATCATTAGCAGTGAACTGCTGCTGGAGTCTCTCTGAGTACACAGATTTAGCCCTCTTCAGCTCTCTGTTAAACCGGTATTTAACCTCCCTGTAGCAGTCCCTGTCTCCACTTTTCAGCGCTGCTTCCTTCTCCTTCCTGATCTGTCTGAGCTTAGCTGTGAACCAGGGTTTGTCATTAGAGTAACTCACCCTGGTGCGTGATGGAAGAATGTTCTCTTCACAAAAGTGGATATATGAGTTCACAGTGTCCGTGTACTCATCCAGATCATGCGTGGCTCCTTTAAGCATGCCCCAGTCAGATATTTCCAAGCACGTTTCCAGCTTCTCCTCAGCATCACTGGTCCGTATCTTCGTAGTGCTCACAACAGGTTTAGTGAGCTTCAATCTCTGTCTGTATGTGGGAATGAGGTGAACCATCACGTGATCAGATAATCCCAGCGCAGCTCGAGGGACAGCGCGATATGCGTCTTTCACTGTGGTGTAACAGTGATCCAGTGTGTTTAATCCTCTGGTGGGGCATTTAATAAACTGTTTGTAGCGGGGGAGATCGTGGCTCAGATTGCACTGATTAAAGTCGCCAGCCACAATAATCAGCGAGTCTGGAAAACTCCGCTCTGTGTGTTGAATGTGATCCGCGAGCACGCGCTGAGCTTCGCGCGTGTCCGCGTCGGGAGGGGCGTACACAGCGATCAGTATAAAAGAAGCAAACTCCCGTGGGGAATAAAAAGGCTTGCAGTTGATAACAAGAAATTCCAAGGCAGGAGAACAGTGTTTGGAAATTTCCGTTACATCAGAGCACCAGCTACAGTTGATGTAGAAGCAGACACCGCCTCCTGTGGTCTTGCCGGAAAGCTCTGTGTCACGATCAGCACGGAAGAGCTGGAAGCCGTCGAGGCGCAGCGCGCTGTCCGGTATATTTTCCCGGAGCCAGGTCTCAGTAAAGCAGAGGACAGCTGAGGAGGCGAGGTCCTTAAAACGCATCAGCAGTCTCAGTTCATCCACCTTGTTAGAGAGAGAGTTGGTATTGGACAGAAATATGCCAGGCAGCGCCGTTCGCGAGCCTCTCCTGCGAAGTCGTACGAGAGCGCCCGCTCGTCTTCCTCTCTTCCGCCGTCTCACCCGCACCAAATATCAGTAACAATCCAAGTAATCCATACATACAATGAAATCAAGGCAACTGTGTTCACAAAACAAGTTATATTTAATAAAGTGGAATGACACAGGTAATAAGTATTGAACACCTGAAGAAAAAAAAAAGAGGGGCAAAAACACACAGAAAGCCAAGAAACCAGCTGAAGTCCATCAGAATTTAGGAAGCCATTCCATCTCCTGTCAGTGCAAATTCATTTCAGCTGGTTCGTCGTCGGCCTCCGTCGGTCTATGATGACCATGGAAGAGAATCCTAAATGTCTACTCTGCTGGAACAGCACCGCCTGTGGCTGAACAGGCCGATGCGCGAATGACAGTCCCTGTCACACAGGTCACACTTGTGGGTGGTCTCCGTGCTTCTGGGTCTGTGGCGGTTCTTCCTGCGGGTCCTTTTTTCATCTGCTGCAGCAGTCAGTCTCTCTTCACCCGCCTTGAGCTGTCTGGTCAGGGTGCCTCTCCATTTGGAGCGGTCCGTTGCAAGGTCCTCCCAGCGCTCTGTGTTGATCTCCAGGGCCTTCATGTCTCTCTTGCAGACGTCTCTAAAGCGCAGCTGTGGGCGGCCAACGTCTCTCCTGCCAGTTGCCAGTTCTCCATAGAGGACGTCTTTGGGGATTCTGCCATCCTTCATACGGTGAACGTGGCCTAGCCAGCAGAGCCTGCGCTGCCTGAGTAGAGTGAACATGGAGGGAAGGCCGGCGCGGGACAGAACTTCTGTGTTGGGCACTTTGTCCTGCCAGGATATGTCCAGGATGTGGCGAATGCAGCGCAAGTGGAAGGAGTTCAGTCTCTTTTCCTGCCAGGCGTATGTTGTCCACGTCTCACTCCCATACAGCAGTGTGCTGATGACGCAGGCGTTGTACTCTGCCATCTTCGTCTTGACAGAGAGTTTGGGATTCTCCCACACTCGTGTGGTGAGGCGAGCAAGTGTGAAGGCTGATTTTCCAATCCTCTTGTTGATCTCTGTATCAAGGGAGAGGTTGTTGCTGATCGTGGACCCCAGGTACGTGAACTGATTCACGACCTCCAGCTTGTAGTCATCAATGGTGATGGTTGGTGGTGCTTCCGTGCCTTGTGCCAAGACGTTAGTCTTCTTCAGGCTGATGGTAAGCCCGAAGTCCTTGCATGCCTGGGAAAAGCGGTCCATCAGGGTCTGAAGCTCCTGCTGTGTGTGGGTTGCGACTGCAGCGTCGTCTGCGAACAGCATGTCTCTGATTTGAGCCTCGCGTACTTTGGTTCTGGCTTTCAGGTGGGCAAGGTTGAAAAGCCTGCCATCAGATCTTGTGTGCAGGTAGATTCCCTCTGTTGCTGTGCTGAAGGCATGCCTCAGGAGCATAGCAAAGAAAATCCCAAAGAGGGTTGGCGCAAGTACACAGCCCTGTTTCACTCCGCTGCGTATGTTGAATGGCTCTGAGACGTTGCCATCATGCTGCACTATCCCCTGCATGTTGGTGTGAAATGATTCGATGAGGCTTTGCAACTTTGGTGGGCATCCTATGTTTGGCAGGATCTTGAAAAGGCCCTCTCTGCTGACCAGATCGAACGCTTTGGTGAGGTCGATGAAGGCGACGTACAGAGGCATGTTCTGTTCTCTGCATTTCTCCTGGAGTTGGCGGATGGAGAATATCATGTCTACCGTCGATCGCTCAGCGCGGAAGCCACACTGAGACTCGGGGTAGACACGTTCGGCAAGCTTCTGTAGACGAACGAGAACAACTCGTGCGTAGACTTTGCCAACAACGCTGAGGAGGGAAATGCCCCTGTAGTTGTTGCAGTCGCTTCTCTCCCCTTTGTTTTTGTAGAGGGTGATGATCTTGGCGTCCCTCATGTCCTGTGGTACGGCACCTCCTTCCAGCACTGGCAGAGGACGTCATGCAATGGCAGCAGTAGGGCGGTCTTGCAGTGCTTGATCAGGTCAGGGGGTATGCTGTCGTTGCCGGGTGCCTTGCCAGCGGCCAAGCTATCAATGGCCTTACTGAGTTCTTCGATGGTTGGCTCGGCGTCAAGTTCGTCCATGGATGGCAGGCAGTCGATGGCATCAAGGGCTGACGGTGTCACGGTGTTCTGTCTAGAGTAGAGGTCGGAGTAGTGTTCCACCCATCTCTCCATCTGCTTGTTCTTCTCTGTGATCATCTCCCCAGTGGAAGATTTGAGGGGGGCCGTCTTGCTCTGAGCCGGACCAAGTGCTTTCTTGATGCCATCGTACATACCACGGATGTTCCCTGTTATGGCAGCGGTTTGAATGTCTTGGCTGAGCTGAGTCCAGTACTCGTTGGCACAGCGCCGAGCAGTCTGCTGAACTTTGCTTCTCGCAGCCCTGAGAATCTGGAGATTCTTCTCGTTTGGGTACTTCCTGTACTCAGCAAGTGCTGAGCGCTTGGCTTCAATGACGGGGGTCATCTCGGTCAACTTGCCATCAAACCAGTCCTGTGACTTCGAGGTCTTCCTCCCAAAGGTAGCCAAGGCTGTGCGGTAGATGGTGTTTCGCAGCTCTTCCCACTTCTGCTTTGCAGATTCTCCTCCTTGTGGTACACCAAGTTCCTTCTCAAAGGTGGAGGCAAACTGCTCAACAGGTTCTGGTTGGGCCATCTTGCTGGTGTCAATCCGTGCCTTTCCAGGTTGTCTAGCACGATGGAATTTCTTCAGCTGCAGCTTGACCTTGCAACACACCAATGAATGGTCTGTGTCGCAGTCTGCACTCTGGAACGAACGGGTGATTAGCACGTTCTTCAGTGAGGTGCGCCTGGTCAGGATCAAGTCTAGCTGGTGCCAGTGCTTTGAGCGCGGATGTTGCCAGGAAACCTTGTGTTGGGGCTTGGTCTTGAAGAACGAGTCTGTGATGCACAGATCGTGATATGTGCAGAACTCGAGCAGCCGCTGTCCATTGTCGTTCATTCTGCCCACGCCAAAAGGTCCAAGACAGGAGGGCCAGGAGTCGTGGTCAGCACCCACTCTGGCATTGAAGTCTCCAAGGAGAATGAGTTGTTCAGAGTTTTTTTTTTTTTTTTTTGTTACTTATTTGTACCCGTAGGTAGACTTGGTTTGCAGTCTGGTGACAAGCCACCGGCTGCTGGTCGCTGCGTGCGCGAGCGCCCTAAACCTACATGTTTTTGGTATGCGGGAGGAAACCGGAGAAATCCCGGAGTAAACCCGCGCAACACGGGGAGAACATGCAAACTCCACACAGCTCAGCCCAGAGTTGGGGATGATCCTGACAGTTGTTGTGAGATTCTCGTAGAACTCGTCTTTTGCCTCTGGTGTGGCTGTGTTGGGGCATACACACTGACGAGGGTGACTGGGCCTTGAGTGGTGTTCAGGCGGAGGGTGAGGAGTCGTGCAGAGCCAGTGCTGCCCGGTTCCACCATCTTCAGCAAAGTGTTCTTCACTGCGAAGCCCACTCCGTGTTCCCTGTGTTCGTCACTGCCCTTTCCCTGCCAGTAGAACGTGTAGTCCTTCTCTCTCAGTGTGCCTGCATCAGCTAACCGTGTTTCCTGGAGAGTGGCGATATCCACTCCCAGTCTCTTCAGCTCATTATTGATGATGGCAGTCTTCCTGGTGTCGTTGATGTCCTTGAGGTTAGCAGCGAGTCCTGTCATCATAGTGTGGACGTTCCAAGTTCCCAGTTTTAGAGTTGGTCTCTTTTGTTTTATTGTCTTGCCTGGTGCGAAGGTTCTCAGCCTGCTGTTTGGATTTCTCCTTATCCCCATGCACCCAATGAGGAAAGCAAGCTGTGGCGGGACAACACCTTATTGGCTGGGGGCTGCCCAGCTTGAGGCGGGCGGTAGCTGTCCAGTGAGATCTGATGATCCGTCCCACCGTCGGGAACAACCCCTGGCGCCACGCTCTACGCCAATTGAGCAGTGGCTTATAACCGGTAACTGTCATTCCCCGTGTTTTGTCTACGCCAAAGGCGAAGCTGGAGTGTCCTCTCCAGTGATCCGGTGTTCTACCTTCCAGCGTTGGGCGTTGGTAGGATTCAAGCCTGGGCAGGAAGATATGGAGGACAAGATGTTGCCCATGCAGCATGTCCCCCCTCTCCACGTCACTGATGAATCCAAAGGAACAGCAGGGCTGCTACAGTTTGGCACCAGCGCCGTTGCAGGAGCTGCCAGAACGATGTTGAGCACAACATAGAACTGCCTTAGGGGCTCCGACTCCGGATTTTTCCTCAGGGTTGACTCCCGAAGCCTTTCCCGTGACCGGGTATGCCGCAAGGCAGCAGAGGTTTGAAATCAGGGTTTACCTTCCCCTAGATGGGCTACCTTCCCAGGTTGACGAGCCACCATCTACCCGAAGCATCTGGTTTTAAGGCGCCAGAGATCCGCCCTCGCCCCTTCTCCTATTAGTAAAAGCAGTTCCGCCGGGCTTAGAGACTAAACCACACGGGCAGGCTAGGAGTTGGACTTAGTTGCCAGAGGCTTTTCGAGACGCACGCCATAAGGAGCATTTTATGAGCACTGGGAGCTTAACCCCAGTGCCGCTTCTGGCTATGACAACCAAGTCCTGACTAATAGCTTTTTAAAAGGTCTGTGAATATCAGATTGCCACACCACAAATAATTCATGATGGGTAGAAGCAAAGAGCTCTCACTAGACCTTCGCAACCTTATTGTTGCAAAACATAATGATGGCATTGGTTACAGGCGCATTTCTAAACTGCTGAATGTTCCAGTGAGCACTGTTGGAGCCATCATTCGGAAGTGGAAAGAACATCATTTTACCATAAACCAGCCACGACCAGGAGCTCCTCACAAGATTTCTGACAGAGGAGTCAAAAGAATTATCAGAAGCGTTATCCAAGAGCCAAAGACCACTCGTGGAGAGCTCCTGAAAGACCTGGATTTAGGAGGTACTGCTGTTTCAAAGAAAACCATAAGTAACGCACTCAGCTGACATGGGCTGTATGCTTGCTCACCTCGCAAGACTCAGTTGCCGAAGAAAAAGCATGTTGAAGCACATTTAAAGTTTGCTGCACAACATTTGGGCAAGCCAGTAAAATACTGGGAGAATATAGTCTTCTCAGATGAGACCAATATTGAACTTTCTGGATGCCACAACACACAGCATGTTTGGAGGAGAAATGGCACTGCACATTCCATCATGGTGTGGGGGTGTTTTTCAGCACATGGTACAGCCAGACTTCATATAACTGAATGAAAGATTAATGGACAAATGTACAGAGGCTTGATAAGAACCTGTTGACATCTGCCAGGATGCTGAAGATGAAAGGATGGTGGACATTTAAGACAATGATCCCAAACACACAGCTCGGGAAACTCTCAACTTGCTCCAGAGAAGGAAAATAAAGCTGCTAGAATGGCCCAGTCCATCACCTGATCTGAATTAGGGCTGGGAACGATCCCTAATTTCCAGAATCGATTCGATTCTGATTCTTGAGATTCTGAATCGATTCGATTCCGATTTGATTCGATCCCGATTTGATCTGGGGAATTACCATTTGAATAGCCATTTTACTTCCCATGAAACAAAAATCTTCGAGACCTAATGCTGCAAATTGTACCAAGAATCTTCTAACTTTGTTAACCCCTTGCACTCTGGTCAATTTCCCTAAAAACGCCAAAAAATAACGTACCCAAAGTAAATCAAAAGCTGTTCTTCAACCCTTTGCAACATCTTCATGGGGTTGGTCTCATTTAAAAGAAAACACTTTAAATTTTTTGGCAAAACAGTCATAATCTCTCTAAGTGCTCCTGCCACTGAGTAACAGTCATCTAAACATACTGAACTTGAAGAAAATAAATTTGGCCTGGGTGTTTTTTTGGATACAAATGCTTGCAAATAACACACAGCTGTCAGATCCGGGCTGGAAAATGCAACAGAAATGTAGAACCAAGTGTTATCCAGCTGAGGTCAAAATTTTGTAACAATACCACAAAAAATGAATATATTACACAGCTTTTTTCTTAGGTTGTTCCCAGGCATTTTTGAACTGTGCCAAATTGTGCCAAATGGCACAGTTTGGAAAAACGTCTGTAACTTTTGAATGATTCAATATAGAAGCTTCATCTTGTTCTCTAATGAAAGGTGAAGGGCTGTGTGTGTGTCGGGGGGGGGGGTTGTTTATTCATTCATGAATGAATGAATGAACAAACAAGCCCCCACACACAAAGAAGCATGCCACATAAAAAATGTGTGGCTTTTTTTTTTTTTACAAGAAAAAATAACCTACAGTGCACTAAAAATTATACTAAAATATCTGTAATGTAGAAGATAACAACTCCCCCCCCCGCCCCAGCTACAGAGGACGGACATCGCCCATTGCTACATAACGGAAAGCGGGGACGGTGCGCCGCGGTCTACTACGCACAGTTGTACTAAAATATCTGCAATAATATCTGCAATCCGCTACAGAAGAGTAGCGGGGGGGGGGGGGGTTTCACGGTCCGGACGCGGCGCATGAACCATGTCCAGTCCGTGCGCCGCGGTCTACTACGCACAGTTGTAATTTACCGATCAGTCAAAAGTCATTTTGATTACAATTTTCAGGGATAAAGAATAATTTAGCTTATAATACTTACCTGTCCACAACAGCAGTGTCGCTGGCGAACTTCTCTTCCTCATTGTCAGACGAACATGACGCTGGTCCGCTTGTTACGGACTCGTGGTTCTGGTCACGCGACCCGGTCAAACCATAATTCCATTATTGCGGTTTTGCGCTTCCATGATTGCGGTTTTGGCGAACAATTTTTCAAAACAAATAAGAACAGTAGTAAGAAAAAAAGACTGGCGAATGCGTGTGTGTCACCCAGCAGCTTACACAAAACAGATTTTGCAAGGGAGGCATGCTTTCGAACTACTGTGCTTCAATTGGCTGGCTGTATTCGCAGCCGTTGGTAGGCGGGTCCTTCTTGCTAGGTTTTCAGTCATTGGTTCTTCAAGGTTTCAGAAACCCAATTCAAGGCTCTTATTAGTCGAGTGAGAGGTCAATCACATCTAAACCAATCAAAGCACTCCTTTGGCTTTCTGTTCGCGGCTGTGTCTGTAGTGGAAGAACGGAAATGCAGGGTTTTTTCTTTTTTCTCAGTGCGCCCTAGGGGCGCCCTCATGCACCCTAGGACGCAGAGACGTGCCCGCCCGCGGTACACCGGAGTGCAAGAGGTTAATACATAAATTATCACATATAGAACTGACCCAAAATCAGTTACAATAATGCACTTTTTATTATTTAACTTATCATTTCATAAAGTGCTCACAGGTGCTTTCTTTAGTGCAAAGGGTGTGTCGTGTCAAGTTAACCACCCAGAGTAAGTAAACAAATTCAATGCATGAACCATGCATACATAATCTCATTGTATTTCAGTCCCTCCAGGATTTTGTCAGCTGTTTTTGTGATTGTTGTGGCCCAAAAAGCCTGAATTTGTGGGATCTTTTCCAAAAAGTTATGGCACTTTTAGAGTTTTTTTGGACTCAAAGTTGTGTGAGGAAGTACAAATTTTAAAGCAGCTGCTTTTGCCATAGTTTACAGTGATGCTATTCTATGTAACACCACAAGAAAAGCACAGGATTGCCAAAAATTTCCTGTTAAACAGTGATTTATTTAGAATTAAATGCCCGGTAAAATTGTAAAAAAAAAAATATATATATATTTTTTCTACCATCTTAATTTTATTGTGATTTATTCTCTTCACATTTCTTACTTAAGTGGCAGAAGTCCATAATCTCATAAAATATACCTTAATTCTGCATTTATTCACAGCGCTTAACCAACAGTTCTCTCTGTGTCCATAGTTTGTAAAAGAAACCACCATCATGCCAGATAAATTATTAATTGACGACACAAATGTTAAAACAAACAGATGATATTATACTTACAATCTCAGCAGCTCCAAGTCTCCCTCTGCTTCACAGGTTTCAGCCAGTCTCCGTGCATTTTCCGTTTATCAGTCGTCAACTTTATGTTCCAACACAGCGCTGCATGGAGTAAAAATCCCTTTATCCCCGCTTTATGAAAAATATTCAGAAGCTGTTGAAGACAGTCTTTACGGTGACTTTTGTTGCTAAATTAAGAGACACGCACGTTAATAACTCCGCTCATGTAAACACGAAAGTAAAGATGTGTGCACCACCGCAGGGAACTCTTGCCGGATGAGAACCGTTTTAACACCACAGAAGAAGAACTAGCATATCCGTTAGCTTGCTAGCTCCGTTAGCGCGTCGGCTGTTTATGGTTCTCGGCCGTTGTTCCTGGCTCACTGACCCGGTTTCGACCCGATTATACTCAGCAGACATTCACAAACGTAAAAATATTATATTAAAATATATTAAATATATTAAAAGATCGATCCGCGGATTTTGTGGATCAATATCAGCTCAGTCAAACGTGGATCGATCCATATCGTTATATCGATCTTTTGAACCCACCCCTAATCTGAATCTAATTGAAAATCTATGGAAGGAACTGAAGATCGGAGTTCATAGAAGACACCCAAGGAACCTTCAAGATTTGAAGACAGTTTGTGTGGAAGAATGGGCTAAAATCACTCCTGAGCAATGCCTGCACCTAGTTTCTCCATACAGGAGGCGTCGCGAAGCTGTTACTGCCAACAAAGCCTTTCCTACTGAATATTCAATGATTTTCACCAAGCGTGTTTAGTACTTATTCCCTGTGTCATTCCTTTTTATTAAATATAACTTGTTTTGTGGACACAGCTGTCTTGATTTCTTTGTATGTATGAAATACTTGGGTTGTTATTGATATTTGGTGAAAATCTCATGTCAATGGCTCCATCAGAAATATGTTTAATGAGAAAAATGTTAACGTGTTCAATACTTACTTTCCCTGCTGTATGTACTGTCTGCTCCTCTCCACACAATTAACCTCATGTCAGATCTTGTAAAGGGGAAGGTGGTGGTCGGTGTCTTGCCCCAGTTACCTGTTTTTTATTTAGCGAATGCAACGTCCTTAAGCCAAGCAGTTGCCTCCTGGTTTGCTGTATGGAGGGTGTGTAATCCTCCTTCCAGTCTTTGGAGCGGGCAAGCCTCTATGATGTGATTACAGTTCATAGACATCATAGACATGTTCAGTTCATAGACATGTGATTACAGTTCATAGACATCTACACCCTTTACAGTTACCTGTAAAGGGTGTAGATGTCATCTTAGGTAATGGGTTGGCAGGCAATCAGGTCTGGCCATGGTGCAAGCCTCCATGTGTGGTGGCTCAATGTACATCTAATTGTTCTGCTTGGCAGGAGTTAACCAGTGGTGTCCCTGACCAACCAGACATATTGCATACATGTCTGGTTACCCGAGCTATGGCTCACTCTGAATCTTCCAGTGAGAACAGAAGTCTTTGTCCAAAATCAATGAATATGTCCTTGCCAGCTGAATTATCAGTCTTGCCTTTGGACCCAATAAAGGAACAAAAATGATGATGAATCCTTGAAGGACTTGTATGAACAGGTAAGACCTGTTGAGGATATTCAAAGTGTAGCACAGGGCTACTTTCTTCAAGAGGACTTTGTAGTAAGGAAATGGGTGCCACATGGAGAAGGTTTTATAGGGGAACCAATTTTCCAATTAGTTGTTCCCACCAAATTTAGAAGCTAGTTGATCAGTGTAGCTCATGATTGCTTGGCAGGTCATCTTGGAGTATGCAAAACGTGACCAAATGCTGCAACAATTTTTCTGGTCTTGTTTTATTCTTGGATAGTGATTTTAAAGTAGACACTCAGATTCGTTCTGTGGTAAAATCCAGCTTTTTTCATCCAAAGCTTTTAGCAAAAGTAAAACCCTTTCTCTCTACACCACACCTGGAAACAGCAATCCATGCTTTATTTCATCTGGGCTGGATCACTGTAATGCACTGTACACCAGTGTCAGCCAGCCATCTCTTTCACATCTGCAGCTAGTACAAAACGCCGCTGCTCGTCTTTTAACAGGTACACGTGAAAGAGATCACATCACACCCATTTCAGCTTTGCTCCACTGGCTGCCTGTGCATTTTAGAGTTCATTTTAAAATTCTTTTGTCTTTAAATCCTTGAACGGTCTTGCTCTTCCTTATCTGTCTGAGCTTCTGCGTCCCTGTGCTCCCATCTGGTCTCAGCTCAGCTGAACAGCTCCTCCTGAGGGTGCCAAAGGCGAAGCGGAAGCTCAGAGGGGACAGAGCCTTTTCAATCATGGCACCCAGGTTATGGAATGATTTACCTCTGCACATTAGACAAGCACCTTCACTGTCCATTTTTAAAACCCGTCTTAAAACACACTTTTACTCCCTGGCCTTTGACCCAGTGTGAGACATTGATTTTACTGAATGAAATGGATTTTTATCTATTTTTTTACTTCTTTGACCTTTTATTTTATTGATTCTATTGACTGTGGTTTCTGCTCGTGCCGAGTTTTATATTGTTTTGTTGGTTTTATATTGTTTTTGTGTTGGTTTTTTTTGTTTGTCCTTTTATGTTTTCATGTGCTTTCTTGTTGTTCAGCACTTTGTGTAGTGAGTGTTGCTTTTTAAAGTGCTTTATAAATAAAGTTGATTGATTGTATAAAACGTGACATCTCAGCATACATTAAAACCTGTTACATTTGCCAACTTACAAGTAAACCATATCAAATGGTCAAACCAGCACCACTGTGTCCCATTCCTGTGGATGGTCAGCCATTTAACTATGATCCTTGACTGTGTGGGACCCCTGCCCAGGTCAAAGTCAGAAAGTGGCTATTTGTTAACTATTATGTGTCAACGTACACGCTATCCAGCTGCATTTCCTCTAAAAACCATTGCCACAAAGTCTGTCATAAAAGCTTTGACACAGTTTATTCCCATTTTTGGCATCCCAAAAGTAGTCCAGACTGATCAAGGCTCTGACTTCACCTCCAAACTATTTGCACAAGTTCTTAAGCAACTAAACGTCACACACAATCTGGCTTCAGCTCATCATCCCCAAAGTCAAAGTGTACTTGAACATTTCCACCAGACTTTAAAATCCCTGATGCGTGCTTATTGTACAGAACTGGCTGCCAACTGGGAGGAGGGATTGCCTTGGTTGCTGCTTTCTGCCCAGGTGTGGTTCACAAGAGCCTTGGATTTAGCACAAATGACTTGGTTTTTGGTCACATGGTCCGAGGATCATTAGGTGTGGTATCAGATGGCCAGAGAAGATCTAAACCACCACAGAATTTGCAGGCTTATGTAGACGCCTTGTGTTGTAGACTTTGTCTGGCACTAAGAGTGTGCCAAGTCAAACTTGCAAGGGGCACAGGTTAAAATGAAGACTTTGTATGACTGCCAAACTGAAAAAAGAACAGAAGCCAAGACTATTGATGGCCAGATGAGGCTTTCTTGAAGCATTGAAGCATTTCAGCAAATTGGTTCATATGGATGAAGTTTCATTTGAAACTTCATTTTCTCTACTAAACCGGCTACCAGACATAAAGTACACAATATGCAGATTTTTACAAGGGCATTATTGGTTTGTGTGTTTTTTCATTTCAATAAATGTGCTGTCCTTTTAAGAAATATCAATGATCATAAGGGAAAAAAGAAATAATAAAACTGGGGTGACTACAGAGTGCTTGTGTTGCTTAGTGTGCTTGTGTTACTTATCCATTTTTATTAAGAAATAATTTTTCAACAGTTTTTGGACTAAGGCAATTTCTTTTTTTAGATGATTTTACCAGCTTTAAAGAATACTCTCTCACAAGGCACAGAGGAAGCAGGTGTGCAAAGGAAGGCTACTGCAAGTTTGTACAGTGTAGGGTAGACGCGTTTGTCTTTCCCAGTACATTCACCTCGGTTGTCCTTATCCTCATGCAGGGTATGATAATTGCCTCAGCATAGGTGTTATTGTTGTAACCAAGCTCTTTGAAACACAACAGACACTTCACCTTGCAAATAAAAATAAATCTAAAATGAATAAATGACAAGAAATATCCACTATTTGTGAAAAATGCACCCAACTTAATAACTGTAAATACCTTATTGGAAGAAATGATATCAAAATGTTCCCACATGGGAGAAGTCTGTCTTTTTAGTGCTGGCTCCATCTGAAAATGAAGATTGGCTGCGACAAATTACATACACAGTCAAAGATCTGACAACACAAAACGTGAGAGACAGTGATTTTCCATTGTTTATCGTTGCTCAATTTATTTCATGTTGCACGCCAAATCTTGAACCGTTTCCCGACCCAGTTATGTGGTACGACTGGCTGGCAAAGCTTCAAACGTCATCAATACACGTCTTGATACACCCTTTGCAAAATATTTCCTGGATTACTCGGCACACACTCCAAAGCTCTAGCACAGGAAGTCCCATCACTAGCCAAGACTGCAAACAAAACTAGGGCCGAGCCCATCACAGTACAATAACTATTATTATTATTATTACCTCCGCCAAGGAGGTGATGTAATCGGGGTGGTTTGTCTGTCTCTCTGTCCGTCCGTTTGTTTGTCTGGTGTTAGCAGGGTTACGCAAAACCTACTGAATGGATTTTGATGAACCCATAGTAACATTTTGGTGATGATCTGAGTGTGCATACCTCCACCAAGGACCTTGTATGTATTTGTGCATTAGGTTTACACAAAAACTACTATGTGGATTTGGGTGAAATTTTCAGCAGAGGTGGTCCTTGGGCTAGAGAGGAACCCATAACATTTTGGTGATGATCCCAGAATGCATACCTCCACCAAGGCTCTTATCTTCTCACACTGTGTTAGCAAGAATTCTCCAAAACAAACCTACAGTATTACATTTTGGAGGTGATCCATGACGGACGGAAGGAGCCTTGGTGGAGGTATGTACTCTTTTCTAGTTTATCATATGCAGACACACATGCGTCGGGGTAGCACAAACACAGTGCCGAGGTAAGGCACAGCACTGGTGCCTCGGGCTGTCTGTAACCAGAGCATAATAACACACCGTCTGCCAAGTATGGGAAGGTGTCCCAACTGATGCTGTTCCACAGTTATGCCAGTGGCAAGTTGGTCCTGTGCCTTCCATTCTACATTCATTTCATGCGTGATCATTTCAAATGTATTTTACTTTGCTGTACTGTGTCCTGGTTGAAACCGTAAGGCGATTACCTTGCGAGCAAATCATCCGGAGGCTGATGGCTCCTACCCCTATAATGGAGACACAACGGGGGAGAGGGCCATTTACTTATCAAGTTCCTGTCCCCTAAAATTGCTTCTTGGTTTCTTAGTGGAAATGCACTCATGTTACTTCCAGACTAGACTGTCTCCTTACTGTCAAGCTGGACTAAAAACTCTATAAAGAGTCATAAGTTGATCCAAAAACCCTGCAGCTATAGAACAAAACAGCTTTCCAAGATTGGACCGAGGACAAGCATACAGTGGATATAAAGTCTACACACCCGTTCAAATGCCAGGTTTTTGTGATGTAAAAATGAGATCAAGATAAATCATTTCAAAACTTTTTCCACCATTATTGTGACTTGTAACCTGTACAACCCAATTTGAAAAACAAACTGAAATATTTTAAGGGGAAAAATAAAAAATAAAAAACTTACAATAACCTGGTTGCATAAATATGCACACTCTTAAACTAATACTTTGTTGCAGCACCTTTGGCTTTTATTACAGCAGTCAGTCTTTTGGGGTAGGAGTCTATCAGTGTGGCACATCTTGATGTGGCAATATTTGCCCACTCTTCTTTGCAAAAATGCTCCAAATCTGTCAGATTGCGAGGGCATCTCCTGTGCACAGACCCTCTTCAGATCACCCCACAGATGTTTGATCGGATTCAGGTCTGGACTCTGGCTGGGCCATTCCAAAACCTTAATCTTATTTAGTGAAGCCATTCTTTTGTTGATTTGGATGTGTACTTTGGGTCATTGTCATGCTGAAAGATGAAGTTCCTCTTCATCTTCAGCTTTCTCGCAGAAGCCTGAAGGTTTTGTGCCAACACTGACTGGTATTTGGAACTGTTCGTAATTCCCTCCACCTTGACTAAGGCCCCAGTTACAGCTGAACAAAAACGGCCCCAAAGCATGATAGTACCACCTCCATGCTTCACTATAGGTATGGTGTTCTTTTGGTGATGAGAAGTGTTGTGTTTGCACCAAATATACCTTTTGGAATTATGGCCAGAAAGTTCAACCTTTGGTTCATCGGACCAGAACACATTTTCCCACTTGCGTTTGGGAGATTTAAAATGCGTTTTTGCAAAATGTACCTGGACTTGGATGTTTTTCTTCATAAGATAAGGCTTTCGTCTTGCCACCCTAGATGGGAGATTATTGTCACATGTACGAAACAGCCAATACTTGCCAGACATTCCTGCAGCTCCTTCAATGTTGCTGTCAGCCTCTTGGCAGCCTCCCTGACCAGTTTTCTTCTCATTTTTTCATCAATTTTGGAGGGATGTCCAGTTCTTGGTAATGTCACTGTTGTGTTATATTTTCTTCACTTGATGATGGCTGTCTACACTGTGTTCCATGGTATATTTAATGCCTTGGGAATTCTTTTGTACCCTTCTCCTGACTGATACCTTTGAACACTGAGATCCCTCTGATGCTTTGGAAGCTCTCTGCGGGCCATGGCTTGTGCTGTAAGATGCGACTACAAAAATGTCAGGAAAAGCCTACTAGAACAGCTGAACTTTACAGTGGGGCAAAAAAGTATTTAGTCAGCCGCCAATTGTGCAAGTTCTGACACTTAAAAGATGAGAGAGGCCTCCAATTTTCATCATACAGTAGGTATACCTCAACTATGAGAGACAAAATGAGAAAAAAAATCCAGAAAATCACATTGTCTGATTTTTAAAGAATTTATTTGCAAATTATTGGTGGAAAATAAGTATTTGGTCACCTACAAACAAGCAAGATTTCTGGCTCTCGTCTTCTCTCTCTACTCATTACCTGTATTAATGGCACCTGCTTGAACTCGTTATCAGTATAAAAGACACCTGTCCACAACCTCAGTCAGACTCCAAACTCCACTATGGCCAAGACCAAAGAGCTGTCAAAGGACACCAGAAACAAAATTGTAGACCTGCATCAGGCTGGGAAGACTGAATCTGCAATAGGTAAGCAGCTTGGTGTGAAGAAATCAACTGTGGGAGCAATTATTAGAAAAGGGAAAACATACAAGACCACTGATAATCTCCCTTGATCTGGAGCTCCACGCAAGATCTCACCCCGTGGGTCAAAATGATTACGAGAACAGTGAGCAAAAATCCCAGAACCAAACGGGGGGACCTAGTGAATGACCTGCAGAGAGCTGGGACCAAAGTAACAAAGGCTACATCAGTAACACACTACGCCGCCAGGGACTCAAATCCTGCAGTGCCAGATGTGTCCCCTTGCTTAAGCCAGTACATGTCCAGGCCCGTCTGAAGTTTGCTAGAGAGCATTTGGATGATCCAGAAGAGGATTGGGAGAATCTCATATGGTCAGATGAAACCAAAATAGAACTTTTTGGTAAAAACTCAACTTGTCGTGTTTGGAGGAGAAAGAACACCATACCTACTGTGAAGCATGGGGGTGGAAACATCATGCTTTGGGGCTGTTTTTCTGCAAAGGGACCAGGACGACTGATCCGTGTAAAGGAAAGAATGAATGGGGCCATGTATCGTGAGATTTTGAGTGAAAACCTCCTTCCATCAGCAAGGGCATTGAAGATGAAACATGGCTGGGTCTTTCAGCATGACAATGATCCCAAACACAACGCCCGGGCAACGAAGGAGTGGCTTCGTAAGAAGCATTTCAAGGTCCTGGAGTGGCCTAGCCAGTCTCCAGATCTCAACCCCATAGAAAATCTTTGGAGGGAGTTGAAAGTCCATGTTGCCCAGCGACAGCCCCAAAACATCACTGCTCTAGAGGAGATCTGCATGGAGGAATGGGCCAAAATACCAGCAACAGTGTGTGAAAACCTTGTGAAGACTTACAGAAAATGTTTGACCTCTGTCATTGCCAACAAAGGGTATATAACAAAGTATTGAGATGAACTTTTGTTATTGACCAAATACTTATTTTCCACCATAATTTGCCAATAAATTCTTTAAAAATCAGACAATGTGATTTTCTGGATTTTTTTTTTTCTCATTTTGTCTCTCATAGTTGAGGTATACCTATGATGAAAATTGGAGACCTCTCTCATCTTTTAAGTGGGAGAACTTGCACAATTGGTGGCTGACTAAATACTTTTTTGCCCCACTTATTTGGGGTTAATCAGAGGCACTTTAAATGGTGGCAGGTGTGTGCTGACTCCCATTTAACTTAAGTTAGAATATGATTGGTTAATTCTGAATACAGTCACATCCCCAGTTATGTCAGGGTGTGCATATTTATGCAAACAGGTTATTGTAAGTTTTTTATTTTTCCCCTTTATAGATTTCAGTTTGTTTTTCAATTAGGTTGTACAGGTTTTAGGTCACATTAATGTGATCTCTGATATCAATATACCACTACCACTATAGTCATCCAGTGAATTTTCAATTTCATTCCTCTTGTTTGACTGCATCAACTGCTTTAGCTGTCCAAATTGCCTAATGTGTGTTATTAGTACTCATTAGTATTCATATTTAGTATCAAGGTGTGCTTAGGAGTCCTAATTGCCTAACTGTGTGTTGGTGTGTGTGTTTTTAGCATCCATTAGTTTTAGGATTGAGTTATTGTGTTACAGTATTTCCTTATTAGTATCGTTGTGTTCCTATTACCTTGGCATTCATTCGGAGAGCAAAGTAAGAATTTCATTGCTCAGGAAATGTAGGATTTTTTAGCACGATAATAAAGCCTTTGAATCTTGAATTAATGATGGAACTCATTTTTTTACATCACAAAAACCTGGCATTTGAACAGGAGTGTGTAGACTTTTTATATCCAATGTATATTATGCATAACCAGTGGAGTTTCATTAATAGTGTCTGCTGCTCTGTAAAACAGAGTAACTCTGGTAAGGAAAACAACTTAAGTTTACGTTTCTTTCTCTCGCGATTAAAACATCTGACCAGTAAACAGAGAGGACGTTCTTATGTGGTGTGAAGTGACGTGGTCCACTTGGATTATTTTTCTTTGTGAAAAAGAACCATACCAAGGGGGAAAAAACAATGAAAATTTACAAAATCATCATTCGATTCAGAGCAAAATAAACAAGGTTCAGTGTGGGAAAAGCAATAAAAAAGTACCTCAAGATAATTGAACTTATGAATTGATACATATATAAACTATTGCTTTGTCTTCCCAGATTTTGTCTCTCAAGAGTAAGAACTTGGTGGGTATCACTTTGACCAACTGTGGAATCACTGACCTGATCCTCAAAGACTGTCCTAAGATGATGTTCATTCATGGTAAATGGACAACTAAAAACTTTGTAAATGCAGCATCGGGCAGGTTCACATGTGATGTGATGTTACTAGACCGAGTAAAGTAAAATCATACATCAAAAAATGGACAGGATCCTCTTATTCATCTATAGGCCCTTAGAATAGAGGGTTAGTACTAGTAAAAGCGCTTTGAGTGGTCTTTGTGACTAGAAAAGCGCTATATAAGTGCAGGTTAGTTAGTTAGTTAGTTAGTTAGTTTATCCAAAATTATGGCCTTAATTAGCCTTAAAAATTATGCAAAAAAATGCATTAGCTGTGTTTCAGCTGTTTGTTTTTTTTTATTTGTAATCAAATCCATTTGTACTTAAACATAAATTTGTGGATTTTTTTCTTCTAAATTTTTGAATTTTTCTTGTATATTTGTGACCTTTTTCTGGTGAAGTTGCAACTTTTGATTGTTGGAGGTAGCAACTAGCTTTATGTACAGTATTTTTACTTGAATAACTTCCTAGCAATGAACAAATTTATTATGAACTGGACTGATGATCCCAAACTTGCCATAAGTTCAGTTCCGGTAAATAATTGGACAAGGCTAATTGTGATGTGGTCAGATACTTTACAAGACTTAATTAGGTGGCCTTCAAAAAGTGTATTAAAAGCCTTAAATTTAACTGCCTTGTAGCTGCAGATGCCATGTTTATTACCTTCTAGAGCACTTCTGGTGTTTATCAGGAGAGCAAAACCCTTCAATCATACTGTACACAGGTCTGTCTCTTTGGGTTCTCCCTCTTTGTAGCCACCAGATGTCGAGTGCTAAAGCATCTGCGAGTAGAAAATGCCCCCATAGTGAACCGGTTTGACTATGCTCAGTGTAAAAAGCTCAACATGGAACAGGTTCTGGATCAGATACTGAGAATGCCTCCTGAGAGGAACCGCATCATCTACATGCGCCCCATGCACAAGGTCAGTATTCAGTGATGTCTTTTCTTTTGCCATGGAAACAGTTATTTGTCAGTTCAGAGTAAATGTGTTAAATTTTTGAATGTATATATGTGTGTATCTGTTTTTCTTTTTTACAGATTGACTCAATAGCATTGGAGCGTCAGCTTTTCCAGGGGCCATATCCTTACCATATTGCCATAGTGCACGAGTTCAGCAACCCTCCAAATATACGCAACAAAGTTCGCATTCGCAGTTGGATGGACACCATCGCAAATATCAGCCAGTGAGCATCATCTCTGTCAACAGTAAACAAGATAGTAAATAGGATTCAGGTTTTATCTATCAGTATAGTTATGTTTTTATGTGATCTCAAACTGAGTCAGACCAAAACACCAAGACGTATCATTTTTTGGGAGGGCCAGGCACTTCTGAGGTCATAATGGGTGAATGTGTGACATCTGTTTGATGAATAAGAAACGTGCTTGCTTCATTCAGCATTGCTGAGCCTGAAGGTAATTTCAGAGATCCAACAAAATTTGATAGGTTGATCTGGAGAAAACCACAAGTGTCCTTTAGGAATATTGAATGATAACTGCTGGAAGATCATTAGTTCGTCTTCATGGCACAAGTTTCCAGTCAGTCCTACCCCAGTAATAGACCACAAGTCAAATACATCATCTAAAAGCAGCCGATGTGTAAGATTTTGGTTGTGAAATAATCACCTGTCTCTTTGTCTCTTTATCAGAGAGTTGATAAAATACGAGTTTTTCCCAGAGGCCACAAGAACAGAAGAGGATGTCAAGAAATTTCCTAAATACCCCTGGGGAAGGGACATCTACACTGTGGAGGGTAAAATGACCACAGTAGCATTAATGACTTATACATTTGTAGATTTTTAAATGAGTGTCAACAACAGTTCTTATTGAAAGTAAATACACTCAGAACATTAAGAAATCTGTTTTTCTATGTGTAAGTTTCAAAATTGTATACGTAAAGACCCACAATGTGAAATTATTCATTAGCTGTAATCACTGTCAACATACACAGCATACATACAACATACTTTGTGTTTATTTTGGTTTTCATGTCTTCATGCTAGAGATGTGTCACTGTGGCACTTGAAAAAAATTTAATGCAGATCTGATTCTAGCTTTGTATCGCTCACAATTTTAACTCCACTTGTTTCTGCTTTTCACTTGTGTCAGTAGAGTTTGAAGATTTTTTTTTTTTTGCTGGAGACAACTAGTTTCACATTGTGCTGCGTGCTTGTAGATTTTTATTAAACTCTTCTGAAGCATTGCATTATCAAACTATAATATTGTAATACAGCCATCTGAGAAATTAAAAAAAAAGCTGGTGGATAAAGAGCAAAGTTGCAAGGAAAAAAATGATGAATTTCTATCTATCCATCCACCTTCTATTGCTCATCCATGGGTCCTGCGTGGGTCATGGGGCAGCAGTCTAGGAAGTGCCATCATATTGGGGAATTTGCAAGTGGATCTCAATAAATTAGAATATCATCAAAAAGTTAATTTATTGCAGTAATTCAACTCAAAAAGTGAAACGTGTCTGTTATATAGATCCATTACACACATACTGATATTTCAGGTGTTCAATTCTTTTAATTTTGATGATTATGGCTTACATCTAATGAAAACCCAAAATTCAGTTTCTCAAAAAAATTGGAATATTACATAAGATCGATTTTAAAAAGTGGATTTTTAATAGAACTGTTGGCCTACTTAAATATGTCCATGTACACACTCGGTACTTGGTCGGGGCTTCTTTTGCATGAATTACTGCATCAATGCGGCGTGGCATTAAGGTGGCCCCCTAAATCATCAGACTGTGGAAACTTCACACTGGACCTCAAGCAATTTTGATTCTGTGCCTCTCCACTCTTCCTCTAGACTCTGGGACCTTAATTTCCAAATGACAACACTTAGCACCTGATTTGGGGAGCTACGTCATCTGCTGGTGTTGGTCCACTATCTTTTGTCAAGTCCAAAGTCAGTGTGGTCATCTACCAGGAAATTTTAGAGCACTTCATGCTTCCCTCTGCTGACAGAGGGACGCAGGACTTGGCACCTGCCCATACTGCCAAAAGTACCAAAACCCGGTTTAATGACCATGGTATCACTCTGGTTGATTGGCCAGCAAACTCTCCTGCCTTAAACCCCATAGAGAATTTATGGAGTATTGTCAAGAGGAAGATGCGACACCAGACCCAACAATGGAGATGAGCTGAAGGTCGCTATCAAAGCAACCTGGGCTCCCATAACACTTCAGCAGTACCACAGGCTGATTGCCTTCATGCCACGAAGCACTGATGCAGTAATTCATGCAAAAGCAGCCCTGACCAAGTACTGAGTGTGTACGTGGACATACTTTTCAGTCGGCCAACATTTCTATTAAAAATACACTTTTTTAGATTGATCTTATGTAGTATTTTATTTTTTGAAAAACTGAATTTTCAGTTTCCTTAATCTGTAAGCCACAGTGGCAGACCGTGTATTTTGCAACTAGGCCTTCAGTGGTGATCTACCTGATTTAAGTGCCATTCATGCCAAGCATCATAAAAATAGCCTATAGGGCTGTCCACATAAAGCATGTTAAAGATAACTTTTACTATAAAATTATAGTTTTAAAAATCTCTACGTTTTCATTGTAGAGCTCCATTTCCCTGTGCATTTGTTCATTGAGCTGCAGATCCACTCTTGTTTCCCCATAAGTTTAAAAGTACTGTTGCTTGTAAGTGTCCAGCTGGCGGCTGTGCTTTGGTGTCTCGCTGCTGCCTTGGTTAAGGCCCTGTCACACCTAGATGATTTAGGCAGTGTTTGCAAAACGTATGAAGAATTTGGAGACTATGCTGGCTTATGTCACATCAGTTATGGCTAAGTTTTGTCTAAGTTAAGAGCACGCTGAAGCACGTTGGTATACAGCGTAGTTCGCTGAGCTCCTCTGAAAATTAATTTTCAGCATGCCAAAAATTTTCGGACGTATCCAGCGTATGGCTAATATGTCCTGCATTCACGGAGCAAAGATTGTTCACACACGTTACTTGCCAGCAACTCATAGTTACTCAAAAGTCGAAATGCATTGAGATTAATGTCTAGCGTACCCCAAAATTATTTCTAATATATGGGTGACACTCTTTGAACCCATGTGTAACTTACTGAACAGGTTTCTAACTTGCAGCTACCCTGTAATGGAATATTCGCAGCGTTGGTTCATAGAAAAAAACTGTACAGAGCTCTGCCTGCAGCGCATACACACACAGATACAGAGAGAGAGCTAAACACGTGTACTTGTTCGTATAACGGGACCTGTCAGGGATGCATCTGAGCACTTTCAAGCTACAGGATAAAGATCCAAATCTCTATTTAGCCCCCCCCCCATGTTTTTTACCTTTGACTGCAGTCTGTACCATCAGCTGTCCAGTGCTGTTCTGATCCAAAATGTCAGAACACTGGAGGAGGCGGATCCAATCAGCTGATCGCCTGAAGCACAGAGCTCAGCTGTTCCATCCATCTTTTTCCACTTAATCCTTTTTGGGTCGGGGGGGCTGGAGCTCAGCTGTTTTCCATGATAAATCACACTTTGCTGTTGGCTGTGCCTTCCAGCAAAAACCACACTCCATGCATTATCTTGTTGGGGGTTTTTTTCCACTTTATTGAAAATAAACGCGGTGGCGGAGTGGTTAGCACTGCGGCAGCACAGCAACTCACCCTTGGCCGGGGGATCCTTGGTTCGATCCCAGCCCCCGACCAGCAGTGATCTGTGTGGAGTTTGCATGTTCTCCCCTGGTCTGTGTGGGTTTACGCCGGGATTTCTCCAGTTTCCTCCCACATGCCAAAAACATGCAAATTAGGTTAATTGGCATCAAACTGGGGATTCTAAATTGTCCGTAAGTATGACTGTGAGAGTGAGTGGTTGTCTGTCTCTCTGTGTTGGCCCTGCGATGGACTGGCGATCTGTCCAGGGTGTACCCTGCCTCTCGCCCAAAGATGCTGGGATAGGCTCCAGCCCCCCCGCGACCCAAAAAGGATTAAGCGGAAGAAGATGAATGAATGAATGAATGCATCAGTTCGCATGCCTTTGAGCCATGTTGTGACAACTGTCATCTGACATTCCTGATGTGTCACATCAGCTGTTTTAGGTGTGACTGACCTGACAGGTTTGACAGCACTGCCAGGTCGGTCATGCCCCCTGCCGTGGTCTTTGGAGGGAAGAATCATCTCGGTTGAGCAGAGATGATCTCTCGCACACCTAGGATTCATGGATCAGGAGGCAACGGCAGTTTGGCATGACTACGCTATGCAGAAGTTATTGTTGCACATAAGTTGTGAATGTCGGCAGCACTCTAAGCATTAATTGGTTTAAGTTACTTATAAGCAGTGTTGGGAGTAACGCTGTAACACCACTACTTTTGCAGTAACATCATGTGCAGCAAAATTACTGTTACTCACATTACTTGTTTTATTAATATGGATAGATATTTTTAGCACAAATAAATATGAACTGATCCTACATAGCTGACGCAGCTGTCAGTCTCCTCCGCGGCTCAGTTTCCTGTCCTGCTCACATGCAACCCGGTTGGAAGAAATGCTGTGGCAGTGGCGACTTCTCATATCGAGCCCTTATCACCTGTTGTCTGAGCGGTGAGTAGCCCCAACATGAGCTCCTACCTCTGTGGTTAAACATGAGTATTTTTAGAGCAAGAAGCTCGCATTTAATGTCCGCAGTTGTGTAAATGTTTTCTTACCACACAGAGAAAAAATGACTGTGATTTGTTGCAGTAGAAAACAGCTTAAGGTGAACTTTCGTTTATCTGTGCTTTCTGTTTCATTTTATCTTATTCATTTTCATGCTGTTGTGACATGCAACTATTTCATGGAAGTAAATCCTCTAAATATGCATTTTTAAGGGGCTGGTCCAGAGGTGTCAAACATAGCTCGTGGGCCAAAAATGGTCCACCAGGGGGCCCAAAATTTTCCCTGTGAATTTACAGCTTTATTTCTAGTAAATTTCTGACTTTCTACCGATTACAATAGTTTGTGTGAATCCGAGACATTTTTTCTCTGTAAGATGAGACTTTTTTCTCATCAGTTTTCTTTTTCTTTTTGCTGATGAGAACAAGGGGCCCTTGAGCTTGCTATGTGTGCAAGATGATTTAAGTATGCATTTAAAAGTAACATGAAAGTTACTTTTCCAAGTAACTAGTTACTTTAATCATGCAGTAATTGGTAACTCAGTTACTTTTGAAAAGAAGTAACTAGTAATTGTAATTAGTTACTGTTTTTAGTAACTTGCCCAACACTGCTTATAAGTTATGGAAATATTCTGTATAAGTTACTAATATGTTATGTATATGTCCAAGTTGTTATGGATACGCAATGTGTTCAACAAAAAGTGAAAATTTCTGCACATCCCAGCGTATTAGACCAATTTTTACAAGTTTGGCAAACGCTGCCTAAATCGTCATGGTGTGACAGTAGACGGCTCAAGTTTGCAAACCCTGTCTGGCTCCAAGTATGTACACGATCAGTTGCAAACAACAGGCATTCCCAGCAAGATAATCTGCAGCACTCCTCGGAGCCTGTAATCCAAGGATACCGCTTGTTGCTAATATGGAAGTGACGGACAAATCCTTTCCCCGGCTGAAACGGTCCTGCAAGTTTCAGGGTTGGCCGACCTCTCTTCACAATAACCAGCTTTTCTTGAAAAGTCCGTCTGGAATTGTTTTTTTTTTTTTTTTTAAATATCAGCGACCAAATCATTTTCCTCTCCCCTGTCAGCCACTGTGGGTGGAAAAGCAGCTATTATATTTAAACAGATACAGTATATTGTAGCTGCTTAAGCAAGTCCTTGCACTGGTGTTTTACTAGCGAGGATCCTCTGCATTGTGGTTGGAGGACTCTAACCATCCAATCAAAAGACATGAAAATTCCAACGTTCTCAAATGCCTTCTATGCATACCCCTGGATGTACAGAAGACATCTGATTGGTTAAAGCAACAGGATAAGTTTAGCAGTTAATTTAACCTACAGAGCACACTGTTAATTCCTGAAGGCCCAAGGCAGATTTGCCTGACCCTGGCAACACGGATGGCTGAAATATGATTGGGCAAAAAAAAACTCTTAACACGCATTACACTACTGGAAGGAGTGCAACCAAGTGGAAAGCTACAAAATGAAGAGAATAGACTATTGGGAATATTTTAATACATCCTCATAGAACAAATATAAGAATGTAGGTTGTAAATGTAATTCTGATAGTGTTTAGGCCAGCAGAGAAGGCTTTGCTGGCCCTGAGGGTCCACCACTGGTGACTCATAATCATCAAAATTAAAAAAGAAACATTTCATTCATTCATTCATTACACGCTCTGTGTGTAATGAAGCTATACAATATATGAGCTTAACTTTTTAAATTGAATTACTGAAATAAATAACTTTTTGATAACTTTTTGATAACATTCTGATTTATTGGGATGTGCCTGTATAAAGGAAAAATAGTCAAACTCATGAGAAAATAAATTCAGATTTAGATCAAATAACTTGAGAACTATGTTTTTGGTCACAAAACCACTTGTTTTTGTAGATTTGATTTTCTTTTTTTCTTTTCTTGTACATTTGCCACCCCACACACTTTTTTTCACAAATTTGCAGCTTGTAGCAAACCTTTTTCTTTAATGGCTGCTCTACTGCTGCTGCTGTTTAGGTGTGGTGGATGGTGCCCCTTATAGCATGGTGACAGATTTCCCTTGGTTGAGGACCCTGAGAGCAGCAGATCCAAATGGCTACGCCCGCTACGACTTTGAGGATGATGAAAGCAGTAAGTCCTGTTTAAAACCCATCTGTCTTATCTGAAGTCAGTCCATGCCAGTACTCTTCAAATGTAGACAGTCCGCAGTAAGACGATCTCTGGGTGTCCATGGTTCCTTAACCTCTTGCACTCCGTTGTACCGCGGGAGGGCAAGTCTCTGCGTCCCAGAGCGCACGAGGGTGCACGAGAGTGCCCTCATGCGCTCTAGGATGCATGATGGAGATGCGTCCAAGCGCGCACTGAAAATAAAAGCTGCAGACACAGCCGCGAACAGATTAGTTCATCTGATTGACCTCTCATTCGACTAATAAGAGCCTTGAATTGGGTTTCTGAAACCTTGAAGAACCAATGACTGAAAACCTAGCAAGAAGGACCTGCCTACCAACGCAGCGAGCCAATTGAAGCACAGAAGTTCGCTGAGCTGTTTTGTCTGCAAAGGCTGGGTGAAGAGAGACTGCTACAGCAGCCACAGGCGGTGCTTTATTTTTTTTTTTTAATTCCAGCAGAGTGTTTAGGATTCTCTTATGGTCATCATAGACCGACGGAGGCCGACGACGAAGGTCGTAAATCATTCGCCAAAACCGCAATCATGGAATTATGTTTTGACCGGGTCGCGAGACCAGAACCACGAGCGGACCAGCGTCGCGTTTGTCTGACAATGAGGAAGAGAAGTTCGCCAGGACACTGCTGTGAAGAGGTAACGTGTTATAAGCTAAATTATTCTTTATCCCTGAAAATTGTAATCAAAAATGACTTTTGACCGATCGGTAAATTACAGCTGTGCGGCGCACGATGTCCGAAGTGCGCGCGCCACGGTACACGGGTCGTTCGTCGTGTCCGGACCGTGAACGCCCCCCCCCCCCCGCTACTATTCTGTAGCGAGGGGGGGGGGCGGTGACTGCGCCGCGGTCGCCACATCGCCACATGAGTGTAATCAGTCATGTAGCGATGGCCGATCTCCGTCCTCTGTAGCGGGGGGGAGATGGGGGACAAACCCCCCCCCCCCCCCCCCACACACACACACACACACAGCCCTGAATGTCACCTTTCATTAGAGGCCAAGATGAAGCTTCTATATTGAATCATTCAAAAGTTGCAGACGTTTTTCCAAACTGTGCCATTTGGCACAGTTCAAAAACGCCTGGGAACTACCTGAGGAAAAAACTGTGTAATATATTCATTTTTTGTGGTATTGTTACAAAATTTGGACCTCAGCTGGATAACACTTGGTTCTACATTTCTGTTGCATTTTCCAGCCCGGATCTGAAGCTGTGTGTTATTTGCAAGCATTTGTATCCAAAAAAACACCAGGGCCAAATTTATTTTCTTCAAGTTCAGTATGTTTAGATGACTGTAACTCAGTGGCCGGAGCACTTAGAGAGATTATGACTGTTTTGCCAAACAATTCAAAGTGTTTTCTTTTAAATGAGACCAACCCCATGAAGATGCTGCAAAGGGTTGAAGAACAGCTTTGGATTTAATTTGGGCACGTGTTTTTAGGGAAATTGACCGGAGTGCAAGGGGTTAAAAAGTCTTAACATTTGTTTATAATGAATTCCCTAATTATCTTTAAAAAACTTATAAAATCCTTATCCTTAAAACACAGATTTGTTAAACACCATAGCTATGTTTTCTTGTATTGAGGGGTAAAATCCTCATTCTCACTTTTAGGAATTTGTAGTTACTGATTTTTGCTTTTTTAAAATAATGGAAAGTGAAATGAGCAGAACAGACACCAGTCATTTCTGGTACATTTGTGACCTTTTTTTTTTTGGCTAATTTTTTTCTGTAAATTTGCAACTTTTTCCTTTTGATCTTGTAAATGACCCCCCCCCCCCAAAAAAAAAACAAAAAAACCCCAACTTTTTTTCCTTATAAGTTTGTGACTTTTTTCCTCAAAATTAGTGACCTTTTTTCTAATGTGATTTTTTTTCTCATAAGTTTGTGCAGGTTACTGCTATTTTTTCTTGTCTCAGAAATTTACAACTTTATCGGAAATTTGAGATTTTTTTTATTTTATTTTTTATTTTTTTGTAAATCAGTGAATTTTTCTTGTGCTACAAGTCTCTTTTTCCAGAAATTGGTAAACTTTTCTCTTGTAAATTTATGAGCTTTTTTCCTCGTATTTTGTTGACCTTGCCCCTGTTAGGCTGCAACTTTTGGTTCTGGGGGTAGAGGCTAGTTTCAGGTATTTTACTTAATTTTGATTGATGGTCTAAAATTGAGTAATTTCAGTTCCATACATTGCTAGACAATGATAACTACAGTGTAGTCACATACAGAACCTTTTGCAATGTTAATATCTGAAATTTGATCAAGTGGTCTTAAAAATGGCTTAAAAGTTTTGAATATAACTTCCTTATAGCTGCTAATACCATGGATCTTCAAAGAACGTATTTTTCTCTGTCACACTTTGTTCTGCATTAGCCACCATTTATGCCCCTCGACGTAAAGGACAGCTGTCCGCTGACATCTGCATGGAGACCATTGGGGAGGAGATCTCGGAGTGCAGACAGAGCAAGAGGGGAGTGTTTCAGAGGGTGGTGGTCCTTTTCCTTCATCACTGCGACACACCAGGGGAACCTGTGGATGACGACTACATCTAGACACTAAAAAAGAATTTGAAGAGATGGATCCCAGCCAGACTCTGAACTAAGTGCACTACTGGAGTCTGCAAAACATAACTTCTGAGACCTTTAAAGCATGAAGGAGTAAACAGTGATGGGACACTCATTAGGGGGTGGCATTTCACTGGAATTAGACAGCCTGAGGTGGACATAAACAATCTCCACTTTTATAGTTGTTTCAATCACACATCGAGGGTCAACTTAGTTTTCACCACGTTCCTTTCCACAGAAACACAGGAAAACACACTAAGTGTACTTGAAGAATCTGCTGAGATTGATTAAGTATGCTTGATGCAAAAGCAGTTATTGACACCCAAATTTAAATTCTATAAATGAGACTTTTTTCCAAGTAAAGGTGCGGCTCATTGTTGTGAAGGCCACTAGACGTTCTCACTCTTGGTTATAGAAGGTTTTTTTTTTCCTAAATAATGCTTTCGCCCTTAATTTGTCCACATCCACATTCTGCTCTTCTATCTGATAAACTGCTCTTACAGAGAAGTAACTGTGCCTTTTTTATGTTACTTTTAAGTTTTCTTTGATATTTTGGGTGATTTGGGGTGGTTTATGGTATCTTGTGGTTTGTGTCATTTTATATTTTTAAGGACCAAATAGAAAAAAAAAAAAAAAGAAAAAAAAAACATGAAAGGGCTTTGGACTAGAGGCCAAGCAAGGAACTAGACTGGTGACTGTTTAGTGAAAATGATAAACCACATTGCATTTTCTCAGTCACGCTGTTGACCCAAATCACTTTTCTTATCCAGTCCTCCACAACCGCTGACATGCAGTTGTGCATCAGCTGTAATACAGCTGATGCTAAATTAGCCAGACATGGCTTATCCAGATCTACTCTTGAGCCTTCCCAGTATTGATTGGATAGCTCTATGTGGAAGGGTACTCTACAATTTTCTCATTCTTAAGAATATTTTTCTACTTGTCTCCACTGCGAGTTATTGCATCTTCCTTTGGGGTATATAAAAGTTGGTGTGTTCATACTGTACAGTAGTAGTTTCACATTTTAAACAGAGTGAATTATGTCATTAAACAGGCAGGCAGCCATATGTTCCTTCTGAAAATTTGAAACTTAAAAACAAACGTCTTGAGATACTATGAACGCCTGCTTTTGTCCCACAGCTATTGTTTCAGGGGGAGATTCTTCAAAGGAAAGACTTTTTGTTTTATTGATCCTTTTTTTTATTGCCAAGTTTTCTAGTACACAGTGTTGGTTGTATTTTTCTTCGGCCTCTCAGATCAATCTCAGATTGATTTGCTTGTGACAGAGACAACCTGTCCTACCGGGCCTGTAAGGAACTGAAATAGGAAACTTGCTTGGGTTTGAAAAAAAATCAGCAGGGAGTAAATGGTAACTGCCAAGTGGTGTGTACAAATATGCAGTTTGAAGTGACTGAAGCAAGTCAAGCCTTCTGTTTGTATATTTACTGTTGTATAAATGGATGATAAGATGCTTCAATTGTGTTTATAGATTTATATTGAAAGGAGACTTTTTCAGATGCTGAAAAGTAAAACAGTGGAAAATGATTCATCTGTTGTGACCTTTTCATTATTTACATAGCACATAAACTAGGTGAATAACAGAGGAATAACAAGTTAAATTTACTGAGGTACAGGCACTACAGGATTGTTTTTACTCTTATGTGAGTACATTTATGAAAAAAGATAACGTGCATTTTGTGACATTGTTGGACCATTGTGAAGTGAAACTGAAAAGTGACTTTGTTCAACCGAATTAAACCCTTATGGTTAAGATAACTATTCACTAAAATGCTGCACGGGGCAAAAACTGATTAGAAATGTGGTTGAAGTGTTGATGTAGATAGGTTCAATGATATTTTCATCACACTATCCCATTTACGAGAAAAAAAACGGTTAACACAAACAAAAAAATTTTAATAAAGTAATAAATTTGAGTAGAAAAGGTGAAATTTATATGATAAAAACAACTTTCTAAAAGTAGATTGTTTTTTTCTTTTAAAGTCACAAATTTTAATTCATTTCAGCTTTATTCATATATAGTACCTAATCACAACAAAAAGTTGTCTCAGGGCACGAGATACATAAGGCATAAATCATAAGTAATTCAGGAAAAACCCCAAACAATCAAGCGATCCCCTGAGTAAGTACTAGGTGACAGTGGGAAGGAAAAGCTCCCTTATAGAAAGAAATGTCCGGCAGAACCAGGCCAGTGTTGCCAACTTAGCTGCTAAATTCAGCAAGTATTCAGACCCCTCTAGTGACTTTTTTCCCAAAAAGTTAGTTGCAACAAATCTAGCGACTTATGGTGTTTTTGGAGACTCTGATGTAAAAGCACATATTGTCCTCAATGAGCAGCGAGTGCTGCCGTGAGCCCCTCCCCTGTCCCAAAGCACTCACAGGTGGCCTCGTCCTCAAGCAGTCAGAGCAGAAAGCGTTCACCCCTGCGCATCCAGACTGCAAATCAATGGCACATACTTGAAACCTCCAGTGGCTGATCATGGATGTAAATGTAAAATTTTCTTTAAAAAATCTTCTGGGCCCTTCTGGGCTCTAACCCTCTGGCGCCTTGGGCCAGCACCCGTAACAGCTGTAACATGGAGTCGCTGGACCGGCCGAATCGTCTTGCTGTTGAGGTGGGCAGGAGACAAACTCGGCCTCCGGCACACAGTCCTGTGGAGGGGGAAAGGGTGGGGAGGGGAAAGACCTAGTCTGCTGCCAACAGCTCTCTGCAGGGGGAACACCAACTTGCGGAGCCACTGTAGGTGGACGTCTGCACCAGGGAGCTTGAGCCAACACCACCTGTTCGTCTGCCAATACATAAGCGGGCTTAAGCCTGTCAATACAGACTTTTTCCTTACGCCCCCCCAAAGTCTTAACAAAAAATGCTTTGCCCCGGTTTCCAGCACTCTGAACGGTCCGCCATATGGTGGGCGCAGAGGGGTTCTGTGTGCGTTGTGCCGAACAAAAACGAACTTGGCACTCTGTAAGCTCTTTGGGACGAAGGTGTGGGGAAAACAATAGTGCGCCGGGCCCGGCACATTGGCCAGCCATGTACCGTGAAAAATTTGAACAGGCAGGTTGGTCCCAGGTGCAGGGTTTTACGGTAAGAATTCCCCGGGCATCCGCAGCGCCTGAGAAAAAACAAGTTCTGCCGGGGAGGCTGCCAGATCCTCCTTAGGCGCTGACCGCAACCCTAACAGGACCCAGGGCAGGCGGTTGACCCAATTTGCATCCGTGAGTGAAGCATTGCTTTAAGCGACCTATGAAAACGTTTGCATAACCCGTTAGCCTGGGGGTTGTACGCGGTGGTGTGGTGGATTTTGACCCCCAGGCTCTGGGCCATCGCTGACCAGAGTTCTGAAATGAATTGCGGACCCCTGTCAGAAGTGATGTCTGACGGGGATCTGAACCGTGCAACCCAAGCTGACAAAAAAGCGTGAGCCACTTCCGCAGATGTGGTGGAAGCCAGCGGGACCACTTCAGGCCAATGCGTAGTGCGGTCCACAATTGTCAAAAGGTGCATGAAACCTTGTGATGGTGGGAGGGGGCCCACCAAATCCAAGTGGACGTGTCGAACCTCCTGGCCGGAATTTGGAACGGCTTGAGGGGGGCTTTGGTGTGCTTGTGCATTTTGGCCCGCTGGCATGCGGCGCACGCTGCAGCCTACTCTTTCACATCCCTGCGTAAGTGCAGCCAGACAAATTTTGCCCCCACCAGTTTAACCGAGGCACGCACGCTGGGGTGTGAAAGGGAGTGGACTGACTCAAAAATGCGGAGGTACCAAGAGCTCGGAACCACCGGGCATGGGCGACCGGTGGAGATATCACAGAGCAAGGGGGGGCACCCTTCTTGCACCACCCTGCTCTCCAGTTTTAATCCAGTAGGCGCGGACTGGAGCGTGCAAATGTCTGCGTCCCGCGTTTGCTCCGTGGCCATGGCAGGGAAATCTATTCCCATGTAGACTGGGAAGACTAACGCACGCGACAGGCAGTCGGCCTCAACATTAAGCTTACTGACTACATGCTGGATGTCGGTTGTTAATTCCTAGATCGCGGCCAAATGTTGTTGCTGCTGGGCCAACCACGGTTCTGAGACTTTGGACATTGCCTACATTAGCAGCTTATGATCAACGAACGCAGTGAACTCGCACCCTTCCAGCCAAAACTGGAAATGGTGCGTCGCCAGGTGGAGGGCCAACAACTCTGTCAAACGTACTGTATTTGTGTTCGTTGTCGCACAAAGTACGGCTGAAAAATGCAAGTGGCTGCCACACACCGGAAACGTACTGCTCCACCACTGTCCCTATGGCAACATCAGATGCGTCAGTGGTGAGTGCTATCCGCGCCAACGGGACAGGGAAGGCTAGCAAAGAGGCATTAGCGAGCGCTGTTTTGGCATTTGCAAAAACCTGGACTCGCTCGGGGGTCCAGTCGATGTTTTCCGTGGACTTCTTTTTTTTTTTGAGCATGGCGTACAACGGTTGCAGCAGCTGGGTTGCTCAGGGGAGGAAACTGTTGTAAAAGCTGACCATGCCAAAAAATTCCTGCAGGGCCTTCACGGTCTGCGGATGCGGAAAATCCAACATGGCACGCATCTTATCAGGCAGCGGAATCGCGCCCTCTGGCGAAATGCGGTGACCCAAAAAATCAATCACTGGCACACCGAACTGGCACTTCGCCGGGTTAACGATAAGCCCGTGCGCTTCCAACCTCTGGAAAACTAGTTTGAAATGGGCAAGATGCTCCTCCTCGGACGCGCTAGCCACCAAAATGTTGTCTAAGTAGGCAAAAACGAAAGGCAGGTCACGGAGCACCGCACCCATTGTGGTCTATATTAATCATATATTCCATAACCTACATATGTTGAAGCATGTGAGAATGTTTGGTGATTACATATGTAAGGCGACTTCACACCTCAGAACAGGACAAAGAGTCTCAACCGCCAGTGAAGATCAAAGAGCTTCCCAGGCACTGCGGTGGAGACCGGATGGGTTGCCCTGACCCCCCAGGGCCAAGAGGAGGAGTACGAAGACAATGGGGGGATTAAGATAATGAGGGATGTCAGCTTTGGATATGCATGTCTTTTGTTATGTGCGAGTATAAGTTCATAGAGCCGAAGGTGTTCGGCCTCTTTCCTTCTTCTGCTACTGCACTTAGATGAGACTTGTTAGAGGAGCTGATAATAAACTTTGGTTTATATATCACATCGCCTCGTTCTTTCAAGCTCTTCTACACTGGTGACCCTGACGCGAGTATGGACCAGAGGCGTTCCCCCGCGATCAACTCATCTGTAGCGACCCAGGCAGACACCGGCGCCCATGCAGACAGGAGAACAGATGGACGACGTTCCCCCACGGCAGAAAGGATAGAGAGGGCTCAACCGAGCACCAGCACCGCGGAGAGAGCCGAAGCAAGGCACTCTCACCCTGCGGACACATCAGTGACGGTCCACACAAACGCCGTCACGTCAACCTGCCGGACTTCTGGCAGGAAGACCCCGCCTCGTGGTTTCAGCAAGCTGAAGCCCAGTTTGCACTTGCGGGCATCACGGCTGACGATACAAAGTTTTATCACATTGTCGCCAAACTCGACGCCGCCACTTCGAGATGTGCGCGGAGCATAATCCAACGGCCGCCGGCCCAGGACAAATATAAAGAACTGAAAGCGACCATTGTGGCAAATTACGTCCCCTCAGCCGAGGAGAGAGCCGAGAGGATTCTGGCGGTCTACGGCCACAGAGGATGCAGACCCAAGGCCCTCATGGAGGACTTGCTGCAACTTAAAGAAGAGGACAATGACAACTTCCTCTTCCATTTCATATTCCTCAGTACGCTGCCGCCACACATGAGAGGGACGCTGGCCAACATGCGATGCAGCACCCAGCAAGACTTCCGCATGCTGGCTCACGAAGCTCAACGGCTCGTCAACGCCTGCAAAGAGCAGACACCCACAGCAGCATCCGCAGACCTCAACGCTGATGTCCGGAGCCACGAGGAGCCACAAATCACCGAGCAGAATCAGCCCGCGGTGACAGCGACACGGCCAGGACGCAACAGATGGAGCGACGTTTGTTATTACCACCACCACTTCGCCGAGAAGACTTACATATGCGTTCCCCCCTGCAAATTCACGATTTCGGGAAAACGCCGAAGCCGAGAGCCGTTAACAGCGGCGGTTCTCGGCGAAAAAAGCAAGCTTTTATATGTGACGGACGGACACACCGGCAAGCGGTTCCTTATCGACACGGGAGCTCAACTAAGTTTTGTCATGCCCTCCCAAGCAGACCGGGCCATGGGCCCCCGGGGCAATGGAGCGGTGGCAGCCAACAGCTCCATCATCGACACTTTTGGCGAAAAGAGCCTGCCCCTCCTCATCCACGGCCGCAACTACAGATGGACATTTGTTGTAGCGGCGGTGAGTTTTAACTTGTTGGGCGCAGATTTTTTGTGTGCACATGGGTTATTAGTTGATCTAGCGAACAGGCGCTTGGTTAATGCACTGTCTTTTGCTTCTATTCCCTGCTCAGCTCGACTTTCTCCACCACTCGTGCAGGCCAGCGTCACCACAGCAGGAGGTAAGTTTGATCAACTCCTCACCCAATTTCCAGCACTCACAATTCCCAAATTCTCAGCCATAGTGGCTAAACACGGGGTTGAACATTTTATTCCCACAACGGGCCCACCCGTATTTGCCAAAGCTCGGCGCTTAGACGCGGCCAAGCTCGCCATAGCTCGGGACGAGTTTACTTCCCTCGAAAAATTAGGCATTATCAGACGCTCAAAAAGCCCCTGGGCCTCACCACTTCACATGGTTCCGAAATCCGACGGTTCTTGGAGACCGTGTGGCGATTACCGCAGATTAAACAATGCGACAGCGCATGACCGCTACCCAATTCCTCACATTCAAGATTTTTCACTGCATCTGGCGGGTGCGCGCATTTTTTCAAAAATAGACCTGGTCCGCGGTTATCATCAAGTCCCAGTTCGAGCAGAGGACATTCCTAAAACAGCTGTAATAACCCCTTTCGGCCTTTTTGAATTTTTGCGAATGCCTTTCGGCCTCAAAGGCGCGGCTCAAACCTTTCAGCGGATGATGGACGCAGTATTACGCGACCTCCCTTTTGTTTTCGTCTACCTCGACGATATGCTGGTAGCCAGCCCGTCTGAGGAAGAACACGAGCAGCATCTCACTATGGTTTTTCAGAGGCTAGAAGAGAACGGGTTAATAATCAGTCCAGCCAAATGCAAATTCGGCGTGTCACAAATTGATTTTTTAGGACACAGAGTTTCTCCGAGGGGGGCAGTCCCACTTCCAGACAAAGTTCACGCGATAAAAAGTTTCCCACGGCCACAAACGGTCAAATCGCTGCAAGAATTTTTAGGAATGGTTAATTTTTTACAACCGTTTGCTCCCCCACGCAGCTCAGCTCATGCAGCCCCTATATGACGTGCTCAGAAAACAAAAAGCTTCCAACGCGGTCGAATGGACCCCGGAGCGCGAACACGCCTTCGCGGAAGTAAAAAGCGCCCTAGCTAATGCCACACTGTTGGTTCACCCCGATCCCTCGGCCCGCATTGCGCTAACCACAGACGCTTTGGACCTAGCTATAGGGGCAGTTGTAGAACAACATGTCAGCGGAATCTGGCAACCTTTGGCATTCTTCAGCAAATCGCTAAACCAAACTGAGCGTAAATACAGCACTTTTGACAGGGAGCTGCTAGCGCTTCATTTATCCATCCGCCACTTCCAGTTCTGGTTAGAAGGGCGGAGTTTCACGGCTTTTGTAGACCACAAACCGCTCACCTTTGCCATGGCTAAAATTTCCGAACCGTGGTCAGGCAGGCAACAAAGACAGCTGGCTGCGATTTCAGAGTTCACCACAGACATTCGACATGTGGCAGGCAAACTTAACGTGATAGCAGACTGCCTCTCTCACGCTGTGACATCGCCAGAGCGCGAGGAGACAGATTATACTACCTCAGCCGCAGAACTCTTCGCCAACGCGGACACATACGCAGCACCAATCCATGCAGGGATAGATTATGCAGCCATGGCAGAGGAGCAAAGTAGTGACGCGGACGTGCGCGCACACTTGTCTGGACCAACAGGGTTAAGGCTGGAGGAAAGGGGTTTACGCGACGGCGTGCCCCCCCCCCCCTAATATGCGATATCTCAACCGGCCGACCGCGCCCGTTAGTCCCAGCTACATGGCGCCGCCATATTTTCG
The DNA here is from genome assembly GCA_020510985.1 of Pholidichthys leucotaenia. Taxonomy (NCBI): domain Eukaryota; kingdom Metazoa; phylum Chordata; class Actinopteri; order Cichliformes; family Pholidichthyidae; genus Pholidichthys; species Pholidichthys leucotaenia. Next base: position 368,811,583 of record CM035840.1, read on the forward strand.
ACTCAATTCACTTCCTCGCGCACCCAGGTGTGCGCGCCTCGGTTAAAATGGTCGCCGAAAAGTTTGTGTGGCCTGGCCTGCGCAAAAACGTAAAAGAATGGGCAAAAACTTGCATTTCTTGTCAGCGCGCCAAAATACACAAACACACAAAAGCCCCTCTGGAGCCTTTTCCAATCCCTGCTAGAAGGTTCGACCACGTTCATGTCGACCTCGTGGGGCCACTACCTTCCTCCCAAGGTTTCACACACCTGTTAACAATGATAGACCGCACCACGCGCTGGCCAGAGGCAGTCCCTCTGGCGTCAACCACAGCGGAGGAAGTCGCTCGCATTTTTTTGACAAACTGGGTGGCACGTTTCGGCGTCCCATCGGACATCACGTCCGATAGGGGGCCTCAATTTGTCTCGGAGCTTTGGTCAGCCATGGCCAGCAGCTTAGGGGCGACAATTCACCGCACCACCGCTTATCACCCTCAGGCTAATGGGTTATGCGAGCGTTTTCACAGATCTTTAAAGGCCGCCCTCAGAGCCTCACTAATGGATACAAATTGGGTAAATAAACTTCCCTGGGTTTTATTGGGGTTGCGTGCTGCGCCCAAAGAGGATCTAGACGCCTCTCCAGCAGAATTAGTTTTTGCACAACCTCTCAGGCTCCCAGGTGAATTTTTACCAGAGAACCCAGAGCCAGGGCATCTTCCAGCCCCGAGGTTTTTAGGCAGCAACGGACCGGACTCTCTCCCCGGACCGGCACATCACTCTTTTCCACGGGTTTTTGTCCCACAAGCCTTAAAGAACGCTGAATTCGTTTTTGTTAGGCATGAAGCTTTAAAACCAACTTTCCGCCCACCATACGATGGGCCATTCAGAGTGCTGGAACCTGGTGATAAACACTTTGTGCTTGATTTTGGGGATAGAAAAGAAACAGTCAGCATTGACAGACTTAAACCTGCCTTCTTGTTGAGAGACGAGCCTGCACGGTTGGCGAGAGCACCTCGGCGGGGTAGACCCCCCAAGAGAAAAGACTCAGCCCCCCTGCAGGGAACAAATAATCACTCTCCTTCCCAGGCTGCAGATTCCTTACAGGAAGGTCCCAGCAGGACGCCCAAGCGGACCCACAGCAGTTTCGGGAGAAGATTAAAACCCAGACGGCACAGAGACTGATGCAAACTACTCAACAGTTGTTCACTAATTGTGCTGTAACAGTTTAGGACTGACTTGTGATTTTACTATGCTATTATGATTACCACTGAACTCTCTTAGGAGCATGGCTGCTGGAAAGTTTCTTCTGTGGCAAGAGGTGTAGCAGTTAGTATGTCATAGTAATTAGCTTAAACTGTGAATTTTTCTATTGTCCTTTTCTTAGTCGTTTGGGGGGGGGGGGCTGTGGTCTATATTAATCATATATTCCTTAACCTACATATGTTGAAGCATGTGAGAATGTTTGGTGATTACATATGTAAGGCGACTTCACACCTCAGAACAGGACAAAGAGTCTCAACCGCCAGTGAAGATCAAAGAGCTTCCCAGGCACTGCGGTGGAGACCGGATGGGTTGCCCTGACCCCCCAGGGCCAAGAGGAGGAGTACGAAGACAATGGGGGGATTAAGATAATGAGGGATGTCAGCTTTGGATATGCATGTCTTTTGTTATGTGCGAGTATAAGTTCATAGAGCCGAAGGTGTTCGGCCTCTTTCCTTCTTCTGCTACTGCACTTAGATGAGACTTGTTAGAGGAGCTGATAATAAACTTTGGTTTATATATCACATCGCCTCGTTCTTTCAAGTTCTTCTACACCCATCATTCTTTGGAAGGTTTGCGCCGTGCCCTTTAATCCAAACGGCATGTGTAAAAACTCAAAAAGGCCAAGAGGAGTTATTACTGCTGTTTTGGGAACGTCCTCCATGCGCACCGGGACCTGGTGTTAACCGCAGACCAAATCCACTTTCGAAAAAACACGCATCCCGGCCAGATGCACAGAAAAATCCTGGATGGGATACCGGTCGTGTTCTGTGGCATTATTCAAGCGCCGGAAATCACTGCACAGTTGCCACGACCCATTGGCCTTGGGCACCATGTGTAGCAGGGATGCCCATGGGCTGTTGGAGTGCCTAACGATGCCCAGTTGCTCTAAGTTAGCAAACTCCTCACGTGCACTGGCCAGCTTAAGTGTGTCCAGGTGCCAAGGGCATGCAAACACCGGCGAGCCTTTTATGGTTATGAAATTTTTGACCCTATGTTTGGTTACTGTAGCCGAAAAAGTCGGGACTGTGAGTGCTGGGAACTGTGAAAGTAAATATTGGTACTTCCTTCCTGGAGCTATAACGTTAGCCAGTGTTGTTGGCCCAACTCCCTGAGCTGTGAAGGGCAAGGAAGAAAAAGGGACAGCTAAACATCTGTTGGTAACATCGACGAATAACCCATAAGCACATAAAAAATCCACGCCTAAAACAGGGGCAGAACATGCAGCTACTACAAAGTCCCACTGGTAATTGCATCCGTGTAAGCATACAGTCAGCGTCCGTTCGCCAGACGTCTTGATGGTGGATCCGTTGGCAACCATGAGCTTGGGACCACTGCCGCCTGCCAACCTGTCTGTGCTGACTGGCAGGATAAGGCTCTTCTGGGAGCAAGAGTCCACCAAGAAATGTCTCCCCGAACGTGTGTCTATGATAAAAAGCAGCTTTAACTGCTTAAAACTGGCCTTCCACATGCAGAAACCATGCGGTCATGATTGTGAAGCCAGAAGTCTGGGAGCTTGACTGTGACAGCGCATGCCGCGCTGGTGTTCTCCCTCTGGGTTTTCTCCGGGGCAGTGCTCGGCTCATTCTCCTTTGCACGTCTTAGGGTCACCAATGTGGAAGATGAAAGCAGATGAGACAGCGAGCTTCTCACTCCCTCTCATACTCTAGCGAACTCCAGTATCTCCTGACTCCCCAGGGTGCGGCTAGTCCTTTCTGTTACATCTGAGACCCCCCGGTGCCACTTCCTCCTTCAGTCCTCTGTTCCACCCCCCACCCCCACCCCCCGGCTTCCGACTGTGGGACCACTGAACATGGTCTGCCGTGACCAGGTCGAGTGAGTATTAATATTTCAGTTTGGAAGTCTCATAAACTATGTTTACATCCTCAACATGTGGGTAGCCTTTGACAAAATGAACCACCCTCCAGCAATGTTACCGGTAGTAGGATCCTTTACTTTCACAGATTTTGATAGATATTCTACTGTTAGTTTACCATTTGCAGATTTTAACTGTTACTTTTCCTTCTGACTTTGAAAAGCCCTGAACGTCATTACCTGAAATTACTAACTGATAGAAAAATTCCATATTATTCTTATGTTATTCTTATATTATCCTGTGTCTTTTATATTCTCATATGTGCATTTTATGTATGGCCTTGAGCAGCCCCAGTCCATATGTGTGTATGCCTGAGTTAGCAATTATAAATCACACAGCTGTAATAATACCTTCTGTTAAGAATGTCCAGTCTGTGAGTGTGGTGTGAGTGTGATTAGTTATTTGTAATGACTGCAGCTGTTTTCAGTTCATCATGTCCAGTTCTGTGTGACTGAGAGTGTATTTATCTCCCTGTTTCCTGTGAGTAAAAGAAGATAAGGACTGTGCGCGCTGTCTTGCTGGACGGTCAAGGACGTTCCATTCCGCTCCCCCCACCAACCTGAAGACTACAAGACTTTGAACAGTGAATTGCTGAATTTAGAGGTATGGATGGTCAGACTTGGGGCTACCTCTGTATTTCTCCCTCATTTCCAAGAGGAATAAATCTACTTACATTTAAATATTCTGCCTGATTTTTGACTCAGATTAATAATATTGAAAAATAATCTAACATCTGGCTCTCCAAACGGGGACCCAGATAACTCCGTCCTGCTTCCAGTGCCTCCGCCCAATTTCAGCAAGTGCACAGCTGGCAAAAGACCTCCCCAGGCTTACTGCAGTGGAGGCATTCGGAACCGAGGCGTTGGAGCGGACAGGGTGATGAGTCTAACCCTGCAGGCAGGATTGAATGTGAGTACATTTATGTGTTGTTAAGCTTATGGACCCTGGGTTTTCAGTCCCAGAGGGGTTAACTACGCGTATGTTTGTGTTGTGAAACTGAGCGCAAAGTCTGAGCATTTCTGTTTGCCGCAGCCCGAACGAGGTTCAGTTCGGGGAGGTCCGAAACAGTTCGGTCCGATGAGGTAGCTCAGGAAATGTAAACACTGAGCAGCAGGCTCAGGAAGCACTGAGCATCTGGTACTGCGAATTCGGAGTCGGTTCGTACCAGGGAGACCCGAACAGGTCCGGTTCAGAGGGGGTACAGGCTCAGGAAGGTCCCGGTACAGGCCGCAACGGGGGTGCGCATCGTCCCAGCGTAAGTGGACCTGGTATTGTTAACGCGCAGAACAAGTGAGAGTCTCCATACGATCGCAGTGAGTGTTGATGAAATCGGTGTGAGAGTCTCCAATTCCAACGTAGAGAGCACTGATTGAAGTGAACCGGTATAAGGAGCGTTAGCCTTTGAAATACCGCTGATATAAAACAATTACTGCAGTTTGTTTGTTTGTCTGGTTGTTCTGTGTTACATGGTTTGTCCTGGCGAGAGAAAGAAAAGAGTTTCCATGGAGGCGGAAGTAGAAGCGCCACGAAGGGTTGAAGCCGTGGTTATCTATTTTCTTTCTGCTTGTTGTGAAGTGTGAAAGCATGGTTATGTGATTATTGTCTCACGGGGTAATGATACAGTTGTGTATAAAGTGGTGAATCAGTGTATGAGAGTTTGCAAGTGGTAATTTTGGGGAGAAAAAAAATTGTGTTCTCACAGTGGTGAAGAGAAAAAACAAAAAGGGTTCATGTTACAGTGTGAGGTTGCCAAATTTGCTCTTTTTCCACTGAGGTTGCTATATCAGCTTGCTTCACGTGTTTTCAAAAGAAATTGTTCTACTAGCATACAGTATATGTGTGTGTGTGTGTGTGTGTGTGTGTGTTAATCTGAAGCTTACAACTGTGTGAAAACAGACCGTCTGACAGTGACCTTGGAGTGGATCAGGGAGTGTGAAAGAGCTGCGTGTGTGTATATGTGAAGTACTGTGGGCCCATGTGTCTGAAATTACTGCTGAACAGTTGATCTGAGTGAATGAAGAAAATAAATATATATTTACATTTATATATGGGTATTTTTGCAAAGCTTGCTTTTATTTCAAGGGGTTTTTTGACAGTAACTACTTTTGTTTTTCATGGATTTTTGCTGGCCAATCTAATGTTGCGCAGTTGGTGAATATTCTCATATTTTTTGAGCCAACATTCTCAATTACCAGAATTTTTCTTCCTTATTTTGGGTTAAATTGCCCACTAGCAGGGCGGGGAGAAAAATTTGGGTTTTTACTTTTACCTTTTGGGACACCTAAGGACAGGTAAACAGCATTGGGCTATTTTATTCAATTTTTTTTAAGTGTCAGTGTAGTTTTTTTATTAGCTCACAGTTGCATCATCTCTCTGACCGAGGGACAACAGTGAACTTTACTGGGAAAAAGGGCAACGGATTAATGGTCTGATGTGACAGCGAGGGCCACACTTTGGTCCCTCCCTCTCCTTCCTCCTCGCTCTTCTGCTGCTCAGTCATGGCTCTGCCTCAGGAGTCCAGTAAATGACGTCACCCCCACCACTCCTGTCCACACCAGGCCATGTCAGACGCCAATGAGTTAAGTGAAAAGTGCACACATATCAATCACTGCAATCATCACCAATATTATGAATTAAAATAAGGATTATGGAATAATGCTGTCACTAAATAATACTCAATGGTTAAAAGCTTTAAACACAGGGAAACAAAGTGATAAGGAAAAGGCTGTTTCTGCATATGATTTAACTGAGGATGCTAATGGTTAAACAAATGTTTTAATGCTCCTTTACCATATTATGAATCTCTTTTAAAGAGGAAAGAGTCACAATACTGGCCTCTCTAATTAGATTTGATTCTGTTGACATTAAAAAAGACCAATTGGTTGGTTTACTGTCTTGTAAGTTTAAATAAATGAGAGACTGTGTGAAAACTGACATTGTAATACACAGTGTATAGGTTAAGGTGTAGAGGATGCCTTCACAAACGAGACTGAGTTTATTTCTCAGGAAAGTTTTATTTGGAGTCTCATCCTCTAACATTAAGTATCTCAACAAAAGAGACAGGACAAGCTTCCCTCACAGCTCTTATACCCCCAGAGACACAAAACCCCCCACATCAAATATATCACACCTTCAACCCACAGTCTTTCAGTAAACATATGAACCCACAGTCCTTCAGTAACATATAGCCTCCGAGGCTGGTTGGCGTCTCTGTTCTCTCCTCCGCCTCGGGGGCTCCTGCTGGGACATTGTCTCTGACTTCCCGTCTCCCCAGCAACCACTTCACACCTGCCGAGGTCCTTGCCGGGGCATGTCCCTTTGGACGTTTGAAACCTGTAGAGCAGGGGTGTCGAACTCATTTTTACCGAGGGCCACATCAGCGTAATGACTGTCCTCAAAGGGCCAGATGTAACTTATAAATGTAACTAAATGTAATCGAATGTAATGTAAAATAAATGTAACTACTCCTTAATGTTAAATAACTCTGAATTTATTACTTATTCAAGTCACAAACATTGCAGTTGCATCGAAAAAATATGTTTGCTTGTTGCTCTGTTATAACATAAACCTTTTTAATTTGTCAGCTTATGAAACCCACATAACTCCATCAATCATGGATCAAACTATCCAAGTGAATGAAGAAAAATAACATAATAAATAACTCTGAAAAAACTCGGAAAAATAACACAATAAATACCCATTAAAATGGGCTTAATTACTGTAAAATCAACAATTGCGAGCTAAGAACATGTATGACAGATGTAGCATTTAAAAAAAAGGCTGCACACAGCCTTGCATTGAAAACATCTGTTCGCACAGATAGGTGCTCCCAAACATGGACAGAACACGGGCAGCATGAAGTCGAAGCTGTGGCATCAAACCAGGGGGCAGCAGACGGTAAAAGTCCTGGATTGCAGCATGCTGGAACTTTACTCTCAGGCCACTGTCACTTTGAAGCTCAATTAACTCCATCTGAAGGTGTTGGGGTGCGACTGCTGTGCTCTGAAGTCAGAGAAGCGCCGATCAAACTCAGTCTGTAACCGGCTCAGTTTGGTAGCCAACTGAGCACATGAAAAAGTCACACCGCCTCGTAACACAAAAGACACACCGGTCTTTCTCCTTGAAGCACAAACAAGTATTCGCCTTCCCATCTTTCTTGAAACAGTCTTCCGTCTGCATCAACTTTTCTCTTCCTGGACATTTTGGGATCATTATTTATTTCTGAATTCCACTCAGTAGCATTGATGTGGAAACACTGCCGTGTAGTGGCGGTGAGCCGTCACTTCACGGGTATCATAGTCGACAGGCATTGTGGGAAATGTAGTTTTTGGTCAAAGTACTCTTTTGACCTATTTATTTTTAGACACTCAGGCCTTTTAAGCTCTCGCGGGCCACATAAAATGACATGGCGGGCCACATGTGGCCCGCGGGCCTTGAGTTTGACATATGTGCTGTAGAGTATGCACCGTCATGCCTACTAAATACATGTGGGAGAAAATGCGTACCATACAAGCATGCCATATATGCGCCCTAAATATGCGCCATATAACCCCCCCCAAACGTTCAAATAAGGACAAGGTACACCTCAAATGCATAGAATCATGACACATCACACAGAACGAGAAAAAAATTGGCACAACAGAACATACATCCAACTGCCTGGGCTTCAACTCCCTGCCATATCTGCTGTGAGCAGGTCTCGCTCTGCCTGTGGCTGTCTCCTGCATCTGTGGATCAGAGTCATTAGCACATCGTTGTGAAAGCTTAGCAGAGTGTCTCCCCGGCGGCCTGCCGCGGCGGGGGGCCCTGGCCAACTGTACCTGGTCATCAGCTAACACAAAAGCAGGTTTGAGTCTGTTAATGCAGACTAAGTCCCTCCTGTCTCCCAAATCGAGCAAAAAATGCTTTTCCCCGGTTTCTAACACTCTGAACGGTCCATTGTAAGGTGGTCTTAAACCCAACCTCTGTGCGTCGTGTCTAACAAAGACGAATTCTGCATTCTTTAAGGCTTTAGGCACAAAAACGCGTGGAAAACTGTGATGAACTGGACCGGGGAGGGTGTGTGACCCCGCGTCGCCCTGCAGCAGCTGAGCGGGGGGGCGCTCTGGAGCGGGGTTCTCAGGAAGGAATTCTCCCGGTAACCGGAGAGGTTGGGCGAAGACAAGTTCAGCCGGAGAGGCTTGCAAATCTTCTTTAGGTGCTGAACGCAACCCTAATAAAACCCATGGAAGCTTATCAACCCAATTTGTGTCCGTGAGAGCCGCTCTGAGGGCTGCTTTCAATGACCGGTGAAAGCGTTCGCACAAACCGTTGGCCTGGGGGTTATACGCAGTCGTGCGATGAATTTTCACCCCCAGGCTGAGTGCCATGGACGACCAGAGCTCGGAAACAAACTGGGGTCCTCTGTCAGACGTTATGTCTGACGGGACTCCAAAGCGCGCGACCCAAGCCGTTAAAAAAGCACGCGCAACGTCTGCTGCTGTGGTTGACGCCAGAGGAACCGCCTCTGGCCAGCGCGTACTGCGGTCCACCATAGTTAGAAGGTGTGTGAACCCCTGTGACAGCGGGAGGGGTCCGACCAAGTCGATATGCACATGGTCAAAGCGTTTGGCTGGGATGTGAAAAGGTTCTAGAGGGGCTCGCGTGTGCTTGTGTACCTTTGCTCTTTGACACGCTGCGCAGGCTGCAGCCCACTCTTTGACCTGTTTACGCAGCCCCGGCCAAACAAACTTCTCTCCTACCATTTTGATCGACGCGCGGACGCCCGGGTGTGCCAGCAAATGTATTAAGTCAAAAACACGGTGACGCCACGCAGCCGGGACCACGGGGCGGGGGCGCCCCGTGGAGGTATCGCAGATTAGGGGGGGCATGCCTCTTTGATGCATCCTGTGCTCCAGCCTTAGCCCTGTTGGCCCAGACTGGAGCGCGCGCACGTCCGCATCGTTAACCTGCTCAGCGGCCATGGCTGCATAATCTAACCCAACGCAGACCGGGGCTGTGAGCGCTTCCGCACCGCAAGCCTGGCCCGAGTCTACAGCCGCCGAGTCTGCCCCCTGGGGGCCTGGCATTGCAACTGCACGCGAGAGACAATCCGCCACTACATTGTGTTTACCCGCCACGTATTGAATGTCGGTGGTAAACTCCGAAATTGCAGCCAGCTGTCTCTGTTGTCGGCCCGACCAAGGCTCTGAAATCTTAGCCATTGCAAAAGTTAATGGTTTATGGTCCACAAACGCGGTGAAACGGCGCCCTTCCAACCAGAACTGAAAGTGGCGGATGGCCAAATGCAGGGCTAAAAGCTCCCTATCAAACGCGCTGTATTTACGCTTGTTATCGCGCAATGGTTTGCTGAAAAACGCGAGTGGTTGCCAGCTCCCTGCTACCAGTTGCTCTATGACCGCTCCCACTGCCACGTCGGAGGCGTCCGTGGTTAGCGCCATGCGAGCTGCTGGCACTGGGTGTGCCAATAACGCAGCGTTCGCGAGGGCCGATTTGACCTGTGAGAAAGCGCGCTCCCGGTCCGGGGACCACTCGACCTTAGATGCAGGTTTTTGCTTCTTTAATGCCGCGTACAATGGGTGCATGAGCCGTGCCGCGTTTGGGAGGAAACGGTTATAAAAATTGACCATCCCCAAAAATTCTTGCAGCGCCTTAACTGTCTGCGGTTGGGGGAAATCCGTTATCGCGCGCACTTTATCCGGCAGCGGGACCGCACCCTCTGGAGACACGCGGTGTCCCAAAAAATCGATTTGCGCTACCCCGAATTGGCACTTCGCTGGGTTAATGATCAGCCCGTGCTCTGTCAGCCTCTGAAAAACGGCTGTGAGGTGGCATTCGTGCTCGGCTTCGGATGCACTGGCTACCAAAATATCATCCAAATAAGCGAATACGAAAGGGAGGCCGCGCAGCACTGCATCCATCATGCGTTGGAACGTCTGCGCGGCGCCCTTGAGGCCGAAAGGCATGCGCCAAAACTCGAAAAGCCCGAAAGGGGTTATAACTGCCGTTTTGGGTATGTCCTGTGCGCGGACTGGAACTTGGTGATAACCGCGCACCAAATCTATTTTGGAAAAGATGCGCGCCCCCGCCAAATGTGCTGAAAAATCCTGGATGTGCGGAATCGGATAGCGGTCATGTGCTGAAGCATTATTTAATCTGCAGAAATCACCGCAAGGGCGCCACGAGCCGTCAGCCTTGGGCACCATGTGCAGGGGTGACGACCAAGGGCTGTTCAAGCGCCTAACAATGCCCAGTTTTTCCAAGTTGGTGAATTCCTCGCGCGCGATGGCCAGTTTAGCTGGGTCCAAACGCCGAGCCTTTGCAAAAACAGGGTGGCCAGAGGTCGTTATGAAATGCTCGACCCCGTGTCTGGCAACTGACGCTGAAAATGTCGGGACCGTGAGTGTCGGGAACTGGTTGAGTAATGCATGAAACTTACCACCCGCAGCTGTGACATTGGGATGTGCAGAAGGCAGGGCCACCAGAGCTGTGCAGGAGATTGAGTAGAAAGACCAGATCAACTAACAAACTGTTTGAGCATAAAAAGTCAGCACCTAGCATGTTGTTGTTAACTGCAGCAACAACGAAGGTCCACTCGAAGGTGCGCCCGTGGAGGGACAGGAGGAGCGTCTTCTCCCCATAGGTTTTGATCGTGGAGCCGTTCGCCGCTAACACCAGGGGTCCGCTGGCAGGCGCCAGCGTGTCCGCGTAGGTAGTCTTGACAAAACTTAGCTGGGAGCCCGTGTCCACCAGGAATTCTTTCCCTGAATTCGCGTCCGTCACGAAAAGCAGCTTGTTCTTCGTGCCGAGAGTCGCAGCTGCTACCGGCTCCCGGTCTTGGCGTTTCCCTGGCGCTGGTACAGGCACAGTGGAACGCATCTGCGCGCTTTCTCGGCGAAACGCCGATGGTAGAAACAGAGGGCGTTTTCAGCTCCGCTTCTCCTGGCCTCTGCCGCTGCTGCCGTCAGTGGATCCGGTGCCGCAGCCTCTGGTCTCCCTTCGTCTCGCGGGGGGGGGCGTTCAGCTCTGCTGCTGCCGTCGTGGCTGCGCGCCGTCTATGGGCGTCGACGAGCTGCTGCGCCTCCTGGCCCAGCTCGTGGTAGTCACGGTTGTCGAGTGGCTGCGAGCTGGCCAGGGTGACTCTCACTGCTGGCGGGAGCGTTCTGAGGAAGAGGTGGGCGAAGATAAAGCTGTCGTCATCCTCGCCTCTCAGGCCCATCATCTTCGCCATCAGATCTGCCGGCCTGTCTGCTTCCCCCCTCTGTCAGTGCCAGGATCTTCTCTGCTCACTCTCCCAGCGAGGGAGTGAAGGCTCGAATGAGGGCGGCTTTCAGTGCGCCATACTTGTTGTCTTGGGGCGGGTGGTTGGTCAGGCTCTCCACCCGCTGCACTGTGAGGCTGTCCAGCTTTGCGACGACATGGTAGAACCTTGTTGCGTCCGCTGAGATTCCCCGAAGGTGGAACTGCGCCTCCACAGTGGTAAACCAGGAGCGCGGGTTATGTTGCCAGAAATCGGGCAGCTGTAGTGTGGTAGCTGCGTTAACCCGGTTGGCCCCTGAAGAGTCCGGTGCGAAAAGCTCGCCGTCACCGGCCATGGTTAGTCGTAGGTCACCAGTGTAGAGGATGCCTTCACAAACGAGACTGAGTTTATTTCTCAGGAAAGTTTTATTTGGAGTCCCATCCTCTAACATCAAGTATCTCAACAAAAGAGACAGGACAAGCTTCCCTCACAGCTCTTATACCCCCAGAGACACAAAACCCCCCACATCAAATATATCACACCTTCAACCCACAGTCTTTCAGTAAACATATGAACCCACAGTCCTTCAGTAACATATAGCCTCCGAGGCTGGTTGGCGTCTCTGTTCTCTCCTCCGCCTCGGGGGCTCCTGCTGGGACATTGTCTCTGACTTCCCGTCTCCCCAGCAACCACTTCACACCTGCCGAGGTCCTTGCCGGGGCATGTCCCTTTGGACGTTTGAAACCTGTAGAGTATGCACCATCATGCCTACTAAATACATGTGGGAGAAAATGCGTACCATACAAGCATGCCATATATGCGCCCTAAATATGCGCCATAAAGGGACTTTATGAGGATAGACAGCTATGCAAATCACTACTGGAATAATTTAAAATCACCATTTTTTTTTCTGTTTTGCTATTTATATGGGTGTGCTTGAGTAAAAGGAACCATTTTATTTATTCTCTAACCTACTGAAAATAAATCACCAAAATTAAAAATTAAAAATATAATTTATGGTATTTACTTAGAGAAAAGGACAAATATCAAACAACACAAAGATGTTCATTTTGATGAGTTTCTGGATCAAGTAACACAAAGAAAAACAAGTTCATGTTACTCCTTAAATACTATAATGCTTAAAATTTTACATAGAAAAGGAACTCAGAAAATTCCAGTCTGAATTTCCCATTTAAACAATATACATTCTGTGAAATTTTTCCTTTAATGAAATGGAATAGGCTTAAGGGCTCGACAAGGAATAACAGTCGTTGCACAACAACATTTTCTAGAATGACATAGTGCCCTTCCCTTTTTCCAATCACACCTGTACTTTGGTCAATCCATACTTTTCCCTTATATCCTGCACAAAACTTTCACATTCATCAGCCTTCAATTTTCCTCTAAAACCAAACTTCCTTCTCCAGTTCTGTCCACTCTCAGTATACAAACTTCACTTCACCATACACATATCTCCACCACATTTATTTCTCTTCTTTTTTCCCTTTTTTCTTCAGTAGTGTTTGAATTACCCCTATTTTTTATACAGTATATTCTCAACCTAGGATTTTCACAATAACACATACCCTTTTATAATTAGGAATAAATGAACTTATTCTTTCCTCTGCCCAGATTAAAGTTGAACCTCTTCACTCTCCAGCTGATTGGGGCAGCCTCTCTCAGTTGCCTCACTGCATCAAGCCCGCTATTGAGCAGGTGTGGGAGGACTTTTGTTCAGCTGTGCACGGTCTTTAGAGGGTTCTCCCTTCAGTCAGAGAGATATTGGGTTCCTGGTTTTCATTGGAAAAATTTCCTCTTAAGGATTCAAAAATCAGGAAGAGTAAAAGTTTTAAGCGGATTTATTGACAAAAAGCATTAGCAGCCAATGGAGCACCATTCATTCTGGACCAGAGTCCAAAGTGGAGTGTGCTGACACTCAAACATGGAGCATTAGTTTATGTGACCCTGGCAAATATCCCTGATCCTGCATTTCACCTACCTTCGCTGCTTTTGGCATAGAAACTTTAAATTGGCTTTAAATCTAGGTTATTCTGAATAATATGGATTGCTTTGAAGTGAATTTGGAAGCTCTATTTGGTTATAAATTGGCTTAATAGATTCGCACTTTGTCTAATGTAGGGGTAAATTTATGAAAGAATGCAATTCTTATAGCTGACCACAAGATGGAGGCAGTTCTTCTGCACTCAAGGAGGAGACACAGTGACGTCACTTGAAGGCGGTCTAACTGCCTCAGCTCCAAGATGGCGCCCAGGATGACTCACCTTGGCGATTTGATTTTCAAGATGGCGTTTACACTGCTTAATCTGCACATGCGCAGTTCTCATGCAATGGGAATGCCACGTGGCCATTTTGGTCACGCGCAAATGTGAACGCGTAATGTGGCCACGAAGCCTATTGACCACAAACCACATCTTGTTTTTTCCAAAGAAACTGGAGAGCCGTCTCCCCCAAACTCAGCTTTATTCATGCAAGAATAATCTTACAATTTTAACTTTGTGTACAATTCAATGTTGTTACCGCAAACAATTTCCTCTCAGTAACTTTTATCATGCTTTAAACACAATCTCTCAGTTCAACTCAGGCGAGCGGGTGAAATACCCCCTCCCTCTTGTGATCACAGACACAGACTCGCTCCGTCTCCTGCACGGTGAAGAGTGGCCCTGATGTTGCCATTTTAGTTAAATCGCCTACATCCCACATACAACATCAACATCACAATATTTACAGAGTTATTGTGTATATGTCCCTGCTGCTTCATGACCAGCTTAACTCCATATAAAAGCTATTTTCCCTGACTCCGCGTCCAGAGTCAGAACAAGTGATAGCTTATTATGGAGATTAGTCCAACTAATTTTAACAAACTGGCGGTTAACATATGAAAGTCTTATTTTACAACAAGACTCCCTATGTCTTGGGGACAGCTTGGGGTGGCTCAGGAGGTAGAGCAGGTCGTCCAATAACTGGATGGTTGACGGTTCGAATCCTGCTCTTCCCAGATATCCTGCCATTGTGTCCCTGGGCAAGACACTTTACCCACCTTGCCTCCAGTGTCCATCACACTGGGTATGAATGTATAAATGTTCGGTGGTGGCCGGAGAGGCCGTTGGCATGGATTGGCAGCCACATTTCCATCAGCCTGCCCCAGGGCAGCTGTAGCTATAGTAGTAGCTTGCCACTACCATTGTCTGTCTGGAGTGGATGAATAATGTATCTTCTTGTAAAGCGTCTTTGAGTGTCTATGATAAAGTGCTATATAAATCTGATGCATTATTATTATTATTATGTATCTTTGGTTAACATGTGAAAGTCCTATTTTCACAAAGTCTTCCTATGTATCATTAATAACATATGAAAGTTTTATTTTATATTAAAACTCCCTATGTATCTTTTAGTAACATGTGAAAGTCTCAAGACTCCCCATGTATCTTTAAAAAGTGGCTCATTAATCTGTCCCTAACATGTAAATGCATGTATGATTCTGACTCCCTGCGTGTGCTTACAATCATAAAAAATAGCTACAAAATATAACACTATCTTTATACTAAGTTTTCCAATAGAATTTAAAAACAGGATAAAAGGCTTACTTTGAATGAATGTCGCAGACAATCCTACAGGGATTTTTAGAAGAGGTTCTGCTCACTTTTTGATCAGTGGGGGTCCACGACACTCAGACAATGGCTTGTGTCCTGATGTGATGTCCATCATCAAAATAGTTGGAAAACTGCCTGCATCCCCAACCAAAACTGTAAAAATTAATTTTGGACGGTTAGCAGAATCTTTTCAGTTAACCAACCAATAATCGCAGAAGTTCTGGGTCTTTGTTCTCTGGGTCTTTTCCACAAGAGGTGGAAAAGACCCAGAACAAAAGAATTCACAGCTACATATAGGCAAGTTACTGGGCGTGTCCTAGTAGCTTTCCAACAATACATGTCCATTGTCCAAACTGTCCTCTTGGTATCCCAATGGCTCCCAGGGTCTCCTCACTTTTATGGCCTCTATCCTGTTGGCTCCTGTCTCTCCAGATGTCTCCTCTTTAGTCTTACACAACCCCCATGCCCATATATGGAAACAGGAACAGAGGCTTTCCTGTGGCGTTTCTATGTGTATGTGTGCATGTGTGTGTGAGAGAAAGCTTGTGTGTATGTGTAAATGGTGTATGTGTGGGTTTGACTTGTGTGTCTGTGTGTTTGGGTGTATGTGTGGATCTAAGAGATATGTGTATGCAAGCACTTTGTGTAATATGTAATTAACTAATCTTGACTATTTATTTATTATAACAACAGTTTCCAGTAAAACAGGGTGGAAACTTTTCAAAAAATGCATCCCTGACTTCCGGTCTGGACGCCATGGCGACTGCAGCTTAACACTGAAGCTCTCAGACCCAATCCAGGATAACACCTTGAAAATCAAACTTAACGGATTTTTGGAGGAGTGAAAATCAAAAGACAAAATCATCATGTCTAAAGGAAAACAGAAGAAACTGAAATTCTCCAGGCCAGGACACGTATCGGCCGGAGAATCTGAACTGGAAGATCTCCGTTCAGAAGACGAGGAACTGGTGATAGCTAACAAAAGGGTTAGCCTGAAATCACTATTTGAGGAGCTACGACGATTTCGCCGAGATGTTACGGCCGAATTTCGGGAATTCAGAGAAGAATTGAAAAGGACAAACAGCAGAGTGGACCAGGCCGAGAACCGAATCTTGGAAACAGAGGATCGAATAAAAGTGCTCGAAGATTCTGTGCTAGACCTACGCAAAAGACAAGCAGCTATAGAGGCTAAGCTAACCGACCAAGAAGGAAAACAAAGAAGAGACAACATAAGGTCTGATAGAAGGAACCGAAAATGGTTTTAACTCAATGGCAGAATGCGTGGAATCCTTACTAAGAGAGAAATTGGATATTCCACAAACCACCGACTTGAAGATAGAAAAGGCACATCGTTCATTAGCCGCTAGGCCGGCGGCGGAAGCGCCCCCACGTTCGGTGTTGGTAAGATTTTCCAATTT
Source organism: Pholidichthys leucotaenia (assembly GCA_020510985.1). Lineage (NCBI taxonomy): Eukaryota > Metazoa > Chordata > Actinopteri > Cichliformes > Pholidichthyidae > Pholidichthys > Pholidichthys leucotaenia. The sequence continues at coordinate 368,827,965 of CM035840.1, forward strand.
CAAAATAAAACAAGAGGTTGTAAGACTGGCCTGGCAGAAAAAAGGATTTATGCACCAGGAGAGAAAAGTCTACGTGGAACACGATTACGCCCCGGAGGTCCTTAAAAAGCGCAGGGAATACAATGACGCGAAAAAGGTGTTAAGAGAGAAGAAATTGCGCTTTCAGACACCATTTCCTGCGAAGTTAAGGGTCTTCTACGGCGATGAAACGTGTCTCTATAATTCGGCGGAAGAAGCAACAGCTGACATGGCGAAAAGAGGGCTCCCGGTAACGGTATTTAAACCCGCAGCAGACCCGAGTGAGAAGATCAAAGCGCAAACATGGACAACACAAAGACCCTCGAAATCCACGGACCAGCAGCGGGAAACCCAGCACCAGAGCGTCGCGGATAAACTATCCGTTTTCAGGTTGGAATAGCGACCTTTTTTTTTTTTTTCTTTTCTCTTGAATCAGTCCGCACATCCAACCCCCCTCATACAAGGTAACAAACATTAAAGGAGATGCATATTCAGCATGTGGTAAAACATTTCATGGAACAATCATATTATTTGAAACAAATAAGTCTTTGTAATAAAAAAAAAAAAAAAAAAAAAACTTGTTAAACTAGCTAACTAACTAACCTGCACTTATATAGCAAATAGAAATGTGACAATAATCCACATGTTCTCCTCATACTAACAAATACTGTTTTTGCGTGAATGTTTGATGTGATGGGGGTGGGAGGGTGCACACAATTTCACAGGGTTTAGGCATAAAAGGAAAAAAAAAAAAATCATTACAAGTTTGGATTGGGTTCTGAAACTCACGTTAAAAGCATGGGACTACTTTCAGTGGTAAGAGAGGGCCCTCAACACGTAACAGAGTTTGAGGAATTTCCCTCAGAGCCTTCACTCCATCAAGGCTCTTACAGGGTCTTTAAAAAGACCTCAGCTCAGGAAGTTCTTATGACAGCTTTTTTTTTTTTTTTTTTTTTTTTTTTTATTTAAGTTTTTGTAAAGGGTATACAGGTCGTTACAGCAATGCAGTGTTTACATTTTCATCACATGTTCCCTTATTTTCTGATATCTGACAACATTGGAAGATTAATTCTTCCAACACCCCTTTTTTTTTTTTTTTTAAAGTGAAAGAAAAAGTGAAATTGAAGAGAAAAAAAAACAAGAAACAAATAACAAAAAAAAAAAAAAAAAAACCAGTAAAAAACAAACAAAAAGAAAAAGTAAGTAAATAAAGATAAAAGAGCATCTGAGTAGAGTTGGAACAAAGAGCGGAACCATTATTGAAATGGTATTTGTCAAAGATTAGATCTAATGGAAGACACATATGCGGTCCAGGGTTGCCAAAAGTTCATGAACACATCCATGTCCTGTCTCAGTGCGAATGTCAACTTTTCCATCGAGTAAATGTCTTGGATCACGTTAGTCCAATCTTCAGGTGTAGGACAGTCCTTCAACATCCATTTTTTAGTTAGAGCTTTTTTGCTTGCCAATATTAAAACATTGAATAAGTATTTTTCTCCTCGTCTTTCCAGTGAGTCCGGTAGTAAACCCAAATACAAAGTTACAAAAGAAAAGGGAACTGTAATTTTGAATATTTTCCCCAATATTGTCTGTACCTTGGTCCAATATTGGTGGATAACTGGGCATGACCAAAACACATGAAAATGATTTGCAGTCTTTTCACCACACAAGCGCCAACAGTTCAATCCCTTATGGGTAAATTTGTTTTGTGCAGGTGTTCTGAAAAATCTTGCCAAGTTTTTCCATCCAAATTCTTTCCACTGCAGGGATGAGGTACTTTTCCATTGCTGTTTATTTAGCTTTTCCCATATTTCCAGTTGTAAAGTGAAATTCCCCTCTTTTTCCCATCTCTCTTTTATATAAGATGTGTTGTCTCCTTTTAAGTCTTGAAGACCTTGGTATATTTTAGAAATGTATCTGATCCCTGGGATCCCTTTATATGCCATTAAGAAGACCTTCAGAACACCTGACTGGGCCCTTTCCAAAACCTCCTTTTTAAGTATATTGTTTATGTGGTGTCTAAGCTGGAAGAACCTGTAAAGGTCTTGATTTATTAGGCCTTGTTTTTTCAAATCTTCAAAACTTCTTAAGATTTGCCCTTTAAAAAAATCGTAATATTTTATCAGCCCTTTCTCCTTCCACTTTTTAAATCTGGTGTCTGTTTTATTAGGAGTAAAGTCCTGATCATAGGCGATCCATTGCAGAAGTCGATAGGGCTCTTTAGTTTGATTCTCTCTGACTATCTTAAACCAAATTTTTAGCGGGGTCTCTATCCACGGGTTAGTGTTATTCAAAAGCTTAGGTAAGACATTGTTCCCTATTATCGCCTGTAGGGGGATGTCACTTGTTATTTGGCATTCGATCTCCTTCCATTGTGCAGTGTAGACTGGGTTACATATCTCTACTAAAGTTTTAATTTGTGCGGCTTTAAAGTAGTCCCTGATATTTGGCAGCGCGAGCCCACCTTTGTCTTTGTTTAGCTGTAGGGTTCTATATCTGATTCTAGGTCTCTTGCCCTGCCATATGAATCTTGAGATCCTTCTGTCCAGCTCCTGCCATGTTTTTTTGGGAGGTTCTACCGGTATTGTTTGGAAAAGGTATAGAAGACGTGGAAGTATATTCATTTTGACTGCTTCAATTCTTTGTGCAGTACCCAAGAATGGTATCATATTCCATCTTGCTAGGTCAGATTTTATTTTTGTCACCAGTGGATCATAGTTTAGTGATATAATTTTGTTGAGTTGTTTCGGGATATTGACCCCCAGATATTTCATAGATTCCGACTCCCAGTTAGTTTTGAGTTTGCTTAGTGAATAATGATTTGGGTCATAGTTGAATGTTAAAACTTGGGTTTTATGCATATTTAATTTGTACCCCGATAAATCTCCATACTCTGAAAAAACTGAGGTTAGTTCTGGTAAAGAAGTGTCCGGCTGCCCTAGGTATATTAAAATGTCATCAGCAAAGAGTGCTATTTTATGTTCCTTCTGACCAAGTGTAATACCTTGAATTTTTTGGTTTTGTCTTATCCATTGGCTCAGAGGTTCTATGAAGATTGCAAAGAGCAGTGGAGACAGGGGGCAGCCCTGACGACATCCTCTTTCCAGTTCAAAAGATGATGATAAATTACCGTTAATCCTTATTTTAGCTGTTGGTTTTTTATATAATGCCTGTATAGTTCTAATGAAGTTGTTATGAAAATTGAAACTGGATAAGATTCTATATAGAAAAGACCAGTCAACCGAATCGAATGCTTTTTCAGCATCTAATCCCAATATGACTGCATTTAAGTTATATTTTTTTATATGATGAATTATGTGTAAAGTGCGTCGAATGTTGTCTTGTGTCTGTCTTTGTCTTATAAAACCTGTTTGGTCTAAATGAATTAGGTCTGTCAGTATATTTTCTAACCTTTTGGCAAGGATAATGGTAAAAAGCTTATAGTCCTGATTTAGTACACTGATTGGTCTGTAGTTGGAGCACTCTAGTTTATCCTTTTCAGGTTTAGGTATAACTGCAATGACCCCTTCTCTCCAGGAGGGGGGGATTTCCCCTGTGTGGAGGACATAATTAAATGTTTTCAGGAGGAGAGGAGATAGTTGCTGTTTAAAGGTTTTGTACCACTCTGCTGTATAGCCATCAGCTCCTGGGGATTTGTTAGCTTTAAGTTTCATAATTGCTTTTTCCAATTCTTTAGGATGTATTTCTGACAGTAGTGTTTTATTTTGTGACTCCGTAAGTTGGGGAAGGTTTAATGTGTTTAGGAATGCCTCGGATGCGTTTTTATGTTTTTTGTGGGAGTATAAGTTCTTATAGTAATTCTCGAAGTTTTAAGAATATCCTGAATTCTGAATTTTATTTCCTTTGATACTGGGTCTCTGATTTTGTAGATTGCTCTTTCTGTTTGATGTTTCCTCAATTTATAGGCTAGCAATTTTGCCGATTTACTGCCTGCTTCATAGTATTTTTGTTTCAGAAATGTAAGTTTCTTCTGGATTTCTATTGTGTAGATCTCATTTATTTGGTTTTTAATTTCCTTAATCTTGAGCGAGTCAGTAGAATGAGTGTTGCCTTTGTGTTCTTTTTCTAGGTTCCTAAGTTCTGACTCTAATGTGGATAGTTTTTCTTGTCTTAGTTTCTTTTGGGTTGCCAGTTTTGCAATAATCTTTCCTCTTATTACAGCTTTACATGCATCCCACAGTATTAAAGGGGATACTTCTCCATTATCGTTATCTTCCAAATATCTGAGAATATCTGATTCCAATTCATCTTTCAATGGTCCTTTCAGGACATTTGAATTTAACCTCCAAGAAAATGTATTATTTGTGTATTTTTGGATATTTAAGTCCATGTAGATCGGACTGTGGTCGGAGAGATCCATCAGTCCTATTTTACATGTTTTTACTCTTCCAATGTCTCTATTAAACATAAAAAAATAGTCAATCCTTGAGTAAGATGAATGTGGAGTTGAGTAAAATGTATAGTCTTTTACACTGGGGTTGAGTTCCCTCCACACGTCACAGATTCCCAATTCTTTTAGTAGCATCCGAGTCTTCCTGTTTTGGGTGTTATTTTGATGTGGGGAATTACCAGAAGCATCCCAGTATGGATTCAGTCTAAGATTGAAGTCCCCACCACATATCACTAAACCTTGAGCTTTAGTTATCATTAGGTCGAATACATTTTTATAAAATTTCCAGTTAGCCCCTGGGGGAGCATACACATTCAGCAGGGTGATATCTTCTCCCTCTAGCCGCCCAGTTACCAAACTGTATCTCCCTTCTTTATCTTTGTGTTCTGATTTTTTTTCAAATGTAATTTTGGTTGATATCAATGTCGCTACTCCCCTCCTCCTCCCTGATTTATATGAAGATGAAGAGATCATTTTAAACCCTTGTCTACTGAGTTTATTGTGTTCCACGTCTGTTAGGTGGGTTTCTTGTAAAAGTATTATTCCTGCTTTGTCTTTTTTCATTTTGCCTAGAATCTTGGATCTTTTAACTGGATTCAGGATTCCTTTTACATTATATGAAATTATTTTGGTTACACCCTGTTTCTCCATTGTGTTGTTTTGTTTAGTATAACTGTGTGGTGGCCCTCTTTTATGCTACTCAGAAACTGAAAGAACATTAAAAACAAGAAAAACATTAAGAACATAGTGTAAAAAACTTTAAAACAAAAAGCTGTCATAAGAACTTCCTGAGCTGAGGTCTTTTTAAAGACCCTGTAAGAGCCTTGATGGAGTGAAGGCTCTGAGGGAAATTCCTCAAACTCTGTTACGTGTTGAGGGCCCCCTCTTACCACTGAAAGTAGTCCCATGCTTTTAACGTGAGTTTCAGAACCCAATCCAAACTTGTAATGATTTTTTTTTTTTTTTTTTTCCTTTTATGCCTAAACCCTGTGAAATTGTGTGCACCCTCCCACCCCCATCACATCAAACATTCACGCAAAAACAGTATTTGTTAGTATGAGGAGAACATGTGGATTATTGTCACATTTCTATTTTAACAAGTTTTTTTTTTTTTATTACAAAGACTTATTTGTTTCAAATAATATGATTGTTCCATGAAATGTTTTACCACATGCTGAATATCAGAATCAGAATCAGAATCAGCTTTATTGGCCAAGTATGCACAACACATACAAGGAATTTGACTTTGGCTAAAAACTTGCTCTCGTTGTTCAGGTGAAGGATTTAAATAAGGATTCAATGACAACCAGAGTATGTACAGTAAATTACAGTCTGTCCACGTTTCTATAAAAGGATGCAAATATATACAGGAATATATGCAGTTATTTACTCGGACTAACCACACTTTGCAGAAATGAATGAAAAAATATACAATCACACAGTATTTCAATGTGGACTCAGATTCAGTGATATAATGTGAATTAAGTAAAAAGCAGTGTGAGAGTTATGTGCAATGTAATAATGGATGAAAAGTCATGAGTACAGCAACAGGTAGGACTAGGTGAATGTTAGGAGTTCATCAGAGTGATGGCTTGAGGAAAGAAACTGTTCCTGTGACGGGTGGTTTTGACCTTCAGTGATCTGTAACGACGACCAGAAGATAGAAGTTCAAACAGTTTGTGGCCGGGGTGTGATGGGTCAGCACAGATGTTTCCCGCCCGTTTCCTGGTTATGGACCGATATAAGTTCTCAATGGGGGGTAGGTCGGTACCAATGATCCTCTCCGCAGACTTAATGATCCGCTGCAGTCTGGTCTTGTCCTGTTTAGTGGCAGATCCAAACCAGACAGTGATGGAAAAGCAGAGGACAGATTGGATGATGGCGGTGTAGAAGACAACCAGCAGCTCCTGAGGCAAATCAAACTTCTTGAGCTGACGCAGAAAAAACAACCTCTGCTGGGCCTTTTTCCGGACAGTGTCAATATGGGAGGACCACTTCAGGTTCCGGGAGATTGTGGTACCCAGAAACTTGAAGGAGTCCACAGTGGACACTGTGCTGTTGAGGATGGTGAGTGGGGGGAATGAAGGGGGGTGTCGCCTGAAATCCACAGTCATCTCCACCGTTTTGGCTGGGTTAAGTTCAAGATGGTTCTGGCTGCACCAGAGGATCAGCTGCTCCACCTCCCGCCTGTATGCAGACTATATATGCATCTCCTTTAATGTTTGTTACCTTGTATGAGGGGGGTTGGATGTGCGGATTGATTCAAGAGAAAAAAAAAAAAAAAAAAAGGTCGCTATTCCAACCTGAAAACGGATAGTTTATCCGCGACGCTCTGGTGCTGGGTTTCCCGCTGCTGGTCCGTGGATTTTGAAGGTCTTTGTGTTGTCCATGTTTGCGTTTTGATCTTCTCACTCGGGTCTGCTGGGGGTTTAAATACCGTTACCGGGAGGCCTCTTTTCGCCATGTCAGCTGTTGCTTCTTCCGCCGAATTATAGAGACACGTTTCATCGCCGTAGAAGACCCTTAACTTCGCAGGAAATGGTGTCTGAAAGCGCAATTTCTTCTCTCTTAACACCTTTTTCGCGTCATTGTATTCCCTGCGCTTTTTAAGGACCTCCGGGGCGTAATCGTGTTCCACGTAGACTTTTCTCTCCTGGTGCATAAATCCTTTTTTCTGCCAGGCCAGTCTTACAACCTCTTGTTTTATTTTGAAATTGGAAAATCTTACCAACACCGAACGTGGGGGCGCTTCCGCCGCCGGCCTAGCGGCTAATGAACGATGTGCCTTTTCTATCTTCAAGTCGGTGGTTTGTGGAATATCCAATTTCTCTCTTAGTAAGGATTCCACGCATTCTGCCATTGAGTTAAAACCATTTTCGGTTCCTTCTATCAGACCATGAATTCTTATGTTGTCTCTTCTTTGTTTTCCTTCTTGGTCGGTTAGCTTAGCCTCTATAGCTGCTTGTCTTTTGCGTAGGTCTAGCACAGAATCTTCGAGCACTTTTATTCGATCCTCTGTTTCCAAGATTCGGTTCTCGGCCTGGTCCACTCTGCTGTTTGTCCTTTTCAATTCTTCTCTGAATTCCCGAAATTCGGCCGTAACATCTCGGCGAAATCGTCGTAGCTCCTCAAATAGTGATTTCAGGCTAACCCTTTTGTTAGCTATCACCAGTTCCTCGTCTTCTGAACGGAGATCTTCCAGTTCGGATTCTCCGGCCGATACGTGTCCTGGCCTGGAGAATTTCAGTTTCTTCTGTTTTCCTTTAGACATGATGATTTTGTCTTTTGATTTTCACTCCTCCAAAAATCCGTTAAGTTTGATTTTCAAGGTGTTATCCTAGATTGGGTCTGAGAACTTCAGTGTTAAGCTGCAGTCGCCATGGCGTCCAGACCGGAAGTCCGACAGCTTTTTGTTTTAAAGTTTTTTACACTATGTTCTTAATGTTTTTCTTGTTTTTAATGTTCTTTCAGTTTCTGAGTAGCACAAAAGAGGGCCACCACACAGTTATACTAAACAAAACAACACAATGGAGAAACAGGGTGTAACCAAAATAATTTCATATAATGTAAAAGGAATCCTGAATCCAGTTAAAAGATCCAAGATTCTAGGCAAAATGAAAAAAGACAAAGCAGGAATAATACTTTTACAAGAAACCCACCTAACAGACGTGGAACACAATAAACTCAGTAGACAAGGGTTTAAAATGATCTCTTCATCTTCATATAAATCAGGGAGGAGGAGGGGAGTAGCGACATTGATATCAACCAAAATTACATTTGAAAAAAAATCAGAACACAAAGATAAAGAAGGGAGATACAGTTTGGTAACTGGGCGGCTAGAGGGAGAAGATATCACCCTGCTGAATGTGTATGCTCCCCCAGGGGCTAACTGGAAATTTTATAAAAATGTATTCGACCTAATGATAACTAAAGCTCAAGGTTTAGTGATATGTGGTGGGGACTTCAATCTTAGACTGAATCCATACTGGGATGCTTCTGGTAATTCCCCACATCAAAATAACACCCAAAACAGGAAGACTCGGATGCTACTAAAAGAATTGGGAATCTGTGACGTGTGGAGGGAACTCAACCCCAGTGTAAAAGACTATACATTTTACTCAACTCCACATTCATCTTACTCAAGGATTGACTATTTTTTTATGTTTAATAGAGACATTGGAAGAGTAAAAACATGTAAAATAGGACTGATGGATCTCTCCGACCACAGTCCGATCTACATGGACTTAAATATCCAAAAATACACAAATAATACATTTTCTTGGAGGTTAAATTCAAATGTCCTGAAAGGACCATTGAAAGATGAATTGGAATCAGATATTCTCAGATATTTGGAAGATAACGATAATGGAGAAGTATCCCCTTTAATACTGTGGGATGCATGTAAAGCTGTAATAAGAGGAAAGATTATTGCAAAACTGGCAACCCAAAAGAAACTAAGACAAGAAAAACTATCCACATTAGAGTCAGAACTTAGGAACCTAGAAAAAGAACACAAAGGCAACACTCATTCTACTGACTCGCTCAAGATTAAGGAAATTAAAAACCAAATAAATGAGATCTACACAATAGAAATCCAGAAGAAACTTACATTTCTGAAACAAAAATACTATGAAGCAGGCAGTAAATCGGCAAAATTGCTAGCCTATAAATTGAGGAAACATCAAACAGAAAGAGCAATCTACAAAATCAGAGACCCAGTATCAAAGGAAATAAAATTCAGAATTCAGGATATTCTTAAAAACTTCGAGAATTACTATAAGAACTTATACTCCCACAAAAAACATAAAAACGCATCCGAGGCATTCCTAATCACATTAAACCTTCCCCAACTTACGGAGTCACAAAATAAAACACTACTGTCAGAAATACATCCTAAAGAATTGGAAAAAGCAATTATGAAACTTAAAGCTAACAAATCCCCAGGAGCTGATGGCTATACAGCAGAGTGGTACAAAACCTTTAAACAGCAACTATCTCCTCTCCTCCTGAAAACATTTAATTATGTCCTCCACACAGGGGAAATCCCCCCCTCCTGGAGAGAAGGGGTCATTGCAGTTATACCTAAACCTGAAAAGGATAAACTAGAGTGCTCCAACTACAGACCAATCAGTGTACTAAATCAGGACTATAAGCTTTTTACCATTATCCTTGCCAAAAGGTTAGAAAATATACTGACAGACCTAATTCATTTAGACCAAACAGGTTTTATAAGACAAAGACAGACACAAGACAACATTCGACGCACTTTACACATAATTCATCATATAAAAAAATATAACTTAAATGCAGTCATATTGGGATTAGATGCTGAAAAAGTATTCGATTCGGTTGACTGGTCTTTTCTATATAGAATCTTATCCAGTTTCAATTTTCATAACAACTTCATTAGAACTATACAGGCATTATATAAAAAACCAACAGCTAAAATAAGGATTAACGGTAATTTATCATCATCTTTTGAACTGGAAAGAGGATGTCGTCAGGGCTGCCCCCTGTCTCCACTGCTCTTTGCAATCTTCATAGAACCTCTGAGCCAATGGATAAGACAAAACCAAAAAATTCAAGGTATTACACTTGGTCAGAAGGAACATAAAATAGCACTCTTTGCTGATGACATTTTAATATACCTAGGGCAGCCGGACACTTCTTTACCAGAACTAACCTCAGTTTTTTCAGAGTATGGAGATTTATCGGGGTACAAATTAAATATGCATAAAACCCAAGTTTTAACATTCAACTATGACCCAAATCATTATTCACTAAGCAAACTCAAAACTAACTGGGAGTCGGAATCTATGAAATATCTGGGGGTCAATATCCCGAAACAACTCAACAAAATTATATCACTAAACTATGATCCACTGGTGACAAAAATAAAATCTGACCTAGCAAGATGGAATATGATACCATTCTTGGGTACTGCACAAAGAATTGAAGCAGTCAAAATGAATATACTTCCACGTCTTCTATACCTTTTCCAAACAATACCGGTAGAACCTCCCAAAAAAACATGGCAGGAGCTGGACAGAAGGATCTCAAGATTCATATGGCAGGGCAAGAGACCTAGAATCAGATATAGAACCCTACAGCTAAACAAAGACAAAGGTGGGCTCGCGCTGCCAAATATCAGGGACTACTTTAAAGCCGCACAAATTAAAACTTTAGTAGAGATATGTAACCCAGTCTACACTGCACAATGGAAGGAGATCGAATGCCAAATAACAAGTGACATCCCCCTACAGGCGATAATAGGGAACAATGTCTTACCTAAGCTTTTGAATAACACTAACCCGTGGATAGAGACCCCGCTAAAAATTTGGTTTAAGATAGTCAGAGAGAATCAAACTAAAGAGCCCTATCGACTTCTGCAATGGATCGCCTATGATCAGGACTTTACTCCTAATAAAACAGACACCAGATTTAAAAAGTGGAAGGAGAAAGGGCTGATAAAATATTACGATTTTTTTAAAGGGCAAATCTTAAGAAGTTTTGAAGATTTGAAAAAACAAGGCCTAATAAATCAAGACCTTTACAGGTTCTTCCAGCTTAGACACCACATAAACAATATACTTAAAAAGGAGGTTTTGGAAAGGGCCCAGTCAGGTGTTCTGAAGGTCTTCTTAATGGCATATAAAGGGATCCCAGGGATCAGATACATTTCTAAAATATACCAAGGTCTTCAAGACTTAAAAGGAGACAACACATCTTATATAAAAGAGAGATGGGAAAAAGAGGGGAATTTCACTTTACAACTGGAAATATGGGAAAAGCTAAATAAACAGCAATGGAAAAGTACCTCATCCCTGCAGTGGAGAGAATTTGGATGGAAAAACTTGGCAAGATTTTTCAGAACACCTGCACAAAACAAATTTACCCATAAGGGATTGAACTGTTGGCGCTTGTGTGGTGAAAAGACTGCAAATCATTTTCATGTGTTTTGGTCATGCCCAGTTATCCACCAATATTGGACCAAGGTACAGACAATATTGGGGAAAATATTCAAAATTACAGTTCCCTTTTCTTTTGTAACTTTGTATTTGGGTTTACTACCGGACTCACTGGAAAGACGAGGAGAAAAATACTTATTCAATGTTTTAATATTGGCAAGCAAAAAAGCTCTAACTAAAAAATGGATGTTGAAGGACTGTCCTACACCTGAAGATTGGACTAACGTGATCCAAGACATTTACTCGATGGAAAAGTTGACATTCGCACTGAGACAGGACATGGATGGGTTCATGAACTTTTGGCAACCCTGGACCGCATATGTGTCTTCCATTAGATCTAATCTTTGACAAATACCATTTCAATAATGGTTCCGCTCTTTGTTCCAACGCTACTCAGATGCTCTTTTATCTTTATTTACTTACTTTTTCTTTTTGTTTGTTTTTTACTGGTTTGTTTGGTTTTTTTTATTTGTTTTTTGTTTTTTTTTCTCTTTAATTTCACTTTTTCTTTCACTTTAAAAAAAAAAAAAAAAAAAAGGGGTGTTGTAAGAATTAATCTTCCAATGTTGTCAGATATCAGAAAATAAGGGAACGTGATGAAAATGTAAACACTGCATTGCTGTAACGACCTGTATACCCTTTACAAAAACTTAAATAAAAAAAAAAAAAAAAAATGCATCCCTATGATATTTATCAAGGAACAGTAGAAAACCATATGGGTTTATTTTTCACACAATGACAGACCAACTCCTCAACTGGAGTCCACTTAGCAGCATGCTGATTAGCATTTGGCACTGTTGGCTTAATCGCGATTAGCATTTAGTTTTAGAATAAATGATAATTCTGTCCTTAAACAAAACCAATATATCACCTCAAGAAAATACTAAATAACATAAATATAGAGGAACAAAAGTTATCACCTAGCAGGAGAATATCACAAGCAGTGGGTGATTTATGGCAAGGGAAGGAAGACACTGAGAGGCAACTAACGTGTGTTCTCACCCGCAGCTGCACATAAACGCCACCAATTACTCCCGACAGTCTTTCCACAGGTGACCAGAGCTGTATAATATATTATACAGCTCTGCAGGTGACCGTGCGAAACAGCAGTAAAGCAGTTGCTATGGCAACACTTAAAGTGGCAGTGTACTACCAACATAGTTTAAAAAAAAAAAACCCTAACACTGGGTTACAAAAACAGATACTTCACGAAAACTTAAGTGTCCTTACATTCAGTCCTTTAATCCACCCTTACCCCCCCCCAACCTCTGGTTCTGGGTGGAGAAACCCCCCTACTAAGTGCCACCACACAACCCCCCCCCCCCCCCGAACACCCAGAAAGGTGCCTAATCCCTCGGTCCTTTGGGCTTGAGCCGGCACCCGTAGCAGCTGTAGCAGGGGACCGCCGGTCCAGTCGAAGTGCCCTCCTGGTGAGTTGTTTGGGAGGGAACGTTGATCTGTGGAAGAGGAGAGGGTGGGGAGGGAACAGGGTTAGTTTTGTGAGTACAATTCTCTGCCGAGGGAACACCAACTTATAGAACCGCCATAGGTGGGCGTCCCAACCGGGGAGCTTGAGCCAACACCACCTGTTCATCTACCAACACTAAGCGGGCTTAAGCCTGTCAATGCAGATGGTTTCCTTACGGTTCCCCAAGTCTAACAAAAAATGCCTTGCCCCAGTTTCCAGCACTCTGAACGGGCCATCATACGGTGGACACAGCGGGGTTCTGTGTGCATCGTGCCTGACAAAAACAAAGTTGGCATGCTGGATGCTCCTTGGGACAAAGGTGCGGGTAAAACAATGGTGCACTGGGCCCGACACATTAGCAGCCCCTGTACTGTAAAAAAAAATTGCGTCGGCGGATCGGTCCCGGGTGCGGGGTTTTCCAGTAAAAATTCCACAGGGATCCACAACAGCTGAGAAAAAACAAGTTCTACCAGGGAGGCTGCTAGATCCTCCTTAGGTGTGGAGCGCAAGCCTAATAGGACCCAGGGCAGGCGGTTGACCCAATTTGCATCCGTGAGTGAGTCTCTGAGCACTGCTTTAAGCGACCTATGAAAACGTTTGCATAACCCGTTAGCCTGGGGGTTGTACATGGTGGTACGGTGGATTTTGACCCCCAGGCTCTCGGCCATCATGGACCAGAGTTCCAAAACGAATTGCGGTCCCCTGTTGGAAGTGATGTCCGACAGGGATCCGAACCGTGCAACACATGCTGGGATGTGAAAGGGAGTGGATGGACTCAAAAATGCGGTGGCGCCAAGAGTTCAGAACCACCAGGCATGGGCGACTGGTGGAGATGTCACAGAGCGAGGGGGGGCACACTTCTTGCACCACCCTGCTCTCCAGTTTCAACCCAGTAGGCGCGGACTGGAGCGCGCAAATGTCTTCCACCCCAGCTTGCTCCATGGCCATGGCGGGGAAATCTATTCCCATGTAGACCAGGGAGACAAACACGTGTGACAGGCAGTCACCTGTCACCATGCATGACACCTTCCATTCCTTGGCTGTGCTGACCATCATTTGTGCCTATGCACCAAATGATCGTTCAGAGTACCCACCCTTTTTGGAGTGTCTGACTGGGGTGCTGGAGGGTGCTCCTCTTGGAGACTCCATTGTCCTACTGGGGGACTTCAATGCACACGTGGGAAACGACAGTGAAACCTAGAGGGGGGTGATTGGGAGGAACAGCCTGCCTGATCTGAACCCAAGTGGTGTTCAGTTATTAGACTTCTGTGCTAACCACAGTTTGTCCATAACGAACACCATGTTCAAGCATAAGGGTGTCCATATGTGCACCTGGCACCATGACACCCTTGGTTGCAAGTTGATGATCGATTTTGTTATCGTGTCATCAGACCTGCAACCATATGTCTTGGACACTCAGGTAAAGGTGCAGAGTTGTCAACTGATCACCACCTGGTGGTGAGTTGGATCCGATGGCAGGGGAGGGCACCATTCAGACCTGGTAGACCCAATCGTATAGTGAGGGTGTGCTGGGAATGTCTGACTTTGACTGGGGATATCGTCGGGCAGTGGAAGGAATACTTCGAGGATCGCCTCAATCCCACTGACACGACTTCCACAGAGGAAGCAGGGCTTGTGGATGAGGGGGAAGGCTGGCCCATCACAGGGGCTGAGGTCGCCAAGGTGGCTTAAAATCTCATTGGTGGCTGGACCTTGGGGGTGGACGAAATCCGCCCTGAGTACCTCAAGGCCTTGGATGTTGGAGGGCTGTCATGGTTGACACGCCTCTGCAACATTGCATGGAGGTTGGGAACTGTGCCTTCGGCATGGCAAACTGGGATGGTGGTTCCTCTCTTTAAAAAGAGGGACCGGAGGGTGTGCTCTAACTTTAGAGGGATCACACTCCTCAGCCTCCCTGGGGAGGTCTATGCCAGGTACTGGAGAGGAAAGTCTGGCCGTTGGTTGAACCTCGGATTCAGGAAGAGATTCAGTTATTTCCATTATAATATTTCTATATATTTATAGTTTTTTAGAACTCTCCTCACCAACCAGACAGCAGGAAAAACCTCCCTTATTTTGAAATCTAAATGTTGGCACGCTTCGTTTGCTTGAAGGCTCTTGACGGATTGAAGTCATTGACTCTGTGAATTTCAGTCATCTTAACTTGCCAGGTACATCATCATCATCATCATCACAGCAGTCTGTCATGGGTGACAATGACTGTTTCATTTAGGTCTGATCAAATTCCTCCACACAGCTCTGTCCATAGCCTTCTGCTGCCAGGAACTCCTGTCTAAATCCAACTTCTTCAAGTTTCTTTTTACAGTGTCTTTAAATCTGAGCCTTGGTCTACCCTGATTGTGTTTGCCCTCGCATAACTGTGAGTAGAGTAACTGCCAAGGGAGACGCTCGTGTTCCATCCTCTCAACATGTCCGAGCCATCTCAGGTTCATCTGTATTAGCATGTCCTCCATTGATGGTAGACCAGCTCATTTCAACACTTCTATGTTGGTTATCTTGTCTTTTCATGAGATGTTCATTATGGCTCGAAGGTGTCTCATCATGTACGCGTGAAGTTTCTTCACCTGCGTTCTGTAGACGGTCCAAGTTTCAGTACCGTACAATAGAGTAGCCAGTACTGTCGCTCTGTACACTTCGCATTTCACATGGATAGACACATGTCGATTGTTCCACAGTCTCTCCCTCAAGTTTCCAAACACAGTGCTCACTCTTCTCATTCTGAGAAATAGTTCATCCTTCAGCCTAGCATTCTCTGAAACAGTACTCCCTAGATACTTGAAAGTCTTGGACTTGACAAGTGGCTCTGTACCAATGCTGATCTCTTCTGGTAGTGATGTTGATAATTGGAACTTTGGTGGTTAATAAAGGCACTCTGTCTTCTTGATGTTGATTTTGAGGCTGAATTGGCTAGCTGCTCTTGCAAATTTCTCCACTAAAGATTGTATATCTTCCACACTGTGTGCACCTAGAGCACTGTCGTCGGCAAAGAGCATTTCTCTTACTACCTTTATCGATGTCTTACTCTTGGCTTTAAACTGTGCCACATTGAGCAAGTCTGCTTCTTTCCTTGTTTGAATGTATACTCCTTCTGAAGTGTCTTTGAAGGCCACCTCAAGCATGGCTGCCAGATATAGCGAGAAGAGTGTAGGCGCCAGCACACACCCTTGTTTCACCCCATTGCTTACTGAAAAGTCTTTAGATACTGAACCACTCATTGCCAGGTTTGTTTCCATACCTGTATAGAATGCCTTGCTCAGACTGACAAACTTCTCTGTATAGCCATATTTCTTGAGTACCTGCCAAAGTCCTTGTCGTGAAACAGTATTGAAGGCTTTACTGAAGTCTATGAAGACTACATAAAGCGGCATGTTCTGTTCGATACACTTTTCTTGAACCTGTTTCAAGCAGAAAATCATGTCCACTGTGCTTCTTCCACTTCTAAAGCTGCACTGGGTTTCTGGTAGTACATTCTACGAGATGTGTTCATTGAGTCTGTTCAGTAGTACATGTGAGAGAATCTTACTAACAGTGGCTAGCAGTGATATACCTTGGTAATTTCCACAATCTTTCCTGTCACCTATCTTGAACAAAGGCACAATACTTGCATCCTTCCAGTCTTGAGGTACTTTCTGGGCATCCCATATCTCTTGGATGAGCTTGTGCAGGCAGTTGGTCAACTGAACACCACCAAATTTCCACACTTCTGCCGGAATTCCATCCCTTCCTGGAGCTTTACCATCCTATGTTGTCCTGATAGCTGCCATTAGTTCATCAAAATTTGGTGGTTCATCCAGACTTGATACAGCTGGTCGCTGCACTAGAGCTTCTTGAGCCGCTTCAGTGAGATCTCCACGGTTGTTTAGTAGTTGGACAAAGTGGTCTGCAAATCTGTCCAGGATCTTGTCTTCCTCCTGCAAAACCGTTTCACCATCCATAGCCTTTAGTTGGCTCAGTCCTCTTGGTTTAGGGCTGTAGATTTCTCTCAAACCTGTGAAGAATGTTTTCATGTCCTTCCTGTCTGCTGCAGTTTGAAGTTCCTCCGCTTTTTCATCCCACCAGTTCGACTTCATCTCTTTGGTGTACTTCTGTTGCTCACTCTGAGCCTTTAAGTATTTCTTCTTCTTCGACCTTGTGTTACACTGTAGGTTTTCCTGCCTAGCTGTATTCCTCGCTTCTAGTAGTTTCTTCAGGTGTTCATCATGCTCATCAAACCAATCTTGACGTTTCCTCTCAGGGTGGCCTAATACATCACTCGCAGTCTGATACACCGTATCCTTCAGTGTTGCCCATTTCTCTTCTATGTCATTCTCTGAGTTGTTGCTGTCCCAGTCTTTCAAGTTTTCATCCATTTCCTGTGTAAGTTCTTCCTGCTTCTTTTGGCCTTTCAGTGCACTAGTGTTTAGCTTCCGTGGTAGCTTCGCACCCATCCTGCAGTGCTGTTTTCATCTCCAAATCCTTAATCTAGATCTCAGCATAACATGATCAGTACCACAGTCCGTGCCTCTCATAGCTCTGGTGTCCAATACATCCCTTATGTCTCTCTGCCTGATTATGATGTAGTTTAACAAGTGCCAGTGCTTGGATCTTGGGTGCATCCATGTCTTCTTGTGTGTGTCCTTGTGCTTAAATAGAGTGGTGGTTATCACAAGGTTTTACTCTGAACATAGTGCAAGTAGAAGTTCTCCATTGGCATTGCATTTGCCTACTCCATGACTGCCTAGCACTCCTTTCCATTTCTCAGTGTCCGAACCAACTCCGGCGTTAAAATCTCCAACGAGTATCAGCCTGTCATCAGTCAGTACATGCCTGATAGTTTCACGTAAATCACTGTAGAATTCTTCCTTCACCTCCTCTGTGTTGGTCATTGTTGGGGCATATACACTAATGAGTGTGGCATACATCTTCCGCTGTAGTAGGAGTCTCATAGTCATTATCCTGTCATTGATTGGCACCGGTTCCTCATCAAGCATTGCTGCTATTATGGGGGACCCATGCTGTGGTATTCATCTCAGACTGAAAGACATGGAGATGCGGTAATTTCCTCTGACGGAAGAGCATGGGGATTAAAGGGCTGGGGGACAAAAGGAATTGTCATGCGGGAATGAATTGTAATGCAGGACCTCGGGTAGCAGGGACATGTGAGTGCTGTGATATAAAAGAGAGCCCCTGCTACATGAGGTTAATGTTTTCTGATTCTGGAAGATGTGAGAGAGTGAATAAAGTTCATCTGCTCTGAACGCTCGACCTGGTTATTCCTCTCTCCACACTGGTGACCCTTGACGAATAATGGAACATGAGGCGAACACCCTGGAGATGACCCAGACGGGAAGCCCCAGCAATGTGTGCGCCGTTTCGGTCAAACTACCAGACTTTTGGCTGCACGACCTGAAGTCTTGGTTCCTCCACACCGAGGCCCAGTTCGCGCTCCGGGGAATAACGGCAGATGACACCAGATATTACTACGTGGTCACAGCACTGGACACTCGCATGACTCAGCAAGTAGCAAGCCTGCTCCAACAGCCCCCACCCCATGACAAATACGGGGCTCTCAAAACCACGCTGACCCGGCACTACACGCTCTCGGACTGCAAGAGAGTGGAGAGGCTCCTGACGCGTTCCAAGTTAGGAGACGGGTCGGTGGTCGAACTGATGGAGAAGATGTTGGCGTGGACGGGCACGGACGATGGGCATTTTCTATTTGCCCACCTTTTCCTTCAGAACCTCCCAACGGTGGCCAGAGCGGTCCTTGCCAACTCGCCGTTGCTGGCCGCACGTGGCAACCGTGCGCTAGCTCAGGAGGCAGATCGGATCATCCTCACCACCAGAGCCCTCACAGTGAACGCAGCGGCATTGGAACCCAGCGAGACAGCCAGCGAAAGCGATGAGCCAGTGATGGTAGTGGCAGCGGGGGCCAGGAAGCGCCAGAGAGACACGCTCTGCTCCTACCACCGCCGTTTTGGAGAGGACGCATGCCAATGTGTGCCACCGTGCCAATTCAAGTGTTCGGAAAACGCCAGAACCAGCAGTCGGTAGCGGCTGCGACCGCCGGTGAAGAAAGCAAGCTGCTCTACATGACAGACTCACGCTCGGGGAGCTGGTTCCTCGTGGACTCCGGCTCCCAAAAGAGCCTCATCCTGCCGTACTGTGCCGACCAGCTAGCGGGAACTAGCGGTCCCGAGCTGACAGCCGCAAACAGCTCAGACATTAAGAATTTTGGTGAGAGGACACTGACTGTATCCCTGCACGGATGTACATACCAGTGGACATTCGTCATAGCGGCATGCAGTTTCCCAATCTTAGGCGCTGATTTTTTGTGTGTGCACGGACTACTAGTCGATGTTGCTAACAGACGCCTGATTAATGCAATGTCTTTTGATTCTCTCCCCTGTACAGCTCGAGGAACCAGGCCAACAACGCTAGCCAACCTCACAGCTCCAGGTGGTAAGTTCCACACACTGCTCACCCAGTTCCCAGCACTCACGGTCCCGACATTTTCGGCAACCATCACTAAACATGGGGTGGAGCACTTTATTACCACTACCGGGCCGCCCGTTTTCGCACGACCTCGGTGCCTGGACACAGCTAAACTGGCCATAGCGCACGAGGAGTTTACCAACTTGGAAAGGCTGGGCATCATCAGACGATAAAACAGCCCATGGGCATCCCCACTACATATGGTCCCTAAGGAAAAGGGATCATGGCAACCTTGCGGAGATTTCTGCAGATTAAACAACACCACAGTGCACGACCGCTACCCAACCCCCCATATTCAGGATTTTTCCATTCACCTCGCCGGGGCACGTATTTTTTCTAAGATAGACCTGGTCCGTGATTACCACCAGGTCCCGGTGCGTGCGGAGGACATACCTAAAACAGCAGTAATAACCCCGTTTGGTCTGTTTGAGTTTTTACGCATGCCTTTCGGGCTAAAAGGCGTGGCACAGACATTCCAACGCATGATGGATGTGGTGTTGCACAATCTGCCGTTTGTGTTCGTCTACCTGGATGACATCCTGGTGGCCAGCGCGTCCGAGGACGAACACATAACCCACCTCAGGACGGTTTTCCAGAGGTTAGAAGAGCACAGGTTAATAATCAACCCGGCAAAATGCCAGTTCGGCGTGATGGGGATTGAGTTTTTGGGACACCGCATCTCACCGGAAGGAGCGATACCCTTGCCGGACAAGGTGCGTGCAGTGGCCAATTTTCCCCGGCCTCAGACGGTCAGGGTGCTGCAGGAGTTTTTAGGGATGGTTGACTTTTATAACCGTTTCCTCCCCCGCGCAGCCCAGCTCATGCAGCCATTGTATGCCGCACTCAAGAAATGGAAACCGGCGGACAGAGTCGACTGGACTCCTGAGCGGGAGCAGGCGTTCTTTGAGATTAAAACAGCCCTGGCAAACGCCGCACTACTGGCACACCCAGACCCGGCGGCTCAGATAGCGCTCACTACCGATGCCTCAGATGTGGCCATAGGGGCCGTCGTGGAGCAATGCGTCGCCAGTTCTTGGCAGCCGCTCGCCTTTTTTAGCAGTTCTTTGTGCGACAGTGAGCGTAATTACACCGCGATCAACAGAGAGTTATTGGCTCTCCACCTGGCCATACGCCACTTCCAGTTCTGGCTGGAAGGGCGCACCTTCACTGCGTTCGTAGACCACAAGCTGCTAACGTACGCGATGGCCAAGGTTTCGGAACCATGGTCGGGCCTGCAGCAGAGACAGCTGGCCGCGATCTCGGAGTTTATGATCGATATTCAGCATGTGGCCGGTAAACTCAAAGTGGTGGCGGACTGCCTCTCACGCGCATTAGTGGCCCCAGTCTACGTAGGGATAGATTACACGGCCATGGCCGCGGAGCAGATCGGTGATGCGGACGTGTGCACGCTCCAGTCTGGACCAACAGGGTTAAGGCTGGAGAGCAGGGTACTGCAAAATGGGGCCCCCCCCAATCTGTGACGTCTCCACAGGACGCCCACGCTCGGTGGTCCCACGCATTTGGCACCACCACTTTTTTGAGTCGGTTCACTCCCTGGCGTACCCAGGAGTGCGCGCGTCAGTCAGAATGGTGGGAGCAAAGTTCGTCTGGCCGAGCCTGTGCAAACAGGTGAAAGAGTGGGCTGCAGCCTGCATAGTGTGCCAGTGAGCCAAAGTGCACAGGCACACAAAGACCCCCTTGGAGCCGTTCCATATCCCAGCTAAGCAGTTCGACCACGCTCACATGGACCTCGTGGGCCCCCTCCCGCCATCGCAAGGTTTCACGCACCTCCTGACAGTGGTGGACCGCACCACACGATGGCCAAAAGCAGTCCTGCTAGCTTCCACCGCGTCCGCAGACGTGGCACGTTTTGGCACCCCTTCGGACATCACGTCTGATCGGGGCACTCAGTTTGTTTCTGACCTCTGATCCACGATGGCCCAGAGCCTGGGCGTCTCAATTCATCGCACAACAGCGTACAACCCACAGGGCAATGGGTTATGCGAGCGTTTCCATAGGTCACTGAAAGCAGCGCTCAGAGCTTCGCTTAGTTAGTTAATCCCTTCACACCTGAAGGTGTATATGGGCGGCGCCTATCTCCGTTTCTCTGACCCTAGGCCACACAGCTACTGTAAGTAGTGAAAGCTACAGCGGGGGGTCAGTCCTCTGGTAGCTCTGTGTGTAACTTTACTTTCCCCATTCCATTATGCGGAGCACCACGCTAGAAGGCAGAAAGCACCATTTTTATATGGTCTTTGGTATGACCCGGCCGGGATTTGAACCCCTGCCTCCCGGGTGTGGGGCGGATGCTCTACCAACTGAGCCACCACTCCGCTTCGCTTACGGATGCAAATTGGGTGGACCGGTTGCCGTGGGTTCTATTAGTGTTGTGTTCCGCACCGAAAGAGGATTTGGCGGCTTCCCCAGCAGAGCTGTTTTTTTCTCAGCCGCTCTGGCTACCCGGGGAATTTTTACAAGATAACCCCGTGCCGAACACCCATCTGTCCCCGCGTTCATGGCATAGCGCAGATGCAGGGACGCTACCTGGCCTGGCCCACCACTGTTTTCCCCGTGCTTTTGTGCCAAAAACCTTGAAGGACACGGCGTTCGTGTTTGTCAGGCACGATGCCCACCGTCCCCCACTGCGACCACCCTACGATGGCCCATTTATGCTGGAACCCGGGGACAAACATTTTGTGTTAGATTTGGGGGGTCGCCGGGAGAGAATCTGTATAGACAAGCTTAAGCCCACCTTTGTGGTGGCAGACGAGCAGGTCTTGGCCCGAGCTCCTCGGCGTGGAAGACACCCCCCCCCCCCCCGAGAACTCCCCAGGTAAACGATTCATCAGAGCAGCCACACGAGCATGCTGAATCCCCCACCTCCATTGTCCACCCACAAACGGACACACCCCCAGAAACCCCCCACCGGCACAGCAGCGCCGCAGAACCGAAGACCCCTCGTTACAGCAGCTATGGGCAGAGGCTGAAGCCGAGAGGACGTGAGGGTTAACACTCAGTCTGAGACTCTGGGGGGTGGTATGGGGGACCCATGCTATGGTATTCATCTCAGACTGAAAGACATGGAGATGCAGTAATTTCCTCCGACGGAAGAGCATGGGGATTAAAGGACGAGGGGACAAAAGGAATTGTCATACGGGAATGAATTGTAATGCAGGACCTCGGGTAGCAGGGACGTGTGAGTGTTGTGATATAAAAGAGAGTCCCTGCTACATGAGGTTAATGTTTTCTGATTCTGGAAGACGTGAGAGAGTGAGTAAAGTTCATCTGCTCTGAACACTCGGCCTGATTATTCCTCTCTCCACACTATCTTCTTTCTAATTGCAAAGCCCACTCCTGCTTCTCTCCTTTCTTGAGTTGATCTCCCACTCCAAAAGAAGATGTACCCATGGTCTTCCAAGCTGTCAAATCCAGGCAATCTTGTTTCACTAAATGCAGCTATGTCTACATTGTACCTGTTCATTTCCAGGGCCACAAGCACGGTCTGTCTTTCTGGGCGCTGTGATGTTGTTCTGTCCAACAGAGTGCTTACATTCCATTCTGCTACACACAAGGTTGCTGTTTTCCTCTTCTTTTGTCTTCCTGCTCCTAGCTTACTTTTCACTGCCTGTCGGAGTGTGAACAGATCAGCGCGGACCTTGTAAGCCCGGGCGACGTCTGAGCCTTTATGAGTTGCTTTCTGATTGACCATTTCATGAAACTGCTTGCAAAGTATTTGAGTACCACTAGCTTTTGTTGGACTAGCAGCACATTCTTGGCAGATAAAGGTATTATCAGTGGCAAGGACAAGCCAAGACAAACTGTTTCATATTAACAGATTTCGAATAAAGGGTAGTGGTGTTGCACTGTATATTGATAAACTGTATAGGTGTAAACTTGTAAATGGAATGTCCTTTGCACTACCAGGGATTCTAGAATGTGTTACTGTTGAGATTGACCAAGATAAATCAAAAAATCTAATTATAAACTGTATAAATAGAATGCCGGAGACTTGCGTCGAGACATTCAAAGATAATTTAGTAGAGCTGTACAATAATATAACTAATAAGAAAATGGTTGCAATCTGTGGAGACTTCAATATTGATTTACTAAATCCATTTCAACAAAATGTAGCTACAGAGTTCATGAATTCTATGTACAGTATGAGTCTATATCCCACAATTACACATCCCAGTAGAATCACAGTCCACACTGCTACACTTATTGACATCTGATTTGATCTGTTTGTTAACATCATTGATAAGAAAATAGAAAGTGGATTATTCATAAGTGACATAAGTGACCATTTGCCAGTCTTTGCATTTATCCATGGCCACACAGGGGCCAATACAGAAAAAACTTTAAAATCTTCCAGATATAAATCACAAAATGCAATCAGTTCTTTTAAAGAAGACCTGTTGAAGCAAGACTGGACAAAAGTTTATGTATCAGATGTAAATGAAGCCTATGATACATTCATGAACATTGTAACAGCTCTTTATGAAAAAAAATTGTCCATTAGTAAAGAGAAAGCTTAAACAGATATTTGTCGACAAGCCATGGTTAACCAAAGGATTACAAAAAGTGTGTAAAAAGAAAATTTTATTATATAAAGCTTTTCTAAAGAAAAGGACAAAAGAAGCAGAGCAGCGGTATAAAACATACAAAAATAAGTTAATATATATAATGAGATGTAGTAAGAGACTGTTACAGTAAAGAATTGCAGAAAAACAGAGATAACACTAAAAATACATGGACAATACTTAGCAATATTCTTGAAAATAAAAACAAACACAGGCTACCCAACCAATCTTTAAAAAAAAACAAAAAAAACAACTCAGAGTGTGAATGCAGACTCACCTGCAGATGAATTTAATACATTTTTTGTCAACATTGGTCCTAATTTTGGCTTGAGAAATACCCATTACGGCACCTACAGGTGATACAGTAAGCAAAAATATTGCTATAAAAGACTCTATCTTCATAAAGAACACAGATGAGAGAGGTCATTGAAATTGTTAAATCGTTTAAAAGTAAACCATATAGAGATTGTGATGGTATTGACATGCTTTTAGTCAAAACTATCATTGAATACTTAGTGAAGCCACTGACGTATATCTGTAACCTGTCTCTCCAAACAGGTATATTTCCCAATGCAATGAAAATAGCCAAAGTAATTCCGATACACAAGACGGGTGACAGGGGAATTTTCAAACTATAGGCCCATTTCACTATTGCCACAATTTTCAAAGATACTCGAAAAAATATTCTATGAAAGAATTGACAACTTTATAACAAAGAATAATATATTATGTGAACAGCAATTCGGGTTCAGACGCAAGAGGACAACTGCATTTGCTCTAATGGAATTTATAGAAAAAATATCAACTGCTGTAGAAAATAAAGAGTATTCAGTTGGGGTATTCCTGGATCTTAAAAAAGCGTTTGATACAGTGGATCATAAATTGTTGTTAAAGAAACTACAAAATTATGGTATTGGGGGTAGCACTGTCCTGGTTATGTAGTTATTTAAAGAACAGACATCAGTTTGTATGTGTAGGTAGCAAAAACTCAGAGCTACTGAAGGTTACTTGTGGAGTCCCACAGGGTTCAGTTTTTGGGGCCATTGTTATTCAATCTGTATATAAATGATGTATGTAAAGTTTTGGAAAAAATGGATTTAATATTGTTTGCAGATGATACTAATTTATTATGCAGTGGAAGCAATTTGGAACAACTTTTGTATACACTCGGAAAGGAATTAGGAAAGCTTAAACTGTGGTTTGATTCAAACAAATTAATGCTCAAATTAAGTAAGACAAAATTTATAATCTTTAACAACCATCATAACAACTCAGTATTTAAACTCATTGTAAATGGTGTAGAGATTGAAAGGGTATCTGAAATTAAATTCCTTGGAGTAACAATTGATAATAAATTGTGTTGGAAGTCACATATTAATTATATTAAAGGTAAAATATCCAAATCAATCCCAATACTACACAGAGTGAAATATTTGCTGAATCAGCCCACACTATATACCCTGTATCATTCATTAATACTCCCATACATGACATATTGTATTGAAGTATGGGGAAATGCATATAAAACAAACATATATCCATTTTTTTATGCTGCAGAAGAGAGCTATTAGAATAATAAACAAAGTTGCTTACAAGGAACCAAGAAACCCACTTTTTCTTAAATTAAAAGCTCTCAAGTTGAAAGATCTGGTTGATTTTAAAACTGCAGTCATAATGTTTAAAGTAAAGAATCTATCACTTCCTGCAAATATCCAAACATTCCAAATAAGGGAAAAACAATATCATTTCAGAGGAACATGTATATTTCAAAAACCTTCAGTGAGAACTACTACCAAGCAACATTGTGTCTCAGTGCAGGGAGTCAGACTGTGGAATGCTTTTGGAGCTGAATTAAAATCATGTGCAACGTTTGGACAATTTAAACAAAAACTAAAGGAAGAAATACTCCAAACATACATACAAAATGAAATGTAAAATCACATAAGGCTTATCATATCCAGTCTGTGTTGTGTTGTTGCTTAGTTTTGTTTTGTCACGTTTTGTTTTAGTTTAGTTTTGTTTTGCAATTACTTTTATTTTTTGACTTCTTAGATGGAACATGGGTGGGCAATATCAGCGGCTTCAACCATCACCCTTTTCGGATAATTTATGTTGAACTGTATAATCCGAGGAGTTATTGTTTAATTTGAACTTGTTGGATTCCCACCCCCACCCCCCGGTATATTGTTCTGTTCCTTTCTTTTTTTAAATCTAATCTATCCGAATAAAGATTCATTCATTCATTCAAGTCATTGACGTCATCCGAAACCTTGGTTTCGGGTCGATCATTAAGAATGGCTTCTACTTCACACATGACAGTGTGCAAGCTTTCATCATCCAAAGACTGTTGTCCCACAGAAAACAAAACCTTTCTGACCATTCTAATGAGTTTTTCTCACACACCGCAATGGTGAGATGCAGCAGGAGTACTGAAAGTCCATTCAGTCCCCTTTTGCATGAGTGCATTTTGAATCTTGGTATGATTTACAGCAGCCAGAGCTCTCCTTAACTCTCGCTCTGCTCCAACAAAGTTTGTACCATTATCCGATAGGAAGTGTTGCACTTGACCTCTGTGACACAGGAACCTTCTTATGGCATTAATACATGAATCAGTATCCAAAGAATATGCGATTTCCAAATGTACTGCCCTGCTAGCCATGCAAGTGAAAATCACTCTGTACCTTTTAGTTGTACCTCAGCCCCCCTTGACCTCAATTGGCCCAAAGTAGTCCACTCCCACACTGGTAAAGGGTGACAAATCTGGAGTGATTCTGTCTAGACAGTCTAGACCAGGAGTCACCTACTAAAACTGCAAAAGGTCCGATAAGTTGGTCCTCCTCCCAAGCCGAGGTCCAAACTAGGTGTGGGAATCTTTAGGCACCTCATGATTCGATTATGATTCAAAACTCCAGCTTGATTCTAAAACAGTTCTCAATGTATCTTGACACATTTTTTTCTATTCAAGATTTTTCCCTCCCACTGTGTGACAACTTGGCCCTTTTAAAGCAAAGTATTTGCACTGACCCATGAATTTACTTCCAACATCTTTTATTAAAACAAATGTAAGAGAAATCTGACACATGGTGGGCAGTGGTGGTCTAATGTTAGGGATGTGAACTGGTGAGCAGAGGGTCGCAGGTTCAATCCCTGGACCAGCAGGATTAGAGCTGGGTGGGACAGATAACATAGCAGTGTTTGCCCCACCATCCTTAACCCCACTGTGGTACCCTTGAGCAAGGCCCTTAACCCCAACTGCTCCAGTGGAGCTGTTCAGTGGCCACAGGTCAGTCTGGTTGTATTGGGCAGCTTCCTGATATGAATGTGAAAAGGGCATTCTTGAAAAAGAGAGGTTTCCTCTCAGTGGAACTACCCTGTATAAGTACAAGTTAAATAATAAAATAATCATGGACAAATTTATCTCACAATGTGCTTTAAAGAACTGTCATCCTTTCTTTGATATTCTTTCAGAAGACCACAGCTGTCTCCAGACAGGCCAATATCATTTAACTTGCTTTCACACATTATGTTATTAAGCTCACATTTTAGCTGCTTTTAGCTCTATATTAATTTTTAAACAAAAAAATATTAAAATGAATTCTTTGTTCAATTTCAAACAAAACGTAATATAAAATTTTATAATACAGGAGAACGCTAAATGTGTTTGTTGACTCCAAATAAATAGGTCTAAAATCTAAAACTAAAATCCTAAAAATGTTTTACAGGAGAACACAAACTAAATTGTATTGCATAAAAAAAGATTAATAGCTAAAAAAAAACACCTAAATTTCACAAAGTCCACCTCTATACAGTATTTTCAGTGCCCAAAAAAACTGTTTCAAACTAAGACAAAAAAAAAACCAAAAAAAAAACCCAGACACAATATATAATCCCAGGATACAAAATATAATTCCAGGAAAGAATTCCTCAACATTTTTTTTATCAACAGTAAACTCTGTTACAGCATGGATGGAGCTGTAACTCCATGGTTACAGGCAGGGGCGTAAATCCTGCAGCACGGTGGCGCAGTGGTTTAGCACTGTGGCAGCACAGTTTTACCCTCGGCTGGGGGACCGTGGGGATCATGAGATCGTGGGTTCAATCCCAGCCCCCGACCAACAGTGAGCTGTGTGGAGTTTGCATGTTCTCCCCGTGTTGCGCGGGTTTACTCCGGGATTTCTCCGGATTCCTCCCGCACACCAAAAACATGTAGGTTTAGGGTGCTCGCGCACGCAGCGACCAGCAGCCGGTGGCTTGTCACCAGACTGCAAACCAAGTCTACCTACGGGTACAAATAAGTAACAAAAAAAAAAAAAAAAAATCCCGGGGGGGAGGCAGGGGTCATGCCCCCTCCTTCCATAAAGCTGTCCCCCCCCCAAAAAAAATCAGATTGTAAACACAAACATGTTTTATCTGAACAGTATAGTAATGTTCGTTGAAGGCACAATACAAGTGGTGTGACTTAAAAACACATTGTTTGACATTTATAACTATTGAAAGATTAGAAACCCCATATTCTCCAAACTCCAACCTCATATTTTAGTTGAAAGGCTCCTGCAACAATTTGATTTAAGCAATAATCTGGTGGGTTGGATTCTGGATTTCTTAACCAACAGGACGCAGAGAGTAAGGGTCAATGGCACATTGTCTGACCTAAAGTGCTCTTCTACTGGCTCTCCTCAGGGGTGTGTGTTGTCACCACTACTCTTCATCCTGTACACAAACATGTGTCGGAGCAGACATGACAACAGACACATTATAAAGTATGCTGATGACTCAGTCATTGTCAGTCTCCTCCAGGATGGTGAGAGTGGCCACGGCCCAGTAGTTGATGACTTTGTTCACTGGTGTGAGGATTCCTACCTGCAGCTGAATACAACAAAAACGAAAGATATGATTATTGACTTTAGGAGGAAAATTCCCAGGCACAAAGTCACCATACTAAAAGGCCAGACCACCGAATGTGTACAATCGTACAAATATCTTGGGACGATTATTGATAGTGGATTGAACTTTGAGGTGAACTGTGAAAGGGTGTGCAAAAAGGGTCAGCAAAATTTGCATTGTTTGAGGAAACTTGCACGCTTCCAAATTGACCGAACCATAATGACTATGTTCTATCAGGCTTTTATTGAATCTGTTTTATCCTTTTCTTTAATGTCATGGTTTGGTCAGATAAAACTGAAACAGAGGAAATGCTTGGATCAGGTAGTCAGATGGTCCAGTCGTTTGCTTGGTGAGTCACAGCTGAGCCTGACATCCCTGTACACCAGACAAGTACAGAGGATGGCCGACTCGATTTTAAATGATGACTCCCACCCTTTGCACTGCAACTTTCAGCTTCTTCCCTCCAGACGAAGGTTTGCTGTCCCAAAAAGTAGAACCCAGCGCTACAAAAACAGCTTTGTCCCTGCTGCTGTCAAAGAGTTGAACAAGCTATAAAAATTATATTGTACATATTTTATATTTACCTATTTTGTAAGATGTGTGCCTGTGTTTGTGTCTATGTTGAATGTAATTAGTGGCTTGTAAATATGGATGTCACCAACTGCAAAACAAATCTACCTACGGGTACAAATAAAGTAACCTGAACCTGAACCTGAACCCCCCCCCCCCCCATCCTCACAGTGGTTTAGTTCAATCTGTTTCTCCCCCGTGGGCGGGGCTGCTGCGATTCCTTACACACATGCTGACAGAGAGGCAGAGAGCAGTTAGGAGTAAGTAAGTGCATTGAAAATGGTGCACTGAAAGCTTAGGGTGCTGCTAGTGGAGGTGAGAGTGTTGTTCGATCAAGTGGAGGTACTCATCAAAATCTTGTTGGTAGTGCCAGTGTCTTCATGTGAAGTTGAGAGGAGTTTTAGTGTACTGCACAGACTTAAGAGTTGGCTTCAGGCTACTATGGTCCAAGACAGACTGAACAATGTGGTTGTCTGTAATGTCCATAAGAACAGACTAGACAAATTGGACATAATGTGGAGTGTGTGAAATAAGGGACAGATTCATGGACAGACGGTTTATTACACACTTCACATCTCACAAGCACAGAACAGACTGAATCATTTCAACAAGCTCTCCTCAGTTAACTCAACTCTCTCTTCACACGTTTCATGGCATTTCCTATCACACAGCATGACATTTACATTATACTGCATTCAACCCCCTGTGTCCCTGACTCCTTCCTGCTATCTTGCCAGGAACCCCCTGGGCATTGTTCTCCCATTCTTATTCACTGTCTCCCTCTGAGATGCTAAATAATCTGACTTCCCCAAGGTCCTACACCCCCCCCCCCCCCCCAGCATCTTGGATGGAACATCAGTCCACACGCTTTCTTGGCTTCAGTCTCCTCCCATATCTGCTGTAACTGGGGTTTACCGCCTCCGTGACGCTGCTGTGCCGGTGGGGGGCTGCTGGGAGTGTGTCTGACTGCGGGTGGGCTGTGGTGAGGGGGGGGGGTATTTCGCTCTGTCCGTGTGGCTGCTCTGGTGGATCGCTTCCCTGGGGAGCTCTCCGTGGGGATCTTCCACACCGAGGGGCCCTAGCCAACAGCACTTGCTCGTCCGCTGCTACAAAGGCGGGTTTGAGTCTGTCTATGCCAATTTTCTCCCGCCGACCTCCCAAGTCTAGCAAAAAATGCTTATCTCCTGTTTCCAACACTCTGAACGGTCCATCATAGGGTGGGCGCAATGGCGGGCGGTGGGCGTCGTGTCTGACGAACACAAACTCCGCGTTCTTCAAAGTTTTAGGCACGAAAGCACATGGAAAACAGTGGTGGGCTAGGCCCGGCAGCGTGCCTGTGTTTGCGCTCCGCTGCAAAAGCTGAGACGGGGAGCTGTCCGGAGCGGGATTATGTGGCAGAAATTCCCTGGGCAGCCGTAGGGGCTGCGCAAAAACCAGCTGTCCCGGGGAAGCTTCCAAATCCTCTTTTGGCGCGGAGCGCAACCCCAATAAAACCCACGGCAACCTGTCCACCCAATTTGCATCCATCAGTGAAGCCCTGAGTGTTGCTTTCAGAGATCTTTGAAAACGCTCGCATAACCCATTGGCCTGTGGGGTGTACGCGGTTGTGCGATGAATTGCAACACCCAGGCTGCGGGCCATCGCGGACCAGAGGTCGGAAACAAATTGAGGGCCCCTGTCGGACGTAATGTCTGATGGGACTCCAAAACACGCCACCCATGCTGTTAAAAAAGCGCGTGCCACGTCTGCGGAGGTGGTTGCCGCCAGCGGGACTGCTTCTGGCCAGCGTGTCATGCGGTCCACCACTGTCAGGAGGTGCGTGCACCCCTATGATGGCGGGAGGGGGGCCCACGAGGTCCACGTGAACATGGTCAAACCTCTTAGCCGGTACCCGAAACGGCTTCAAGGGAGCCTTCGTGTGTCTGTGTACCTTGGCTCGTTGGCACACCAATCAGGCCGCAGCCCACTCTTTTACTTGTTTGCGTCGGCTCGGCCACACGAACTTCTCTCCCACCATTTTGACCAACGCGCGCACTCCTGGGTGCGCTAGAGTGTGAACCGACTCAAACACGCGGTGGCACCACGCGAACGGGACCACCGGACGCGGGCGTCCCGTGGAGACATCGCAGATTAGGGGGGGCATGCCATCTTGCAGTACCCTGCTCTCCAGCCTTAACCCTGTTGGTCGCACGTCTGCATCGCTAATCTGCTCCGCGGCCATGGCTGCGTAATCTATCCCCACGTAGACTGGGGCCACCACGGCACGCGAGAGGCAGTCCGCCACCACATTCAGCTTACCCGACACATGCTGAATATCGGTAGTAAACTCTGAGATCTCGGCCAGCTGTCTCTGCTGCCGGCCCGACCACGGTTCTGAAACCTTGGCCATCGCGAACGTTAGTGACTTGTGGTCCACGAACGCGGTGAAACTGCGCCCTTCCAGCCAGAACTGGAAGTGGCATATGGCCAGGTGGAGGGCCAGCAACTCCCTGTCGAACGCACTGTATTTACGTTCACTGTCGCGCAAAGTTCTGCTGAAAAAGGCGAGCGGCTGCCAAACCCCAGCGACACGCTGCTCCACGACGGCCCCTATCGCCACGTCTGAAGCGTCGGTGGTGAGCGCTATCCGGGCCGCTGGGTCCGGATGTGCCAGCAGTGCGGCGTTTGCCAGGGCTGCTTTAACCTCTGAGAACGCCCACTCTCGCTCCGGGGTCCATTCGACCCCATCCGCGGGTTTCTGTCTCTTGAGCGCAGCGTACAATGGTTGCATGAGCCGCGCCGCGCGGGGAAGGAAACGATTATAAAAGTTCACCATCCCCAAAAATTCTTGCAGCGCCCTGACTGTCTGAGGCCGGGGAAAATCCGCTACGGCGCGCACTTTGTCGGGCAATGGGATTGTTCCTTCCGGAGAGACGCGGTGCCCCAAAAAATCAATCTCCGTCCTGCCGAACTGGCATTTTGCCGGGTTGATTATTAACCCATGCTCCTCCAACCTCCGGAAAACCGTCCTGAGGTGGGTTTCGTGTTCGTCTTCGGACGCACTGGCTACCAGGATATCGTCCAGGTAGACGAACACGAACGGGAGATCGTGCAGCACTGCATCCATCATGCCCTGGAACGTCTGTGCCGCGCACAGACGTTCCAGGGCGTCTGTGCGCGGCCGCACAGACGCCCTGGAACGGCCGACCGGGCCGGCTCCGTGGTTCTTGCCTCGTGTTCCATAATTCGTCTGGGGTCACCAGTGTGGAGTGTGTGAAATAAGAGACAGATTCATGGACAGACGGTTTATTACACACTTCACATCTCACAAGCACAGAACAGACTGAATCATTTCAACAAGCTCTCCTCAGTTAACTCAACTCTCTCTTCACACATTTCATGGCATTTCCTATCACACAGCATGACATTTACATTACACTGCATTCAACCCCCTATGTCCTGACTCCTTCCTGCTATCTCGCCAGGAACCCCCTGGGCATTGTTTCCCATGCTTATTCACTGTCTCCCTCTGAGATGCTAAATAATCTGACTTCCCCAAGGTCCTACAATAAAAATGATCTGCCAGGAGTTTGTTGGATCCAGTGACACCAGAAGAAAAACATTTGGTTCTTTTGTTTAGAGAGATGGAGACCAGCTTGCTGTGACATGGTGTTCCAAAGAGTGTGCAAGATAGTTCCCCCCTCCATTAGGAGCCAAAGAGTGCATTTACTTCAAGATACTTGACCCATTTCCTGTACAATTGCTACTATATGAAAAACAGCCAAACAAGTAAGAAAAATGTTGCAAATGGTAATAAAAATGCATAGATGACCCTTTAGATAGTTAGGAGGATGTGTTTAAGTGCGCATTCCCTCATTGCAGACACAAACTGTTCTCTCATCTGGCATCAACGATGATGAAAATCATCAGGATAAAAAAAAAGGAGTGGGGCATTTCTATTAATATTGTAAATAATACATTTTGTATGATAGAGTAATATTTTCAGCATTTTTTGCTGTAAAAAAGTGGTTCAAATACACTGTTGCCCATAAAGTTTGTGTATTTTTGTTCGTTTTTTCTAGATTTTGCTGCCAATTGTGTTTGTTTTTTGTTTATTTTGTTTATTTTGATGCATTTTTGTCTATATTTGTTCATTTCTTCAGTCATGAGTCTTTTTGCCTCCACAAAAAGAAACATAAGTAATAATGGATGGGTATTAATCGTGATTACTGTAAATTAATCCACAGTAGCACTACGATTAATCAGATTAAAAAATGTTAATGTTTGACAGCCCTAGTTTTAAGACATATCGAGATTTTGTTTTGTTGTTGCTTCTCAATAAATACATATTTTTGAAGAATAGTTTGATGTAGTATAGTTATTCATGAAGGTATTTCTTCTAGTTTTAGAACTTATTTTTAGCTTTAAATTCTTGTAAAGTTGCTGTGGTGGGGATCAGACCAATGTTCATGGTGAGCAAAGACATTTTGTTAGCTCATATACAGCTGTGGACAAAATTGTTGGTACCCATCTGTAAATGAAAGAGAAACCCACAATGGTCACAGAAATAACTTGAATCTGACAAAAGTGGTAATAAATAAAAATTGTATGAAAATTAACCAATGAAAATCAGACAATGCTTTTGAATTGTGATTCAACAGAATTACTTTAA
Organism: Pholidichthys leucotaenia; assembly: GCA_020510985.1. Lineage (NCBI taxonomy): Eukaryota > Metazoa > Chordata > Actinopteri > Cichliformes > Pholidichthyidae > Pholidichthys > Pholidichthys leucotaenia. The sequence continues at coordinate 368,862,010 of CM035840.1, forward strand.
AAAATAAACTCATGAAACAGGCCTGGACAAAAATGATGGTACCCCTAGAAAAGATTGAAAATAATGTGACCATAGGGACATGTTCAACCAAGATGTGTCCTCTAATTAACATCACAGGTGTCTACAAACTTGTAATCAGTCAGTCAGCCTATTTAAAGGGTGACAAGTAGTCACTGTGCTGTTTGGTGACATGGTGTGTACCACACTTAAACATGGACCAGAGGAAGCAAAGGAGAGAGTTGTCTCAGGAGATTAGAAAGAAAATTATAGACAAGCATGTTAAAGGCAAAGGCTATAAGACCATCTCCAAGCAGCTTGATGTTCCTGTGACTACAGTTGCACATATTATTCAGAAATTTAAGATCCACGGGACTGTAGCCAACCTCCCTGGACATGGCCGCAGGAGGAGACGGATAATATGAATGATAACAAAAGAGCCCAGAACAACCTCTAAACACATTCACGGTGAACTCCAAGGTCAAGGTACATCAGGGTCAGATCGCACCATCCGTCGTTGTTTGAGCCAAAGTGGACTTCATGGGAGACGACCAAGGAGGACACCACTGTTGAAAACAAATCATAAAAAAGCCAGACTGGAATTTGCCAAACTGCATGTTGACAAGCCACAAAGCTTCTGGGAGAATGTCCTATGGACAGACGAGACAAAACTGGAACTTTTTGGCAAGGCACATCAGCTCTATGTTCACAGACACAAAAATGAAGCATACCAAGAAAAGAACACTGTCCCTACTGTGAAACATGGAGGAGGTTCTGTTATGTTCTGGGGCTTCTTTGTTGCGTCTGGCACAGGGTGTCTTGAATCTGTGCAGGGTACAATGAAATCTCAAGACTATCAAGGTATTCTAGAGAGAAATGTACTGCCCAGTGTCAGACAGCTTGGTCTCAGTCGCAGGTCATGGGTCTTGCAACAGGATAATGACCCAAAACACACAGCTAAAAACACCCAAGAATGACTAAGAGCGAAACATTGGACTATTCTAAAGTGGCCGCCTATGAGCCCTGATCTAAATCCTATTGAACATCTGTGGAAGGAGCTGAAACATGCTTGTCTGGAGAAGGCACCCTTCCAACCTGAGACAACTGGAGCAGTTTGCTCATGAGGAGTGGGCCAAAATACCTGCTGAGAGGTTCAGAAGTCTCATTGACAGTTACAGAAATTGTTTGGTTGCAGTGATTGCCTCAAAAGGTAGTGCAACAAAATATTAAGTTAAGGGTACCATCATTTTCGTCCAGGCCTGTTTCATGAGTTTTTTTAAAAATAATTCTGTTGAACCACAATTCAAAAGCATTGTCTGATACAACTCTCATACAACTCATACAACTTTTGGCATTGTTGGTTGATCGTGTAAAAATCTGTAGACAGGTAGGATATGGACTAATAAGGAACAATGACATAATTATCTAATATTACAGTGGGGTAAAAAAGTATTTAGTCAGGACTTCTGGTCTGGACGCCATGGTGATAGCAACCTAACGCTGAAACTCCCAGACTCAATCCAAGGAAAACATCCTCAAAATCAGACCTAACAGATTTTTGGAAGATTAAAAATCAAAAGACAATAACACCATGCCTAACCACAAGCAGAAGAAACTGACATTCCCCAGGTCAGGACGCACAGCGGCCGCAGAATCTGAACCGGAGGACCTCCGTTCAGAAGACGAGGACCTGGGCCTAGCTAACAAAAGGATTAGCTTGAAATCGCTATTTGACAAATTACGACGATTTTGGGCCGAATTTCTTGAATTCAGAGAGGATCTAAAAAGGGTGAACAGCAGAATGGACCAGGCCGAAAACCAAATCTTGGAAGCTGAAGAAAGAGTAAAAGTGCTTGAAGATTCTGTGCTGGATTTACACAGAAAACAGTCAAGGCTGGAGGCTAAGCTAACCAACCAAGAAGGAAGATAGAGACGAGATAACATCAGAATTCATGGTCTGAAAGAAGGAGCTGAAGATAGTTTCAACACAGTGGCGGAATGCGTGGAATCCTTATTGAGAGAGAAGTTGGATATTCCACAAACCACCGATTTGAAGATAGAAAAAGCCCATCGTACATTAGCCACAAAGCCAGCCCCGGAAGCGCCCCCACGTTCTGTGGTGGTGAGATTCGCCAATTTCAAAATAAAACAAGAGGTTGTAAGACGGGCTTGGCAGAAAAAAGGATTGATGCATCATGAGAGAAAAGTCTTCGTGGAGCACGATTACGCCCCTGAGGTTCTTAAAAAGCGACGGGAATATAACGACGCCAAAAAGGTTCTACGGGAACAGAATCTACGCTTTCAGACGCCATTTCCGGCGAAGCTAAGGGTCTTTTACGGGGAAGAGTCATGTCTCTATAATTCAGCGGAAGAAGCAACAACTGACATGGCAAGAAGAGGACTCCCGGTAACGGTGTTTAAACCCGCAGCGGATCTGAGCGAGAAAATCAGAGGTCAAATGTGGTCCACTCAGAGACCTTCAAAAACCACGGGCCAGTAGCGGGAAATCCAGCCCCAGAGCTACAAAGATAAGCTTTCCAGTTCCAGGAAGGAATAGCGACCTTTTTGTTTTCTTTTCAGTCACTCTGCACTTCCATCCCCCCTCCCACAAGGTAACAAACATTAAAGGAGATGCAGAATCAGCATGTGGTAAAACCTTTCATGGAGCAGTTATAGCATTAGAAACAAATGTCTTATTAATTTAAAGGGGGAAAAAAAATCATGTTAAAATAGAAACGTAACAATGACCCACATGTTCTCTCCACACTAACAAATACTGTATTAGAGTGAATGTTTGCTGTGATGGGGGTGGGAGGGTGCACACAATCTCATAGGGAATAGGCATAAAAAAAAAAAAAAAATCATTACAAATTCGGATTGGGATCTGAAATTCACGTTAAAAACATGGGACAACTTACAGGGGTAAGAGAGGGCCCTCAACACGTAACAGAGTTTGAGGAATTTCCCTCAGAGCCTACACTCCATTAGGGCTCTTACAGGGTCTTTAAAGAGACTCCAGCTCAGGAAGTTTTTTTGACAGTTTTTTGTTTTAAAGTTTCATACACTATGTTCTTAATGTTTTTTATGTTCTTAATGTTCTTTCAGTTTCTGAGTAGCAAAAAAGAGGGCCACCACACTGTTATACTAAATAAGAAAATACAATGGAGAAACAGGGTGTAACCAAAATAGCCTCATATAATGTAAAAGGGATCCTGAATCCAGTTAAAAGATCCAAGATTCTACGCAAAATGAAAAAAGACAAAGCAGAAATAATATTTTTACAAGAAACCCACCTAACAGACGTGGAACACACTAAACTCAATAGACAAGGGTTTAAAATGATCTCTTCATCTTCATATAAATCAGGGAGGAGGAGGGGAGTAGCGACATTGATATCAACCAAAATTACATTTGAAAAAAAATCAGAACACAAAGATAAAGAAGGGAGGTACAGTTTGGTAACTGGGCGGCTAGAGGGAGAAGATATCACCCTGCTGAATGTATATGCACCACCAGGGGCTAAATGGAAATTTTATAAAAATGTATTCAACCTAATGATAACTAAAGCCCAAGGTTTAGTGATATGTGGTGGAGACTTCAATCTAAGACTGAATCCATACTGGGATGCAACAGGTAATTCTTCACATCAAAATAACACCCAAAATAGGAATACTCGGATGCTACTAAAAGAAATGGGAATCTGTGACGTATGGAGGGAATTCAACCCCAATGTAAAAGATGATACTTTTTATTCAACGCCACATTCATCTTAGTCAAGGATTGATTACTTTTTTATGTTTAATAGAGACATTGGAAGAGTAAAAACATGTAAAATAGGACTGATGGATCTCTCCGACCACAGTCCGATCTATATGGATTTAAACATCCAAAAATACACAAATAATACATTTTCCTGGAGGTTGAATTCAAGTGTCCTGAAAGGACCACTGAAAGATGAATTGGAATCAGATATTCTCAGATATTTGCAAGAAAACGATAATGGAGAAGTATCCCCTTTAATACTGTGGGATGCGTGCAAAGCTGTAATAAGGGGAAAAATTATTGCAAAACTGGCAACCCAAAAGAAACTGAGACAAGAAAAACTAATCACGCTAGAGTCAGAGCTCAAGAACCTAGAAAAAGAACACAAAGACAACACTCATTCTAATGGCTCGCTCAAGATTAAAGAAATTAAAAATCAAATAAATGAGATCTACACAATAGAAATCCAGAAGAAACTTACATTTCTGAAACAAAAACACTATGAAGCAGGCAGTAAATTGGCAAAATTACTAGCCTATAAATTGAGGAAACAACAAACGGAAAGAGCAATCTACAAAATCAGAGACCCAGTATCAAAGGAAATAAAATTCAGAATTCAGGATATTCTTAAAAGCTTCGAGAATTACTACAAGAACTTATACTCCCACAAAAAACATAAAAACGCATCCGAGACATTCCTAAACACATTAAACCTTCCCCAACTTACGGAATCACAAAATAAAACCCTACTGTCAGAAATACAACCTAAAGAATTGGAAAAAGCAATTATGAAACTTAAAGCTAACAAATCCCCAGGAGCAGATGGCTATACAGCAGAATGGTACAAAACCTTTAAACAGCAACTATCTCCTCTCCTCCTGAAAACATTTAACTACGTCCTCCACACAGGGAAATCCCCCCCTCCTGGAGAGAAGGGGTCATTGCAGTTATACCTAAACCTGAAAAGGATAAACTAGAATGCTCCAACTACAGACCAATCAGTGTATTAAATCAGGACTATAAGCTTTTTACCACTATCCTTGCCAAAAGGTTAGAAAACATACTGACAGACTTAATTCACTTAGACCAAACAGGTTTTATAAGACAAAGACAGACACAAGACAACATTCGACGCACTTTACACATAATTCATCATATAAAAAAATATAACTTAAATGCAGTCATATTGGGATTAGATGCTGAAAAAGCATTCGATTCGGTTGACTGGTCTTTCCTAGATAGAATCTTATCCAGTTTCAATTTTCATAACAACTTCATTAGAACTATACAGGCATTATATAAAAAACCAACAGCTAAAATAAGGATTAACGGTAATTTATCATCATCTTTTGAGCTGGAAAGAGGATGTCATCAAGGCTGCCCCCTGTCTCCACTGCTCTTTGCAATCTTCATAGAACCTCTCAGCCAATGGATAAGACAAAATCAAGAAATTCAAGGTATTACACTTGGTCAGAAGGAACATAAAATAGCACTCTTTGCTGATGACATTTTTTTTTTCCACAATATCTTTATTGAACCTTTTTTTTTTTTTAACAAACATGATACAAACAATCAAACACTAACACTAAAGTACTACAAAAAAAAATGCACTAAAAAACACCAACAACCACCAACAAAATCAAATCTTCAACAATGCTCCTCTGTTTAGTCTAGACAATCCAATACATAAGTATACATATTATGTTCACCAGTTTGGAATTTACAAGGTCCACACACATCATTCACCTTCTTCTTCAAGAGTTATGTTTAAATTTTTTACATAATCAATAAAAGGTCTCCATATATTCTCAAACACAATTTCCTTTGATTTCAGTATATATGTTATTCTTTCTAATGAAAGGTTTGTTAACATCTGTCTTAACCACTGAGTCACATCTGGTCTATGAGCCTTTTTCCATAATAGTGCAATACATTTTTTGGCATTAAGCAAACTGAGGTCTATGAATGTTCTTTCACTTTTATTAAAATTATGCTTTTCTGGGTACAGACCCAACAAAAACAGTTTAGGATTCAATATGATTTGTTTTGAGATTATTTTTTCAATTGTTACCCTCACCTCTTCCCAAAACATTCTTATTAATCTACATTCCCATACACAATGAAATAGAGTTTCTTTACTTTCCATGCATTTTGTGCATGTATCTGGTATATTTTTGTTATATCTATTTAACTCCTCCGGTGTAACATACATCCGCATTAACCATTTGAAATGTATCAATTTAAGGCGTACATTTATTGATTTGGTTTGAGCTTCTGTACAAGCCAATTCCCATTGTTCCTCTAAAATTTCAGTTTGCAGATCTTCTTTCCAGTAGTTTAATCTTTTCAGTGAATTTTCACTTGAAAATAGTGTCAATGAGTTATAAAACTCTGAAATAATACCCTTTCTTTTACTATCTTTCATCAACATTTTTTCCAAGGATGAATAGATAGGTCGAGTGAGAGCTTTATTTTGATTTGATCGAATAAAGTTTCTAAGTTGAAGATATTTAAAAAAATGTGTTCTATTGAGATTAAATTTGATCCTCAGCTCTTCAAAAGACATATTTTCTGCACATGGCAAATATAAATGCTGAATCTTTTGTATCCCTTTTAAATTCCATACTTTAAATACAGCGTCCGCTCTCCCTGGTTTAAAATATTGATTACCCCATATTGGACTAAATTGTGACAATAACTGTGGTTCTTTTAAATAGTTTTTAGCTTCACACCATATTTTGATCATATGCTTTACAAATGGATTTTTAACTTGTTTTTGTAATTTTTTTGCCGAATCTGAGTATATGAATATGGGAAGAGGTAAAGGTAAATTGTATGATTCCATTTCAGTCCAGTGAGGGAGATCATTTGATGAAAAATAATATGTCATAGACCTCAGTTGTGCCGACCAATAATACAACATAAAATTTGGACATTTCAGACCTCCACGATCAAATGGTAAATATAATAAAGACAGACGTAATCTAGCCCTCCTGTTGTTCCATATAAATTCCACTAACTTTTTTTTAATTCTTGAGAATAAATCTAAAGGTGGTGGTAAGGGAATGTATTGAAATAAATAAAGTATTTTAGGTAAGATATTACTTTTAAGTATATTAATTCTCCCGATCATCGACATTGGTCGTGACATCCATCTCTGAAGTAACTCATCAATATCTGTCATTAAGGCTTCATAATTGACACTGGCGATTGATTCTAGCTTAGGCACAATTTGGATTCCTAAATATTTAAACTGATTTACAACATTGAATTGATTTACCTCAGGGGCTGGGTAATTTCTCTGGGTCTCATTTAGCATTAATATTGAAGATTTAGTTTTATTTATTTTATATCCTGATATTTCCCCAAAATTCTTTATTAAATTCAACAAGGTCGGAATTGATTTTTTAAGATTCGACATAAACAAAATTATGTCATCGGCATACAGGGAGATTTTATGTTCTGTTGGTCCAACTTTAATTCCATATATTTGTGACTGTAGACGTATCGCCATCGCTAAAGGTTCAATTGCCATAGTAAACAGTAAAGGTGAAAGTGGACAGCCTTGTCAACATCCTCTATTGATTTTTATTGATTTTGAAATATTGTTATTTGTTAGGATTTCTGCAGTAGCATTATTATATATTATCTGAACCCATTTTATGAAATTATTTCCAAGTCCAAACCTTTGTAAGACTTCAAAAAGAAAGGGCCATTCAACTCTATCAAAGGCTTTTTCGGCATCCAGTGATAAGAGAGCTGTATCCGGTGCTTCTTTATTAGAATAAATAATATTAAAAAGTCTTCTTACATTATGGAAGCCTTGTCTTCCCTTTATGAAGCCATTCTGATCTCGATTAATAATATTTGGTAGCTGATGACATTTTAATATACCTAGGGCAGCCAGACACTTCTCTACCAGAACTAATCTCAGTTTTTTCAGACTATGGAGATTTATCGGGGTACAAATTAAACATGCATAAAACTCAAGTTTTAACATTCAACTATGACCCAAATCATTTTTCACTAAATGAACTCAAAACTAACTGGAAGTTGGAATCTATGAAATATCTGGGGGTCAATATCCCGAAACAACTCGACAAAATTATAACACTAAACTATGATCCACTGGTGACAAAAATAAAATCAGACCTAGCAAGATGGAATATGATACCATTCTTAGGTACTGCACAAAGAACTGAAGCAGTCAAAATGAATATACTTCCACGTCTTCTATACCTTTTCCAAACAATACCGGTAGAACCTCCCAAAAAAACATGGCAGGAGCTGGACAGAAAGATCTCAAGATTCATATGGCAGGGTAAGAGACCTAGAATCAGATATAGAACCCTACAGCTAAACAAAGACAAAGGTGGGCTCGCGCTGCCAAATATCAGGGACTATTTTATATCCTTCAATGTGATTTTCTGGATTTTTTTTTCTCATTTTGTCTCTCATAGTTGAGGTATACCTATGCTGAAAATTGGAGAGCTCTCTCATCTTTTAAGTGAGAGAACTTGCACAATTGGTGGCTGACTAAATACTTTTTTTTTTTTTTAATTTAAGTTTTTGTAAAGGGTATACAGGTCATTACAGCATTGCATTGTTTACATTTTCATCACATGTTCCCTTATTTTTTGCTATTTGACAACATTGGTAGGATAGTTATTACAACACCCCCCTTTTTTTTTTTAAAGTGAAAGAAAAAGTGAAATTAAGGAGAATTAAATAAAAAAAAAAACAAAAAAAACCAAACGATTAAACAAACAGAACAGCAAAAAACAAACAAACAGAAAATTAAGTAATTAAAAGTAAAAGAGCAACTGAGTAGCATTGGAACAAAGAGCGGGACCATTATTGAAATGGTATTTGTCAAAGATTAAATCTAATGGAAGACACATATGCGATCCAGAGTTGCCAAAAGTTCATGAACCCATCCATGTCCTGTCTCAGTGCGAATGTCAACTTTTCCATCGAGTAAATGTCTTGAATCACGTAAATTCCTCGGTAAAATAAGAATTTGGTCAATAACAAAAGTTCATCTCAATACTTGGTTATATACCCTTTGTTGGCAATGACAGAGGTCAAACGTTTTCTGTAAGTCTTCACAAGGTTTTCACACACTGTTGCTGGTATTTTGGCCTATTCATCCACGCAGATCTCCTCTAGAGCAGTGATGTTTTGGGGCTGTCGCTGGGCAACACAGACTTTCAACTCCCTCCAAAGATTTTCTGTGGGGTTGAGATCTGGAGACTGGCTAGGCCACTCCAGGACCTCGAAATGCTTCTTACAAAGCCACTCCTTCGTTGCCCGGGTGCTGTGTTTGGGTTCATTGTCATGCTGAAAGACCCAGCCACGTTTCATCTTCAATGCCCTTGCTGATGGGAGGAGGTTTTCACTCAAAATCTCATGATTCATGGCCCCATTCATTCTTTCCTTTACACGGATCAGTAGTCCTGGTCCCTTTGCAGAAAAACAGCCCCAAAGCATGATGTTTCCACCCCCATGATTCACAGTAGGTATGGTGTTCTTTCTTCTCCAAACACGACAAGTTGAGTTTTTACCAAAAAGTTCTATTTTGGTTTCATCTGACCATATGACATTCTTCCAATCCTCTTCTGGATCATCCAGATGCTCTCTAGCAAACTTCAGACGGGCCTGGACATGTACTGGCTTAAGCAGGGGGACACGTCTGGCACTGCAGGATTTGAGTCCCTGGCAGCGTAGTGTGTTACTGATGGTAGCCTTTGTTACTTTGGTCCCAGCTCTGTGCAGGTCATTCACTAAGTCCCCCCATGTGGTTCTGGGATTTTTGCTCACCGTTCTCGTGATCATTTTGACCCCACGGGGTGAGATCTTGCGTGGAGCCCCAGATCGAGGGAGATTATCAGTGGTCTTGTATGTCTTCCATTTTCTAATAATTGCTCCCACAGTTGATTTCTTCACACCAAGCTGCTTACCTATTGCAGATTGAGTCTTCCCAGCCTGGTGCAGGTCTACAATTTTGTTTCTGGTGTCCTTTGACAGCTCTTTGGTCTTGGCCATAGTGGAGTTTGGAGTCTGACTGTTTGAGGTTGTGGACAGGTGTCTTTTATACTGATAACGAGTTCAGACAGGTGCCATTAATACAGGTAACGAGTGGAGGACAGAGGAGCCTCTTAAAGAAGTTACAGGTTTGTGAGAGCCAGAAATCTTGGTTGTTTGTAGGTGACCAAATACTTATTTTCCAACATAATTTGCAAATAAATTCTTTAAAAATCAGACAATGTGATTTTCTGGATTTTTTTTTTCTTATTTTGTCTCTCATAGTTGAGGTATACCTATGATGAAAATTGGAGACCTCTCTCATCTTTTAAGTGGGAGAACTTGCACAATTGGTGGTCCACGGGCGCATGCGCACGCAGCGACCAGCAGCTTGGTGATATAGTGCGTGTGTGCGTGTGTGTGTTTTTTGTACTTTTTTGCGTTTTTAGAAAATCCTCTGTGTCGTTTCTGCCCTGGAGCGTTTGTGGAATATATGGCGAACAGCTCCCTGGTATCTGCAACATGGATTTCCTCTCATATCTCGCACTGCTGCTATCTGTGCTGTGGCTCTTTGACTCTGAGGTAAACGCGTTCGGCTCCATGGCGAGCAGAATAGCGGGCAGAATACAATATTCCAGGGACGTGTTGCTGCGCTTTAATGCAGCTGGTGCAGAGTCTCTGATTGCGCCCAAATTTCAGCTGCCGGACTTTATTTTGAGAGACGGACACAGCGGTGAAAAAAGAAGCGGCAGGAGGAAGCGTGGAAGACGTGGAGGTGTGAAATTGCGCCTTAGGAGACGTCAGTTTGGTAACATTCCTCTTCCTTCGATCATTTTTGGGAATGCACAGTCTGTGAGAAACAAGGTGGAGGAAATTCAAGGCAATGTACGTTACCAGAAGGATTTTAAGAACTGCTGCGTCATGGCTTTCACTGAATCTTGGCTTACTGCGCATGATCGAGATGCAGACCTGTGGATTGACGGCTTTGGAGCTCCGCTGCGCTCGGATCGGCAGGAAGAGGTAACGGGGAAACGTCAGGGGGGCGGAGTATGTTTATACATTAATAAGCAGTACTGCACATCTGTCACGGTCAGAGAGCGCATCTGTACACCCCATGTGGAGCTGCTGTCTGTGTCACTACGCCCCTTTTATTTGCCTCGAGAGTTTCCCCAACTTTTCATCACAGTTGTGTACATTCATCCGAGGGCAGATGCTGACTCCGCCTCCAGCACCATCTCTGATGTGGTGCAGCGGCTGCAGTCAATTTCTCCAGAGGCGCCAAACTTCATTCTTGGGGATTTTAACCATGTTTCGTTAAAGAAGACACTTAAAAACTTTCATCAGTATGTCTCCTGCCCAACCAGGCGAAAAAAGACATTGGACCTGTGCTATGGATCCATAGAGAGGGCCTATAAATCCCTCCCCCTTCCTCCTTTAGGATCCTCAGGTCACAACTGTGTTCATTTGCTGCCCACATATAAAACTGCTCTCAGAAGAGGCAAGGTGGAGATGAGAGACATTGATGTGTGGACAGAAGATTCAGAGCACAGCCTCCAGGAATGCTTTGACTGTACAGACTGGAAGATGTTTATAATGGCCTGCGGGGATGATTTGGACTCTCTGGCTCAGCTCACATGCTCATACATGGCTTACTGTCAAAATAAGTTTGTTCCACGTAAACGTGTCAAAATATACCCCAACAACAAACCATGGGTTACTAAATCAGTTAAATCCTGCTTACAGAGGAAAGCTCTTGCCTTTAAACAGGGGTCTGTTTCTGCGCTACAGGTTGCCACCAAGGAGCTGAAGGCCAAAATTTTAAGAGCAAAACAGAATTATAAATCAGAGTTGGAAAGCAAGATGGCAGCAAATAAACTTGGTTCGGCCTGGGCCAGTATGAAAGCTATCGCAGGCCTTCAGAGCACAGAGCGCAGTAATCGTGTGTTTTTAGATGGTTTTAGTTCAGACACAGAGCTGGCTAATGCTCTTAATTGTTTTTATGGTCGTTTTGACTCCTTTGATTTTAGCACAGAAATCCAAGATTTGAAACAGAAACTCAAAGACAATCAGCACTTTAATATTGAGATGCAGGATGTTAAAAGGGAGTTCCGCGCTGTAAAAGTGAACAAAAGTCAGGGCCCTGATAATATATGTGGACGCCTGGTAAAGTCCTGTGCACATGAACTGAGTCCTATATTTCATTATATTTTCAATAAGTCCTTACAGACACAACATGTGCCTAAGATCTGGAAAGAAGCCGTGGTTGTTCCCGTTCCAAAATCCAGCTGTCCTAAAACGGTAAACGACTTTAGACCAGTTGCTTTGACTTCAATTTTAATGAAAATTTTTGAAAAACTGGTCAGACGTGAGGTCCTAAGGCAGACTGAACATGCATTGGATCCTCTGCAGTTTGCCTATAGGCCTCACAGAGGAGTGGAGGATGCCACTGTCACTCTGTTTGACATGCTTTTTAAACATCTGGATTTTAATGGGACACACGCCAGGCTTTTATTTGTGGACTTTTCTTCTGCCTTTAATACAATCCAACCTCATATTTTAGTTGAGAGGCTCCTGCAACAATTTTTTTTTCCACAATATCTTTATTGAACCTTTTTTTTTTTTTTTTTAACAAACATGATACAAACAATCAAACACTAACACTAAAGTACTACAAAAAAAAAAATGCACTAAAAACACCAACAACCACCAACAAAATCAAATCTTCAACAATGCTCCTCTGTTTAGTCTAGACAATCCAATACATAAGTATACATATTATGTTCACCAGTTTGGAATTTACAAGGTCCACACACATCATTCACCTTCTTCTTCAAGAGTTATGTTTAAATTTTTTACATAATCAATAAAAGGTCTCCATATATTCTCAAACACAATTTCCTTTGATTTTAGTATATATGTTATTCTTTCTAATGGAAGGTTTGTTAACATCTGTCTTAACCACTGAGTCACATCTGGTCTATGAGTCTTTTTCCATAATAGTGCAATACATTTTTTGGCATTAAGCAAACTGAGGTCTATGAATGTTCTTTCACTTTTATTAAAATTATGCTTTTCTGGGTACAGACCCAAAAAAAACAGTTTAGGATTCAATATGATTTGTTTTGAGATTATTTTTTCAATTGTTACCCTCACCTCTTCCCAAAACATTCTTATTAATCTACATTCCCATACACAATGAAATAGGGTTCCTTTACTTTCCATGCATTTTGTGCATGTATCTGGTATATTTTTGTTATATCTATTTAACTCCTCCGGTGTAACATACATCCGCATTAACCATTTGAAATGTATCAATTTAAGGCGTGCATTTATTGATTTGGTTTGAGCTTCTGTACAAGCCAATTCCCATTGTTCCTCTGAAATTTCAATTTGCAGATCTTCTTTCCAGTAGTTTAATCTTTTCAGTGAATTTTCACTTGAAGATAGTGTCAATGAGTTATAAAACTCTGAAATAATACCCTTTCTTTTACTATCTTTCATCATCATTTTTTCCAAGGATGAATAAATAGGTCGAGTGAGAGCTTTATTTTGATTTGATCGAATAAAGTTTCTAAGTTGAAGATATTTAAAAAAATGTGTTCTATTGAGATTAAATTTGATCCTCAGCTCTTCAAAAGACATTATGTTGTCTGCACATGGCAAATATAAATCCTGAATCTTTTGTATCCCTTTTAAATTCCATACTTTAAATACAGCGTCCGCTCTCCCTGGTTTAAAATATTGATTACCCCATATTGGACTAAATTGTGACAATAACTGTGGTTCTTTTAAATAGTTTTTAGCTTCACACCATATTTTGATCATATGCTTTACAAATGGATTTTTAACTTGTTTTTGTAATTTTTTTGCCGAATCTGAGTATATGAATATGGGAAGAGGTAAAGGTAAATTGTATGATTCCATTTCAGTCCAGTGAGGGAGATCATTTGATGAAAAATAATATGTCATAGACCTCAGTTGTGCCGACCAATAATACAACATAAAATTTGGACATTTCAAACCTCCACGATCAAATGGTAAATATAATAAAGACAAACGTAATCTAGCCCTCCTGTTGTTCCATATAAATTCCACTAACTTTTTTTTTATTCTTGAGAATAGATCTAAAGGTGGTGATAAGGGAATGTATTGAAATAAATAAAGTATTTTAGGTAAAATATTACTTTTAAGTATATTGATTCTCCCGATCATCGACATTGGTAGTGACATCCATCTCTGAGTTAACTCACTGATATCTGACATTAAGGCTTCATAGTTGACACTGGCGACTGATTCTAGCTTAGGCATAATTTGGATTCCTAAATATTTAAACTGATTTACAACATTGAATTGATTTACCTCAGGGGCTGGGTAATTTCTCTGGGTCTCATTTAGCATTAATATTGAAGATTTAGTTTTATTTATTTTATATCCTGATATTTCCCCAAAATTCTTTATTAAATTCAACGAGGTTGGAATTGATTTTTTTAGATTCGACATAAACAAAATTATATCATCGGCGTACAGGGAGATTTTATGTTCTGTTGGTCCAACTTTAATTCCATATATTTGTGAATGTAAACGTATCGCTATCGCTAAAGGTTCAATTGCCATAGTAAACAGTAAAGGTGAAAGTGGACAGCCTTGTCGACATCCTCTATTGATTTTTATTGGTTTTGAAATATTGTTATTTGTTAGGATTTCTGCTGTAGCATTATTGTATATTATTTGAACCCATTTTATGAAATTATTTCCAAGTCCAAACCTTTGTAGGACTTCAAAAAGAAAGGGCCATTCAACTCTATCAAAGGCCTTTTCGGCGTCCAATGATAGGAGAGCTGTATCCGGTGCTTCTTTATTAAAATAAATAATATTAAATAGTCTTCTTACATTATGGAAGCCTTGTCTACCCTTTATAAAGCCATTCTGATCTCGATTAATAATATTTGGTAAAATTTCTTGTATTCGTCTTGCTAAAATTTTACAGATTATCTTAAGGTCGGCGTTTAATAGGCTTATTGGTCTCATATTTTCACATTTATTAGAGGGCTTACCTGGTTTTGGCAGCAGTATAATTAAGGCATTATTTATGTATGATGGTAAATTATTATTTTGAAATGCTTCTAAAACCATTTCCAAAAAAGGTTTTATTAATTTATTCTTAAATTTTTTATAAAGGTCAACTGGAAGACCATCTGGTCCTGCACTTTTTCCTGATTTCATATTATCAATGGCTAGCCCAACTTCTTCTTGACTAATTTTAGACTCCAATATCTCCCTGTTTTCATTTGGAATACACGGTATAGATAGTTCGTTCAAAAACCCATTTAGTTTTGTTAAATCAGGTTCATTTTTGGTATCATATAATTTTTCATAGTAATCTCTAAAGGCTCTATTAATTTCTAAAGGATCTATAACTACCTGTCCGTTACTTATAATACTGGTAATTGGTGTTTTAATTTCCAATTGTTTAATCTGCCATGCTAATAATTTTCCTGATTTTTCACCTTGTTCATAAAAAGATTGTTTCAATCTTAGAAGACTCGAGGCAGCTCTATTCGCTGATTTTTTGTCGTATTCAGCTCTCAAAATCAGTAATTCATTCTCCAACCTTGGGTCACTTCCTGCATACACTTTTTCCTGAAGATTTTTTATTTTATGTTCCAATTTAGCTCTCTCCTCTCGAGTCTTCTTAGATTTTGATCCTGTATAACTAATAATATGTCCCCTAATAAAAGCTTTGAAAGCCTCCCACTTTACACATGCTGATGTTTGTGTAGTATTGATGTCAAAGAACTCGTCTATCTGTTTTTCTATATACTTGACAAATTCCTCATCCTGAAGCCATTTATGCTGAAATTGCCATCTACCTGATTCCTTTGTCAATTTTTTATCTACATATATTAGACAACAGGGTGCATGATCAGAGATCACGATGTTATCATAAAAGCAGTTTTGAATCTTGGACCTTAATTCTGTGGAAATCAAAAAATAATCAATACGTGAGAATGTCTTGTAGGTACTGGAATAACAAGAATAGGCTTTAACTTGTGGTTTCATTTCTCTCCATATATCTAACAATCTCAATTCTTTCATAAAATGATTAATAGTCATCCTACATCCAATGTGCGTACAATCCAGTCCTGTTGATCTATCCACACCTGGATTCAATGTACAATTAAAATCCCCTGCTATTATATGTTGCCCTGTAAGTGATGATAAGATGAGAAATAAATTAGCAAAGAACTTCTGATCATCTATATTGGGACCATATAAGTTCACAAGATTTATATTTTCTAATAGCAAAGAACCTTGAATGATTACATATCTTCCAAATTTGTCTCCAATTACATTTTTCACTTGAAAAGGAACTGATTTATGTATGAGAGTCATAACTCCCCTGGCTCGGGATGAAAATGAAGAGGTGAATACACTTCCCTGCCATCTACTCCTAATTCTTTTAACATCCTCCTCTATCAGATGAGTTTCTTGTAAAAACACAATTCTTGAACCCATGTCCTTTATTTTATTCATAACTTGTTTAAGTTTTTTTAAATTTTGTAGACCTCTGCAATTCCATGAAGTTAAATTAAGATTAACACTTTGGTCCATGATCAATAGAGAGTTTGGGATTACCTTGCAGTGTAAACATGCTCATACAGAGAAGCAAAAACATGAGTGGTTGAACATTCATCCTACAAACTACACACAAACAAATTTCCCCTTCCCACACTTGTGGCAAACCCCCCAAAATCAAAAGAAAAATTCTGTCTCCCGATATAGCCATCGACCGTTCCACACCCACGGGGAACAGCCTAAGCCACTCCTTCTTCATCCTCCCAATCACCCTAACTCTACTGCTTTTAATGACATAACATTAACTCTCCTCTGTAGTTTTCCAACTTAACTCCAAAATTTTTAACAACTTTGTACATCATAGTTTTTTTTTTTGTTTGTTTGTTTTGTTTTTGTTTTGTTTTTTTAATATATAATACAATCTATATTTTGTAAACTTACTATTTACTTCAAGTCAGTCAGATGCCTGTGCAAATGCTTAATTATTCTACCTTATATTTTGTTCATGCTTAGCTCCCACCAGTCTCTTCTTCTTCTTTGATCTTCTTGATGAACTCCTGCGCCTCCTCTGGGGTCTTGAAGATGTGGGTTCTGCCCTCATACGTGGTCAGCAGTCTCGCAGGATAGATTACACCATGACGAATCCCAAGGTTGCGCAGCTCCTTACGTACGGGATCAAACTGCTTCCTCAATTGTTGGATTCCTGTGGCCAAATCTGGGTAGAACCGCACCTGCTGGTCCTGGTGTTTAATCTCTCCTTTAGCACGTGCAGCGTTGAAGATCTTCATCCTGTCTCTGTTGCTAAGAAACTTCATAATTAAGGTCCTCGGCGGTCCCTTATCTCTCCGTGGGCCAATACGATGTGCTTTTTCCAGAACCACTGCTGATTGCAACTCCTCGCTGCCCAGCACCTCCGGAATCCACTTTTCCAGAAAGGAACATACGTCCCGACCTTCTGATTCCTCTGGAAGACCCACCAGCCTCAAATTATTCTGTCTCGACCGAGATTCCAAATCCAAAATATTATCTTCCAGAGATTTATTTTTTTTTTCCAAAGTGCGCACCTTTAATTGAAGACGGGTGACGTCATCTTCAGCACTAGCGAGACGGAGCTCCATCTGCGCCGTTCGTTCTACACAGTCACCCAATTCCTTTCTTATTCCTTCCAACGCTGTCATAATCCCATCAAATCTAGAGGAAAAGTCCGCTCTCATTGAACTCATGGCTGCCATCAGCGCATCTGCGCCATTCCCCGCAGAAATCGCAGCGTTGCCAGCCTCCTCCGCCATATATGGAGTTTTGTTTGCTGCGTCACAGACCTGAAAGTCCGTTAATTTGGACTGTTTCGGCGGCTCGCTTTTTCCTTTTCCTGGTTTTCCAGCCTTAGGCTTCGCCGACATATCCTCGCCCAAATGCTGGGATACGTTCTGTCCCAAATGAGAGAGTTATTTGCCGATTTTTTTTTTCCAGGAGCAGAGCAGAGCGAGACACGTCCGTCCTACGTGGCAGCCATAACCGGAAGTCCTCCTGCAACAATTTGATTTAAGCAATAATCTGGTGGGTTGGATTCTGGATTTCTTAACCAACAGGACGCAGAGAGTAAGGGTCAATGGCACATTGTCTGACCTAAAGTGCTCTTCTACTGGCTCTCCTCAGGGGTGTGTGTTGTCACCACTACTCTTCATCCTGTACACAAACATGTGTCGGAGCAGACATGACAACAGACACATTATAAAGTATGCTGATGACTCAGTCATTGTCAGTCTCCTCCAGGATGGTGAGAGTGGCCACGGCCCAGTAGTTGATGACTTTGTTCACTGGTGTGAGGATTCCTACCTGCAGCTGAATACAACAAAAACGAAAGATAGGATTATTGACTTTAGGAGGAAAACTCCCAGGCACAAAGTCACCATACTAAAAGGCCAGACCACCGAATGTGTACAATCGTACAAATATCTTGGGACAATTATTGATAGTGGATTGAACTTTGAGGTGAACTGTGAAAGGGTGTGCAAAAAGGGTCAGCAAAATTTGCATTGTTTGAGGAAACTTGCACGCTTCCAAATTGACCGAACCATAATGACTATGTTCTATCGGGCTTTTATTGAATCTGTTTTGTCCTTTTCTTTAATGTCATGGTTTGGTCAGATAAAACTGAAACAGAGGAAATGCTTGGATCAGGTAGTCAGATGGTCCAGTCGTTTGCTTGGTGAGTCACAGCTGAGCCTGACATCCCTGTACACCAGACAAGTACAGAGGATGGCCGACTCGATTTTAAATGATGACTCCCACCCTTTGCACTGCAACTTTCAGCTTCTTCCCTCCAGACGGAGGTTTGCTGTCCCAAAAAGTAGAACCCAGCGCTACAAAAACAGCTTTGTCCCTGCTGCTGTCAAAGAGTTGAACAAGCCAAAACATATACCAAAACCAAATACCAAAAACATGTAGGTTTAGGGCGCTCGTGCACGCAGCGACCAGCAGCCAGTGGCTTGTCACCAGACTGCAAACCATGTCTACCTACGGGTACAAATAAGTAACAAAAAAAAAAAAAAAAAAAAAAGCTATAAAAATTAAATTTTATATATTTTATATTTACCTATTTTGTAAGATGTGTGCCTGTGTTTGTGTCTATGTTGAATGTAATTAGTGGCTTGTAAATATGGATGTCACCAACTGCAAAACAAATCTACCTACGGGTACAAATAAAGTAACCTGAACCTGACTAAATACTTTTTTGCCCCACTGTATATAAGACATTTGAGAAGGTATCAGACAACACAGTAAAAATGGCATTTTTTTATTTCCCCCTCAAAAAATTAAGCTCTCAAATTTTCCTGTTTATTGCCCCCCCCCCCAACAGTGAACTGGGATTTTTGCCCCTGCTTACAGGGAGAGGGGAGGTGGAACTTTTCATGTTCAGTAACACACAGAGCTTTTACTGAGTTTTTACATGATAACCAGCAACCTCACCTCTGCATCCCAGCATGGACTATTCTCGGCTCACAACAGCGCTTCTTTCTGTGGGTACAGACCGGTGTGTCTGGGGTGGATGTTGGCCGTGTTGGGGAGGGGGGGAGCAGCAAACCTTATTTTGCAACCCGCTGACTCTCTGGAGCGGTTGGAACCACAGAATCTCTGCAGAGAATGGCGATTGTGGGACAGCGAAGAAGGAAGTCTCCAGCAAGAGACCACCCAAGGGCTCATGCCATAATCTGTCAGGCGGTCGCCGATGCAGCAGTTCAGTTCAGCTCTTCCCCACCAAAATAAAACAGTCTCCCCTTTCCCCAAATTGTATCAAAAGACTTCAAGGTCTGGATGGAGGACTGTTGAAGTCCAGATCTGGACCGGAATCTGCTAGTTCGTGACCCCTGCTCTAGAACAGTCAAACAGGTACTTCACATTTCACCCTGCGTCTTATAGTCCTTCTTTGTACAGTCGGTACTATCCATAGCCTCATAAGGATCATCATCTATTTAAAGCGTACCTGTGGTGGTCGTGAAGACGCATTTGACTTGAAAACATTATGAAAAAGTATTTCTTATTTTGGTAAATAATTTTTGCCAGCCATATACCACCAGACATATATTCAAATAGGACCTTGGCCATGGGCAGCCAATGAAAACTGTGGGCGCAGCCATGACACATGCGGATGTGACGTCACTTCGTTGATACTCAACAGTCAATGCTCCGCCTGTATGAGAGACTAGGGTGCTGCTGTGAGTGTTTTTATTCTATTATGGCTGAATTGTCGGACTCTGAGGAAGAATTTGTCCAACATGGCTACAGGTTTGAGCCAGAAAGGTCTTCTGAGGGTTAAAGTGACGAAGTAGTCCTCACACACAACGCAATTTCGTCTGAAATTATTCGTCTGTGCCCTGTTTCCGCTCCGATCTTCTGACAAGGTGAGCTGGGTTTGGGTACACAAAAAAAGTGTTTCTTTGTTTTTTTCGCTTATTATTCAGACATCCAAAGGCTTTACATTCCGCCATGTTGCGATATCCATATCGCATTGTATGTTTTTGTTTTTACAAGAGCACCGAGTGTCTGCTGCTCTGTATATAGTTGTAGAATCATCTTCCGTGTTGCGGCAGTTACGAGATCAGATGAGACAAGCAGCTTAATTTAAGCATTTATTTATTTTCTACTCGTTTCAGTTCAGCATTTAATATGAACCCTGAGTTTGAAATAAACGTTTGAATTTTGGTCCTCACACAACGCAACGCGCTGTCTGCCGCTCTTTATAGCGGCGAGGGAGGAGCCGAATTAATCTGCCATGTTGCGGCTGTTAACGATCGCAGATCAGACAATAGGACCCGCCGAATTTAAGCATTTATTTATTTATTTTCTACTCGTTTCAGTTCTGCATTTAATATGAACCCTGAGTTTGAAATAAACGTTTGAATTTTGGTCCTCACACAACGCAACGCGCTGTCTGCCGCTCTTTATAGCGGCGAGGGAGGAGCCGAATTATCTGCCGTGTTGCGGCTGTTAACGACCTCAGATCAGACAATAGGACCCGCCGAATTTAAGCATTTATTTATTTATTTTCTACTCGTTTCAGTTCTGCATTTAATATGAACCCTGAGTTTGAAATAAACGTTTGAATTTGAATTTGAATATCTCCAAACCCGCTGCACATCCGGGTACTCGAGGCTCAGCCAATACTGATCCAGATCGTGGTAGCCACGAAATTACGTCACAGGAAGCGTCCTGGAAGGCCATGTAGCCGCTAGTATGGCTGTACCCATGTTTTGCTGACATGGATTTATATCAAATTGCTTTGAACGTGAATTTCAACTTAAACTTGAACTAGAACGTAAGACAGGGGCTCAATATAATATCTTTTTTTTCACGACCACCACAGGTACCTAGTAGTAGCCTATGTAGTATAAAAAGTTATGTAAGTATTTTTTTACTTCCCTGAGTAAGTCCTTTTTTCCGTTATGCTGTGGTATTTTCTGTTGGTTTTGGGTTGTCTACTGTGTAATGCTGTTGTTACACTACAATTTCCAAGTTTGGGATTAATAAAGTCCATCCATCCGTCCGTCCGTCCTTCCATCCGCCCGCCCGCCCTTTCTACAAGAGTGGTGGCCGATGCGGGCAGTTTACCAGCTACTTTTGGAAAAAAGAAGATAAAAGGCGATGGGCATCGGGAGACAAAGCCTTTGTCTGCATGTTGCAGACAATCCGGGCCCACTGATCAGAAGGTGAGAGAACTTTTTTTAAAAGTCTCTGTAGGATTGTCTGCGACATTCAGTCAAAGTAAGTCTTTGGTCCTGTTTTTAAATTCTATTGGAAAACTTAATATAAAGATAATGTTACATTTTGTGACTATTTTCTATGATTGTAAGAACACAGAATGAGTCATAAGCATGCATGCATTCACATGTTAGGGGCAGATTAAAGAGCCGCTTTTTATAGAGAAATGATATATTACAAGAATATCAATTTTAATCAACGATTGAGTAATATATGAATGATAATGGGGGACACAACACAAGAATCTTAAGTAAAAGCAAATAGTGAGTGAATTGTGTCACCATAAGGAATATAAGGAATATACAACACAATACACGAAAATTAAGAATCAACAAATGGTGAGTAATTGTGTCGGCCAGTTTGTTAAAATTAGTTGGACTAATCTCCATAATAAGCTATCACTTGTTCTGATTTTGGACTCGGGGTCAGGGAAAATAGCCTCTATATGGAGTTAAACTGGTTTTATTAAGCAGCAGGGAAAAACACACTCAAAATACACAATAACCTCTGTGTATATGGCGCATGCACACAAAGCGACCGGCAGCTGGTGAAAAAAGTCCGTCTGTGTCTCTGTTTTTACGCGCTTTAATGTGTTTTAACGAAATTCTCTGTGTCGTTTTTGTCCTTGAATGTTTGTGGACTACATAACGAAGAGCTCCCTGGTTCCATCAGTATGGATCTCCTCCTTATTTTTACACTGTTGCTTCTTTCCTACCGTCTCTTTGTCTCTGAGGTAAGCGCAATCACGATCATGTCGGGAAGAATACAGTATTCCAGAGACATGTTATTGCATTTAAACATGGGTAATGCAGCATTTGTGTTCTGCCGGACTTTATTTTAAGAGATTTTCATGGACACAGCGATGAAAAGAGAGACAAGAGGAGGAAACACGGAAGGCAGTGGGGCGGCAGTGGCTCAGGAGGTACAGCAGGTCGTCCAATAACCGGATGGTTGGCGGTTCGAATCTCACTCTCCCTAGATATCCTGCCGTTGTGTCCCTGGGCAAGACACTTTACCCATCTTGCCTCCTGTGTCCATAACACAGGGTATGAATGTGTATAAATGTTTGGTGGTGGCCGGAGAGGCCGTTGGTGCGGATTGGCAGCCACGTTTCCTTCAGCCTGCCCCAGGGCAGCTGTAGCTACAGTAGTAGCTTGCCATTACCGTTGTCTGTCTGGAGTGAATGAATAATGTATCTACTTGTAAAGCGTCTTTGAGTGTCTATGATAAAGCGCTATATAAATCTGATGCATTATTATTATTATTATTATTATTAAGGCGTGGAGGTGTAAGATTAAGCCTGAGGAGACGTCAGCTTAACAGCATTCCTCTTCCTTCCATGATTATGGGGAACGTACAATCCCTGAGAAATAAAGTGGATGAAATTCAAGGGAATGTACAATATCAGAAGGACTTCAAGAACTGCTGTGTCATGGCTTACACGGAGACGTGGCTTACGGCGCATGACCCGGATGCGGACCTGTGGATTGACGGCTTTGGAGCCCCACTTCGCTCGGATCGGCAGGAAGAGGTAGCGGGAAAACGTTAGGGGGGTGATGTACAGTATGTTTATACATTAATAAACAGTACTGCACATCCGTCACGGTCGGAGAGCGCATCTGTACACTCGATGTGGAGCTTCTGTCCGTATCGCTACGCCCCTTTTATCTGCCCCACAAGTTCCCCCAACTTTTCATAACGACTGTGTACATTCACCCGAGAGCGGATGCTGACTCCGCCTCCAGCACCGTCTTTGATGTGGTCCAGCGGTTGCAGTCGATTTCCCCAGAGGCTCCAAACTTTATTCTTGGGGATTTTAACAATGTTTCTTTAAAGAAGACACTTAAAACCTTTTATCAGTATGTCTTCTGCCCAACCAGGTGAAAAAAGACATTGGACCTGTGCTATGGATCCATTGAGAGGGCTTATAAATCACTTCCCCTTCCTCCTTTAGGATCCTCAGACCACAACTGTGTATATTTGCTGCCCACATATAAAACTGCTCTCAGAAGAGGCAAGGTGAAGACCAGAGACATAAATGTGTGGACAGAGGATTCAGTGCACTGCCTCCAGGAATGCTTTAACTGTACAGACTGGGAGATGTTCACACTGGCCTGCGAGGATGATTTGGACTCTTTGGTGGATGTCACATGCTCATACATGGCTTTTTGTAGAGATATGATCGTTCCACGTAAACGTGTCAAAATATATCCCAACAACAAACCATGGGTTACAAAATCAGTTAAATCCTGCTTACAGAGGAAAGCACTTGCCTTTAAACAGGGGTCTGTTTCTGAGCTACAGGTTGCCACAAAAGAGCTGAAGTCCGAAATTTTAAGAGCAAAACAGAATTATAAATCAGAGTTGGAAAGCAAGATGGCAACAAAGAAACTTGGTTCAGCCTGGGCCAGTATGAAAACTATTGCAGGCCTTCAGAGCACAGAGCGCAGTAATCGTGTGTTTTTAGATGGTTTTAACTCAAACACAGAGCTGGCTAATGCTCTTAATTGTTTTTATGGTCGTTTTGATTCCTCTGATTTTAGCACAGAAACCCAAGATTTGAAACAGAAACTCAAAGACAATCAGCACTTTAATATTGAGGTGCAGGATGTTAAAAGGGCGTTCTGTGCTGTAAAAGTGAGCAAAAGTCAGGGCCCTGATAATATAAGATAAGATAAGATAAGCCTTTATTAGTCCCACAACGGGGAAATTCCAGGATTGCAACAGCACAGGGATAGCAACACTCAGAGCAACAATCAGAAGGCAAGAAAAAAAAAAAAAAAAAAAAAAAAACAAGCAAGCAAGAGCAGCTAATATACATATGTACGTATTACTATAAAATATATATATATACACACACACACAGACACACAGTGCAGAGCATTGTAGCTGGATGGAATAAATATATGAATATATGAACACACAGTGCAGAGCATTGTAGCTAGATGGAATAAATATGTAAATATATAAACACCCACAGTACGGAGCATTGCAGCTAGGTGGAATAAATATGCAAGTATATAAACACACACAGTGCGGAGCAATGTAGCTAGATGGAATAATATGTAGATATATAAATATATAAAAAGTGGGTATATGTGTATATATATATATATGTATACATATATATGTATATGTATACATATACACATATGTATGTGTATATGTGGGTGATTGGTAAAGTCCTGTGCACATGAATTGAGTCCTGTATTTCACAACATTTTCAATAAGTCCTTACAGACACAACATGTGTCTAAGATCTGGAAAGATGCCGTGGTTGTTCCCGTTCCAAAATCCAGCTGTCCTAAAACGGTAAACGACTTTAGACCAGTTGCTTTGACTTCAATTTTAATGAAAATTTTTTGAAAAACTGGTCACATTTGAGGTCCTAAAGCAGACTGAGCATGCATTGGATCCTCTGCAGTTTGCCTATAGGCCTCACAGAGGAGTGGAGGATGCCACTGTCACTCTGTTTAACATGCTTTTTAAACATCTGGATTTTAACGGGACACACGCCAGGCTTTTATTTGTGGACTTTTCTTCCGCCTTTAATACAATCCAACCTCATATTTTAGTTGAAAGGCTCCTGCAACAATTTGATTTGAGCAATAATCTGGTGGGTTGGATTCTGGATTTTTTAACCAACAGGACACAGAGAGTAAGGGTCAATGGTACATTGTCTGACCAAAAGTGCTCTTCTACTGGCTCTCCTCAGGGGTGTGTGTTGTCACCACTACTCTTCATCCTGTACACAAACATGTGTCAGAGCAGACATGACAACAGACACATTATAAAGTATGCTGATGACTCAGTTATTGTCAGTCTCCTCCAGGATGGTGAGAGTGGCCACGGCCCAGTAGTTGATGATTTTGTTCACAGGTGTGAAGATTCCTACCTGCAGCTGAATACGACAAAAACTAAAGATATGATTATTGACTTTAGGAGGAAAACTACCAGGCACGAAGTCACCATACCAAAAGGCCAGACCACTGAATGTGTACAATCCTACAAATATCTTGGGACGATTATTGATAGTAATTTAAACTTTGAAGAGAACTGTGAAAGGGTGTGCAAAAAGGGTCAGCAACATTTGCATTGTTTAAGGAAACTTGCATGCTTCCAAATTGACCATACCATAATGACAATGTTTTATCAGGCTTTTATTGAATCTGTTTTATCCTTTTCTTTAGTGTCATGGTTTGGTCAGATAAAACTGAAACAGAGGAAATCCTTGGATCAGGTAGTTGGATGGTCCAGTCATTTGCTTGGTGAGTCACAGCTGAGCCTGACATCCCTGTACAACAGACAGGTGCAGAGGATTGCTACCTCCATTTTAAATGATGACTCCCACCCTTTGCACTGCCACTTTCAGCTTCTTCTCTCAAGACGGAGGTTTGCTGTCCCAAAAAGTAAAACCCAGCGCTACAAAAACAGCTTTGTTCCTGCTGCTGTCAAAGAGTTGAACAAGTTGTAACAATATATTGCACATAACTTAGTTACCTATTTATTAATTTCATTTTATATTTACTTATTTTGTAGGTTTTTTATTTGGGTTCTAAATCTTTTAGTGGATTTTAGACTTTTGAGTTTTTAACCTCTTTGACTAGTCTTTAACTTTTTAATATGACCCTTCTCTCTTATCTCTGGTTTTTCTCTCATCTCTTTGTCTTATATCCTGATTGATGGAGCCTTGAGTATTTTTATCATGTTTATAGTCAGCTTCATGTGTGCCTGTGTTTGTGTTTATGTTGAATGTAATTGTGGTTTGTAAATATGGATGTCACCTGACTGCAAAACAAATCTACCTACAGGTACAAATAAAGGAACCTGAACCTGATTCTGTGAATCTTGAGGGGATAAATGTGTGGGTTGAGAAATAATGGGGCTGTATATATCGAATAACTCTTATAATAATATCGACTAACTCTTTTTCCCATAGCATATATATTTAGACGATTTAACTAAAAACGACGCACTTCTAGCCATGCAGTAAGGCGAGTCTGTGTCCTTGTTCACAAAAAGGCGGGGGGGGGGGGGGGGTAATTCACCCCCCTCGCCTGAATGAGCTGAGAGTTTGGATTTAAAACATAAGAGTTACTGAGAGGAGATTATTTGAGGTAACAGTGTTGAATTGAACACTAAGTTAAGGTTGCAAGATTATTCTTGCATGATTAG